>PPKZ03000008.1:0-701254 GCA_003707675.3 Ambrosiozyma philentoma
TCTATCTCTGCTGGTTCTGGTGCTGAATCATCTTACCCAGGTGCTCCATCCTCTATTTCCGCTGGTTCTGGTGCTGAATCATCTTACCCAGGTTCATCATCTTCAGCTTCTAATGCAGCTGAATCATCTTACCCAGGTGCTCCATCCTCCATTTCCGCTGGTTCTGGTGCCGAATCATCTTACCCAGGTTCATCATACCAAGGTTCATCCTACTCAGGTACTTCCGTTCCAGGTTCATCATCATCAGCTTCTAATGCAGCTGGTTCATCTTACCCAGGTGCTCCATCCTCCATTTCCGCTGGTTCTGGTGCTGAATCGTCTTACCCAGGTTCATCATACTCAGGTTCATCATCATCAGCTTCTAATGCAGCTGGCTCATCTTACCCAGGTGCGCCATCCTCTATTTCCGCTGGTTCTGGTGCTGAATCATCTTACCCAGGTTCATCATACTCAGGTACTTCCTCATCAGCTTCTAGTGGAGCTGGTTCATCTTACACAGGTGCCCCATCATCTTCTGTTTCTGTTTGCCCTACATGCACTTCAGCTAAGGATTCTCCATCTTCAGTCTCCTCGGGATACAGTGTCGGAGCTTCATCATACCCAGGTTCATCATCTTCAGCTTCTAATGCAGCTGGTTCATCTTACCCAGGTGCTCTATCCTCTATTTCCGCTGGTTCTGGTGCTGAATCATCTTACCCAGGTTCATACTACTCAGGTACTTCCGTTCCAGGTTCATCATCATCAGCTTCTAATGCAGCTGGTTCATCTTACCCAGGTGCTCCATCCTCCATTTCCGCTGGTTCTGGTGCTGAATCGTCTTACCCAGGTTCATCATACTCAGGTTCATCCTCATCAGCTTCTAATGCAGCTGAATCATCTTACCCAGGTGCGCCATCCTCTATCTCTGCTGGTTCTGGTGCTGAATCTTCATACCCAGGTTCATCACACTCAGGTTCTTCCTCATCAGCTTCTAATGCAACTGGTTCATCTTACCCAGGTGCTCCATCCTCTATTTCCGCTGGTTCTGGTGCTGAATCATCTTACCCAGGTTCATCATACTCAGCTTCTTCCTCATCAGCTTCTAGTGCCGGTGGTTCATCATACTCAGGTGCTTCCTCATCAGCTTCCTCATCAGCTTCCTCATCAGCTGGTTCATCTTACCCAGGTGCTCCATCCTCCATCTCTGCTGGTTCTGGTGCTGAATCATCTTACCCAGGTTCATCATACTCAGGTTCATCATCATCAGCTTCTAATGCAGCTGAATCATCTTACCCAGGTTCATCATACTCAGGTTCTTCCTCATCAGCTTCTAATGCAGCTGAATCATCTTACCCAGGTGCGCCATCCTCTATCCCTGCTGGTTCTGGTGCTGAATCATCTTACCCAGGTTCATCATACTCAGGTACTTCCTCATCAGCTTCTAGTGGAGCTGGTTCATCTTACCCAGGTGCTCCATCCTCAGGTTCTTCCTCATCAGCTTCTAATGCAGCTGGTTCATCTCACCCAGGTGCACCATCCTCTATTTCCGCTGGTTCTGGTGCTGAATCATCATACCCAGGTTCTTCCTCATCAGCTTCTAATGCAGCTGGTTCATCTTACCCAGGTGCTCCATCCTCAGGTTCTTGCTCATCAGCTTCTAATGCAGCTGGTTCATCCTACCCAGGTGCACCATCCTCTATTTCCGCTGGTTCTGGTGCTGAATCATCTTACCCAGGTTCATCATACTCAGGTCCATCATCTTCAGCTTCTAATGCAGCTGGTTCATCTTACCCAGGTGCGCCATCCTCTATTTCCGCTGGTTCTGGTGCTGAATCATCTTACCCAGGTTCATCATACTCAGGTACTTCCTCATCAGCTTCTAGTGGAGCTGGTTCATCTTACACAGGTGCCCCATCATCTTCTGTTTCTGTTTGCCCTACATGCACTTCAGCTAAGGATTCTCCATCTTCAGTCTCCTCGGGATACAGTGTCGGAGCTTCATCATACTCAGGTTCATCATACCCAGGTACTTCCTCATCAGCTTCTAATGCAGCTGAATCATCTTACCCAGGTTCATCATACCCAGGTTCCTCAACATCAGCTTCTAATACAGCTGGTTCATCTTACCCAGGTGCCCCATCATCTTCTGTTTCTGTTTGCCCTACATGCACTTCAGCTAAGGATTCTCCATCTTCAGTCTCCTCGGGATACAGTGTCGGAGTTTCATCATACTCAGGTTCATCATACCCAGGTACTTCCTCATCAGCTTCTAATGCAGCTGAATCATCTTACGCAGGTTCATCATACTCAGGTTCTTCCTCATCAGCTTCTAATGCAGCTGAATCATCTTACCCAGGTTCATCATACTCAGGTTCTTCCTCATCAGCTTCTAATGCAGCTGAAGCATCTTACCCAGGTGCTCCATCCTCTATTTCTGCTGGTTCTGGTGTTGAATCATCATACTCAGCTCCTTCCTCATCAGCTTCTAATGCAGCTGAATCATCTTACCCAGGTGCCCCATCCTCTGTTTCCGCTGGTTCTGGTGCTGAATCATCTTACTCAGGTTCATCCTACTTAGGTACTTCCGTTCCAGGTTCTTCAACATCAGCTTCTAATGCAGTTGGTTCATCTTACCCAGGTGCCCCATCATCTATCTCTGCTGGTTCTGGTGCTGAATCATCTTACCCAGTTTCATCATACTCAGGTTCATCATCTTCAGCTTCTAATGCAGCTGGTTCATCTTACCCAGGTGCCCCATCATCTTCTGTTTCTGTTTGCCCTAGATGCACTTCAGCTAAGGATTCTCCATCTTCAGTCTCGTCGGGATACCCTGCTGGAGATTCATTATCATTATCCTCGATTGCATCTGGTACATCCATGCCTGATTACTTATCATCAGCTTCCAGTGCAGCTGCTTCAGGTGCTGCATCCTCTTCTGGTTCTGTTTGTCCTACATGTACTTCGACTTATGAGTCTGTATCCTCAATCTCCTCGGCACACAGTGCTAATGAAAGCTCTAATGTTGTTAGTGTTATCACTACCGTTTCTGGTTCAAGCACAATTACTACTACAGTTACTCCATCTGCCACTGATTCTTTCAGTGGTTCTCCATTAGATAGTACTGTTGGTGGTAATGAAAGCTCTGATGTTGTTAGTGTTATCACTACCGTTTCTGGTTCAAGCACAATTACTACTACAGTTACTCCATCTGCCACTGATTCTTTCAGTGGTTCTCCATTAGATAGTACTGTTGGTGGTAATGAAAGCTCTGATGTTGTTAGTGTTATCACTACCGTTTCTGGTTCAAGCACAATTACTACTACAGTTACTCCATCTGCCACTGATTCTTTCAGTGGTTCTCCATTAGATAGTACTGTTGGTGGTAATGAAAGCTCTGATGTTGTTAGTGTTATCACTACCGTTTCTGGTTCAAGCACAATTACTACTACAGTTACTCCATCTGCCACTGATTCTTTCAGTGGTTCTCCATTAGATAGTACTGTTGGTGGTAATGAAGAACATTCTAGTAGTGATGATAATGCTGGTCAAGCTGTCACATCGATCACAGCTGATTCTTCTGCATCCAGTACTACACTTTTATCATCTGGTCAGAGTTTATCCTCTCAAGTTACAATTGGTAGTTTGGCTGATGTTGTTGGTAATGAAAACACTGATGCAATTTCTACTTCTGAAGTTGAAACAGATGCATCGGGCAAACCTTCTGTAACTGGATTAATTAGTATTGTGGGTCTTGAAGAAAGTTCAACTTCTAATTTGTCTAGTTGGACTCCTTCGGTTACTTCCACCGCTACCCCATTGACTTTGTTAAGTGATGTTGGTGGTAATGAAGATGCTACTGGAACCCACAAAAACTACTCTGAGGATTCTTTCACCACAATTACTACCGGAGGAGATTCATTATCTCAATATTCCTCATACTCTTCAAGTCCAAGTATTTCGACCATTGGAGGTTTGAATGGTCTTGGGCTATCTACCTATGATGGTGGTTCCAGCAGGCTTGCTGGTAGCTCATTCTTTATGAGCTTTATTTTTGTTATTATTCCTTTTGTTTTATGATTATTGTTCATCCGAATCTTAATAATTCCTCTTGTTTTGTCCTCCGTTATTATTTTATTTTTTGCTCTTTTTCTTTTCTGTATACTTTTTTCTATTTCGGTTTCTTTGGTTTTTAATTGCTACTTTCTACTTTTCTTTTATTTACTTTGAGATCCTTATGTTAGACCCTCTTTTTTTATATCGTTTAGAATTTTGAAGTTTTTTGTTTTTGAATGTTTAATCCATTTCTTATAAAGTTGCTTTTATGTTTACCTTTCTTCCTAGATACTTTTTCTTGCTTTTTTATTTTTTATAGATATTAAGATTATAGGTTTTGATTTATTAAAATGAGTAGTATATGGCTGTTATCTCCTCCATAACGGTAGTCAGAGAGCAGCGCAGCTTATTACGTAAGCGGGCTATGCTCAGCGGCGCAGAGAGTCATTTCATTTGCCATCTGACTCGTTCGCCTATAAAGCGATCGCTATCCACTGATCAGAGTATTGGACATAATCCTTCCCCTTTACTGCTCATTTCCTATAATACAAGCACAATTAACCTCAAATGGGTGATCCAAATAACAGACCAAATGTTCCACAAGGCTGGATAGCCGTCTGGGATGACAAATATCAAGGTATGCTTAATATAATTGCCGATTCTCTCCTCTCCACAAAGTCGAATCATAGTACTAACTTATAATATGTGTGATACAGAATGGTTTTATGTTAACGAAGCTACTGGTAAGTCACAATGGGATGTTCCACGAGGTTCTGCTCCAAGTGCTGCTCCTCCTCCTTATGATGAAGATCAAAAGCAACAATCTGGTTCAGGCCTAAGTTATCCTTCTGTCGGTCAAGATAAGAAGTCTTCTGGTAAAGCTTATGGCCGTATACCAGCTCAACAGTCACAATATCCATCACAACAGCAATATCAGCAACAACAGCAATATCAACAACAGCCATATTACGGGCAACAACAACAGTATCCACAACAAGGCTATGGGTACCAACAGCAAGCTTATCCACAACAGCAAGTTGTTTACCAGCAAGCACCCAAGAAGTCTTCCAGAATGGGTGGCGGTATGGGTTTGGGCTTATTAGGTGGTGCTGCTCTGGGTGGTTTAGGCGGTCTCTTGATGGCTGATGCTCTGACTCCTGATTTTGGTGGTCCAGGCGGTGATTTTGGTGGTGGAGGTGATTTCGGTGGTGGGGACTTCGGTGGTTTTTAAGTTATTTGATCCATTAATTTGGAATATGCAACTGTGTTAAAATCGGCCCACTCTGTTAATTTGTTAAAATATTTTATACTGGGTCTACCTTAATTCTACTATTTCGTTTACGCAATCTTACAATTTGTTTTTCATTTTAGATAAAATAAAGCTTAATACAAAATTAAGGTTATCACTCTTATTCATAAATTAAATGGCTTTCCTTGTCTGTGTATTGTGGTTCTCTCTATTATTGATTTTTAAAAACATACTTTATATATAAACATTTTTTCTGTACTTTTTGTTTGTTATTTATCTTATGGGCGTTTATTCTTGTTTTGCTTTTTCTTTTATCTATATTTGCTCTATTATATATATTCTTATATCCTATGAAGTATCAAGCTGCTATTCCTCACTAAGGCCTAAAGCGTCGAGCCGATCGACTGTGCGACGGTAGACGTGACGGTGGCTTAGCCAGGGCTCTCCGAGCCTACAGCCGATGCGGAAGTCAAGCCGAACGTTTCGTAATTTCGTAATTTCTCATTTGATCTGAACTAAATTACTAATGGCTGGATCTGGCAACTCCAATTTCAGTTGCCACTTCTGTTTCTTCTTGAAGAGCACATTCTCCTCAAATTTAAAGCCAATATATGGGTGACCCAAACAACAAACCACAGGTTCCTGCCGGCTGGGAAGCAGTCTGGGACGAGAAGTACAAAGGTATGCTATCTCCCTTATCTTTGCAACCACAAATGACTTGTACTAACACTTATACGAACTCATACAGAATGGTTTTACGTCGATAAAGCAACTGGAAAGTCTCAATGGAACCCCCCTGAAGCTGTTGCTGCTGCTGCTCCAGCAGGTCCTCCTCCTTCAAATGACAAGGATGGTGAAAGAGGTATCTTTGGCTTTGGCCATAAGAATAAACCAGCTAACCAACAGCAATATCCTCCTCAACAGCAATATCAACAATATCCTGCTCAACAACAATATCAACAGCAATATCCTCCTCAAGGCTATCAGCAACAACAACCTCAATACGGCGGTTATCCTCAACAACAGCAATACGGTGGCTATCCTCAGCAACAACAATACGGTGGCTATCCTCAGCAACAACAATACGGTAGCTATCCTCAGCAACAACAAGCCGCTGGTAAAAAATCCAGACTTGGTGGTGGTATGGGTATGGGTATGCTAGGTGGTGCTGCCTTAGGTCTTGGTGGTGGAATGCTATTAGCAAACGCTATGGAACCAGATGTTGTTGTGGAAAACAACTACGGTGATAGCTACGGTGGCAATGATTATGGTGGTGGTGATGATTTTGGAGGTGGTGATGATTTTGGTGGTGATTTCTAGCTTGTTTTTTGATTTTTTGTTTATATAATTAAAAATAACATTTTCCCTAGTATCTGCGTTTCATTTTCATGGCTTGTTTTGGCCTAATATCTGGGCGGTTGCTTTTTATTTCATTTATCTTCAGTGTACAGCATACAATTTACCTTTGCCTTCTTTCTTTTTTTTTGTTTACTTTCCCTTGTATACACCTGTACTGCGTTTAATTGACAAATCGAAATCAAAGTGAGTGGATCGGATCGTAGAGATCTCGGAATCTGAGCAGAAAAGGCCGCAGGGCTCCTCTCCGGGTTTTTTCAAATTTGGCGTCTGGCTGAGTATTTCTCTAACTTGATACTTTTACTTGGATTTCCTTTGCTGGCTCTCATTCCCACTTTCCAGGAAACTTCAGACCCACCTTTTATAAGTTATAACCCCTGAACATGTCAAATGACAAGAAAACTTCACGACATCTCCTAGCAGGTTTCACCGGAGGCCTGACTTCATCGGTGTGCTTACAACCATTAGATTTACTTAAAACTAGAGTTCAACAATCCCCTGATGCTTCCATACTATCAGTCTTCAAACAGATCAAGTCAATAAAGCAATTATGGAGGGGTACGTTACCTAGTGCATTACGAACGTCTATTGGAAGTGCTCTATATCTAACCTCATTAAATGGTCTAAGAACTAAAATTTCACAATTTAAAATATCTAATGATCCAACTTTTACAAATCATAAATCATCCTCTTCCTTATTACCTGTTTTATCGCCAACTCAAAATTTGTTAACTGGTATGGTTGCCAGAGGTTTTGTTGGTTTTTTAACAATGCCAATTACAGTGATTAAAGTTCGGTTTGAATCAGATAAATATAGTTATAAAACAATGGCAGAAAGTTTTAGAAGTATATATAAAGAAGATGGTATCAAAGGCTTTTTCAGAGGGTTTGGTGCAACATGCTTAAGGGATGCACCTTATGCTGGTCTTTATGTTTTGTTTTATGAACAATTAAAAGAATTTGGGCCAATGATAATAACCCAGCCAAATAAGTCTGATCATTTATCAACTTCGCAACAAGCCTTGATTAATTCTGCCAGTGCTGTTTTAGCAGCATCTTGTGCGACTACAATAACAGCACCATTTGATACCATTAAAACAAACATGCAAGTTGATCCTAAAAGTTTTTCATCGTTTACTAAAACGGCTAAATATTTGGTTGGCCATAATTGGAAAAGATTATTTGATGGGTTAAGCTTAAGGTTAGCAAGAAAAGCAATGAGTGCCGGAATTGCATGGGGTATTTATGAAGAATTGGTTAAGCTCTAATACATACAAATAGAGAGTGTGGCCTGTGTATAATTATAATCTGCGTGTACATATATCTAACGTTAAAATAAAATGCATTATTTATAATTATTTATTGAATAGAAGTAAATTTAATAGACTTCCAATGTTCAATTACTCTTTCAGGTAAAACAAATTCGGTATCTAATCCATCTAATCCTCCAACACCTAAAATACTAAATACTGAGAGCCCTAAAAATGAATGTAATGGATCAGGCATTTCATCTTCTGCATTGGTCTTACAAAACCCTCCCATATATGGATGCTGTGTTTGTGTCAATAAATAATTTATCAACTGGTCTTTATTAATTAAGTTTTTAAATCCTAATAAATCCAATGAGGCCAAACACCAAAACCCGTAACATGTATCAGCATATTTATTTATTCTACCATCAAATCCACCAATATCATCAGGATCAGCATCATAACTCTCCTCTACTTCTATTTTATTGTATTTATTAAAGTCTAATTGTCGATGTACCAAAAACTGAACAGTATCTTCCCAATCCTCAATCTTCAACGCACCAACCATTTTCAAAGCAGCCAATCCACAATATGTTAAACCAGCATGTGATTCAAGCATATTATTCTGACCTAGCCCACCATCATATGATTTAAGTGATTTAACATAACATGTCATTAATCCAATATCAATATCAAAGCAAGTGGACTGTATAGAATTCCATTTAATTATCTTTCTAATTGTTGAAGCAAGCATACAATATCTTGAATCGACATCACCAAATGGTTGATCATGTGAATCTAAAAAAGGAGCAAACGAGCCATCTGATTTTTGGCATTTACATAAATATTTCATCAATTTAATTCTATTTATTTGTTGTAAATTGTCACCCAAGATCAATAACAATTGTAATGCAAAACAAGTTGATGCTAAATTCGGTGGATCATACAAACCACTATTTTGATAACTTATTGAACCTCTGAATCCAAAGTAATCCTCAGTTTCAACAACATGCGAGTAAATCCACTTAATATGATATTTGATTTCCTTGGGTTTAAATGTTTCATTAATTGATTGTAATAAATCTAAACCAGATAATGAAAAATAACAAATAGCTAGCTTATTTGATTCTTCTGATTCAAACTTTTTCGGGAGAAGCCCTAGACAACGTTCAAAAAATTTAATGTGTCTATTCTTATCTAATTGTGGTATTTCATGTAGTCCTGTCATAGATTGCTTGTTTGTTCGTATGATAAAATTTGTTTTGTTATCAACTCACCCAGATTGAACAACAAAAAACGCCTGGAATATCCAGATCAAGGCGCGCTCAACCATAGAGCTTATAACCTCCAACTTTCAACTGGAGAATTAGGCTTATTACAAATCCATAAAATTGACTAACATATTTGTTAAAATTATAAGAGAAACTCTAACCAAAATAGAATATTTATAAAGAATTATATAGAGAAAGGTAGTAGAAAAAATGTTTTTTGTTGAAAACCAGTTTAAACCGCAAATTAATGTAAGAATAAAAAAAAAGCACAATGTAACAAAACAAAAAGAAAAACAAAGAAAAGCGTATTATATTAAGAGAATATGAGATGAAAATGACATTAAAAATAAAAATACCCTGTTGAAGTGTGTATTTCTATGCAAAAAAAAGGCAAATGTTAAAGTAAAGATAAAACTGAACTTGGATCGACCTAATATAACAATCTGACAGCAATCTTGAATGGAGTACTTTCTAATTGTTGATGTAATGACTTAATGTCGTCAGTGGAAACACCAGAAATATCAGCCATCAAGTAAGCAACATCACCTCTTGAATCAGAGAATTGCTTTTCAATATTGTGATCAGATAAGATATGATTAACAGTCTTCAAGACACCAGGAACATTTTGATGGATATATAAGATTCTGACAACATTATCTTGATCCAAGTCTAAACCTCTCAAAGCAACTTCTGGTAAGTTAACAGCACCAGTTGAAGTACCTTCGTTAATATAACTAGTTAAAGCAGTACCAACTTCGATACCGATAGAAGATTGTGCTTCTTCAGTTGAACCACCAATATGTGGAGTTAAGATGATGTTCTTTAATGATTGTAATTCTGAAGTCCAAGAGTTTAAAGAATCATTGAATAATGGACCATTCTTAGCTGGTTCTTGTGGGTAAACATCAATAGCAGCACCTGCTAATTTACCTAATTTCAGAGCACTAATTAAAGCTGGGATATCAACAACTGAACCCCTAGAGTTGTTAATTAAGTAAGAACCATCTTTCATAGCAGCTAGTTGAGTAGTTGAAAACATGTTCTTGGTATCTGGAGTTTCAGGGACATGTAAAGTAACAAAGTCAGACTTATTTAATAATTCTTCCAAAGTAGTAGTTTGCTTAGCTGTTCCTAAGGCCATAATCATTAAGATATCATAATACAAAACATTCATACCAAAAGCTTCAGCCAAAACGGATAATTGGGAACCAATGTGACCGTAACCAATGATACCTAAAGTTTTACCTCTAATTTCCCAACATTTAGCAGAAACTTTATTCCAAATACCATTATGTAATTCAATTGATCTATCACCCATTTGTCTTGATAAAGTGATAATTTCAGCAATTGTCATTTCAGCAACAGATCTGGAATTGGAGAAAGGAGAGTTGAAAACAGCAATACCACGTTCAGCAGCAAATTCTAAATCAACCTGATTGGTACCAATACAGAAACAACCAATAACAACTAAATTCTTAGCATGTTTTAAAACATTGGCAGTTAATCTAGTTTTTGATCTGATACCAATAGCATGAACATCTTTGATTTTTTCAATAAGTTCTTCTTCACCTAAAGAAGTCTTATGAAATTCAACTTGGTAACCTTGCTTGTTGAAAATGTTAATTGCAGTTTGATTCACATTTTCCAATAACAGGATTTTCATATCACCAGTTGAAAATGGTTTCAAAGTCTTGGTTGGCTTCAAAGCACCAAAACTTTGGGTTCTGCTTCTCATTTGTGTTGTAATGTAAGAAGATGTTGGTGAGGTGGAAACGAAGTTTGATGGAGAAGAGGAAATGGCAGCATTTTGGAAACCTTGAGTTAATTGGCTAATTGGAACAGGAGAAGTCATCTTTATAAGTATTCTAAATGAATTGGTGGACAGGAGTTGGCTAAACGAACAGTTGCTGAGTAGAATCGGGCAAGGGATTAGTAAGGAAATCAAAGTGTACTTATATCCTTCACCAATTGAACGAAAAGAGTCATCATGCAGTTGAAAATGAAAAACATCCTGAACTAAAACGTGCGGCTCTGTCACGTGCAAGCACTAAACAGCCGCACAGCCGTATTAAATTGTATTCCAAACCCCGCGGCGCAGGCGTCATGTATTTGACTTCTTCCGCCGAAGTCATCCATCAGAGTCACAAGTATGAGGTTTTGCCCAACCTCCTGAGACTCCTCTTCAACGCACACATCTGCTGGTGTATTTAGAGGCTCCGGAAGGCCTCAAGTCACAGCTAGAGAGTGAAATGGGTCTACGAAAGTTGCCTGAAAAGCTGTCGATTAACTATGGTCCAGGCTTATTTGGAGTTTCCCAACAAACTGTCAAATCTAAATTCACATGACATAGCTCTAATAAATTGCAATTAATCAATCAGTCACACCAGATGTCGCAATCCTCGCCGGGGAAGGCCCGAAAGTATGTCAACGTATGTGTAAAAAAAACTATATCACGTGTATATAGCCAGGGTTATTACACCCTCTAGTCTAACTCACGTGTACTTTGTCATGCCCTGAAAATACCAAGTAAGCCGCTTGTCGAGGTTTTTTTTCACCACTTCAACAAATTGTAGAGTCTCTGGCTAGTACCCATGCACAGACTCTCTGATCCCCTTCTCCCTTCCCCATCCAAATATCGTCGATTGAAAACCAACACCCCCGGCTTTCCACGTTACATTCCGACTTTATCTAAATCAACTTTTTAATTAATTTCAAATCATGTCAGGTGCTCCAAGACAACAAGGTGGTCCAAGAACTGGTGGTCCAAGAGGTGGCCCAAGAAGAGGTCCAGGTGGTAGAAGACCAAGAAGAGGTCAATCCGAAGAAAAGGGTTGGACTCCAGTTACCAAGTTAGGTAGACTAGTCAAGGCTAAGAAGATTACTTCTATTGAAGAAATCTATTTACACGCTTTACCAGTCAAGGAATACCAAATCATTGATGAATTATTACCAAACTTACAAGAAAAGGTCATGAAGGTCTTATCTGTCCAAAAGCAAACTAGAGCTGGTCAAAGAACCAGAATGAAGGTTGTTATGGTTGTTGGTGATTCCAACGGTCATGTTGGTTTAGGTATCAAGGCTGCTAAGGAATTAGCTACTGCCATCAGAGGTGCCATCATCATTGCCAAATTATCTATCATTCCAGTTAGAAGAGGTTACTGGGGTTCCAACTTAGGTGCTCCTCACTCTATTGCTAACAAGACCTCCGGTAAGTGTGGTTCCGTTAACGTTAGATTAATCCCAGCTCCAAGAGGTTCTGGTATTGTTGCTTCCCCAGCCGTTAAGACTATGTTACAATTCGCTGGTGTTGAAGATATTTACACTACTTCTTCTGGTTCTACCAGAACTTTAGAAAACACCTTAAAGGCTACCTTTGCTGCTATTGGTAACACTTACGGTTTCTTAACTCCAAACTTATGGAAAGATTTCGCTTTAACTGAATCCCCATTAGACTTATACGCTGATGATGCTATCTCTAAGAAGAAGTTATAAATCTAGCTAATTTTCATTAATTTATAGTTTTATCTATCTTTATTTTTAGTAATTAAATCCTCCGGTATTCAAAAAAAAAAAGACGCACAGTAAGCAGTTTAGATCGTAGTAAGTTGCAGTGTATTTTATGTCTTGATTATTATCCCAAACTGATTCGTTTGTAGTTTATAAGATCTTACTAGATACCAGTATATCTTGCCGAAGGGTGCATTGTATGAATTCTTATGAGATGATCATGGTGCTCTTTCTGTTTTTAGCTTAATTGAAATCAAAAGCTATCATAAAATATTACACTATTCAAAGTTTACACTACAAGTTCAGAAAGTTATTTATCAAGAAAATGGGCAATCATAAACGTCCCAAAACAACCCTTAAGCACAGAAACTTAATGAAGGGCATGATAAAATTAAAAAAAAAAATCAAAAAAAAAGAGGGGTAGATAAAACATACAAAATAAAGTAAAGTAAAACAAAATCAAACAAAACAGAAGAAAACAAAGACAAAACAAAAAAGTTATTTAAAAATATACTAAGAGCAAGCACATCACATCAAATCACACCACACTCGATATGGACGGCTAATCAATCAAAAACAAAAAGTACGATAATCTTTATGATAAATTTGAATCCAATTAATACATGATTATATTCCGCTAAGCTTCTTGAATGGGAGCTTGCTCTATAACCTGATCATCAGGAACAGCAAACTGTCTTTCACTAGTAGTATTGGCAGCTTCACCGCCATTAGTAGCTTCCGAGTTAGAATTGTTAACCCAAACCATGTTACTTTTACCAGCATTTAATTCTCTACCTTCGGGGTGTTTGAAAGCACAGTTTGCATTTCTACAATTAACACCAAATCTGCAATCGTCACCAATTGGATGTTGGAAATAGCAATCAATTCTAGTACAGTTGGCACCTTCACGGCATAAAACAGGGGATGTAGCATGTCTTTTCAAACACTTCTTGTTCTTACAATAAGTACCGAACTTACATTGTTCTAAAGATCTTTCTGGTTTGTTTGGAGCACCACCGGCTGCAGCACCATCTTCTGGGGTGAAATTTGGAGATGAGTGTGCCTTCTGACATTTTTGATCTTGACAGTCCTTATTTTCAGGACACCACTGTAATAGTGTAACCTTAGCATCTCTGCTAGCTGGAGTGGGATGGCCAAATGGGCATAATTCCTTTTGACAAACAGCACCGAATTTACAAAGAACTATTCCTGACTGTTGCTGCAATTGTCTACCAACTTCTTTTGAAACTTGATTTAAAATATTATGGTTGTTATTGTTCTGTGATCTATTCATTCTATTACGTTTAACGTTCTCATATTCAGCAATCAATGCATCATCTTCACCCGGATGTAAATAATTACAAGTTCCTGGAGGATTAGGACAATTAGGGAATGAAAAGCATGGTTTAGTAGGATGAGCAAATTGACAGTTTCTATCTTTACAATGTGGGAAGAATTGACATCTTGGAGCAGCTTTTCTTTGTGGAACGAAATTAATTGCAGACCCGTCATTACTCATTGTTTTATCCATTGCATTCATGAAGTTAGCTGGATTCTTGAAAGCAAAGTTCTTTCTGCCACCTCTGGCAAAACCTTTTGAAATACCACCTCTATTAGCACCAAAGCGTGGTCCGCCTGGCAGGCCAAATGGCTTGGAGTTATCTGATCTTTGTGTTGACTCAGCTTCCATGAAATGAACTTGTTGTGGTTGTTGTGGTAATTGAGGAGGTTGTTGAGGCAATTGACCTTCAATAATCTGTGATGGTTGTAGCTGTTGCTGTTCCTGTGGTTGTTGTTGTTGTTGTTGTTGCTGCTGTTGCTGCTGTTGTTGTGATTGATCTTCAGATGATGATGGAGCACCACCTTGTTGTAATCTATAAATTTCATTGAAGACACCTTGAACAAAGTCTTCATTTATCACATCACCAAACAAAGCAGAGAACTCTTGGACTATTTCAGCTGGTGTTCTATTATTTGAAATAAGCACTAGGAGAAACTCAGCAACATAGTTAGAATCTTCGTTAATGTTCAGAGATTGAAGTTTCTGACTAACATTCGCTTTAAGCTGTTGTGCTAACTCTGAATCTAAATCTAAATTTATTTGAGACATGATTAAGACAAATTGAATATATTGATCCTATTCGTGAACTTTGATAGTCGGGGGGAAGTCGGGTATAGGGATACTAAGAATATGAAGTACAGGGAGGGCACAAGTTTCAGTGCTTTATAAATCTGATCATCAAAAATCTCTTGAAGGGCAAAAATAAATCAAATCCAAAAAAAAAAAAAAACAAAAAAATTTATAATGGGTAGCACGGTGCACGGGTTTTACTTCAGGCGCTTGGAGTAAATCAATCCCAACCCCAAAGTCACCGCTCCTATAAATAACACAGTTTCCACAGGAAACGTTTCTATAAAGTCAACAATCATAATACTGCCAGATTCAGGGGAACTAACTTTCTTCTTCTTCTTTTTCTTTGGCACTGATTTGGATTTGATATCCAGGACAAGAGTAATGTTAGCGTTTTCTTCTAGGGCAGTTTCTAAATCTTCATCTCTATCAATAGCAATCAAATCTTCATCCTCGTCAATATAACTTAGATCATAAACACATTCTTTCAAATTGATCTTAATCTTACTTGATATCTTCTTCTTGATTTCAACTAATTTGCCAAATGTTGATAGATTAACTCTCAATTTATGGATCTTACCATTTAAATTCAATCCCACATTTTCAATAATCTTCAATTTAAAAATAACATCTATTGAAGAAGATAAAGTGCCGCCGCCACTTAATGGTCTTGAATCAGAAACTTTAATAAAGGATTCAATGTTAGCACCTGATGGAGTTAGTGGAGGGGCAATATCATTTGCGAATTCAACAGTACTTGATAAATTGGAGTGAACTGAGGGCAACTTTTCAAAACTTTCATGAGTTGTAGTAGTTGGTTGAGTGGGAACATTTGCCAGTATTTGATTCACTGTATCATCAATCGTGGAAGAGTATCTAGTAGTTGAATGTAAATTTCTACTTAATAATGAACTCTGCTTAGGTGTATGATGGTGAACATATTGTTGACTATGATTCTGATTCTGGTGATTGTTGTGTTGGATATAAGGATGACGATTAGGGTGATTATGAGAACCTCTTCTCGATCTTTCTGAAGAATCAATTGCACTCAAAGGCTGATCTAACGATTCCCAAAACCTATCCCAAGCAGGACCGCTTTCAGTATTATATGAATACTGGTCATCATTAGTATTATCAAATACATTTAAGGCCTCACTTGATCTACCTCTAGCTAGCCAAGGTTGTAATTTAGCACCATCTAAAGTCTTCAACAAGGCATACGTCAACTGTAAAACACTAACTAAACCAGTAACTTCACCAGAAGCTGCTTTAACCGGTAAATTCAGGAACTTGCCCTCATACATAATTCTCAAAGCAGTATGGATAGATAAAGTTTCATCAGCAAAACTTGGCTTCGGAGTCATTATCCTAGCCACAGCAGTCGATTCGGCGTTGATCCCATTGGCTAGTGCTCTGAATGCAATATCTTTACTAGTTAGAATTCCAATGATGTGTTCAGTTTGTTTAGTAAATGACGTTGAATCGCAAACTAAAGCAGCCGTTGTATTGTGTTGTCTTAATAACTTAGCTGCGTTTAAAATAGATGTCTTGCTGTCTATAACTATAGGAGAAACTATATTTAGATCAGGGTCTTCTAGAATGATTTTTAAATTTGGTTGTTTCATAATATCAATTAGGTTTTTTAATTCATCCACAATTTTTCTCTTCCTTTCCAAAATGCTGAAATCAAGAGCACCACCACCACCTCCATTACCACCAGACAATGATTCAGTTGTTTCATCTGGAGATTTTACGATGTTGTATTTACTAAATTCTAGTTCACTTGGTTGTGTTTCCCTTAAATCGTTGAACGTCATTTGCAATTTCTGTGATTCTAATGACATCTTCTCTAATCTGATCATAGCATGATAAAAGCATTTAGTTATATTTAGAATACCAACAACAACTTCAGACTCATCAATCAAAGGCAAGTGTCTGATTTTTCTAGTAACCATCAACCTCAAGGCATCAGTGGCACTAGTCTTTACAGAGTCGAAATAGGGGGTCTTTGTCATGATTTCACTAACGTGTGTCTCAGGATTACAGCCATCAGCCACGATTCTGTAGGCAAGGTCTCTAGCCGTGATCAATCCAACTAATTTATTTGTGGTTTCATCGTTCACTATAAGACAATGATTTCTGGATTGGTTCATCAACTTTGATGCTTCTAGCACGGTGTAATTATGAGGGCATTGTATTGGTATGTCTGCTATTTTTGCAATTGAATTCGAAGGGACTGTTAAGGAGTTTCTGAGATCCAATGATGAAGTATTTGATCGTCTGTTGAATGATGATCTTCTTAAACCTTCAGACATGTTTAATATTGTTGTTAAATATATCCCACTGTCTGTTAGCTAGTTGATTGTGTATTTATAACCAACTCATTAAAGAGATATAATGTTGGCGAGTCTCAGAATCGAGCAGCTGGTAAGTGTTGCTAACTATTGCCTGAAAGACAGGTCGGTGTTTTGTGATGAGGTTTGATCTGGGAGGGTTGCCTTGCTGTACGATAAGGCTGTAGGAGCGGAGATGTCTAGAAGGGAAGCAGCACTAATTGAGGGCACGCTCCGCTGTTTGGCAGGCTGTAGGACTAAGTTCCACACCAGCTTCAACCCAGAACTACACAGAACCTAGAATTTCAGATTGGGCAAATAGAATGAAAAAAATAAGATTGTCAGCTAGTCCTGTGGGAAAAAAGCAATCTGATAATTAAGAATTTGCATATAATATTGTAAGAGCTACCCCCCCCCTTTGTTCGTTTGTGAGTAATTGTTTAACTTGAACTAGGAATACATGCCAACTCCTGTCTGGTTAGTTGAAGATATAATTAAACGAGATAATATATCGCATCAAGTTTACAAAACCAAAACAACTTCAGTGATTTGATGGGATCACTAGACATATTCAAATGAATGTCACACTATACTACAGAAGCCGACTCTTTTTATCTCAACTTTTTGTAATCACCAGGCCAGCCAACTATTACTTCAATTAGGAGAACATTATCATTCAATAAAAAAAAAAAGGAAAATGTTCGTTTCTGCAAAGGGGAACCCCAGTATCTTGATTAGTAACTCAATTTTAAAAATCTGGTTAAGATAATCAGGTACGATACATAAATTAATAGTTCGCAACTAAGTGGACATACCAGGTTCGTGGGAGAATCAACACCAAATTTAAATCAATATCAAGCAAGTTCTAGCTTATACTCCAACAGGAGGAGTTTTAATTCAATTCAATTGGCTCTTGATGTTTCTCAATATTAACTCATCCATTATATCGGAGTCGGGATCATTTTGGAATTTCAAGTAGAAAAAAATTAATATTTTCTATTGATGAAAGTCTGGATGGATATAGTACAGTCCCTCAAAACTTTAAAAATTGTTGTATAACTTTCAAGGAACTGGCAAAAAATAATAATGAATCAGGAAAACCGACCGGCTGGGTATAGGTTACATGCAACTTAAGCTATTCTTTAGAGTTCCATTAGTTTCTACAAACTCCACAGAGAAATTACAGCTGTGGAGAATGATAAAGATTTGTATTTTGTTTTTACAGAAACAATAGATATGGCATAAGTAAGCTTATACGGGGGTACGTACCACTCACTATACTTGCTAGGGAATCACCCGAGTGAGTGGGTGAATAAACACTGGATTCACTGCATGCCCCCTAGTTTTTAACGCTACAAATAATATTGATTGATTGGCTATAATTGTGCAACAAATCGAGAACCGATATTCAACATGGATATATATATATGGTTAGGCAAACCGTTTTATGCTGAATTTATTTTCTTAACGTACGTTCATAAGGCACTGACTGCAGGTAGGTAGAAAAGGGGGCCATAGTATAGAAATTTCTTCAACTTTGAATAGACGCGGACCGGCCAAATTAAAATTTTCAGAGGAATCTGTAATTCAATTGAGATCGTTTCTTTTGGCAGACCCACCTAAATTAATTAAGATTAAGATCACCCACTGTAGCTGCTGACAGCTCGAAGCCATACATACATATGCAGGCTTAACTGACCAAAGTGAAAATTTTTAAATTAAAATTAAAATTAAAATTGAAACCTGATGTGAGAGGGAGGTGTCGAGCGTACCTTTAGAATTGAAATTGTCTGACACTGAGGGTATGGTGAGAAGGTTCTCCTTCAAGCTTATAACTCAAAGCTGGATTGACCTCTCGACATCTCAATATATAACCCCGAGCTGACTAGTCAGGTGTCGCCTCCGGCCCACCTGGTCCACTTTGTCCACTTAATCCACCTGGCCATGGGCCCAGGGGAAGGGAAGGAAGAGTTAGGTTCCCTGGGGCATCGTTATAGTAGAAAGGCCCCGATCTGGCAGTGGCCGGATCCGGTCTGGCTCTTCTTATAAAAGGGCCATAATGACATGACAGTTGATCTTCCATGTATGTTGAAGTTGATCGCTGATCCGATTCCAGTGGCGTCCAAAGGGGTTATATTAGACGCACTCAGATTCGAGCAAGCCAAGCGTATACAATAGCGACTCGCACGGTCGAACCGCAGGAGATCCAATTACATTTCCGAATCAGGAAGGTAGTCTCGAAGGTAAGCAGGTGGCGACCTGAGACCGTGGGGGACAAGATATTTTTGGCACACCCTGCCTCTTTAGTCCATGCTGCTCGCCCGGTACTATAGTCTAGGCTTTTAGGCTTTGCTGAATTCGGCAAGTTCAAAAGATCGAAACTATAAATATAAACCAACCAGGATCCCCCCAATGCAACTCTGCTCCCTCTTACTCTTCTCCGACTCCTAGAATCGCTACTAGTTAACTTATCCCACACTCTTTTAGTTATATATACTTGATATATCTACTTTAATTTAATTTCATCTTACTCATAGGCCTTACCGTTCCTTTCTCGACTCTTCCAAGTTCGTGTCCTCTCCTTAATACAACAGCTTAATCAACAAGCCTATCCTCTTTGTTTATCAGTTAACTTAACTTAAACCAATCTCACTTAGTCACTCCCTTAATTATTAATTTCATTTTTATCAATCCAAATACACACACAATATGAAGTATTCCAATGTTATTTCAGCTTTGGCTCTCTCCTCTCTAGCTAGGGCCGCTCCAGTCCACATGCACCATCAACATATGCACCATAAGAGAGATGTCGTCTATGTTACAAACACGGTCGTCGTTGATCAATATGGTAACACCTACACTGGTGAAATCTCTACAACTGCCTCTGGTACTGCCACTGCTGCTGCCGAAAACAAGCAAGCTCAGACCACAAGAGCTGTTACTGTCGAGACTACTTCAAGCTCTTCTTCAGTTTCTTCAACTGCCTCATCAACTGAGGAAGAAAAATCGACTTCCTCAAGCTCAACTTCTTCAAGCTCAACTTCTGAGGAAGCTTCATCAACTTCTTCTTCTGAAGAGTCTAGCTCCTCTTCATCTTCTTCTTCGTCCTCTTCATCATCTGGTGGAAGCAGCACTTTCGAAGATGGTAAGATTGCTTGTTCTGATTTCCCATCTGCTTACGAGGGTGTCATCTCTTTAGACTGGGTTGGCTACAACGGTTGGGCATCCGTCATGAACATGGATGGTGATACCGCCGATGACTGTACCGATGGTTACTACTGTTCTTATGCTTGTGAAGCTGGTATGTCCAAGACTCAATGGCCATCTGACCAACCTTCTGATGGTAGATCAGTTGGTGGTTTATTATGTAAAGACGGTTACTTATACAAAACCAACTCTGACTTTGATTCGTTATGTGCCGAAGGTAAAGATACTGCCACTGTTCAATCCTCATTAGATGATGTTGTTGCTCTTTGTAGAACTGATTACCCAGGTTCCGAAAATATGGTTGTCCCAACTGAATTGAAAGCTGGTGGTGAAAACACCCTTTGTGTCGTTGACAGTGACAATTATTTCAACTGGCAAGGAGCTCAAACATCTGCTCAATATTATGTTAACAATGCTGGTGTTTCGGTTGAAGACGGTTGTATTTGGGGTACAAGTAGTGGTACCGTTGGTAACTGGGCTCCATTAGTTATTGGTGCAGGTTACACTGATGGTTTAACCTATCTTTCTTTGATCCCAAATCCAAATAATTCAGATGCTCCAAACTATAGTGTTTCTATTGAAGCTGCTGATGGTGGTTCTATTAATGGTGATTGTTCTTACATCGATGGTAGTTTCTCAGGTTCTAGTTCAGATGGTTGTACTGTCACTGTCACTAGTGGTAGTGCTGTCATTAAATTCTACTAGATCAATTTATGTTAACTTTTTCCCCCTTTTATACTGTTACTAAATTAAAGGTGGCCTTACTAAAGGTGGTGCTGTTACTAAATTCTTCTAAATCAATTTATGCTAACCCCCCTTCTCCTTGATTTTTTGTTTTAGAATATTTTTGAAAAAATTTGACAATACATTTTTTGTACCACTAATTTATTTAAATTACTATATTAGCTATGATATGTTCTTTTTTTGCTTATTGATACCCTCTTTTAGTTTTTCGTTTTAATTATATTTCATTTTTTTAACTACAACTGTTCTATCTGTTTAAGTTTGTCTTGAGGGGCTCATGTTCATGTTCTTTTTTTCTCTTTGGTTTCTTTTTATTAACATTTTGATATGTTTTTTTTATGAGTTCATTCCGTTTTTTTGCAATAACAATTCCTGACTTCTTCGTTAGGGATGTCTGCCTTATTCTTGTTATATTTTGATTTTGTTTTACTACTTTTATTTGTGTTATTTCGCTTGAATTGAGCCATATCAATATTGATCATACATATCATACAAACTCATTTTGAGCAATGCACGATTGGGGGGTTGCCTGGTGGGCATATGGGCAGTTCACAATTGTTTGTTGTGTAGTTCCTAAAAGGGATTGCTCTTTCTCCCCTTTGGTTTGCACTGTTCGCTCCTTTCGCCAGCCTCGAGATTCAGTCGACTTAAACCGTAGGGCAGTGTCGACCTCGGTTCTAAAGGGAGGCGAGTGCCGCGTGTCCACATATACCATATATGTACACGTGCTTTAATACCACGTGACAATGCAGGAGCTGTTTCAGTAACATAATCTTTCCTGGTGCAGAGGTGTATAAGTGTTTACGTCAGCAATACAGGATAAGCAGAGCAACCTGGGGAGAGGGAGTGACAGACAGACAACCTGATAAAGCCTATTAGTTGTCAGGCTTTCTTTTGCCCTCGTCTGTACGTAAAACAACATCAATTGTGTTTACATATTATCAAGATGTCTTCTCATAACCCAGAACATCTTGACTTCAACTCGAAGTATCCACAATTAAACAATGATCCCAAGTTCAAGCCAGTTGATTCAATTTACAGTGCTAGATTACGTCAATTCATTGATGATGGAGGTGGGTATTCTGGATTAATGTTGCCTAAGTTTTACATTATTGAGAGATTTGATAATTCAAAGCCAGATACAGTCAGTTCAGAGACAGGTTATATCGATATCAAACATTGGCCTGCTCCAAAAGTTACAAAACCATTGTTTCATGAGGTTATTCCTGATAAATTACCTGATTTTAAAACTGTTCACAAAGGAGATTCATTTGGACCTGCTTGGTCATCCCATTGGTTTCAATTGAAGTTCAAAGTTCCTCAACATTGGATCGATAAGGAGTATCCTGTTATTTTGAATTGGGATGCTGGGAACGAAGGTTTGGTTTTTAATGAAGATGGTTTGCCATTGCAGGGGTTGACCGGTAATAGAGAAAGAGACGAGTTTGTTTTTCCTAAAGATTGGTATGAGGATGGTGAGGAACATACTTTCTATTTGGAAATGGGTTGTAATGGGATGTTTGGTGCTGCTCAGCCAAGTTATAGATTAAGTCGTTGTGATGTTATCGTTCCTAATTTAGAAGCTAGAGCGTTGTATTATGATTTTTGGATGATTAGTGATGCTTCTAGGGAGTTGAGTGGTCCTCAGAAATTCAAAGCGCTAGAAATTTGTAATAGAATCATGGACGTTTTTGATGAGACAGATATCACTACGATTAAACAATGCAGAGAAATCGCAAAAGAGTTTGTGGGTCCTAATGTTGATTCTGATAAGGTTTTTAAAGAAAGTGCTTTGCTGCCTTATAGTTCAGTTTATGCAATTGGTAATTGTCATATTGATACTGCTTGGTTATGGGATTTTGCAACTTCAAAGACTAAAGTTGCCAGAAGTTGGTCCACTCAATTAAGAATGATTGAAAAATATCCCGAATATGTATTTGCTGCTTCTGCCGCTCAACATTTCAAATGGCTTATTGATTACTATCCTGACTTGTACAAGAAGATTAAGACTGCTGTCATGCAAGGTAGATTCATCGTTTTAGGTGGCTCGTGGGTTGAAAACGATACCAACATGCCAAGTGGTGAAGGTTTAGCAAGACAGTTTTTATTAGGTCAACGTTATTTTCAAAATTTATTTGGTTTTAAAAGTGATATTTTTTGGCTACCTGATTCATTCGGTTATTCCACCCAAATTCCTCAGATTTGTAGATTAGCCGGTATGCCAAATTTTTTGACCCAAAAGTTATCTTGGAATAATATCAACTCCTTTCCTGAAAATTCATTCAATTGGGTTGGTATTGATACGTCTCAAGTTTTGGTTCACATGCCCCCTGCAAACACCTATACCGCTTCTGCTCATTTCGGCGATGTCAAGAGATCGATTACTGGCCATCACAATTTATACAACGATCAAAAAGGTATGTTGTTGTATGGTAAAGGTGATGGTGGTGGTGGACCAACTCCTGAAATGGTTGAGAAATTAAGAAGAATTAGAGGGTTGGCTGATAAAGCCGGCGGTGAAATGCCAACCGTTGAAATGGGCTGTACTGTTTCCGATTTCTATAATAAGCTAAGAAAAGACACCGAGAATGGTACCAAATTGCCAACTTGGAGAGGTGAATTATATTTGGAATACCATAGAGGTACTTATACAACTCAAGCTAAAGTTAAGCATCTGATGAGAACTTCTGAGTTGTTGATGCGTGATTTAGAGTATTTGGCTACTAAAGCTTCAGTCTTAGTTAAGGACTATAAATATCCTCATGGTAAAATTGAAGCATTATGGCAAGATATTTGCTTATGTCAATTCCATGATGTTTTACCTGGTTCATGTATTGAGAAAGTTTATAAAGAAGATGTTTGGCCAATGTTAAGACATGTCATTGAAAAAGAGTACGAATTGATCAATAAGGCCTTGGATGCATTGACTATTACTGAAGCTAATGTTTCTTCCAAATCAGTCGTGAAGTTAAGCACTTTACCTTGGGAAAAGTTTGAAATTGTTGAGATTGATAATGTTCCATTAAGTCTGAAGTCAGTTGCTCAAAGTGATAAATATTTGGCTTTCACTGGTAGTGATGTGCTAACACCGCTGAAGGAAAAAATCAAATATCCATCTTCAATTACAAAGACTGATGACGATGAATTTTATGTTTTAGAAAACTCCAAATTAAAGGCTACGATTAATTCCAATGGTGTTATTGTCAGTTTAGTTGACTTGTTAAATGATCGTGAAATTATCGATACTTCGAAAATCCCGGGTGGTAATCAGTATGTTATGTTTGCTGATACTCCATTGAATTTCCCTGCTTGGGATACCGAGCTTTATTCTTTAGAGAAGTACAAGTTGATTCAATCATCTACCAGCATTGAGATTTTTGAGAGTGGCCCATTGGTCTCATCATTGAAAGTTAAACATCGTTTATCAGCGACAAGTTTCATTGATACCGTTATTTCATTAGAAGGTATTAACGATTTAACCCAGCCTACAATGTTGAAATTTGATTGTTTTGTTCATTGGGAAGAAATTTATAAATTCTTAAAAGTTCAATTCCCAGTTGATATTATTGCCGAAACCGCAAATTATGAAACTCAATTCGGTATTACTAAAAGACCAACCCATTTCAACACTTCTTGGGATACAGCTAAGTTTGAATGCTGTTGTCATAAATTCATCGATTATTCGGATTTCAACTACGGTGCTTCCATTTTAAACAATAATAAGTATGGTGGTTCTGTTCATGGTGGTGTTATGACTTTATCATTATTAAGAGCTCCTAAGTATCCTGATGCTCATGCTGATTTAGGTGAACATCATTTCAAATATGCTTTCATGCCTCATTCCGGTGCTTTGAGCTATGAGACTGTCCGTGCTGGATGGGAGTTCAATGAGCGTTTACATACAGTTTTCAATTCAGCTTCAGATGTTTCATTACAAGAATCTTCATCTTCTTTGGTTACTATTTCTGGTGATAAGAATTTAATCTTATCTAACGTCAAGAGAGGTGAAGATGATTTCGATACTGATGATAAAGGCACTATTATGACTAATATGCCTAAGAAGTTTGTTGGTTCTCAGACTTTAATCTTAAGAATCTATGAATCGTTAGGTGGTGCTTCTAAAGCTACTGTTAGTATCGGTGTTCCTATTAAGCAAGTTTTTAAGACTAATTTATTAGAAGAAGAACTTGAAGAGATTCCATTCGATGCTAAGGAGAATAAGTTCAATATTAGCTCAAGATCTTTTGAAATTTCCTCTTACAGAGTGGTTTTAGCTTAGTTGTTCCTCTTTATTTTAGCTTGACAAAAAAAAAGTTATTGTTTACAAAACAAAAAAAGTTGATTATTGTTTTTTTTTATTCTTGATTACTAGCCCTCCAATTTTACTTATGGTTCGTTTTTTTTTTTTCATTTTTGTGTTTGTTTTTTTAACATCGCTCTATGCTCTACGCTGGCCGCCGCTTTATTCCTGTTTTTTTTTTATGTTCGGTTTGGTTTTGGTTTTCTCTATTTTTTAGTTTTTAGTTTTTTTGATACGATATTTTAGGATTCTTTTGATACTTTGGATTTACTTTATTTTGGTTTCTTTGGGTTTTTATAGTTATTGAATGTATTTTAAAACACAATTCGTCGGTCGGCGCGCGAAGTACACAAGGCCGACGCAAAACTTCTCGCCTGTTTTGTTGAAGAACAACGATGGTTGATCAGAGAGGGTGGCAAAACACACGGGCAAACGACATCAACAGGTTTACAGAGATCATTAGTACACTTCAACACATCATTCAAATATTCACAATGGCTGCCACTACATCAGCTGCTCCATACTTGTCTCTTCTTGATGAAGATGATTTCCAATTGAAGGCGTACGCTTTAAGTTCATTGAATGATTTAGCTGACCAACTTTGGGCTGAAATTGCAAACAACATCTCTGAGATTGAACAACTTTTCGAGGATGAAACCTTCCCGAGTAGACATTTAGCTGCTTTGTTGGCATCTAAAGTTTATTATAATTTAGGTGACTATGATTCTTCCGTGAAGTATTCTTTACTGTCTGGTTCGCAATTTGATGTTAATCAAAAGACTGAATATGTTGAAACTATTGTTTCTAAATGTATCGAATTGTACATTAAGCAATCTCAAGCTAAATTCAAAGATCCTTCAGTTAAGATCGATTCTCAATTAGTTTCCATTTTTGAACAGATGTTACAAAAGTGTGTGAAGGATGACGAAATCAAATTAGCATTAGGTATTTCTTTGGAAAGTTACAGATTAGATATCGTTAAAGCTATCATTGATCAACAACTGCAAGAGAAGAAAAGTGAAGAGTCAGTTATTGGCTTATTGTCCTATATTTTAACTTGTTCCACTACTGTTATTCCAAGTATCGAGTTTAGAACACAAACCTTAAACAGTTTGGCTTTAACTTTGTTGAACTTAAATACTCCAGATTACTTTCTGTTAACTAAAATTATAGTCCAATTAAATGATTACAACTTGGTTCACAAAATTTTCAAAGAATTGCTAAAGACCCCTTCAAATAAATTAATTGCTTTCCAAATCGGTTTTGATTTAGTTAGTGTCGCTTCTCAAGAATTATTAAGCAAGACCATTGAAATTCTAGATAAAGATACATCTATTGATCAATCTGATAGTAGTACAATTAGATTGAAGAAAATCTTGTCTGGTATTCCAACCTGCGATTTAGATATTACTTTCTTATCAAACAACAATAACACAGATATGTCCATTTTGAGCACTACAAAGAAGGTCATGGATGGTAGAAACTCTATGTTCCATTCTGCTGTTACTTTCACCAATGCTTTCATGCATGCCGGTACCACCGACGATTCTTTTTTCAGATCTAATTTAGAATGGTTAGGTAAAGCTAATAACTGGTCTAAATTCTCAGCTACAGCTGCTTTAGGTGTCATCCATAAAGGTAATTTATCTCAAGGACAATCCATTTTGCAACCGTATTTACCAGGAAGTACTTCTTCTCCATACACGAATGGTGGTTCTTTATATGGTCTGGGTTTAATTTATGCTGGTCATGGTAAGGAAGTTTTAGATTATTTGAGAAAACAAGTTGCTGACGGTAGTAATGCTACTGATAATAAGAACACTGATATTGTTTTACATGGGGCTTGCTTAGGTGTTGGTGTCGCTGCTATGGGTTTAGGTGATGACGATATTTATGAAGAATTGAAGACTGTTTTATTCACTGATAACGCCATTGCATCTGAAGGAGCTGCTTTAGCTATGGGTTTAGTTATGTTAGGTTCTGGTAGTGAATCTGCTGCTCATGATATGTTTACATATGCTCAAGAAACTCAACATGAAACAATCATCCGTGGTTTAGCTATCGGTATTGCTTTATTATCCTATGGTAAAGAAGACATTGCTGAAAATATAATTGGGCAAATGTTAGGTCATCAAGATTCAATTTTGCGTTATGGTGGTTGTTTCACTTTAGCTTTAGCTTATTGTGGTACTTCAAACAACAGTGCTATTCAAAGATTACTACACATTGCCGTTTCTGACTCTTCTGATAATGTTAGAAGAGCCGCTGTTTTATCTTTAGGTTTTGTGTTACTACGTGATTACACCAATGTCCCAACTATTGTTGAATTGTTATCTCAGTCTCATAACCCACATGTCCGTTATGGTACTACTATGGCTTTAGGTATTTCTTGTGCTGGTCGTGGTTTACAAGCTGCTATTGATGTTTTAGAACCATTGTTAAAGGATTCAGTTGACTTTGTTAGACAAGGTGCTACAATTGCTAAATCTATGATTCTAATCCAACAAAACGAAAACACATATCCAAAGGTTAAAGAATTTAGAGAAAGCCTAGCTAAGAGCATTTCTAACAGACATGAGGAAGCATTGGCTAAGTTTGGCTCTGCTATAGCTCAAGGTATTTTAGACGCTGGTGGGCGTAACGTTACTATCCAATTAGAGAATACACAAACTAACACATTGAATATGAAAGCAATTGTTGGCTTAACATTATTCACGCAATTCTGGTATTGGTTCCCATTAACCCATTTCTTATCTTTATCATTTTCTCCTACCTCCATTATTGGTGTGACTGACGATTTGAAGGTTCCAAAGTTTAATATTAATTGCCACACGAAACCGGACGTTTTTGGATATCCACCTAAAGTTGAGGCTCAAGTTGCTAAGCAGGCTGAGAAAGTTGCTACTGCCGTTTTATCCACAACTGCTAAAGCTAAAGCCAGAGCTGCTAAAAGAGATAAAGCTAATAAAAAGGAAGAAGACAAGATGGATATAGATGAGGTTTCACCAGCTGAAAATGAAAAAGAAGATGATGACAAGAAGGAAGAAAAAACTGAAGAGGTGTCGAGCAAGGAACTTGAAGATAATCAATATAAATCTCTATATGTTAAGGAACCTTACCAATTTGAAAATATGACTAGAATTGTGCCTGCTCAATTTAAGTACGTCTCCTTTTCTAAACAAGAAAGATTTGTTCCAGTTAGAAAATTCAAAGGTATGAGTGGTATTGTTGTTTTGAATGATCAAAGCCCGGGTAAGCCATTTGATAGAATTAAAACCGTTAGAGAAAAGAGTAATACAGAAGCACCTGTCCCTGATCCATTCACAATTGATGAAACCTTAGATAAAGAACTCTTTGAGAATGATGATTAAAAAAGAAATTATTATATAGTTTTGTTTATTTCTTTCCTTACTTTTATATTCTTTGTTTTAAATGTGTGTTACTTTTTTGTAATATATTTTTTTAAAAAGTTACGAGAAGCTACATAATAGCAACTGCGATTATTATGAAAATGATTATCTCATTATTCAGTTAATTAAAGTACAAAATATAACTACTTAAATCTAGATAGCGCACCAGAAAGAACATCTTTCTTCTCTTGGATACCATTATCGGAATCTATCTTCTTCTTCCTTAGTTCCTTTTCCTTTTGCAAAGCAGCATCGATACGTTTGGAACGTTCAGTAATCAAGTTTTGTCTCTGTCTTCTCTTGAATTTACGCAAAGCAGAATTCTTACCCTTAGTTTCTGGTTTTACTAGTTTACTAATATTTTCATTGGTTTCGGCTTCTTTCTTCTCCTTCTTTTCTAATTCGTTCAAATCAGCACGAGTCATTCTCTTGCCTGTGGATTTCTTATCAACAGTACCAATAACATTTGGATCTAAAGTAATCATATCTGGAGATAATTTATTCATTAACGATCTAACTTCTGATTGTTGTCTTTGTTTAGCAGATTCGAATGGGTTCAACTCATATGCATCGAAATTAGCTTCACCAGAACCAGGAACAATTAATGAAGAGATACCTTTATCGTGGGAAACACCTAAAATATCTTCAAAAGGAACAAATCTGGTCGTTTGTATCTGCGAAGAAGGAATCATATGGTTCATGTACGGTGATTTTTGTCTTGTCTTAAAACAGTCTTTCCAGATTGTAATATGTGGTCCCCAACCAATCGATATTAAGCCTGTATCTGAAATATCCAGTGTATTGGCTTGAGTTGGAGTATAATATGAATCAATTTCTTGGAACTTTCTTATATCCCATATTTTAAGGGTCTTATCTGCACCAGCAACAGCCATATAATGACCGTCTCTATTGACAGCTAATGCTCTCACTGGACCTCTACTGGCTTGAATCTTGGCTAATGGAGTAGACATACTTGGTGACCATAGTGTAACTTGACCATTACTATGACCTAAATGCATAACGGCATTCCATGGATTCTGTTTCATACATTGTGTAGGACCTAGTTTAGTTCTATGTTCTGTTACCAATTCACCGGTCGAAACATCGTGATATTTCAAGAAACCCGTATTACCTGCAGTTGTAAGTAAGAAATGGTAAGGTAAGAAATCTAATAATGTACAGTCTATATGTTGTTTCAATCTGTGCAATTCCATACCTGTCTTATCATATATGAAAACGTATTTCTTTTGAGCTGCAGCAAAATACTGATCGTTATGTAAATATTTAACAGCATGAACTGTTTCATTCAAATGGAGTTCACAATCTAATTTACCTAGTCTCCAATCAATTGATGCAACATGGCCCTTTTTACCCGCAAATAACAATTCTCTACCATTTCTAGAGTAATCTAAAGTGTATGGACCAAAAGTATCTAAGTTCAATTCAAATCTCTTGTTGGCTGTTCCAACATCAACTTCTTTCAGGATTTCATCTTGTCTATATTTATAGGTTTTCTCCATACCTTCTGATTCTAGAAAACCTGCATCTTCTTGTAATAATATATCAGTTTTTGCAGCTGATCTAACTGTATCTTTATATTGTTTGTCTATTCTCTTTAATTTATCATTTAATTTTCTGTCCTTCGTGTGCCCTGCTCTCTTTTTAGATGGGATTCTTTCATATTTTTCAGAAGGCGCCATATTTGATTCTATGAGTGATTTTATCTGAAATTCTGGGTCTCGTGTGCCAGATCAGTACTTAAAGCAGGAGAGCAGCTGAAAAGTAAAGCATTTGAAAAAACGTAGAATAAAAATTTGCTGAAAGCCGCACAGCTAAAAAAATAGGTTCAACACAGCAGATTCGATATTCGATATTTCGAAGTTAACTGGTGCATCTATGTACAGCTGTGTTTTCTTCGGCTAGATAGGCACACAAAACAGCATCAACAACAATGTCAGCCATTTCAGCAGCAGAAAAGAGAAGAATACTGAGGGAGAAAAGAGCAGCCAAAATGACTGCCAAGGGCTCAGACAGACTTAACAAGATTACTGGGGCAAATGGTTCTTTCATGCCAACTGAATCACCATTGAGCTCAGCTTCCACACAATCAGCTACTTCAAATGAAGCTCCAAAAACAACAGCCACATCAGCATCCACTACAGCATCCACCCCAACTCCTCCATCTCCAACTAAAGAAGGACTGAGAAGAGTTTCTCATGAATTCTCTGATGATCCACCAATCTCAGATTTGAATTATTTCACAGTTCCAGATCCACTCCACAATTCATCTTCGGAAGACAATTTGGGAAGTTCCAGTGCTGATATGGAAAGACTGTTATCTTCTTTATTCTCTAAAGGCCATGATCATAGCTCTCAAAATGGCGAAACACCTGATCTGGGTCTACCTGATAATTTCATGAAATTGTTATCTGGTGGTGCGGGAAGCTCAAATATGTTAGGTGACATATTTAAAAATTCAGAAAATGCAAATACAGAGGTCCCACCTGATAAATCTTTAGAGGAAGTTGAATATGATAAACAATTATTGGCATATAATACTCAACAATCTAAGAAATTAAGATTGACTGTTGTAGCTTTACGTTTCATTGGAATTTTCTTTTTGGTATTTTATTTAATTTTAGGCAATTCTAACACATATCCATCATTTACTAATTTAAGACCAAGATTAGTGTCAAGATCATTTTTCAGTAGATTCAAATTTTGGGATAATGGTGATATGATTTTACGTGATGCTTCTGGTTCTCCATTTTGGATGTGCTTTGTGTTATTTGAAGTTATCAGTTCTGCTTTATACTTGTTCATATCATCTAAATTTCCAAGACCGCCAAGAGGTGGTATTGTGACATTCATTGGAGGTTTTATTCCTTTACATTTCAAGAATTATTTTGATATGATATTAAATTACAGTGATGTTTACGCTCTTTCACTGAACGATTTTGCTTTTACTATTGTTTTGTTAGGCCTTTTAGCTACAGCATAAGCTGTGCTTGTGTACTAATTAAGGATATTGTATATAAAAAATTTTATCATAGCGAAAGATTGTTTTTTTTTTCAAGATCGCTTAAGAACAGTAGGATAACAGCTCGGCTTATAAACTCTTAATTACTTTTATTCGAAGTTAAATCAATTAAATTTTAAGTCAGAAACTAAAATTTCATTTATAAAAAACAGGTTAAACAGGTTACTATGTATAATAATAAAAAAGGTCGAATCTATATTTTTAAACTAAATAAATTGTGAGCCCAAAAGAGAAAGAAAAAAAGTAAATGAAGAAAATCTAAAATCTATTCAAGTCACGGAAGTGATAAGAAAAACATGTGGGAAAGAAGAAGTAGGTTGAAGTTTTGAAGTTAACCATCAATTAGTAAAGAGAAGTAATAAAGTAGTAAATTTAATAACAGAAAAAGAACAAGAGTAAAGTAAAGAATTCGACAATAATAATAAAGACAAAATGATATTATCAGGTATCTCTTAGAAGAACAATAAACCAGAAACTAATAACCCGAATAAAGCACTAGTCAATGAATATCCTGAACCTAGAGTCACACCTTCCCCTTCAGAAACAGTAGCAACGGAAGAAGTAGAAGCAGCTTTTTCAACCATATTATTTGGAGTTGCAATAGCAGCTTTAATACCAGCATCTTGTTCCAAGTAAGTAGAATCTGAAACTGAAGAAGTAGCAGAGCATAAATTACCAACACAATCATAAGTCTTTGTGGTACATGAAGAACCAGTACAAGCAACGGAAGTAGACTTGGATGGAGCATATGAACTGTAGGCGCCCATACGAGCAAACTTGCCCGAAATAGCAGCATATGAGGATGCTCTTGGAACACTTGAAGTTCTGGCTGATGAATAGTATCCAATAGAATTGTAAGCAATTGAACCAGTCATGGTACTAGTAGTAGTTTGAAGGAAAGCAGGTAAGCTTTCTTGAGCAACGGTAACTGTACCGCCAGAGTAAGAGCAAATGGTAGATGAACAAGTCATAGTGTATGTATTACCAGCGTTGATGCTAACCATACCCCATTTTTCAGACTTTTGAGTAGCTGTTGCAACACTAGTAACGGTACCAGCACTTTCTCCTTCGGATGAGTCGGATGAGCCAGATGAAGAATCGCTTTCTGATGAATCACTTGAAGAAGAACCAGAAGATGAATCAGAGCCAGATGATCCAGAGTCAGAACCAGATGATCCAGATGTTGAATCATTAGAAGAAGAGCCAGTAGATGAAGAGGAATCAGATGAATCATAACCTGAACCTGATGAGCCTGATGAGCCTGATGTTGAATCATTAGAAGATGAGCCGGTAGATGAGGAGGAATCAGATGAATCAGAACCTGAGCCTGATGAGCCTGATGTGGAATCATTAGAAGATGAGCCAGTAGAGGAGGAAGAATCAGATGAGTCGGAACCAGAACCAGAATCAGATGAACCGGAATCAGACGAGTCAGAACCAGATGAGCCAGAAGTCGAATCATTAGATGATGAACCAGAAGATGAATCAGTAGTAGTGTAAACATCATTACCAGCAGCAGAAGATGAACCAACTGCTGAAGAAGTAGTGATAGTAGTTAAAACAGCCTTAGTTGGAATATCGGTAGAATCGACGGAAACAGTCATTAAAGTAGATTTGGCAGTACACATGGCACCGGAACAACCAAGAGTAATAGTTTTGGTACCCTTAATAGTATGAGTCTGCCAGAATTCCGCAGTAGTGTAAATAGTGGAAACGTAGGTAGTATCTTCATAACTAGATGATGCTCCTTGTGCATCAGCAGCATTTGTTTCTGCATTGGCAGCAGCGGCAGCTGAAGAATCACCAGTAACAGTGGAAACAACAGCTCTGGTAGGGATTTCACTAGAAGCAACAGTGACTGTCATTAATGTTGAATAAGCAGTACAGAGAGCACCAGAACATCCAAGAGTGATTGTCTTAGTACCAGTGGTAGTGTAAGTAGACCAGTAGGTATCGGTGGTAATATAAGTAGTAAGGTAAGTGTATGCATCATATGCATTTCCATTACTAGCACCAGTGGCTAAATTGTTGTTATCTCCATAAGTTGAAACGCCAGTGACTGTGACAACAGGAATATCAGAAGATGCAACGGTAACAGTTAATGAGGTAGTTGTGGCACTACACAAAGCTCCGGAACAAGTTAAACTAACAGTATCGGAACCACCAATAACAGTGACTGTGTCCCAGTCTTCTAAAGTAGTAGTATAAGTGACTGAGGATGAGTCTTGAATATAAGAGGTATGTAAACCACCACTTGAAGCAGAAGCGCCAGTAGCCAAGTTGTTGTTATCTCCATAAGTTGAAACACCAGTGACTGTGACAACAGGAATATCAGATGTTGCAACAGTGACAGTTAATGAGGTAGTTGTAGCACTACATAAGGCACCGGAACAAGTTAAGCTGACGGTATCGGAACCACCAATAACAGTCACAGTATCCCAATCTTCTAGAGTAGTAGTGTAGGTAACTGAAGAGGATTGTAAGACGTAAGAACTGTAGTATCCACCTCTCAAATAACCAGAAGCAGCGGCAGCAGCATCAGAAGTTGAATCACCAGTAACAGTTAGAACTGGAACGTCCGATGATTCGACAGTGACAGTCAATGAGGTAGTTGTGGCACTACATAAAACACCAGAACAAGTTAAGCTAACAGTATCAGAACCACCAATAACAGTGACGGTATCCCAATCTTCTAAAGTAGTAGTGTAAGTGACAGATGCTGATTTACTAACATAAGAGGTGTATGAAGAACCAGCTCTAGAATTACCTAAAGTAGAGGCGGCAGCCTTTGATCCAGTAGCGGCAGAAGCAGCAGCAGCAGCAGCAGCAGCATCAGAAGATGAATCACCAGTAACAGTTAGAACTGGAATATCAGATGTCTGGACAGTGACAGTTAAAGAGGTGGTTGTGGCACTACATAAAACACCAGAACAAGTTAAGCTAACAGTATCAGAACCACCAATAACAGTGACGGTATCCCAATCTTCTAAAGTAGTAGTGTAAGTAACAGATGCTGATTTACTGACATAAGAGGTATGTAAACCACCTCTTGAAGCACCACTATATCCAGCACCAGAATATCCGGCAGAGGCAGCAGAGGCAGCAGCAGCGGCAGCATCAGAAGATGAATCACCAGTAACAGTTAGAACAGGAATTTCAGAAGATGGGACAGTGGTAGTGTAAGAAGCGGTTGTGGCAGAACACAAAGCGCCAGAACAAGTTAAACTCATAGTGTCCGAACCACCAATGACGACAACAGTATCCCAATCCTCTAAGGTGGTGGTGTAAGTGACGGATGCTGATTTACTAACGTAAGAAGTATGTAAGCCACCTTGAGATCCTGATCTTGAAGCGGCATTATAACCGGCACTAGAATATGCCGCAGTAGCAGCCGCAGAAGCAGCAGAGACAGCCGCAGCAGCAGCATCAGAAGATGAATCACCAGTAACAGTTAGAACAGGAATTTCAGAAGATGGGACAGTGGTAGTGTAAGAAGCGGTCGTGGCAGAACATAAAGCACCAGAACAGGTTAAACTCATAGTGTCCGAACCACCAATGACGACAACGGTATCCCAATCTTCTAAGGTGGTGGTGTAAGTGACGGATGCTGACTTACTAACGTAAGAAGTATGTAAGCCGCCGCTCGATCTTGATGGATAACCATAGGTATTTGAAGCATAAGCAGAACCATAGGTGTTTGAAGCATAAGATGGATCTGAAGAGTAAGCAGAATCTGAAGAATAGCTTAATTTGGTATCTAATAATGAAGATTGAGATTGTGCAGATAAAGCAGATAATTCATCATTATTTGGAGAACCTGAAGTATAAGATAAAGGTGCAGAAGAGCCTTGTAATGAAGATGAGGTTAAATCATACCCAGAGGCAGGAGCAGAAGAATTACCATAGTAGTAAGCTTCTGAACCAATGGAGGAAACTAAAGCAAGTAAAACTGTACTTAAAATCATTGAAAAGTTAAAGGAATGTAAATAGTTGGTTTAATGAAAGTAAGTAGTTGGATATAGTAAATTATTTTGTTTGATGGATTGAATGATGAAGGTGATTCAAATGGTATTGATGAAGTTTGAGTGTATATATATATAACAAATTTACAAACCTCTCTTAATCAGGATTTTCCAAGATGAAGTGGAAAGTGTCATATTTATAATAAAATGATTCCTAAAGTGTTACTTATTGATAATCATAAGCAGTATGTGTAATACTCTTGAATGCTTTGAAGTGGTGTTTCAAATAGATTTGTGTCAAAACTTAGGCAAAGTTATGTATGTGGTTTACACCCAAAACCTAAAGGTTCAACAGGTTTAATGATTGGCATGGTGATCGTCCGGGAAAGGAGTAACTATGGGACTAATTATCATATAAAATAATTAGGACAGATCCAAGACAATCCGGCAGATATGGTGAACATGTAACAAGGTTAAATTAATCAGGGCTCAAAGAAGGAAATCTCCAAGAAAATTGAAGATTGAAACACATCTTCACCCAGACTGAGAATCTCAAGGCTGTGCAGCTGTGCCAATCCGGATGCGCACGACCCAAAAACGCTTTATTAAGCTATTTTGGTGACCAGCTTGGTGGCTGATGAGCTACGTGTACTCTAAAATTACATGAAATTAAGCTTACCTAGGGTGTGAAAGAACATTACCATCGAACAAATTCTTTGAAACGTTGAATCAATAATTCCATTCCGAAGCGCTGGGGGAGCCATAATCAAGCTTGAATGAGGTGGCTTAAGCTCTCTGGTGCAGAGGTGCATGAGGTTCTAGACAGCGCAGGTTACTAAGGAATTGCTATTATATCTCGCCAAATATGTTGGACACGAGGTAACAACCATGGTTACTTTAAAATACCAAAGTGGGAAATAATTTTTACTGCCTTTTTTGAAGAATGACTGGATTCTTTGAAACAGGTTTTTAGATGAAATATTAACAGACAAATCTCGAAGTTTTGAGTTCAACTTCATTTAACGCTGTACAATAAAATGTTTCAATATTCAACGTGGCGCTCCAACAGAAAGTGTCTTATAGGAGTCGATCAAGCTAAATATAACAAAAAGTAAGATTTCTAAGCTGGGTTACAACGGGATTAAAGGTCGATCACGATGTCCAGTTTTTATCCTACCTGGTATCCAAAAGTCAACAAAAGGGGAGACATAAGGGTTTATTGATTTGACTTTATTTGAAAAATTCAGCAATTCCAGAGCTTTAACACAAAGCAAATACTACTATAATGTTTTAGTTTAGCGTTATATAAATGTTCGTTCCCAAAACTTGATACATACATGAGTTTAAAATTAATTGTAGATCAAATGCAGATCATCAATAGTTGTATTCTTTTAATAGCTATTAATGTAGCTGGTAAAAAATTAGATCTAATTGAAGTGACGTGAGTATAAATTAATCAGCAAAATTAATGAGCTTGCTTTTAAGACTCTGAAGTTTAAAATACGTTTCATTTATATTAACTCTTCAAGAAAAGCATTGTTTTATTATTGGACTTCTAACATGCATCGAGTATCTCTAGAATATAACAAAATCAAAGTAGAAAGCAAGTTATATTTTGGACTTGAGCCAGTGTCTTTAGAAAAATACTGTAATTATCTTTAGTAAGACACTATGCAGCATCCTTTCCCTTATGAGTTACAATTAGTAAAAACATTTCACCATTGAAATTAAGTACAACCATCATGTGTTTTTTATTTAATTAATTTCCAGGCTTAAAGTCCATCGAAACTAAGTTAAAAAGTAAAAGCTGCTTCCTATGAGGTTTCAAAAAGTTTCAAATCTATGCTATTTATAAGTATATTAGGCAGGCCTATGTTTAAATAAAGATATTAATAATATGAGTTTTTTTATAGAAAGCAAAATGTCTATACGAATGAATATATGAAAAAACTAAATAAATAAGAATCAAAAAAATGTATGAGTAGAATAATCAAACCTTTAAGCGTCATCTGAACCAACGATTTCCTTCCAAGTTTTACCTTCTTTCTTTAATTCAGCTGTAACTTCATCTTTAATCTTTCTGGCTAAACCTGGACCCTTATAAGCAAAACTAGTATATAATTGAACAAAAGAAGCGCCAGCTCTGGCAAAATCTAATGCATCTTTACCAGAACTAATACCACCACAACCGATTAACACTAAATCAGAGTCTTTAGTATATTTTCTTAATAATTTAAAAGAAGCTAATGAAATTTCTTTTAATGGCTTACCTGATAGACCACCAATCTCAGAAACAACAGGTCCTTGAGTAATCAGCTTATCAGTTGGTCTTTGAATAGTTGTGTTAGACATAATAATACCATCAATTTTAGCATCTTTGGCAGATTTAGCGATTGATTCAATTTCAGGTTCAGTTAAATCTGGAGCAACCTTGACCAAAATTGGAGGTTTGGTTGAGCCATCTAATACTTTACCTTCTAACTTGTTTCTTTGTGCAACAACCAAAGTTAATAGATTGGTTAATTTAGATTCATTTTGCAGGTCTCTTAGACCTGGAGTATTTGGAGAAGAAACATTGATCACCAAAGCATCAGCATAAGGCCCAAATGTTTCAACACCTTTCAAATAATCTTGAATTTCATCGCCAGTTTTATTTTTACCTAAATTAATACCTAGCAATTTACCATCTCTAAAGGAATTATCAACAGCATAAGGAAATTTAGCTAATAAAGCCTCAAATCTTAATCTAATACCAGCTAGCACATTCCAATGACCTGAAGAATTAAAACCATATCTATTGATAACAGCATCGTCTTGTCCTAATCTGAAAAATCTTGGTTTTGGATTACCAGGCTGAGCTAAAGGAGTAATTGAACCAATTTCAACATAACCGAAACCTAAATTGAACAAAGGATCAATAGCTTCACCTTCTTTATCAAAACCAGCAGCCATACCGATTGGATTTGATAGTTTTTTGCCAAAGACACTGACTTCTAATACTGGGTCATCATAATCGTTAAATAGTCTTGGATAAAGACCGTATTTTAAGAGATTGATACCCAATATATGACCTTGTTCTGCATCTGTCATCAATCTAATTAATGGACACCAAACGTATTCATTAATGGCCGATCTAGCATCAAGTGAATAGAGACCAGCACCTAGTCCTAAGACCAGTAATGTTGTTGAGCTTGGAATCAGTGATCTTTCTGTGGTCGCCTTTGTGGATGCCAATCTTCTAAACGAAGAACGTGGAACTGACAAGCGGAGGGTTCTGAAAGACGATCTGGCAAACATCTCTAGACCTGTGTTGGTGGTTGTGGAGATTGATGGGAGTAGTTCTGGCTAAACGTTCATGATGAAATCCTTTTCTCAAATTGAAATCTTCTTCACGCTCTTTAAACTTTAAACGAGATCTCTCAGTAATTGTGGAGAAGGTGATTGGAGCATACTCGAACAGAAACTACACAATTCCACAAAGTTCCATATAATAGCTATTAAATAACCACAAACATAATAATTACTAGTATAAATAAAGAATAATATAGAACTCAGAACAAATATTGTAAAAAGCGCTTATTTCGTACCATTCTGTTGTCTGACCTTGTCCCAAACAGAGGTCGTTTTTTCTCCGGCATTTGAACTACTAGGGGCAGGATGACTATCCAGTTCCAATCCAGAGTCCAACATGTTGTCATTGCTTCCGGAATTGTAGTTGTAGGCGGGATCAGTCGTTTGTTGTGGAGGAGGGTTTCTGACTTTATCCCAAGCACTCGACAATTCCGGGTTCTTTGGATTTGGGTTTGGTTTTGGAGCTGTGTATGTATAAGCAGTTGCATCAACTGGGGTTCTTTCGATGACTAAGACAGTCTGACCATTTTCTAATTTTCTTGGATCTGACAATCTGTAATTTGGATCCACACTGGACTTATTAAAGTAACCAGCCCAGAAATAGGATTTGGAAATTGGAGCAGGAGTGTTTTCAACAGCCTTATAAACCTCAGACTGTTCACCATAAGTCTCCCTTAATTTCCCCAATCTTCTATTGTATATCGGAATAGCAGCAGCAGCAGGAATAAATGAGGATAAGACAAACCCAAAGAAAACTGGATAAACTGGGTTAACAAGTTGACCTTTCTTCTTCAGTATAAATGGCAGGGCAGCACCGGACACAAACCCAAGTGCAGAGAGATTCACAATAGTACTAGTGGTACTCTTAAAAAAACCCGATAACTCTCTTCTTTGCTCTGAATTCAAATCGTGTTCGTTATCATAGAAGTTGATCGCAGCCAGTCTGGCTTCTTCAAAGATGGCATCTGCTTCAGACATTGTGATTGTAATTGTGATTATAAGACGTTTTCAATTGAGAGTAAAGTAGAATTGGTAGCTGACAGCAGTAGGACAGAAAGACTTGTATTTAGATAAGATTTTGAGTTCACCTACCAAGCACTACAGTTCCTCCACAGTACTACAGTTACTCTAACCAGATTGCGGGCTTTGCGATCTTTGAGTTTGAATACACGATTCAGCTCAACGCGCATAACGGAGATTCTGAGAGATCATGGTTGCTGGCCCGGTATACAACCTGTAGTATTTATTATGCCATTAATATCCATACAATAACTAACTATCCAACTTTATGTATAATTGTAAATTTGTAAAGATGAATTTAAACAGTTAAAACAAGTGGTAGTGGATCAAAGAACTGGAACATTGAAAATGAGTGATTGGGCAGAAGCTTCAGGAGTTGAAGGATATTGGCACTTGTGAGTCTTGCTTGCTTGCAAAGGCACTTATGGTTGTACTCCAGAATATTGTTGATTCCGGAAATATGGATACCATTAGTGTTAAAATTTCCATGAAAATAATGGTGATAGCCAATTTCCAGAGGTTCTAATTGAACCAACAATTAAACCAATCCTTCATGAAACTTATTCCGTATCTCTTAGAATTGTTTTTCGTTACTTTACTTGCAAACTCTTCCCAATGATCATTCGTTTAGTTCAACACTTAAAAGTGCAAATGATATAGTATAAAACCAATAATGCAACTACCTCTCCTTATTATGTTAATCCTAAGTGATTAGCTTCCAAGAATTCCATACCTCTTTGCTTCCATAACTCAATCGAGCTTTCTTCGAACCATATAATAAAATGATTGTAAAACTAAAATACAATTACCCAAATAAAGAAGAGAAAAGATTGGAACTGACAGATATTACGACTACCTTAATTGTTCTTACAAATAAAAAAACTTCTCTCAAGAGTTATGGACTTCCCATATATCCTTAAATCACACTACATAGTACATAGTGGATGAAATTACCCAGGTTAGTTACAACCTTTCGGTCTGTAACTATTGCAAATGCACTAAGCACATCACTCACTGTTGTCCATGGCTATCATCACCTTACACAAAGTGCAAATCTTACAATCACACCAAACTTTACTGTAACAAACTTACGGAGCCAAACAAGAGAATATCATAAGACACAGTTCTACCAACTATCTGAACAAATCTCCAGATTGTCGATTTTCAGTTATTGCAAAAAAGAAATCTGTCGCAAGAATTAAACCTAGAACTCAGAAAAAATGAGTGATTTTTGACCTTGGCCACTGGCCACTGGAGCAGCTACCAAAGGACTCAGAAAGCTGAATTTGCCAGTTTAAAAAACAAAAATCTTCAAAGTACGATGCGCCACATATAATGAGCCCACTGCTTCTTTACAATCAGCCACAAAAGCCGTTAACATGGGGTTTATCTTTTCATTAAGAATTTTTCATGAATTTACAGTTCAGTGCCTTGATAAAAGATAATCTCAAAGACTAAACCTCAAAGAAGCAATGATATCACTACTCCAAAAACCCAACATACTTCAAAAACTATCATCCCAAATTCCAAAACGAACGTACAAAGTACTAGCAATAGAAACGTCTTGTGATGATTCATGTGTAACACTACTAAACCGATTTTCCCCGACCCAACCACCAGAAGTAATCGATGAGATGAAGCTAACACTAAACTCAACCGAAGCAGGAGGAGTGATCCCAGCAGATGCAGCAAACCATAATAGAAAATCCATATCTATCATAGTGAATGAAATAATCAAGAAAAATCAATGGGACACACCAACGACCAAACCCGACTTGATCTGTGCAACTCGAGGCCCAGGAATGGTTGGTTCGTTAGTTGGTGGATATCAATTAGCGGTTGGATTATCGATTGGTTGGAGTGTGCCGTTAGTGGGCGTGAACCATATGTTGGGCCATTTATTAATACCAAGATTGAAGACCAATGGTGAAGAGCCAAAATTTCCATTTTTGAGTTTGCTCGTAAGTGGAGGGCACACTATGGTTGTGTTAAGTACATCCTTGTTTCAGCACGAAATACTAGTGAATACGTTAGACATAGCTGCTGGAGATGCTTTAGATAAGTGTGGACGAGAACTGGGTCTGAAAGGTAACATGATTGGGAAAGAAATGGAGATGTTTTTGAATGAGCATCAGAATGAATGGGGGAAACCCGTTGAGATGGATTTGAAAGAACCAATGTTGAATGAATGGAATAGAAAGGATGTGATGGCTTATTCGTTTGCTTCTTTTATTTCACAGATTAAAAATTCAATAAAAAAGTATCATGGGAATAGATTGCCTGAGGATGAATCTACCAGAGTTCGTATGGCTTATAACTTACAAAAAATGGTGTTTCAACATATGATCACAAAGATTAAATTGGCTATAAAAGTGAAAGGTTTAAATATTGAGAGTTTTGTTTGTTCAGGTGGTGTTGGGTCTAATTTAACATTAAGAAACATGTTAGCCGATCAACTAAGGCCATTAGGTGTTAAAAATTTCTATTTTCCCGAGCCTAGATTATGCACAGACAATGCAACCATGATAGGATGGGCCGGGATTGAATTGTATGAAAGTGGCTTGACTACTAGTTTAGGCACGTCAGTTATTAGAAAATGGCCAATTGATGAAATTTTAGAATTAGAAGGATGGCTAAGAAGAGAAGTTTAAAGAGTTTAAATTAAAAACACAAAAATTTGAACATATAAAGAGTACACAGAATGAGGGGGGGTATTCATTAACACATACACGTACAGTTTGTATATAGTACACACCGAAAATAAAAATAATTCTTGTAGTAGAACTTACCCTAGGAAAGATTCAGTAATATGATAAGTCTCCACTAGACCTTTCCAAGTATTATGATCTAAATTAAAGATGATATGAGACTTGATATCAGGATGCTGCACACTCCTCTTAGTTGATTCATTAGCTTCTTGAATAAAAGGAATTCCACTAGAATCCCTACCAAAGATGGCTCTTTCATTATTGATTAAGAAACTCGTATAAAATAAATTCTCTATACTTTTCCCAAAGTCATTCGGATCAATGAAAAACTTGTAGAAGTTGATAGGCTGGGTCTCTAAGGTTTTTAATCTACTAAAACATCTAATTGCATTAGCAGAAGTATCATCTTTCTTATCCTCACTGCTTAAATCACTAGCTAGCTTCTCCTGAGCTGTTTTGGAAACATTCTTCTTCGAATCATCTTTAACTCTAGGTTTAACCGTTCTTTGTTTTCGAACGATTTCCAAGGGTCCCAATAAGAAATCACAAGTAGCGGCTCTTCTAGAACACCCATTGAAGAGCAAGCCATTCGATAACCAATTATACTTGATCAACTCATCGTCGGCTACATCGTATTGCCTAGAATGATCATCTCGGAATTTCTCAATAAACATATTAACAAACTGATTAAAATCCAACAGTTTTTCAGAAACACCCAGCTTCAAGTTCGACGTGGCGACTTTGGCCTGATATCCGATTTCTTTTATTGTTGCTGCATCCTTGGCTACCAAATTTGCATGAATGGTTTTCTTACTTTGTAAAAATAAAGAGTCGGCTTCATTTAATGAATTGGCGACTAATGTTAACCCGTCTTCTTTGGTCAATTCGTTTCTTTGCTGGACAAGCTTCTTGCCTAATTTACGATACCTGGACTGTAATTCGAATTGTTTCTTATCTGAAAAGGATTCTCTATCACGACTACTACGACCGACATCGTCTTCACTATCATCATCATCATCATCATCATCATCATCATCATCATCACTATCTTCACTATCTTCACTATCGTCATCTTCATCATCCGATTCATCATCCGACTCTTCTTCCTGTCGTCTATTAGTATAACTTATCTTTTGCGTCTGCACCGCAGTTGTTGAATTTCCAGCATCTATAGCCTTATCAATATCGTCTTCAGAAATGGCTAAATTCGTAGGCTCAAGCTTTGGCTTTTTAAATCGATTGATGGTCGTTTCATCTTGCGATAGTTGTTGTGATGAAGCTGGTCTCTTAGCGGGCATGACTTGTATTATGTATTGTATGTATTATGAGAGTATGTGCCTTTTTATATAGTGATCTTGTTATCTTGTTAGTATGTCGTGTATTCTAGGGTATTGAAAATAGTAAAATTACACTACCGTGTTAATCAAGTTGATCCAAGCCCAGGCATAGTTACGCGTTTTTTTCTTAGGTATGACGTAAGCTGTGAAGTAAGCAGAGGGGTCTGTAGACTGTAAGTAGTATAGATGACTTTGATGCAGTGTATACATATAGGAAAAAGTTATAAAGAAAGAGAGAAAGAAAGAACTATACAAAGAAAACAGAGATTGATTGGTAGTAGGCAATTAAGTAAAATAAAAGTAAATCTTTAAAAGGCAAGAACAACGAAAAAAAACAAGTGTAAACAACGACCTTAAAACTAACTAAACTAGAAACACAAAGAAAGAAAGACAAAACACAGAGACAACAAAATACAACACAACTAAACTATACCGTTAAAAGAAAACTGAAAACACATTAAAAAAGAACAGCAAAATTATATATGCGGATATATAATAAAATTAAAATCCAAGTCCTCCATGACTACTACCAACACCACCGATGGAATTATAAAAATCATTATCAACCAAATCATCATGTTGCATAACTTCTTCTTTTTTCAGAGCTCCAATATCACCTAAATCCAATCCACCAATTAATTTCCCATTTACCGAAGAACTATCCGTTATTTGTTGTACTCCGGTGGGGGTTGTTGTTGTTATATTTGTATCATTTTGTGTAGTTAAAAACATATCCAGTCCATTTGGCGATTCAACTTTAATCATATCTTCAGCTTGAGCATTTGATAAGTGAGATTGATGTGGCGCATGCAGATTCAGATTATTTAATGAAGTTGGAGTATCTGTAGTTGTGGTTGTATTGTTTGCTTTATGGTGTTGTAAGAAATGATCTTCGGGGAGTGGTGAATCAGTCATGAATGCGTCTACTGGATAGTTTGTAGGTATGTCGGGAAGTGGTTGTTGTGGAGTATAAATTGGTGTTGGCTCTAAAATTTGAGGTTGTGGAGAAGGCCCAGGGAATGATGAACGATGGGACAGAGATGATTGATTAAAAGAAACCAAATAAGAATTCAAATACTGTAAATATTCCAATGGACCAGTCAATAAATGGGGAACTGAAGAGCCACCTTCACCGACATAAGCAGCAACAACAGCTTGACCTTCAGAAAAATCTTCACAAATAGACCATTGATTAACATTTTCTTTACCAGTCATTGGATCTCTTGGGAAATGAACGGCAAACTTTGGAGGTGCAGCCAATTCAACTTGTAATTGAGTTGTATTGTTATTATCTATTAATTCAGAGTGATTATTAATTAATGAACATCGCATTATATTAACTAGAGGATAAAATATTCTGAATAGAACTTTTTCGTTTTGGAAAACGCCAGAAAAGAAATAATTCAATTCATGATCTTTTTTCGACAAAACAACTAATAAGTCAGTAGTCATCATCAAATTATTCATTAATCTTGGGGATAAATTTTGTAGATTCTTCAGTATAACTTGATTCCAATAACCTGATTTTAAACGTTGCCAATTGCCGACTGAAACAGAAACGCAATCTATTAAACTATATCTTTCATTAACTTCAATAGGTATTTTATTTTGATCTTCTAAAGCCGATAAAGAATTTAATCTTTTCTTAACAGCTGTTGCGGCACCACTTGAAGAAGAATTTCTTGAATGAATTAAGTCCTCGGGATTATTTATTGTATCAATTTGTTGTTTACTTGAATTCGAAATTGAGGAATCTTCTTGACGATTTTGCTTTTCCATTTTTCTGGCTTTGGCTCTTCTATTCTGAAACCATATTCTAACTGATCTTTCAGACATGCCAGTTTTATCAGAAATTTGTTTTCTAATAGTGGTGCTTGGGTTTGAGTTCTTATTAAACTCTGAGATTAATAAAGCCAAGATTTCACCTGAAGCTCTTGATCTTCTTTGTTGTTGAGATGAACCTTCTTCATCAATCTGATGGTGGGAATGAGAATGGGCGTGAGTATGACTGTAAGTATGAGAATGTGAGTGAGTGTGAGATAGAGAGAAGCTATCATTTGATTGAGCGTGAGTTAATTGATGACTTGAAGCGGAAGAACGGCGACGAGCCTGGTGGGATTTAGTTGATTTAGTAGAGGATGTTGGAGAAGAGGAAGATTCATTGTCTTGCATTACCAAATTTGAGTCTGTGTAGGATTCGGTGGAGTTCGAGTTGATCGGGTACTGGAAGTTGTTTGTTGGAGATACTAGTTGATTGTTGAAGGAAGTGTTGAAGGAGAGTAGATCATTCTCGTCTAGACCTTGTAGCTGCTGATGAGGAATATTGGTGTTGTACATGAGGTCGGAGTTGAAATTGGAGAATGAGTCCTGATTCTGACTGTTGTTGTTGATGAAGTTCTGGTCCTGACTCATGTTGGATGTTGGTATACTGGAATGCAGGTCGACCCGAGGATAGAGTTGTAGCAGATGATGTTGGTTGGCGTTGGAAATGTGGCCGGGTCTGCAGATGAGAGAAGCGGTGGAGAGTAGGACTGACTGGGCACAGTACGGGCAGCTGTAGAGGTGGTTGGTTGATGGTGTGGTTGGTGGTGGAGGAAGCTTTGTTTGTTAGCCATAAGCAAAGAGCTCGAAGGGATGCTGGTGCACAGGTGTGGTAGAGATGCTATCACTGCCATAGCCACGGCAGATCTCCGGTACCGGGGCAGCCGCCAGCCTGGCGCGTCACTGGGACAGTTCGACGATTACTATACAAACAACTAGAACTACAATACATTGATACACAATACACTGGTATATCAAAGGTACACAACGAACCCGTCTACCAGTCTCTTAGTCGTAGCACCCTCCACAAAACACACACACCTTTAACCCACTCACAACAACCCCTACCAGCTCACCCAGGCCTTCTTCCAGAGCAAGGACTCGGCTTCCACAGTAGGTACATTTGCGGACGTTGGGCTGAACCAACGGAACCAGACTGATTCTACAAAGCTTCCACTCGTGTCCTTCTTTGGACACTACCGACTCGATAGAGTTCTCCATCTCCTTCAACGACACACTTTCATATACATCTTCAAATCCTGGAATTGCAAACTTGACGACCTCATCGCTGACTTTATTTCCATTTTCATGTGTCTTTGTCAGTTGTAAGTATTTACAGTACGCTAGCTTGTCGTAGTGTGTAACTATCCTAATTAATCCACTTTCAACTAACTTGATAACTGTCTTAGCTAATAGCGCTAGGATTTTCATATCCATGGATTTACCGTAAATGATATTCCGCTTTCTTATCTCTTGAACTTCTGGTCTTAAAAATAGCTCGTACTGTAAATTATCGATTGCATTATCATACTTGAATTCATTTGAGGGTTCTAGTTCAGCATTCACATCCAGATCTATGTTCATGTCCATATCCACATCACCCCTGCTATGAAATGCCTCATTCAATTTCAATTCTTGGATAATTGAGTATGGATTAACTCCAGTATATCCAATTTCCTGTTTATTTTTATTTTTATGCACTGGAACAACAGTAACAAACACCTCCTCATGAAATCTCCTAATCCTTGTATCTAAATATGCATTATTAGGTTCATAAATAGAACACAACAAGGCTAGGTAATTCCCCGTTGGATTAATACACATTGAATTGATCCGGAATTTATTGATTCTATTGATCTCATTCAACTTATTAATCAATGGGATTTCATAATTCATGATTTTCTTATTATACTCAAACTTCTTCACACTGATTAATGACTTGGATCCAATGCTTAATTTATAATGTAACAAGTCCTTGAAAGCATTGCTTAGTAAAATACTAACAATATCCTGGCCTGGCTCTTTATAATGAACGATAGAAGTGAATGACACCAACGACGACAATTTAGTCGAAATGGTCTCAATTTCCAATGATTTATCACTCAACAACACACAATCCAATTTTCCAGTAGACAATATACTCAAGCAAACAACATCTTTAATCACATGACTAAACTCGAAATTGGAAATAACGCCCTGCTTCGGACCCAAACTCAGCAACACCTTCTCAAACGATTCATCAACACTCAAACTCTTCTCTCGAACGACAAACACAATTCGTTTCAATATAATCCGTTTAAACGACGTACTAACGACAACATAACAAGCCAAGCGTCCCACATCATCGTTAATCCATCCTGAAACCTTACATTTATTAACATACTCATCATGCTCCACGTCCAAGTTAATACTAAACTGCAACACTTTCCCCAACATCCCGGTCTCGCTATCAACTTGATAGATCCAATGCTTATCACTTTCAGTAAAACAAAGAAACATTGATCCAACAACGACTGGCCAAATAGGCGGTTTGCCAACACTAACATCTTCCAACCAGGAAATACTACGAACTCTCAGCATTTTAATATCGGTTTTCGTCAGTATACAACTACCGACATCAACTACTCCGAGTTGTTCGGAAACGTTAAACAATTGCACGAAATTACCTTCCTTGTATTCACCGATTATCCCATTCAACGAATCAGTCACATACGATAATAAACAGCGTTGGCTATTAGAATCAACTCTGGTAGCAGACCAATTTAATTCGATGATGTTGCAGTTCGCATTGGATAGATTTGTAACGAAATCTCGGTTGCATTGGCCTAGTCTGACGATTTCATCGTCTACCAAAGCAACGTTTAGGATGTTGGTGGTCTGTTGTAGTGCGCTGGATAGTCTTGATATTTTGAATAGGTCTTGTAGGTTTCCTATTTTGTCTGTTACTTGTGGTTGCTGTTGTTGTATTTGCGACTGTTGGCCATTTGGTGATGTTGTTATTTCGTTCCTAGGATTTAGGATCGTTAGGTCATCACGGGAGAAAATTAATATGACTCCGTCTTGGTTCCACGAGATGCTGTTTGTAGCATGGGAGGGAAATATACGTGGAATTGAGAGGTCTTCTAACATTGCTTGTGTGTGGCGTATTGTATAGAGATAAGTAGGTTATGTTGGTGTTTTTGTTGTTGTTGATTCTTAAATTAAAGGTTCAAAATTTCTAAATTTCAAAGCTGCGAGCGTTACAAGTTGAACATGTTCACCGACGCGTAGTCTTAATTAGGTTTAATGAAATTCACACAGATATACACAAAGGCACGCACAAAATGTTCATAGGAATAACCGGGACATTATTCTCAGGAATATCTGATATAGCAACATACTTAACAACCCACCATGACTTCAAACTACTGGCTTTAGAAACTGGTTACTATGAACTATCAACCGATTTCAAAGCATTGAAACTAATAGATACCCCAATCAACCAAACCACCCAACTTAAGGTTCACAAGACATTTCAAGATAACGAATCACTAGTTAATTATGCCACTGAAAACTGGCTTGAAAACTTTGTCATCGTGTCACTTAAAGACATGAAATTACTAGAACTGCTAATGAAAAGACCTTTTTTCTGTTTGATTTCAATTGATTCATCAATCACAACCAGATTCCAAAGATCAGCCACAGGCAACTTAGAGTCTTTCTTACAACAATCTGAAATATTGAAGTTTGCAAATGATGGTGAATTATTCAAAATTATGGATAAAGCACAATTGAAAATCATCAATGAGACGAAAAATTCCATTGAATTCATTGAAAAATTACAGAAATTGAACATCATCGATAATGAAAGATTAAGACCAAAATGGGACTCGTACTTCATGTCCTTGGCAGATCTAGCTGCATTAAGATCAAATTGTATGAAACGAAGAGTTGGTTGTGTTTTGGTCCGTAAGAATAGAATCATCGCAACTGGGTATAACGGGACTCCAAGAAATACCAGGAATTGTAATGAAGGTGGTTGTCCACGTTGTAATAATTCTGGTGAAAACTCCTCGGGTGTCGGATTATCTACATGTTTATGTTTGCATGCTGAAGAAAATGCATTGTTAGAAGCAGGTAGAGATAGAATTGGGTCGGATGCTATTCTGTATTGTAATACTTGCCCTTGTTTGACTTGTACTATTAAAATTGTTCAAACTGGTATTAAAGAAGTGGTTTATTCTCAATCATATTCCATGGATGAATATAGTTCTAAGGTTTTTAAAGAGGCTGGGGTGGTTTTAAGACAGTTTATTCCACCTAAATATGGGGTTGTTGTGGTTCAGTAAATGGTTAGATTATATATATTAGAGAGATATACATTATAAAAAACAAAAACAGGTATAGATATTATTCTCGTAAAACACTATAAGTCAAGCAATGCTTCTTTCTTTGGCTTGACTTTCTCCGGTGTGCCAACAGAAGAAGCAGTCTCGATATTTGGAGCTTTCAATTTATTGAATCTTGCCAATAAGTCTTCATCATCGGATTTTTCAATAGGAATAGCAACGGGTTTTTGTTCTGAAGCCATTTCTCCTTCTTTCTCTGGTTCTGCAATCTTTTCTTCCTCCTTCTTTGTAGTTTCTTCCGCTTTCTTCTTTTCTTCTAATTTCTTTTCCTCTTCGATTCTCATTTGCTCTAGCTCATCATCTAATTCTTCAGTATCGTCTTCTATTGCTAATCCACCTAATTGTGCAGTAACATCATCAACCTGTTCGACTTGATTAGTCAATTCGTCAATCATATCATCAACTCTTTCTTGTCCAGCCTTTGCATTAAGTGTTTTCAAAACTTTAGAATTGGATTGGAGTATATTAACAGTAAGTATATTGTTATTAGCTTCTTGGATCTTAGATTGGATAGTGTATAATTTCTCTAATCCGGCATGTGACGTATGTAATTGTCTTTCTAATAATCTCTTGGATTTTAATTTTAACTTGGCCTCATTTGGTTTCTTATTTTGGATTAACTGTCTTGCCGATTCCATCAATTCTTCAATTCTCTTTGATGTGTCGTTACATTTGTGAGTTAATAAATAAATTGAATAATTCAAATCAGCAATTGCTTTCTGACTTTCATAATCTATAGGGGTAGCTGATTTGGTAGAATCAGCAATTGAAACACTAACAACTCCATCAGTTTCATTAAACTCAATTAATCTAGCCAGTTTAGATAAATACAGCAAGCAACAATCGAAATCAAATCTATTAAATTTCTCTTCTTGATTTATCAAAATAAACAAATGCTTAGAAAGTATTGGTGTATCTGAAGATTTTTCTTTTATCAAACTCATCATTTTTAAGCTAACTTGGACCATTTTGTCATAATGTATGAACTTTTCATTGGATATTATTCCACCTTTTCCATTTCCACTATTAAATCCCTTAATTGTAACTTTATCAGATGATCCAAAAATTTTAGACAAGAAGGAAGAAACCAGGCCAGGTTTAGTTGCATTGACAAACGATGAATATGGGACCAATGTATGGTCCGTATTAACCATTTCATTAATAACCTTATCCAACCCTTTAGGGACGTAGGTCATAGCGCCATCAAAAATAGTTAACCTATTCACTAGACTATTACTATTAATTGCAAACTGTTCTTCTTCTTCAAATAATTCTGGATGATTCAGTAATAAATCATTTAAGAACGTTTTCCATGTAGTAATGTTTGCCTCATAGCCTTCTGGATTTGATTCTTTTAGATGAGCAAAATCTGAAAAAAGAGAGTTCAATCTTGATTGTTTAAAGTTCGGATTCTTTAGCAGGATCTCTTGTATCGATGATGACATGTTTGTGAATGGTCTTGGTTGTGTACTGCCCTTGCCACTGTAATTTCCAACTCTAACTAAAAGCAAATGAACCTCCTGATCAAAGTTCAAAACGCGCTGTTTACGTTTCAACTTTCAGTTGGGTGGCGGGAGATTTGGATTTTCGATTTTTGAATTCACGAAGGCAAACTACGGTGCTTTCCAAGTGATCAGTCAAATAAGTCACAATTATAATGTCCTTTGTATCAAATATAACAGATCCAACCATTGTCAAAGCATTGGTCCATTTGAATGAACTAGTTAATTCAAATGAACCACCAAACTATAAACTTATTCAACAAGCCGAACTTAAGCTAAAAAATGATACATCATTATACACAGAAACAAATAGAATCAATCTAGTTCAATCATTTTTTCCTAAAATTCTGGAAGTTATTAGATTAGATGATTCGACCAGAGAAGCTAAAAACTCATCGATTTCTCTACTGGATTCGATATTAATTCATTTTGCATTTGATGAAATTCTGACTTTTTTCAGCTTAGATCAACTGCTAGAAGCCTTAACTAAAGGTAATGAAGAGTTGAAAGTGTTGGCTATTAAAGTGATCCAAAATGCTAATCCGGCAGATTTAATTGCTAATACTCCTATCTTGGTGACTTTTTTCCAGTTGTTAAATGACCCTGAAACTTCAGTTAGATTAGTTAGTAATATTGAATCCTGTATTATTCAGTTGGCTCTTGGTGGTGAATTGGTCAGAAGAAGAATCCAGTCAAATGAAATTATTAAACAAATGACAGAAATGAGATATAATCCAAAAGTTAGTTCCAGATTATTTGATTTATTGGTTGAACTATTACAGGTTATTCCAGCATTACCTTCTGAACTATATTTGGTTTCTTCAGATGAATTTGAAAATTCAGATGATCTGTTACTTGACTCTTTAGTTATTTCATATTACACTAAACTAATTGAATCTATTTCATTAAAAGACACTTTGAAGCCATTATATGATCAATTGGATGAACAAATTGAGTATATTACAAGGGTTTATTTAGATGACTCTTTTAAGGCTGAGCTAAAAATGTTTTTCAATATTGAATCAGTGATATTTTTAGGTAAATTAAGTCATTTGATTCCTAGTAAATTTGAACATTTCGACGGAAAGTATGGTATAATTCAACATGCCTGTAATAATTATCAGTCTGATGACAGTTCATCGTTTTTATTAGCTAACACTAATTCAAATTTATTAACTAATAAATCGGCTTTATTGAAAAGTTTAAGAATAAATTCTAAAACTATCCCAATTGTTGCTAACCTGATACATAATAAAACTGTCTTCACAGAACAATTGAATTTAAATTATACTGATTTATTAAATTTGACTACTGATACTTTCTTGGATTTCATGGTTGCTTTAACATCGGAAAAATACGGTATTATTAAATTAATCAACGCTTGGCCTGACTTGGTTACTAAATTATTGGATGAAATTAAAAATGTTACTAGTAAGGATATATGGGAAACTAAAATTAAAACTCTTGAGAATTTGCTAAACTATAAAGATGAATTAGGCGTTTGGACTAGTAAAATTCAAAATGAATATTCTCTAATGAAAAATGGTAAAACTATTGCTCCTTCCGTTGATGTGATGGATGCTACTACTTAAATTTATATGTCCCCCTAGATATACCCCTTTTTTAAAAAATTAATTACTTGTATCTTTGTTTAGTGAAAGTAAATCGAAGTCGTTGTTGTGTAATAATTACGTCTTGAATAAACAATGAGCAATAAAAAATATTAGAACTAAGTATACAGAGTTATAAACTAAACACAGTTATGCGTGAAAGAGGCAAAAAGATTACAAATATAAAGAACCAGCACCAACAATATCTCTATGGACTAACTCAACGGCTTTTTCCATTTTTTGTTCCAAAGCCTTATTACCTATCGTTTTAGCAGCATCAATCATTTGTTTTAACATTTCTTCTAATCTTCTAAATGTTCTAATTAAAGAACCTTCATAAACATCAGTCATTTTACAAATTTGAGTAAAAGTAGCACCTTTACACCAAGCAAAAACAACTTCCATTAATTCGGATCTAAATGATTCAACATAATCTTTTTCAACCAATTCGATTTTACATTGTTTAGAAATCTTAGCAATATGAGCAGCCATATCTCTTAATGATTTTAAAGGAGCAGCTAATTCCGGTTTTAATCTTGGGACTTCTTTGGATCTTTCTTGGAAAACAAAACATGATAATAATGAAGCGCATTGTTCTGCAGTTAAATCGGTGAAAGTACCATTGAAAATTAGTTCGGTTAGTAATAATTCGTCACCGGTACTAATATCACAAGCTACTCTACCTTTCAATTCGACAACATCATTTTCAGTAATAAAGCCTAATCTCTTTAAAACTCTCTGTCTATGTTTCAAATCATCCATTTGTATCACTGATTGAACTTCTGCAATTTTTAATTGTGTGTCTTTAATATTGTCTTCAAGATTAACTTTCTTAGAATATTGTTCATACAGGTCTGTTAATCTTGGAGATTGAGCCAACGGGTTTGAATATAGTTTTGAATCCAAAATTTCAATTTTTCTTAATAACATCTTAAATTGATCATCTTCAATATGCATTTTTTCTATTGGATCTAAAAGTGGGATACCATCTGGGAATCTTTTGACAATTTCTTTTAAAGCTTTGTTTAGTGTTTTTCTTGCTTGTTTATTGTTAATATCCTTAGGTAAAATGGATCTACAACTACTAATGCCTCTAATTGAATTTAATGTGATTGGAATAACTTCATTTCTGGTTTCTTCGCCTTCTTTAGCTGGTCTAATACCTTCAACCAAATTTGGATTCATTGGTTTAATTAGATTAACAGGAGAATCAACGTACATTGTGTTGACAAAGACTTGAACAAGATATGATTCATGATCACTGTATTTTTCAGATGGATTTCTCTTGTTGTTTCTCTTAGAGAAATTTATCACTATACCCCAACCATAATCCATATCACCAACTTTAACTTTGATTAATCTACCACCCTTCAAGTGAGGTAAGACATTACCTGGATGTGAGATAATTTTACAGAAATCATCATTATATTGATCCAATTGTTTTCTGATATCATAATATTCTTTAATACTTTCTTGATCTTCAACTTCAACATCATCCATTTCTTCCTTCATTTCAGAGATTTTCTTTTCTAAAGCTGGGACAGCAATTGAATTTTGGAATTGATAAAATGAGCTTTCTAACATAAATTGAGGAGAAATACCTTCAACTCTCATTAAATTTAATATCATGTTGTAACCTAAATGGAAAGCAGAATCTAACCTATCAGCAACACCTTTAACCATACCTTTAGCAACTTGAGGCTCCATTTTTTCGTCAATCATCATAATAACAATACCACGATCATCTAAACCTCTACGACCGGCTCTACCAGACATTTGAATATATTCACCACCAGAAACCCAACGGAAACCAGCACCATCCCATTTTCTAACTGAAGTAAAAACAACTGTCTTAGCGGGCATATTCAAACCAATGGAGAAAGTTTCAGTTGCAAATAGAACTTTTAAGAAACCTTCTTGGAACAAAATTTCAATAATTTCTTTTAAAATTGGAAGTAAACCAGAATGATGAATACCAATACCTCTTCTTAATAATGGCAAAATATTTTTAATTTGTGGAAGTTCTTTATCATCATCAGATAAGATACTGATTGCGTTATTGAAAATTTTAGTTAACATTTCTCTTTCTTCTTCGGTGTTGAAATCTAATTTAGACATTTTCAAAGCTAATGATTCGCAATCTCTTTTAGAAAAGGAGAAGACAATAACAGGATTATACTTTTTAACCCAAATCATTTTAACGATTTTGTAAATGTCAGATTTACCATCTTTAACACCACCTTTCCAAGACTTACCTTTTTTAGAGTCGACGGATCCTGGGTCATCACCCATTTTATTACTAATAGAGGCCATTGCCTTTTGGAAATTTTCTTCTCTGAATGTACTTTTTTCATCAACAACTAAATGAATACCATCACCACCAGCAGGGAAAAGGTAGTGTTGTAAAGGCGTTGGTCTGAAATCGGTATAAACAATATGACATGGTTGATTGTGAATCTTACAAATCCATTCAGCAAATTCCATCGCATTAGGAATAGTAGCAGATAAGAAAACATAATGAACCTTATCGGGTAATAAAATGATGGTTTCCTCCCAAACAACACCTCTTGACTTATCTCTCATATAATGAACTTCATCAAAAATAACCCAGGCAACTTCTCTCATAATTTCTGAACCTCTATATAACATGGATCTTAAAATTTCAGTAGTCATGACTAAGCAACCTGCATCCGGATTAATTGTAACATCACCAGTCATTAAACCAACATCACCAAATTCTGCCTGTAATTCTCTATATTTTTGATTACTTAAAGCTTTGATTGGGGAAGTATAAATAACTCTTTGTTTATCTCTTAAGGATTGAGCAATTGCGTATTCAGCAACCACAGTCTTACCAGCTGAAGTATGAGCAGAAACTAAAACTGATTCTTGTCTATCAATACATGAAATAGAAGTATATTGGAAAGGATCTAAAGTAAATGGATAAGTTCTGGCTTCAGATATACGTTTATGTTGGCCAATTGGAACATAATTATAATTTGGTGGAACAGCAACTTGATGTCTAACTTGATGCTTAATCTGTAACTTATCACTGGAAGATTCATTAGATTCAGATTGCTTGGAAGATGCATTTAATAAGCCATTTGAAGCTTTCACTTCTCTTGAGGCTTCAATTTCCAAGTCATCTGCAACGATTGGTTTGACTTCTTGGGTTGATTTAAGGTTTTTATTATCTATAAGTCTTTTTTCATAATTTCTAGATTTTTTATCTTTATGTTGATTCTTTTTAGATTGACTATCTTCTTCATCATCCTTGTCAGAAGTTGATCTTTTGTTATTGGATTTGTTTTCAGTGGTTTTAGGAGTTGACTTTTCGCCATTTTCTTTAATCACGTTCTCCTTTTCTAACGTTGACATGTCGGCTGGTGCCTCATTGAAAACTCCAAATAGGTCATCCATTGTTAATTAATGTATATCTACAGTTAATGAACCTGGTCTTGCTTTGAAGTTGAGTATCTAATAAATAGAGAGTTTAAACCAATATGCTGTTTGACGGTATACTAAGTTTAAGATTCAAAAAATTATTTTCCACAAATTTTTCGTGCGGCTCATACGAAGCTTTTATCAACTTTGGCCATATCAATAAGACACAGAAGGTTGGTTACCTTAGATTAAATAGTGTACGTAGATTATATATATAGTTAGTGTATCAGCAAACAAATGGGGAAGAAAGAGAGAAACAGCAATACCACAGGAAAATAAAAGTAAAATAGAGTGGAGAGGAAGGAAAGAAAAATAGGAGAGGTAATTAAAAAAAGAAGAAGATATACAAGACAAGAACAGGATAAGCAAGCTAATTAATAAACAACAACTATAGAATGACCAAACTAACAACAGAAAGCAAACCACTAGAAAAAGCTTTTCAAAAGCTTGATGTAAGACAAAATAGAAGAAGAAATTATTAAAATGAGAATAAATCAATTTCTAACTCTTTAGAACAAGAAGAAAAAAAGAGAAAAAATAATAAAATAAATGTTGCACAAGAAAATGGAGGGGAAAAGGGAATGATGAAATGATATAGTAAACTAGAATAAAAATATAAGAAAAATCATTTTAAATGAAAAGACCTAATTAATTATACAAGAAATAAAAGTAAGAAAAAATAAAACTTAAATAATCAAAAAAATGATAGAACAGAATAAAGTAAAAGAAAAAAGAAAATATAAATAAGAAGGAAAAAAAAGTAGAACAAAACGCAAAACTGGACAAAAAAGGCAGATTAAGAAAGAAAGCTAAAATTCAAAAAAAAAGAAAGAGAAATATCTAAACTTTTTGATACATCAAAATGTAAGCACTCTTGCTATTATTCTGTGAATTACCACCATTAATACCATTCTCTATGACTTCATCGCTTGAGATCTTACTGATTTGAGTATCATCAATTCTAATCCATTTATTATCAGGAGGTGAACAAACATCCACTGTATAATGACCACCTGAAGTCGATCTACCATGATGATAAACAACACCAACTAATTTGTATTTCGGAATTTCTGAGATTGTATGTGATAAACAAGAGGACGGTAGAGTTAAATTGTGACCGTATTTAATTGGTTTATGAATTTTCTCAATACGTCCTTCAAACGTAGTTTTAGGTTTGAGCAATTGTTGTTGCCTTTGATATTCTTGTTGTTGTAATTCCTTATTTTTCTTCTTTTGCTTACCCGATGAAACAATTTCATACGAATCGTTACCTTCGATAGTTTCTTCAGTTGTAACAAATGAAAATCTCTTTAAATGAATAATTAAAACTTTAGGTAATTTATCAATAAAATTCTGTTTTTTAGCAACTGTGTTACAATAAGAAATTTCTTCCACTTCAGCGAGTTTACTAAAAGCACTAACTAAATCAACAGTTTGAGGATCACTAATGTCCAATTGAACATGCATGAAAGGATCTAAAGTAATTGAAGATTTTTTAGCATTTGGTGTTTGTAAAACTGATCTGAATTGACCACCAAATAGGTTAACAATTGGAGATGGTTTAACTTCAAATGTTCTTTTAGCAGCAATCTTTCTGTTGATACCAACTTCTTGCCATCCTTCTTCATCATTACCTTTACCATTACCGTTGGCAGTTTCCTTATCTTTAATGAAATCAACTGCTGTTGTAACGTTTCTTTTAGTTTCTTTATCTGTTATAATAGATGTAATTTTTGTTATTTCGCTATTTGGTAATTTAGCTATACTATCAACACATTCTTCGTGAATACCATCTAATAAATGGCCTAAGAATTCTTCAGCATCTTCTTGAGTACCCCACTTTAAATGACGGAATCTTGGTAATTGCGCAATTGAATTGTAAAAAGCAAGAGGATTTATAACATCATATTTACCATTATCAGAACTCTTCTTGAAAGACTCTAATAAAGTTAAACAAGCATCAATCATTGGAGTTTTAGAAGTTGAAGCATCTAACGAAGCCAAGGTCCCATGTTGTATTATATTTAAGGTCTGAGTGAAAGGTTCGCAAACAAATAGTAATTGTAAAATGGAATTCATATAGCAGATACTACCAGCATTTAATAGCCCATGAGGATTAATTAACTCTGACTTATTTTGTGTTATCACCTTTGGAAGATATGGTTCATCGAATAATATTCTTAATAATAAAGTACCCAATGGTTTTAGTGTGTTATCTAATGGAATTGTTGAAGTTGTATTTTGGGGAATTGGTGATGATTGTTTAACTGAACCGTTGGTTGAAGGAGTTGGAGATGCAGAAGATGTATGATTAGTTGATTTTGATTTAGGAATTGAACTTTGAACAACCATGCTCCAAGCCATCTTAGGTTGTGGTGTTGCGGTTTTAGATAAATCAGGAGTAGAAGGGGTAGAAAGCGAAGTATCATTAGTATCTTTAGAAGTCTCTTTAACTGTTGTATTTGGTGTAATTGTTGTAGTTGTTGATGTGGTTAGAGCAGCCGGCTCAACTCCTTTAGTGAACGCTGGCTTTGGTGGTGTTGTCGCTGTAGTTATTTTCTGTGTTGTTGTGACAGTGGTAGCTATGTCTTTCTTGATGTGATTTTCTTTTTCAGGGGACTTCTTCTCTATTGACCTTTTAGTTTCCTTTTGCTGTATTGATTGTTTTTGCTGTCCATTAGGTGGTTGTCGTTTCTTGTGCTGTATATGGTTTTCTGTAGGAGGTTCTTTGATTTCTTCCTTCTTGGGAGGTGGGAGAGGCAATTCTTCTGTAACTACTTCCTTAATGAAAGTTTCTTTGGGACCATTTGCAACAGCAATTGCTTCGCTTAGATGCTTTCCAAAGGCATATGTAAAAGTAGGAATCTTAAATTGTGGTAAAGTGGTTTTGCGAGAGAAGTCTGAATCGCCTTCAGGATAATCAGAATTTGTTAGCAGCCTTCTATTTCTCAATGCTTTTTTTCTGTATATACTGAATTCGGATTCATTGGTACCAAAATAGAGAGGTAAAGGCAATCTCACTAAAGACTTTTCCTTAGATTTATAGGATATTGAATACGATTTATTTCTTACTAGAATGTCTTGAAATTTCTCCGAATCATTTAAAGAAAGGGTTGGATTTAATTTCGGGTTTTTAAAGGTGAGTTGTTTATAATGTGATATAGGTTCAGACATGATGAGTTATGTGATAATATGATGTGGAAGTTGAGGAGAGTGGTGTGAACATACAAAAATAATAAAGGAGATTAAGAAAGGTATCAAATGAGAACAGTGGATAGGAAAGGTTATGCTTTTTTTTGTTGTTTATCGTGTAGTGAACAAAACAGTTTTGAAGTTTTTGGGGATGATGCTATTGAAAAATAAAAATAAAAAAAATGAGATTATATGAATGCAAGTATATTGAACAAGGAGTGTCTGTATGAATATCTGTATAATAGATCTCTCCTATAAAAAAACAAGTGGAGGTTTTGAGTTCAAGGAAGAAGAAATGTGGCTAACAATGCAGAGTAACGCAAAAAAGGAGAATGCTATGTAATTGGGTTAGGACAAGAGAGGGGAAGTGATCCAACTGTATTTGAAAGCCTGTAGTCGTTGGGTTGTATGGTCGGAAAGGAGGTTCCAGCAGGGGCAGACTTGCCACAAAAAGTGAATTTTCGAGTTGAATTTTCAGCTGAGTTCATTCGACGAGCTCTGCGTTCGGCGTGCGCACGACCTGCTGTTTATTAGAGTATTAAAGGATTATACAACTACACAACTGGGCCCATTGGGGGGCACTGGACACTGTCTGTTCAGCTACAAGACCATGGAGAGACTGGCGGTTTGTCAGGTAGAGGTGAGTGGCTAGCAAGTGGACGCAATGGAACATCTTCCAGGGCTTGTTCTGGTACAGCAGCAGATGGAAACCTCCTAGACATTTGCAGCATCCATTTTCAAATCCATCTCCAGAACAGTCTATATCATCCATTATGACTATCTTTCCGTTTTCACCAACGCATATCTTATTTGATTTCTCAAGGGTGTATATTGTAAGTGTTCTTGATTCAAGTAAAGTTAAAGCATCATTGAACAACGAATTGGACTTACCATCTATGCCTAATTCATTGGTTATTGATTGGATCAAAGAATGTAAAATCATTGCTTTTTCTGTATTCAATTGAGGAACACTGCCGGTATCATTATCAGGTACGGTAAAGAGCTCTGATGTCAAGCTACTGATTAGTTCCTGTTGTGAATAATCCACTTTTAGTGGTTTTTGATTGGCAGGAATCTGTGAACTCATTGAACTACCATTTCAAACCAAAGAACTTAATAGAAGGAAGCAATGAAATTTAAATGTGTAGGTAAGATGATTTAAAGTTGAGAACGCAATAATTTGTCTTGATTTCTGAGTTGTTTTCAGTGGAAATCATATTTCTCGAATTAACGTGTCTCCGTTCAAATAGACGACTAAATCTTTTGAGTTGCGCACATCAAGAAACTACTTATCGGGAATATCAACTTTTTCTTATTCCCTCCCCGAATTGAAGTGGGCCCTTCAAATTCTAGTATTACAAAGATTCTTGAGTTCCATTATTTTTCCATAATGGTAGGCTTTATTTGAGTATACCTGTCTTTTAGTATATAACTACTTGATCTATGGGTGGTGATAATAACACACTTTCGTAATGAATAGGACTTACAGTTTGCATCTCATCGTTAAGTCTGGAAACACTGATGCAATTATTATTAATATGGAATGCCAATAGGAAATTTGAAATATAGAATCGTCCACTATTATTCTGTCAGTCTTACATGTCTGAACCTTTTGATAAACAGTAATAGCTTTACTACAATTTCTAACCTAGTTTCATTTCTTCGGTAAAATCCAAGATATATTAACGTTCTAGATTCCGAATAAGCTGAAATGATTGTTTAAATTATTATGTATTTGTAGTAATATTCTATATATATAGGAGAGAACTTGAAATAGATGCACATTTTTGCTTCTTCGTTTCACTAAACACAAATCAAACTTTAAAGGTGCTGAAATCAGTTATAATTAAATTACAATTAATTAATTGATGTGTTAATCAAGGAAAATCTGCTAATTTGTATGGGTTTTATCTCACTTAAAGGATTTTTAGTTAAATATACATTTGCCCCTTGCCCCTCTCCTCCAATTCCACTAGCGTATATTACGTACGCATTTATATTAAGCATTGCCGGTAGCTTAGGCAGCTGCAATTAATCGTGTACAGTGCGATATATATGCTTATTTACCTAAATTGTATAGTTATTGCCGACTATAACTGCGTATGTACACATAGATGTTTTTCAATTGCGAACACAATTTACCCGTGATTTTTTCAGATGAGTAAAAGACTGAACGTTGGACTCACAAATGTATGAGCCACCTAATTGATTGTGATAGCAAAACATTTGAGAGAATTAAAGTTATAAGATTGTAAAATAAAATGAAATGAAAGGAACAAAACTAATTTCATGGACTTTCTGCGCACTTACCTAATTAACTCACCAGTGTCATCACGACACAATCCGTAGTATGAAGAATACATGTGGTTTAATTGCCGTAGCCGAATTTTCGTGAGGCTTCCGGTAAATAATGGATACTTATAAGCCAGCCAGTCTGTTCAATGCTTATACAAGAGCTTTTCAACTTGTGTTGAATGCACTGACCCATGATTGGCTGTCTTCGACTTTCGGATTCGGATTCGATCTGAGCTTAGACACGCAGAGCATAGCCTCTATTCCAACCTTTAACCTTTTTTAACCTTTTTTTGAATTTCGTGTACGCGCCGTACCCGGTGTCCACTTATACAACTGGAAGAAAGATCTGTTCAAAAGAAAAGAGCTCGATCTCTATAGCTATAACTATTAATGAAAGCTAAAACTGGGATTGTCAACAAGTAGCATGCGATGCTTCATGAATTTCCCATATTGGTTGAACAGAGTGACCTGATTCAGTAATTGGGATCTTGTCCTAGCCAGTGACGTCTCCCTCTCGCCAAATGAAGTATCTGGAAAACGGCCAGTAAGATCCCGTCCCTTAGTATATCTCACGGCACACCGGATTAGGCAACCCTGCTGACTGTAAACAGTCTCCACTCAGGCGCGATCTACAGGAAGCGACTTTGCATTTCAATTTTGCCCCTTCTCAGAAAATGGGATCAACTAACAGTTACATTCCAACTACAATTACATACATTTCAGAAATAAATTAACCACAAACTATATTAAACCAGTAAAGGAGACATAACCCTAGAATAATCAGTTATAAATAATAAAAAATACACAAAATTAATTGTTTCTAACAAATAGAAATCTATAAGCTATGAAAGTACTAGACTTATAATAAGTAAGCAGCAACACCGGCAATGGCAGCTAAACCAGCAACACCGGCCTTAGCAGCAGCACCTTCAGCAGTAGATAAAGCTGGGACGGAAGATGAAGCAGCGGCAGAAGATGAACCAGAAGCAACTGGAGTGGAAGATTCTGGACAAGTGGTGACGGTTTCGGTGGTGATGGTAGACTTGATAGTACATGGACAGTCAGTAATGGTTAAAGTGGTAGCACCAGTAACGGTGATGGTCTTACCATTGGTAGTGATTTCAGTGGCACCTGGGCAGTAGGTGGTGAAAGCAGTAACAACTTCTTCAACGGTAGTTTCGTAAGTGATGGTAGATAAAGTACCGTTGGAGTAAGAAGCGAAAGCTGAAGAAGCTAAAGCTAAAGTTGATAAGACGGAGAATTGCATTTTTAAAATTGTAAGAGTATAAGCGAAAGACTGTGACAAGTGTGTGAAGAAAGAGGAAAACAAAAGGGATGTAAATAGTTGTAATCAAAAGGGTGGGAAGACCTGTATTTATATTCCCCAATGTCTGGCGGGTGGTGTGCACTACGTAACAACCATCACGACAACAAAAACAACCGTATAGAGAGAATTGTGTGGCCCACGCCCATACTGCTAATTATAGCCCCGCGCGCACTCTGTGCAGTTGGCCCCGTGAGAAAAAATTTCATTCTACCGTGTGCTGTGTGCTGGTTCCGCCTGACGGTCTGAGGAGTCTGATATGTTTCTCCTTCCGAATTGGGTGACGTGCCAGCCGAATCAAGCTCACTTTCCTATCCGAGGAGTGGAACGTTACGCTGCAAATTACTAAAAGTCTTTCCCTAAAAAGTAAGACACCCCTTTGGCCAAGTCTGCAGGCCCAAAAAAATGTGTGTCCCTATACAGTTAGAGATAGAGAGCTCGGCCCTCCTCCTCTGAAAACAACTCAACTTAGTACATAGTTCTAAACCCGTGTACAATTTATGATATGAGGTGGCGTACAGAGGAGCTGAATTGAATTGCAAGTAATCCATCCCTTAATGGTGCAAATTTAGAGGCGAGGTTGTTTTATCCTGGGCATGATTTTTTTAAGTAGAGTCAATATTGGTCATCCTATTTAGCCATAGAATTAGTCAGAATTAGGTTATAAGACACGGATTCTACAGTTTAGACTGAACCGGGTAATTGAACTTTACAACATTTTTTCCGGATTCTGTCAATTTCTTGTTTTATGGGGAATTACGAGGGCCGAATTTTTGTTTATAAGTTTTACGTAATCGCGAGGCCATGGATGGAGATGGAAATAGAAATGGGCAATATTAATTCTTTAGCTCATCGAATTGATTATATATTCATGATTAATCTAGCAGGGCCTTATCTGGATTAGTAAGTTAGTGGGCACTACACACCATTTAGAAATAGTCAATTACCACTGGTAACTATACACGGTGAAAGCATTTGAAACAAGTTTTGTATTTGCGTGTTTTGGTTTTCGTGTGCATGTATGTATGTTTTGGAATATTGGTCACTGCGGCAAAATCTAAATTATGAGATCCGAAATTATTTTTCCAGCGATATCCGAAAATTAACATTGTTTGACCGAAAATGATTTTTATACCTCATCTATGCTATGCTACATTCGAAATTTCAATTCATAGAAACAGGCCCCCTTGTATTTCAGCTTTCTGTATATGTTAGAGCTTTGCATAGGTACATGGCTCTTCGATGCGTCATGAACAAAGCACATCAACAAGCGGCATGGGTAATGTAAATAAGTGTGTAGCTCCAAACAGTGTACCCAAATATAGGTTTCACCATGGGCCAGCTTTTGACGAAACCACTATAGTTCCTCACGTATATACGTTCAATCTTTTCAATATGGGTGGGTTGTGTTTTGGGTTCAAGATGAGTATTGTTTTGTCCTGGGTTACGTACGTATAGTCATCCTGATCGATTGACTCTATGGTCTCTGAGTCATGATTACAAACCGTGCGTGTAAAAAAAAAGTTAATTTTTCCATACCTATCGTTCCCTATACCCAATAAAGCTGCAGTTTTTTAAGTATAACAGATATACTGCTTAGTGCTTTTACAAACTGAATCAGTAGTATATTTATAGCACTAAAGGCATGTATACATATAGCAAGCTCCTCTAGCTCAATCGTCGGTCCAGATCGATCACCACAATGTTTCAAGCTTATCAATTAGTGGGTCGGCTTAATGAGATTTTCTTCTATCTAAATTAGAACTAAGCCATATGGCACATAATTGGATCTTTTCAAAAACTATTTATTCTCTGGCTTAAATTGATTTCTTAATTATCGTAGAATTATAAATTATAACTGCACAATTAGTTAATTGGTTAAAGATTGATCAATCAATTTCGAACCCCTTTAACGTTTAAAGGGGGGAAGTTATTACTTACATCTGTATGTAATTCAATTCGTTCGATTAACGGTACACACGCTATAAATACATGTCATAATCAAGACAATTTAGCTTAGCGGACCTTAAAAAAGGTTTGAGCGCTAAGCCTGAGATCCGAATAAGGAAGCAAAAATCCTGGGCACTACAGGGGTTAGTTAGAGATTCATCCAATCAATCAACTTAAACAGTAATCTTAATTTAGTAACATTCTATAGAGTTATCGACCGATATACTCCATATAGGTAACGTTATCAGTAACTGTATCAAGTTTGATGATTTTGAAACGGACTATTCAAATATATTAATTATATCAAACAGCTAGGATTGGCGATGTCATTCTGTATATCTTGTATATCTTCAATTAAAAAGTGCTGTTTACCTACTATTTATTTTATTAACCTAATTGAATTGACTACCGACCATGTGCTCCTCACGTATTTGAATCACTGAAGTCCAATTACGTTTCGAAGTCTATATTTTCTTAATTATCTTATTGCCATCATCATTATTTTCTTGACTATTGATTACAAGGATATAAATTTTAGCTATATGGTGGGGCTGGTTTGAAAAGTAAATCTTCTTACTTACGGGCCGGTATCTCGTCTCATCTCGTCTCATCTCATCTCATCTCATCGACTATACCACATAGTCCATAATATCCGATACTTCGGAGATCAGAACTACAGATATATAAGTTTGAAAGTTTAAACATGAGCTACAGAGATAGATAAGATATGTAGTAACAACAAGCTATCCAATTAGCACATCGCATACCAGAGAATTTGGCGAGATGCTCCCATGACGTATTATACTTCAATGACATTTTTTTGTGTTAAATTATGTATGTTTTGATTAACTGCAATCGATGTTGCTACTCGGAGGATCTCGTGCGTTCGTTTGACATGCATGGAACGCAGATCAAAACCCAGTTACCAGTATGCAGCAACCAAACACAACCGTATAGATGGTGATGCAACAGTTTTTTTAAAACAAGGTAGACCTTAATTTTGTTCCAAATTATGTATTTATATAACATTTTACAATATAAATTAAATTCTAAAATTATATAATAGTATTTCTTGTCTAGCTTGTGGTCATATGTATTCCCTACTTTGCGATAAACCAAATCCAAATGTATTGTAAGGAGAGAAAAGGTTGGCTTTGAAGGCTAAGCAAAAAATCCATCACAATATCAACTCTACAAGATTTTTATACCCCCTTCACTCTTTGTTCTTAGGTTTAAATTAAACTGAAAGTATCATCAGGGTACAATGGATTTTAAATTCTGGTTATTTCAACTGGAATATAACCCCGTTGCATGTTAATTGAACAAATAACAAACTAATCACTTAATTAAATTCCATGTTTTTAATAAAAAATTCCATCAATTGACCAGAATTGAAAAGTTTAATTTGAAGAACCAATCACATACAATAAACAATGACTTTTTGTAGCAAATGTTATGAAGAGAATTTCAGTTGTATTTACATATTAGCGCTTAGAGTTTTAAGTTAAAACTTAAAGTAGAATCTTACTATAAAATCCGAAAATGGTTCAATAAAATTATCTTTTTGACTCTACTTTCAATCAATTGTCTTTTTTGACTCTACTCTCAATTAATTGTCTGGAGGAAAGGTGCTTTTGCATAGTAATGAAGATTTAATTTGAGAAAGAAGAACAGGGGAAGGTAACTGGGATCTTACGTAAATGATTACGTAAACTCAACTTGAGCGCGCAGTTTCGCCGGAAGGACACATAGAAACAAAATGTATAATATATTTCGCTAGGTTGTCGTATGTGTTTACAGTAGTTCAACTGGCAAACTAAGGAGAACATAGCCTTTACATAATCGAGATATGTTTGTTCCAGAGACCGACGAGAGAAAATTAGGTGAAAGACTCTACAAAGTCTGCAACTCCTATCAACTGCCTTCAATCTTGGAACCACAGCAATCAGTGGCTCATTCGAACTACACTCCTGACCAATTCAAAGCTAGCATTTTCCATTCTCCTACTTCACTAATAGATAGCCCTTCAGCTTCTGTAACAGAGTCAACTTTAGTTGTTGGTCAAGGTATCACAAACAATTCAGGTATCCCCTTAGGTCCTATCAATAAAATACCCTCTTATCAATGGAGTTTTAAACATGAAGAGTCTGATCACCATCATAATAAAGGTAAAAACATTTTAAATGGATTAGGCACCACTGACTCCATCTCTTTATTAGCTGGTACTTCAATAAATTCGACTGCACTAAATTCTAGATTAATGAGATTACCAATTTTGAATAATAAAAATAAACATAAGAAACGTTCCATGTTAAACGGGTTACCTTATTATAATAAATCAATTGTTGATAAACAAATCCGTGCTTTAAATTTAAAGAAAACAAATATTAATCCACAGGCGATCTTTAATGCTTCACATTTTTCAACTCAATTTAATGAAACTGTTGATGATATTGAATTTTTGCATGGTCAAGTTGTTTTAAATCAATTCCTAAATAATAAAAGGATTATGAGAAATTATCAATGGGTGGAATATTATCAAGATATAATAGATAATTCAAATCTAGTCAAAGGTATTGATACAACTTACAGTAAAACAACAATCAGATCAGTTGCAAAATTTGAGAGATATTTACAAAGAAAAGATCAAAAAATTAATGAAATGAGAAGACAAAAAATGGAAAAAATGGAAATTATGAAAAGAAGACAGCATGAACGAATGATGTTAAGAGAAAGAAAAGAACAAGAGAGAAGATACAAAAAACAACAGAGGGAAATTGAAAAAACACAGAGAGCAGTCTATGGCCAGCCACAAAAAGGAAACGATGACGATGATTCCTCTTCATCCTCAGACTCGGATTCAGATTCGGATGATGAATTAAACAAAGAAGAAGAAGAACCACAAGAAGAGGAACAATTTGAAGATGAAATTGAAGTTAGTGACTCTGAGCTGGGTGACGGTTATTCCCAATCGTCTAGATATAAGAGATTTAATGAAAAGGATGTGATATTGAAAGATAGAGAGATGATTATTGAAAAAAGTATGCCTGCTGATGATAAAGAGCTATATAGATACCAAAGCATGTTATTTGGCATTAATTCTGCTCATCAAATGCAGGCTGATGCTAAGATGACCAATGGTATAATTAATACTAATGTTGTTAGGCTTAGAAGAAGACCAAATCCTAATGCATTAGGTTATTCTAATATTAGACGTCATAAACCTCCTTTTGCTGCTTGAGATTATACTCTACTTTTTTTGTTTTAGATTTTTCTTTTTGTAAATTGCTTTTTTCATTTTATTGTACAGTATCGTTTGAATATTTTCCCATTAAATACGCCTTGAAAAAATTACTCGTTTGAAAGACATGATAAACAGACAGTATCATGAATAATTTATAAGTGCTTGTCATTTTTAGGAAATCAAAAAAGAAAGTAAAAGGGAGGGAGAAAATATAAGAATGAAAAAATACAAGGGGGCAACGTAAACAATACAAAATTTACAAAATCGTTAAGAAGCAAAAAGAGAAAGTTATAAAAGAAAAAGATGACTGTAAAAAGAAAGTAACGAAAAAGGGCAATATATAATTTACAAAATCTTAGAATGCTTAATATCACTTCTTAATCTGTAAACCAATAAAGCTAAAACAACCAGTAAAATGATAACAGGAACCATAATTATTCTAATGACATAAAATAGACTACTTAGATTACTTTCAACATGCTGTTTGAATTCGTCTTGTTGATTGGATTGAGCAGTAATTAAATATTGTTCGTGCAGCTTACTTAACTTTGAATCCAGATTTTCATTTTGATTAAGTTGTAAATCAAAGTATTTATTTAATGCTGAGAATCTACTATTGAATGACTCTAATAATTGATTTTGTTGTTCGATTAATCTTGAGACTGAGTCATATTTCAAATTTAGCTCTTCAATTTGTTGTTGTAATTGGTTTTGAGATCTAGAAACTTGTGCTTGTTGATTAGATAACGACAACTTAATTGATTTATTAATATCAAACATCTGCTTTTGTAATTGGCTAAACACTTGCTGACTAGGATTTCCAAGATTATCTAATTTGTTGTTAATTGACGACAATAATGAATTATCATCTGAAATGATATCTTGGTATTGTTGTTGCTGTTGCTGTGAAGGAACTCTGGCAGAACTTCCATCATTCTTTTGATTGAATGTATCTCTTAATTTAGCTTCTTGATTACGGAAGAAAGCACTATTACGAGATGGACCACTATGAGAAATCTTTGGGGTTGGTTTATATTTAGGCACTAGGGTTTGCTTAATTTCATTCTTCAAATCATCAATAACGGTAGAATAAGAATTTAAAATCAATAATTCAAACTGCTCAGTTTTAACAACATCTTTAGGAGCATTAGCAGTAGCACCAATGACAAATTGAGAAGATAAGATTGAACTCAAATCAATTTGATCAGTTTCCAAAACCAAGATATTATCAACAGTAATTTTAAAGAGACCTTTTTCAAAACCAATCTTAACAGTAGAAGGAACGTTTGAACCTTGAAATTCCCAAGTGTAAGCTCCAATAAAGTCTTCGTCAATCTTAATATCTTTAGTACCATCATTTAAGAACACTCTAACAACAGGACCCATGGAAAGGGTGCTGGCATCAAAAGAGATTTGTAACCCCTTATACTTTGAAGGGCCACCGAAATTATCAGTTTTAAACTTAGCATAAGAATTGGAATCAATCAACCAAATAGAGAAACCAGAATTGGTTTGACCGATTGATCCTAGAGATCTAAAAGTCAAATCCAAAGAAAAACCATTCAAATCTATTAATTGAGCAGGATTTGACCATAAGGAACCAAAATGAGTTTCTTTTTTCAGATTGGAAGAAATTGCAGGTTTTGGAGTTAAGATGATACGACCTTCCTCAAAAATAGCAGAACCTGCCAAGTTCCAATTTTTTTGAAGGTCAGATAATGATTCTACTTGGACTAATTGAGGTAACGACAAATCAGGGATCAATGACTCCTGGTTCGAATCGGACACATGAGGTATTGTATGTGCCTGTGCGAGAGGAAAGAATGGGGAAACGCAAGCTAAAAGCAAAGAGAGACAAATCCAGGTGGAAGAGAAAAAAGAAGTGGGAAGCACCATTGCTGGATAAGATAAAAAGAGTAAAGAGGTGATAAAGACAACCAAAAGATTATAAATCGAAGGAATGGATAAAGGTAAAGGAGAAGGCTTACCTGGAATGAGCTTATGTAGTTGTTGATCTGTGGAAGCTGAAACTCTGGCACCGTGTTCTTTAACGTGCCTTTTTCAGGTGGGAAACGCCGACGCAGCACAGCCAGAACGACGCACCGACGTGTTTGGATGGTTACGCAGCCCGTGCCTGCTGGATGGTGGACGTGGACGAGAAATTGAAGATCGAGAAGGAGAAAAGAACACAAGGACAACTGAGCTTACAAAGCTGAAGGGCAACACCTCTTTTGCATCACTCCTGTTACACACACGCTATTTCTATTAGCAATTGCTCTCCGGTATATAGAAGAAACTACCAATTCAATTCTAATTGCAAGGCTCCCTGGCTCGTTATAGGTACGTTTCTTTCTCTTTTGGGCGATTACCACATTCTTTCCTTTTCTTGATCTCACCAGAACTTTAACCCTAATACTAACTATCCCTTCCCTCCCACTGTTATAGATAATTAATAGATATTCTAAGAAGCCTTCCATATTCCATTAAGAATTAAAAATAAGGATCCCTCGATATTGGTGTTTGCTTTACTACTAAGAACACTGTCCCAATTTTTGATTTTTGATTCCGTTTATTCAACACATTTGTTGTACTAAGCTTTATCCCTTTCTCTATCTCAAGTGTCTTCTGAATTTTTGACTGGCTCAAGAGCCCATACAGACAAGGCTAACACGCCTCCTACTAATACAACAATAACAACTTCCAAAATTCCTTCTGCAACTAGAGACCTTTCAAAAGACCTCGACAAAGCAATCTCTTCTCAGTTAGCTATTTTCACAACCACATTAAACGACTCTAACTGGTCTTCTTCCTTAAAACAAATTCAATATTTGCTAGACAAACACCCTCAGGTTTATAAAGGATTTTTAAGAAGATTAATCACTACTATTGCAACTGAAGTCTCTTTAGATAACTCATCATCTTCGGTCACTGCTAAATTAATTGCTCAACAATTAAATCATTTAACCCTAATTGAACCTTCTAAAGTTAGCGTCATTGTTGAAAGTTTAACTGTTCCAGATTCTGAATTAGCTCGTTTATTTACACTAAAGCAATTCTTTAAATTTTTTACCTTATCTGAATACCAACAAATCTTAATCAGCTTAGCTATTGAAAGTTCATCTGACTCTGAAAATAATACTTTTTTATTAGAACAACTCCCATCTGTTTATTTACAATCTTTACCAGGTGTCGTTGAGTGGATTTATAAAAGAGAAGAAAACAACAATAATACACAACAAGATAGTTTCTCAGTTTTCTTAAACTTATTTCTTAAGTCAAAAGTTTTTTCATTACCCCAAAAGCTAGTTGTTATCGGTCATATTAACGAAAAGACAACTACTGAATCAATTAACAAATTAATAGATAACTATTACGAATCAATAAGCAAAATGAGTTTTAGAGACACTTTACTACAAATTGGTGCTAATAAGTTATTACCAGATAGAATTTTATCAACTTTAATTTCAATTCAACAACAAAACCAATTAGATGAAGCTGTAGGTTTGATTCTTTCAGAGATATTATATCCTGGCTCACAACAATTATCTGGTAACCCTTCTAATGCAATCACATCTTTAACTCCTTTAAACATTCCAGAAGCCACAGCGAGAGGTGCCCAAATGGGTCAAGTTTTACAACAATTACCAACTCAACCAAACTGGCAAAATGTTTTACTAAGAGTTTTATCCAATTTCACAGCTACATCTAACATCACTAATGCATCTTTGTCACAGTTTTTATCCTCATTAAAGTCAGATGAACGTGTTGATCAATTTCTTTCTTTAGTTTCTAAGTCAGCCGATTCACGTTTATTAAAAACAATTTTAATCCAATTGAATACCTTGGAACCAAGTCAGGGTGCAATTGATATATTCGAACTGAAGTTGGCCCCAATTTTAGAAATTGAATCGAATACAAGACATTTATTATTATATTTTAAATCAATTGTTCAACTTGAAGTTAAAACTGTTGCTTTGTTACAAAATGAAGGCCCGGTTCCAATCGATCAAACTGTAAATCAAATTTTTATCAGAGATTACAGGGCAGCACCTGAGTATATTACACTGGCTTGTTTATATATTTTACATGAAACACCTCAAGCTAGAGAAAATGATGTTGTTGTTAATGTTATGCAAACGTTTATTGTTTCATTATTAGATAATAACTCTCCTTACTTAAGTGCTATTTTTAATAAATTTGAAGAGTTTGATGCCCCCGGTTTAGGTAAATTATTGGTTCAATATTATGAAAGCCGTAAATCAAGTGATTCGCTGCATAGGATTGCAAGTTTAACTGCTTCATTCAAAACTGACACTGTCATTATGTCTATTTTACGTAATGCCATCGACTTCCCGGAAGCTTTCTCCATTGCTGTTACTTTCTCTCAATACGGTTGGAAAAATTTCCAAGTTTTCGTTTCAAATCAATTAAATCAAAACATTGCTATTGTTGCCAGAACAATCATTGATTATCTGGAAAACCAGGCTTCAATTGAGTATGAGAATGCTCAACAAGGTAGAAGACAAATTAAATCACTGAATTTAGAAACAGTTTATTTCTTAATGACTACTCTAGGTTCTAAACAATTTCCAAATGAATTGTTTGATAGGTTCAAGAATTTACAAGCCCTTTGCCTACAAGCATATCCAAGATTAATTAATTTTGGCCAAGGTCATGATTCTGCAATTTTGATGAATAGTGCAACTAATACATTTTCTGTTGATGTTGAAAAGGAAATGAAGGTTTATTATCAAAAGATGTATAATAAAGAAATCGAAATTAAAGACATCATTCATATGCTACAAAGATTAAAAGTGAGTGATAATCCTCATGATCAAGATGTTTTTGCTTGCATGATTCATTCGTTACTAGATGAATATAGATTTTTCCCTGAATACCCAGTTGATGCTCTAGCTACTACTTCTGTTTTATTTGGTAATACTATCTTTTTCCGTTTAGTTGAAGGTCCTGCTTTATCCATTGGATTAAGATATATTTTGGAATCTGCTAGGCAATCTCCACAATCTAAAATGTTCAAATTTGCTATTCAAGCTTTATATTCGTTCACAAAAAGATTACCTGAATTTCCAAAGTTCTGTGCCATGCTAAGTGAGATTCCTGCATTACAGAGTCAACCTCAATTATATGAGACTTGTAAAGCTATTGTTTCTGGTAATATTCTGCCTTCTGAAGCTCAAGCTCCTCCTGCCCCTGATTCAGCTGCCAAGCCTGGTGATGAAAAAGAGAATGCCTTTACTTCAAAATTTGTCTCTTTGAATCCATTAACTTTCATTAATGGGGATGTTGTTCAAGAATCCCCAAAGAACGATGTTTCCGATAGAGTTTTGTTTATGGTTAATAACATTACTGAAGGTAATTTACAATCAAGAGCCGATGAAATGAAAGAATTATTGGGCCCAAAGTATTTCAAATGGCTTGCTCAATATCTTGTTTCTCAAAGAGCAAAGGTTGAACCAAACAATCAAACATTGTATGCTGAATTAGTTCATAAGTTGGATTCTACGGTTTTTGATAGTTATGTTATTCAGGTTACGCTACAACAAATAATTATGCTATTGAATAAAGCTTATGCCGGTGGAGATGATGTTGAAGTTGAGGATGTTTTATCCAATTCTGAAAGATCTCAATTAAAGAATTTAGGATCTTGGTTGGGTAGAATTACATTACCTAGAAATTTACCAATTCAACGTAGATTTATTTCCTTGAAGAGTTTATTAATTGAAGGTTATGATCACAATAAATTAAGCATAATCATTCCATTTGTTTGTAAAGTTTTAGATCAAACTAAAAATTCAATGGTTTTCAAATATCCAAATCCATGGTTATTAGGTGTTTTACAAGTTTTAAAAGAATTGTATGATGTTGCTGATTTGAAATTGGCTTTGAAATTTGAAATCGAAGTCTTATGCAATTCTCTAAAAGTTGATCTAAATGAAATTGAAGGCTCTGAAGTTATTAGGTCTCACAAGAAGGGGGAATTGGAACAATTTGTTGATTCTCAAAAAGTTTTAATTAATCTAGCTAAGTTATCCCTTGATGAAAAAAGAGGTATTTCTCCGGTTATTCCTCCCGCCTCTGCTGTTGCATCGGTTTTGGATTCTAACAATGTTCCTACTGCTGCTGGCGCTTCTTTAGTTCCTCCTCAACAAAGTGCTCAACAACAATTAAATGCTCTACATCAATTACAACAGCAACAACAACGTTTACTTGCTGCTCAAGCTGCTCAAAGACAATTTGACGGCCAGAATGTTTATGAATCACCAGCTATTACTTCCAATGCCCCATTGGCTCAACAAGCTGCTTCTGTTGCTGCCGCTGCCGCCGCTCAACAACAACAGCAACAACAACAAGCTCAGCAAGGTGGTGGTAGTGCGTTTGATAACTTGAATGGTAATTCTATTTTTGTTACTCATCCTAACTTGAAGAGATTATTCCAATTAGCATTAACTAAAGCGGTTAGAGAAATACTTCCACCAGTTGTCAATAGAACTAATTCGGTTGCCTTAATTACTACTAAATCCTTAGTTTTGAAAGATTTTGCTCTAGAAGTTGATGATATGAAGTTAAGAAGAGTTTACATTAATACTGTTAGACAATTATCTGAAGCTTTAACTCTTGCATCCTGTAGAGATTTATTACGTGAAAGCGTTCAATTGAATTTACATCAATATATTCAATCATTAGGGCAACAATTAGATGCTGCTATTTTAGAACAACTACCAACTGCTATTAATGATAACCTGGATTTGGCTTGTTCTATTATTCAAAAAGCAGCTACTGAAAAATCTGTTCAAGATTTAGATGAATTAATGCTGCCTTCTATTGCTTTACGTCGTCAATTTAAAGATTCTAGACCAGATCAGGCTTTCTGTGATACCCAATACGCTTCTAGGTACGCTATGTCATTACCCGAACCATTAGGTATTAAGGCAGGTGGTGTCACTGCTAAACAATTAACTGTGTATGAAGAATTTGGTAAGAATAAAGGTGCTTTGAGCTTGAATAACCAATTAGGGAGTATTCCTGGTATTCAAGGTGCTGTTGCAGGTGGTGTTCCAACTCCTACTGCCGTTCCCGCTGGCATTGCCCCACAAGTTCAACAACAAATTCAACAAGAACAACAAAGATCTCAAGTCGATCAACTACAACAACAACCTACCGCAATTGGCACTCAGCCCGGTCAATTATTAGAAGAACGCACTTTAGAACAAACCCTAATTATGCTTCAACAATTAACTGATAGTTTATTAAAGGCAATTAATGATGCTCCCGATAAAGAAATTAAATTACGTGACACTGATTCTGTCGGTAATATTAGACTTTACGTTGCTGAAATCATTCAACTGTTAGGTAAAGTTAACATCAATGAAATTTATATGAAGTTCGCTCAATTAACAATGAATGCTTTATTTGCTTCCCAAGATCCATCCACTTTATTAATTGAAAGTTTGGTTTTCCTATTAGATAAAGTTTGTGAAATGTCATTATTAGTTGCTAAGTTTGTTAGTGCTTGGCTGGTTGGTGCTGATGATGAGCGTAAATTAAATGCTAAAATTTTAACTTGTCTGACGTCAATCGGTTTATTGGCTTTGAACGATCTGGATATGGTTTTATCTAAAGCTATCACAGATAAGAAGGATGTTAAGACTGGTATTTTTTCCTGTGAATTCATTTCATCTTCATTGTTTAGTGAAAAGCCAATTGCTTTGATTTCTGATTTTGTTAATACTATTGGTGCTCTTAAAGTTACTGAAGTTTCTGAAATCAAAGAAGATACTAAATATACTGACTTATTGGAGAAAATAGATAAATCAAAGGATTCTTCTTATGGTAATCTAAAGAATTTGGCTTTAGACACTTCTAATTTAAAAGATTATTTTGCTTATATTTTTGCTGAATGGGTTAAATTAGGTAAGTTCAGTGATGACAATGATGATTTACAAGTTGCTTTCATCAATCAATTATTTGATACTGGTCTTATTTCCAAACCTGAGTATTTAGTTTCTTTTATCACTACTGCTGTTGAAATGTCCGTTCTATCATTCAATAAAGAAGGTGATGTTTATAAGAGAACCCCGGTTGATACCTACACTTCTGTTGATTCATTGGCTAAATTAATTATTAAATTGTTACTTGTTCAAGAAGATGCCTCTTCAGATAATCAAGCCAGATGTCATTTCTTCAAGTCCCTGTTATCTGTAGTTTTGTTATCTTTTGCCCATGATCATGAAATTAGTAAAGCTAACTTCAACGAAAGACCATATTTCAGATTCTTTTCAACCTTATTTAGTGAATGGGCTGCAATTGATCAAAAAGATTATAAGGAAGTTAGTACTGATGAGACTGAAATCGCCAAACTTAAGAAATTTAATGTTGAATTCTATTACATTTTGTCGGATTACTTGTTAACGTTACAACCGGCTGCTTTCCCAGGCTTCACATTTGCTTGGGTTTGTTTGATTTCTCATAGAATGTTCTTGCCTAAGGTTTTAGAATTTGCCGATGAAAAGGCTACTGCTTGGAGCAAATTTTCTAGTTTGATTTTAGTTTTGTTAAGATTCCAAAGTGGTTACATCAAAGATAAGACCGTGCCTGAAGCTCTCTCTGTTGTTTATAAGGGAACTTTAAGAATTTTCTTAGTCTTGTTGCACGATTTTCCAGAGTTTTTGTCTGAATACGCTAATCCATTAGTCAGTGCTATGTCTCCATCATTTGTTCAATTAAGAAATATTGTTTTATCTGCTGCTCCAAAGGATATGCAAATTCCAGATCCCTTCCAACCAGGTTTGAAAGTTGACAGATTAGTTGAGATTTCCAATTCACCAGCTATTGCAGTTCGACCACAGCAAATGCTTGCTGAGCATGGCATAAGAAAGGCAACTGAGAATTATTTGAGAATCCCATCAACTTCATTATTAAAACAAATTATGGCTGCCTTGGACGCTAAAGAAACTAGTGAGATTGGTATTGGCTTTAAGCAGGTTCATTACAACATTAAATTAATCAACTCTTTGGTTTTATATACTGGTATTTCAGCTACTGAAGATAGACCACGTGAATCAAGACCATTTAATTCTAAATCATCTCAAGTTAGTCTATTAGTTTCCATTATGCAAGAAGGTTCTATTGAATTACAATACTTACTGTTGCAAGCTATCACTAACAATTTAAGATTTCCAAATGCGCATACACATTGGTTCAGTTGTGTTATCTTGCATTTCTTTGGCTCCAATCATTTATGGAGTGAAAATAGAATCAATGTTCAACAATTAATTACTAGAGTTTTATTGGAAAGAATGATTTGTAATAAGCCACACCCTTGGGGATTAATGATTACTTTCACAGAGCTAATGAAAAATTCTGATTATTCATTCTTTGATTTACCTTTTACCAAGGAAACTCCGGAATTTGAAAGATTGTTTAATTCCTTGTTTAAGCATGTCAAGAATGTTCCAAATACTACCAGTACTGCTGTCGCTGCTAATTAGTTTCTTTGAGTGACTTTTGCATTAATTTTATTATTTACTATATAGAAATTTCATCTTTTTATATTTTGTTTTGTTGTTATTTTAGTGTTCATTATTTTTTCTTCACTTAGTTTGTTTTCTTTCTTTTCATGTATTCTGAAAATTTTTCCATTCTTCTACCACCTGTTTTATAGTATATTATTTCATGTCTTTTATTTGCTTCATTTGTTTTTTATATTTTTATTCCCTTGCATATATTGTTTTTGCTTTTTTGGATACATTCAATTTAATGATTTTAATTTAATTTGAAAGGGAGTAAACAGTGATGTGGCTCAGTGTTCAAGGCTCAGACCGGTGCGCCACATAGAGCTGTCCATTTCGTTCGGAAATTGCGTATCTGGGACTTGTGTTTGATTTGAACGGTCTGTATTTTATTTTGTGCCCGAATTTCTTATTCTCCCTCTAGTAAGACTGATCTGCTCTTCATTTTATCATAAATAATAGATAATATATTGAAACATGTTTGCAGGCCTTCGTCGTCGTTTCAACAGAGACTCGCTGGACGATGAAGATGATAGTCCATTCAATGAATCCACTTCACAAGTTAAGAAATCGAGAAAACCACCAAATACAGCGTTTAGACAACAAAGACTAAAAGCATGGCAGCCCATATTGGTTCCCAAGGTTGTCTTGCCAATGCTATTGGCTATTGCTGTTATCTGCATTCCAATTGGTATTGGATTCCTTTATGTTACATATAATATTCAAATGATTGAAATCAATTATTCAAAATGTGAAGATACAGCTACTAGTTCATTTAGTTCTGTTCCATCTAAATACCATTCTTATCATTTTAAAGGAGGAAAGTCTTCGGATATTCAGTGGAAATTAACTGAAGATGATGATGTTCAAACCTGTACTTTGCAATTTACTGTTCCTAGTGATATTGATAGCCATATCTTCTTATATTACAAATTAACTAATTTTTACCAAAACCATAGAAAATACGTGGAATCTTACGATTGGCAACAATTAAGAGGCAAAGCTGTCGATAAGGATGATATAAGCACAAACTGTAAGCCAATGAGAACAAGAGATGATAAAGCTATTTATCCATGTGGTTTAGTCGCTAACTCTATGTTTAATGATACGATTTCAAACCTTAACCCTGGTGATAGTAATGAATATGCATTTAGTGCTACAGGTATTGCTTGGAGTTCTGATAAATCACTATATGTTACTTCTGAATATGATGTTGATGACATTGTTCCACCTGAAAACTGGCTTGAAAAATACCCAAATGGTTACAATAAGACTGATTTGGAGAACTTGGCCAAAGACGAAAGATTTATGAATTGGATGAAAACCGCTGCTTTACCTTCATTCTACAAGTTATATGGTAAAAGCAGCAACAAATTGACTAAAGGTACTTATACAATGGAAATTGAATTGAACTACCCTGTTTCTATTTTCGGTGGTACTAAATCTGTTGCCCTTTCTACCTCAAGTGTTCTTGGTGGTAGACATATGGGACTAGGTATTTCTTTCTTGATAGTTGGTGGTATATCAGTTATTTTCATGGTGACATTCATGGTGAAACAAGTGTTTACAAAGAAGCAATCGGACCATGCATTCTTGGAAGGCTTGAACGAAGGTCCAGCTGATCATGGGCACGCTGGTAACCCTGAAGATGAAGTGCTAAGACAGATTCTCTAGTTTGCTTTGTAGTCTCTTACTAATGTATAGTGTTAAACTACTGTTCCTTATACCGATAATTGAGTTTTTTATATTTTAAAACTTACTACTTCTCTTCCTTTTCCAGTTTTACGAGCCATAGGCAAGCTCTGTCCCTTTATAAATATACTCAATCAAAATTTCTGCTCCAAACCTCAAACCGTTTTAATTGGCGGTTGCATCTTTAAGTTAACAAATCTCAGATGTTGTTCAACTAACTCAGAGCTTGAGACAGTTGAAAGGATCCAAAGTTACTTTTGAATAGAAAAAGTTTTAGAAGTAATGGCGATGAAATAAAAAAGAACAAAGACATGAAATAAAATGAAGCACAAATGGATAACGAAGCACAAATGGATAACAACAATAAAAAATACCCCAAAAACAACTGTAATGGCAGACTTAACATTACTAATTAACAAAAAAAGCAATGTCACTCAAAAAAGGAAAGTGTAATTTTACAAATTATAAGAGTCATTATGGGTGAAGTGATCTTGTAGTTGATATATTTAAACCAACCATCATCATCGTGGTTGTTACCAACATTAGTTTTTTATTCCTCATTAAGTAAATTTAAATCATTATCTGAATTGTTCCATTAGGAGGTTCTTCCATTGTTGTTGTAATAGATCACTACCCTCAATTTCCATTGTATCATCCATTTGAATCAGAATGAAAATGAATAAGAAGGGGTAGCAGAGGAATTACTTAGAATATTTGATTCATAAGATAAAGGTTTAAACATCTTATAATTTATACTTAAGAGAATATATAGCATAAAACTTAAAAGACAGAACGCAAGTTCGCCCCCCCCCCCCCAAAGAAAAGTTAATTACTAAGCTGCTTGGACGCTTTGCTACTCTTTTGTGTGCATTGGCTTCCACTATTAGGTGATCGATGATGTCTAATGCATATATATATATATGTATTTCGTTCAAACATACATTAGTTTAACTGCTTACAATAACGGACGTAATAGTTACAAAACATTATTAGATTAATAGGCGCGTATAAACTTTTACATTCCGCTTATCTTCGGATCATCTCTTTGATATCAACAAAAGATTAAAGTAAAGCCTCATAGCCACAAACCTGACGAGCACTGTGCATTAAAAATCTCAGAGCACTTCAGTCACGGTAGTAATAAATCACATTATAAGCAAACATAAGTATTCACACACCCCCAAAGGAATTTCACGCTAATCAGCTAGATAGATCTATTATTATTATTAATAATACTTGCAACAATTTTTTTTTTAGTAAACTGATATATATATTTGGGACAAGAACTCATCTCCGACTACCAAAAATCTTTAACTATTCGTATTGTAAAATTTACTGTAGATTACCCTTAAAACTCCACTACAAGTTTCAATATACTCTCAGAAAACTCAGGATATTTTTCATCATTTTTGAGTACTGCAAAGCAAAATATTTTACAGTGATCTTTCAATTCTTAGACTCGTTAAGATTTATTGAAGATGAAATATTTTGTGGCTTTAAAAGTTTGTTAAAATGGGATGGGTAATAAACATACTTTGAGATTTCCATGTTTTTAACCAAAATTTATGAAGTACTCAAATTCTTAATGTCACTGTCAACCTCTTAATACAAGCTATCTTCTCAACAGATTTTGGTAGTTTTGGATAAGCTCAGAATCTATTGTGTTGTTCTTTAATTTTGTTAATTCACTTGAATCAAAGTAAGCATCTATATCAATTTCTATGAACAACAATAATTGATTTAGAAAATTCTGAATTTACAAGCAAATTAAATTTCATACCAATCATGCTTATAATAGGATTTTAAATGAGAAAACATCATCAAGGGATTCTGTGGGAACTAGAGGTAGCAAAGGTAATATATATAAATGCTTTATTGGTGAAAAAACGGATTGAATCTACTAGATTCCAAGTAAAATGTTTAATCTTAGGAGCGTCCAAATAATAACCAGGAAAACTTACTCCAATTTTAGCTTTTAGAACCTGGGTTTTAAATTCATTTACAGCTTCAAATACAATTGCCACAAACCTCAAACAGTCTAGTCTTGAAAACCTTCGATTTTAACTAAAACTTAATCAAAAAATATCGCATTGTCTCTATGAATTATATATGAACTATTTGATTCATTTTTGGATATACTTAAATTTTTCGCTCTTTCTATGATGGATAACTTGGTCAGCATTGATGGAATTATTTTCTTGAACTCTTGGTTATCTTGAGTTCCCTTTGAATATCTCTCATCGGGACAATATAAAAGATGACATATCTATTTATACTGTTAAAGAACATCAGTAGCCTTTTAGAAAAGACAGAAATGTGATTTTTTGTGTTTGCGGTTGGCTATTTAGCTATTTAGCTGAATATAATTCTAAATAGAAACTACCTTAGTTACGGAAATAAGGGTTTCTTCAGGAAACTGATAACTACCCGATAGATCATGTATAATCCTTTTAGTTTGATTTACTATAGTCTTACTGGAAGAAGAAAGGAAGGAAGGAAGGAGGAATTTGTTTATTTTCTAAATAAATCATGCTACCCGCCAGAAGAAACCTAGCAATCGGCGTGCACACGACCCTCACCTCAGACAAAGTGGACGCTAATTCATCACAAATCAGTTTAAAGACACCACAACAAACAGCTCAAAGCGGTTCCAGACTTCAGTGTTGCGCCAAAGTCTGTCCACATATACTCAACCACACAATATAAGCCTATCATTATGTCTAGAGTCAAGAGAATCACAAAAGAGTTGGAGGACGTTAGAAAAGACAAGCTCTCAGGCGTTACTCTTTCCCTAGTTTCAGAAGATGATCTTTCTCATTTAAAAGGTACCTTCATTGGTCCTCCAGGTACTCCTTACGAAGGTGGTTGGTTTGAAGTGGATATCAAGATCCCAGATGCTTATCCTTTCAAAGCTCCAATAATGAAATTTGACACTAAAATATATCATCCAAATATTTCATCCCAAACTGGTGCAATTTGTCTTGATATTTTAAAAGATGCCTGGACTCCAATATTAACTTTAAAATCTTCACTGATCTCATTACAATCTTTATTACAATCTCCAGAACCAACAGATCCTCAAGATGCTCAAGTTGCTAAAGTTTATATGTCTGACCCAAAGAAATTTGCAGAAACTGCCGCTAATTGGACTAAAATATATGCCCCAAATGATGATTATAAATCAACCAATCCATCCGGTAAGGCTGATTATACTGAATTTACTAAACATGCCATGCTTTTCAAAGAACATGAAGTTGAAGAACAAGATGAATGTGTCAAATATGGAATAGATAAGGGTACTGTTAAGATTTTCGAAGATATGGGTTTTCCAAAAGATAAGATTATCTTGGCATTAAAGAAATTGAATCTGAAAAAAGTTAGAATCGATGATGTTCAAACACAACAAAGAGTTTTAGATGAAATTTTAAGTTAAATATAGTCAGTTCATTAATAATTTGTTTTGGTAATTATCATTAATGGTGGTTTTTGGCTGACTAGTCAACCTTATTTTGATTTTTGGAAAAATTGAGAGGTGCTGCTTTATTTACTTTAAAGTTTGTTACAATTTTGCCGTGCTTGTCTACCACTGCTAGTTTTCTTTTTTTACATGATCTACCTTTTTAAATCAATCGAATTTTTTCTCATTTGTAAGCATTATCTTTTTTGTCAATCATCCCTGTCACTTACTACCATATACCACTTTCTTTTTTACCTCTATTTTTTTTTCCTCGGTCGGTATTGTAGCTACATTTTTATACCTTTACAATAGTTTGTTAATAAATCTTTTGTCTTTTTTCTTACCTTTCCACTTTTGTACTTATAAATTTTTAAATATTTTCTATATAATCTGTAAAAAGTAAGAAAAAGAAAAAAAACACATAATGAAAGAGTAAATAGGGGTAGTTATACATAAGCAATTTTTTAAATTCATGATGGTATAATATGAATGAGAAAGAATACAAAAAAAGTCAAAAAAAAATTAATAAACAAGATGTTAAACAAAAAGTGTAAAGACTCCCAGGAAAGAAGTCATATGAGCAAAAATAAAAACACTAATGATAATGATTAAAGAAAAAAGGAAGAAACCAAACATTTGATTTTAAAGTCCGGTATAATAATAATAATAATAAATGACTATAGTAAAATAGTAATAAAAACAATTAATGGAACCCCCTTTCAACATAAAAATAAAAGCAACTGGGGTAGAAGTAGCAACGAGGAGGAAAGAAAATAAAATGAAATCGACAATGTGGACATAAAATATAGTAAGTTATAGGAGGAGGGCCAAAACACACCTCAATGTAATGAAGGCAAAAATCAAAAGTAGCTTGTTTTTAATTTAAGAAGAGAGAGCCTTTTAAAAGCCACATTTAGGCAAGCAAGCAAAAGATCGAAGATAAGTGAACTTAAACTGAATTTATTTTCTTTCAACTCTTTTAAAGCCATCACTTTCACCTGCAAAACCATTACCAGCATGATGCTTATTATTCTTCTTCTTGTTTTTGTTCTTTGCAAAATTAGGTTTATCTTCTTTTTTAATTCTATGTTCAATTCTAATTTCAAGGTCTTTAACCCTAACTTTATGAGTTTTAATGGATTCAGTTTGAGCTTCTTTTTTAACAAAATCAACTAGTGCAACAAATCTGTCAATTTTACACGAATCAACCTTACCAAACTTTTGTTCTAAAACGCTGATTAAATCAGCATCCTTAATTGAAGCATCAACATTTTTGATGTAAACTGGATAGACTTCTTGACCAGCATGATTTGTGAATTTGGTTTTAGCCTTAACATCACTACGGCCTTCGATAAATTCATCTTCTTCAGAATCTTTCTTAAAGTCTCTCTTGTTCTTTCTTGAAGTGACCTTCTTAAACTCACCTTGAAAGTTGTTAGGAGATGAACCATTAGCCAGCTTAGTAGCTTTGTTTCCATTAGTAATAACAACTTGAGGCGAGCCTGTTGGCACTTTAGCAACCGCTGTATTCTTAGCACCACCAACAGCAGCTAAGGAAGCCCAAGTGAATGGTTTTGGAGGAGCAGCTGGCTTAGTTTCAATTGGGGCGGCTGGGGTGATAGGAGCTGCGGATTTCTTTGGCTCTTCAGATGGGGTAGGAGTTGGCTCTTCAGATGGAGTAGCAGTTGTTTCTTCAGATTTATCTTCTTTCTTTTCTTCAACTGTAGCAGCAACAGCAGGTTCTTCAGATGACTTCTTTTCCGGATCCTCTTCTTGCTCTTGTTCTTCTTCTTCTTCTTCTTCTTCAGCTGCAGTCTCTGGAGTTGATTCCTTAGTGCTCTTTGGCGAGAAAACCTCCTCCTTTTCTTTATCTTCAGCAGATGGATTTGGTGTAGTTTCAGTAATTGATTCAATGGTGGTAGTACTAACATCAGCAGTAGTAAGAACTGGAACGTTATCTTCAGGTTCCTTATCTTCAATAACAGGCTCATCAACCTTGGCTTCTTCAACAGGAATTGACTCTTTAACGGTATCATTTTCTTCTGGAACATCATTAGTCTCTTCAGTTTGCTCTTCAACGTCATAATCAGCGTCAACATCTGGGATAAAAGTCAAAACATCATTATAAACATCAAAAACACCTTTGGTTGGAACTAAAACAAAAGTTTGAACAAATTTATAGGATGGTTGATCATCATTAAATTCATCATCTGATTTTAAAGCTAATTCACCAGCAGCAATAATTAGGATTGAGTTATTGTAAGAAGGAGTTGAATCAATAGATTGAATCATAACTTTTGCACCAGCTAATTCTGAAGATTTCCAGTGTTCTTTAATGCTGTCGTTACCAACAACATTTTTAGTGTTAGAAGAAAAAGGTTCAGAGTGTAGGTTATGTCTTAAGACAGCATCCTTGGAGTACAGTTGATATAACTTATCTTCATTTGAATTTAATAAGTTGTAGTAGTACTTAATAAAAGCAACGGAGACACGGTTTGGGTCAGCAATTTCAGTAGACATAGTAAAAATAATGAATTTTTTGGTAGTATAATTTTTAAGTTGATTAGGATAAAAAGTGAGTTTATAAGGAAATGACTTAGTAAAAAGATAAAATACAGGAAGTAAAGGATAATGCTATTTTGTGAAATGGAAACGGGAATGGAAATTGAGGTAGGCAGGGAAGCAAATGCAGTAACTGGAAGGGCTCCTAGTCAAAGTCCTAAACGTGTTGCTAATTGGGAGAGATGTGGGGCCGTAAAGTGCTTCTTGAGCAGAAAAGGGATGGTAACAGGGATAAACCAGTGAAAGGTTCAACTCGTCTTGGAAGGCAATGTCTCTGCGATTCGAGTCCAGTTGTGTTTGATTCTGTTCGAGATCGAGAAATTCGAAGAATTTTAAGGCCAGCGCCAACTGGTGCACGGGGGCGCAGTGAAAAGGGGATATAGTCAAAGTCAAATTCGATTACTAGTACATAACGCAAAACAAAAACACAATATACAATATCTAACAGCTTCAACGTTGGCCACCATTGAAGTACATCATTCTAGGAGACAACAAACTGTTCTTCTGATCGTTGGCTGGAAGCGCTGGGCCAACTGATGGATGAGCAGGAGGAGTGTTCAAGTTGAAGAACTGTTGCAGATTCTGGGACCCTGGAACAAGCCCTGGGGCTCCCTGCGACTGGACAGCTGGTAGACCAGATAGACCAGATATACCAGGCTGATGTTGCTGAGATTGCTGGGGTTGCTGTGGCTGGCCTTGTTGACCCTGTTGTTGGGATTGCAAAGAGAAAGGGGACTCCTCAGTGATACCCCATATTTGGTTTTTGAAATTATTAACCTCATCAGCTCCTAACAATCTCTTCAATTCCCAGAAACACAAATATGTGAGCATAGATTGACTTCCAGTTTGTAATAGATTCAGGTTCAGATTTCTACTAACACCTAATTCCTCTGCCAGAACTTCTAATGTTAATCTGTTTCTGAAAGCAGTATTAACAAAAATCTTAGTGACAGCAATCAATTTCACATCGTAATTCTGTGGGAAATAAGTTTGTAACCATTCTTGGAAATCATCCTCACTAGATGGCATTTGTTGATTGATTAACAAAGAAATTAAAAATCCAAAATCATAACCACCGTGGAAACTTATCCAAGTGACTTCTGGCAATAAGCATAAGCCACTATCAATCAAAACTTGTGCAAATTCAAAAGGGTCAATACCAAAATCTTTTAATCTTCTAAAGTCGATACCTGCGGCAACCAAACTTTCAATATTGTCTCTACAGAACATTTCACTTTCCAGATCGAATTTGAAATTAAATTGCCAGGTTGAGGGGACACCTTCCGGTCTTTTACCATCTTTATCACATAATGTAATACCAATTTGAACTAAGTTCATTAAATCAGCGTTGGATCTCATAGTTTGATAATGATAATCTTTGGTGGATCTGAAAGATCCGATTGGTCTTGCTATAATGCCAGCAAATTCAGTAGAAACAGAAATATGATTGTATCTGTCAGCCAATTCTCTTATCACCATCATCTCACTTTCCAAGTTTTCCTTCCAAACTTCTCTAACTAGAGCATGAGTTTGTGGCTGTTGTTGTGTTTGAGGTTGAGGCTGCTGGACCTGTTGTTGCTGAACCTGTTGTTGTTGTTGTAATTGAGCTTGTTGCTGTTGTTGTAAATGTAACTGTTGTAAATGAGGTTGCCCTTGTTGTTGAACAGCCTGTGCTTGAGCTAATCTTTGAGCAGCAAGAGCAGCTTGTTGCTGTTGAACTTGTTGTATCAGTTGTTGTTGTTGTAATTGTTGTTGAGCAGTTTGAGGTTGGCCTTGAGCTTTCGCTTGTTGTTGTTGTAAAGTAGCAGCTAACACTTGCTGCTGTAAAGTTCTGTTTTGAACGGAAGGAGACATCATCAGACCCATCGGTAACTGTTGATTGCTATTTGAAACACCAGCTTTTTGTTGCTGTTGTTGGGCCACAATCTGAGCTGCAGCTGCAACAGTAGCAGCTGTATTAGCAGGAGTTGACACTCCTCCAGGAGGAGCACCTAAACCCATAGTCTGTTGCTGTTGCTGTTGTTGTTGGAGTAGATCACCAGGATTGTTTTGGTTAAGAAATTGAGACATGAATCTCATATTCAATTGCTGTTGCGCAGCAGAAGACAGGTTCTGAGGTAGTTGTTGGTTAGGATTTTGCATTAAGGTGATTGTTCAAACCTGCGCTTTGTTATAATCTGAAGATGGATAGGGAGTGGCCCTCCATTCTCCATTGCTAATTTGCAGTTAGTTGATCGTTGGGCCAGCGAGTCGAGAAAAGCTTTTTGCGTTGCGCACGACGGTTTTCCACAAAGATCAATCATTCTCCATATCCCCAATTTACACAATTGTAGTCGTTTTAATGCGAAAAAGTTTGATTCAAATAAAACTAGTATACAGGGTTTATATAACGGTATTAGAAAATTACTGAGCGATTATGAATAGATAGGAAAAGCGGGAGGAATAATTTAATCGGAAGACACTTTTTGTCTCTTTCTAGAGCTTTCAACTTCCTTTTCTTCTTCATTTTCCTCAGATTCAGCTTCCTGAACAACTTCACCATTGTTCAATTCTGCTTCTTCTTCAGCTAAATATTTAGCTGTTTCTCTTTCAGCTCTAGCTCTCTTATAATGCGCTTTCTTATCTTCACCCTCTCTAACTTCGGTATCTTCTGGAGGAGGAACAAACCAAGGGATTCTACCTCTATTAAAGTCGGTAATCACTTGTTTAGCAACACCGGATTCGTCTGGCTCAGCACCTTTTAATAATCTACCTTGTTTTCTAGCCAAAATTTCAATAAATTCTTCAGCATTATTCCATCCGCTTATTTCGTATGTTCTTTCTAAATGTTTTCTTTCACATTTCTCCAATAAGTCAGGAATAAATTGTTCTGGATTAGAAACATGCTCAACTCTACAAACACCTCTAAATAGTAAATCAGCCTCAGTGTCTTTAGCAGAAGGAGGAACAATACCAGGACAATCAATTAAGAAAATTCTTTTCATTAATGTAATATATTGCCAGATTTTGGTTTCACCTGGAATTGGAGCAACCGTACAAACCTTCTTACGTCTTAAAGTGTTGATAATACTAGATTTACCTGTGTTTGGATAACCGATGAAACCAACTGAAATTTGTTTTCTATCAGAATGTAAAACTGAGAATTGTCTTAATAACTGGATTAAAGAACCTTTACCAAAAGAGTTCGTAATAGAAGCATGGAATGCGATGGTTGGATAAGATTTAGATAAATGTTTAACCCAAGCAGCCTAAAATAATCAAAAGAAAGAGTTAGTATTTCACAAGTTAATAATAAGATGGTGGTCCATGATTAAATATCATAAGGCAATTTCAATGGAAAAGGAAAAAACACATCTTAGTAAATTAAAAGGAGTGTAGGGTTCTTTACTACGAACATTATCATGAACTATTTTCTAAAGAAAACAGATAAAGTTCAACTCATAAGTTCCCTAAAATCACCTGGTGCTAAATCCTCAAAACGAAGTTCTAGACTAAATTGTCAGAGGATAACCCAAAACGGGAAATCACTAACGGGCGGTGATCATTAATCTTCCAAAGTTGTAACAGACAAACCATATTGAATCGCTACGAAAAAATCATAACAGAGGGAGCGTCCTGACAAAAAACTTTGGGGTACTATTGAACAAATAAATAAAAATGATATTCTCTCCTTTCTTTTGTTTTCCTAGTGAAATTACCAATAATGTTGTAGAAAATAATAATAATACATACAGCAACCCAAGTTGGAACCAAATCACACTTGTTTAAAACATAGATTAAATGCTTATGAGGGCATTCTTTTTGGATATATTGCTCAACAGTTTGACAACGAGTACCTAGGGGATCTCTGGCATCTAAAACATGAATAATAACATCAGATGAATCAATAACTTTATACAATTCATTCCAAATTCTTTTAGATTGACCTTTAGAGAAAATATGCTGTCTGGCTTCAACAGACCAATCATCGGTATCCAGACCACCCATTAAACCTAAAGCAGGTTTTAGATCCTCCTTCCCTTGATATTCAGTGTGATCATTATTAACAGTTTGAGCTAATTCTTCTAATGAAGCGGCAGAAACATTAGGTTTCTTTCTTTGAGCTTTTGGACCAAATGTATGACTGTAAGATTCAGTTTCTAAAATCTTAGCAGCTGGAGATTGAGAGGTATCCTTTTCATCCAATAAAGACATTGGTAATTTGTTTCTTTTCATTAGAATAGAATAAGAATCATTCTTTTTGTCGCCCATTGCTTCTCTGAAATGAGTTAAAGCGTCTTGGGCAATGACTCTTGAACTATTGAACCATCTTCTGTCAGGTTGAATTCTTGCATCAGGGGTTTCAGTTTTCTGTAAGTAAGCAGCCTCAATGATATCACCTTTGGCATTTCTGACAGCTCTACCAGTCTTGTACATATTTAAATGCTTCACCTTTTTAGCATCTCTGTAGAAATTTTCACCTTTCACTCTTAAGTTACCGTCTCTTAAATCATTTTGTCTTGTACGACGAGCCTTTTCAGTCTTACCGGTAGCCATTATTAATATGTATGAGTCAAAGATTAAAATTATTAGGAGAGGAAAAGGGGCAAGAATAAAAGGACTAGTCAGCCCAGACTAGAAAGAAATAAAATTTTCAGTAATAAAAAATATCCAAATTTTTTTAAGGGTCGTGTATTAGCCAATCACTGTTGCGCCGCACTGAGCGTTTTGAGGTTATTTGTTTAGGCTGATCTGCTAGATAACCACAAGAACAAAGCGTTCCCTGGATATTTAACAGGTTCCTTTGTGTAAACTAGCTTGTGTACCTATTCCTGGTACTGTCAAATGAAACTTTGATAGACAAGATCACCTCCAACATATGTCAAAGCGCAATTCAATAACCTCCAAGACATCAGACTCTAGCCCGAGAAAACATGGAGAGCTAGAAAGTGATAATTTAAACATCCTTCAGAAATCGGCCACTGCACTCTCTCCGATTAAGATAAGAAGCTCTCCACCTAAAAGAGATTACAATTTCAAGAAAGAATCAATGCTAGTGTTCCCAACTAAAAGGTCGAGTGAGGATGGTAAACACCCCAAGCTTAAGAAAACAACGAGAAGACATCCTGCACTACTACGAAACAACCAACAAAATCAAATATTAATGAACAAGATAATTGCCAACTTTAGTGAGGATGATGATGCTGATGCTGATGAATTTGAAGATCTAGATAATGATGGGTTATTTAATTTCTTTGGTGAAAATAGTCCTGACCTTTCTCCGGTACATCTCGCTTCTAAATCAGAGCAGACATTATCCAATTTTGCTCCTTTTCTAGATAAAAACAACAACATTACTAAACCTAAACTTGACATCCCAGCTCATAACTCTATACCACAGTTTCAAGCAACATTTCAACATGGTCAAACACTCCGGCAAGCTGGAAAATTGAGATCGCAACTTACAATGTCTCCAGCGTCTATATCTTTAACCTCAATAGCTAAAGAACCAATAATACGGCCTCTATCACCACCACGGTTTAATCAGAAACGCCAACAAAGCTCTAATAAACTACAAGCTATCAAAGATCAACAGCACCAACTGAAGTATCCGTTAGGTGACAATATCCCAAGTGAATTTGAAGATTCAAGTGATGAGGTTGAATTAAGTTCTCAGATTGATTTACCTAAAAAATTTCTTCCTTCAAACATTCCAAGATCAACTACTATTTCAAAACCATCAGAATTACTCTCCGTGGAACCTGCGAGTGCTCCATTAGTTTCATTAAGAAATAATATTCCAGAAAATAATAGTAAATTAATTGCTGAATCATTGACAAGGTTCGATAGCGGAGAGTTAACAACTAATCCATTAGTTGCTGGTGATGTTTCGCCAAAAGTTTCAACCCCTGGCGTTGGCTCACCGTCTGGCTCCCACAAGACGTATGATGTTAATTCAGTTAGAGGCACCTCGCCGTTGCCTAGTCGTACTATTTCAATAACTGAGAACAGTGAACAGCTTGCCATCAATAAGCCAATTGAATCAGAGAAAGGTGAGGTTTTAACAATTGAGCCAGATGAACATATTGTTAGCCATATGGAATTTGATGATGATAATAATAATGATGAGAATGGTGATACAGATGAGACTGACGATGAAATTGACGCCGAAGCAACTATTCTGAAAGTTGAAAATTTTATTAAAAGAAAAAGAGAAGAATTAAACAGTTTAACGAATGACTCATTTGAATCGAATAATAACCTTTTAGTAAAGGATGGCCGGGGAGTTAAAGTTGGTTCGTCCAAGGAACATCCTAGTTATTCGAGCTACTCAAGCTCAACTGTTTTAGATGCAAATGGTAAGCAACAACAACAGGTGGAGGTAAGTTCAATGAGAGTTAGAAGAAATTCTTTGAAAAGAAAAAGAGCTGACAATGACTCAATTCTGGAAGACATTAAAGTTGAAGACATACCCCCACAGGGAAAGAAAGCGAGACTATCCTCCACATCATTCAAAAGAGAACTCGAATATTCTTATGAATCTATGGAACCGAAGAGCGTTCAGAGGACTTATTCCAATATGAAAGCACCTTCTCCAGAACAACAAATCAAGCATTCTCCTGTCATCAGCAAGATACCCATATTTCACGGCAAGGCTCAAAATCCCACAACTAACACTCCTAATCATTATGCTAAACATAGAACATCAACTATGAGTGGTTCCAATGAGAGCTCAGATAATGCTATTTCCTCCATTGATCCACAATCATCAATTTCAGGTATATATAAATCAAGATTCCATTCTTCTTCACCAACCAATCATCGTGAAAACAATCAACAAGTTTTAAATGAGAAAGATCCCTTCATTTCACCAAATTCCAGTCAACATAGAAGGGAGCTTACTGTTGACAGAACCATGCGCAATAGCACAACAAATGAACCTTTTCATTTTTCTTCTAGGTCTAGATCAAGATCACTTGAAACTACTGCTAGACCGAAAATGAATTCTAATTCTAAGTTATCTAAAGATTCATCAATTAATTCAACAAGAACTCCAATAAAGCAGACACCCCCTTCATTACAGCCACCACCACTTACTCCTCCTCCTCCTCCTCCACCACCACTACAACAACAACAGCAACAATCACTTGTCACTGCTTCTAAAAAAAGAGAGACAGACTGGACAAAAGAACAATGGATGAAACTATACAACTACGTGATGACTTGGTTCTATTCTAAAACCAACGAAAATGATGGCGATGGTACAATTGACGAAAATATACCCAAATTAGATATAAACCAAGTTCAAAATGAATTTGGATGTTCAATTAATGAGTTAAAAATTAGAATTAAGGAATTACAAAAATTGATCGATAAGAAAATTCGTTTGAAAGAGCGAGATGAGTTGAAAGAAATTCTTGATTCGTGAAAGAAAGTGGGTGTGGTAACGACTAACTAAATACCATACTCCCATGTTGTTCGACTGTTATTACTAACACTTTTGTTTTTTTACTACTATTTGTGTACTTTTATATGTGTAAAATATATTTCCAAGGATTAACTTTTTAAAAAAGAGAGAAAACAACAATACTTAATGGTATGTAATATAATTTAAATCTTATAGTGTATGTGACTGAGGTAGGCGTAAACAAAGCTTCTTAATCATTGTGAACAAAAAGCAGTCGATTTACTTCATTATGACTCATTATGGCTCAAAATATAAGGAGTGGGGAAGGGAGAGAATGGAGAAGAGAATATCAAAGTATGGATCATTTTAAGTATATCCTAGCAACAAAAAACATAACAGGACTAGAAAGAAAGGAGAAGAAATAGTTGTGAATTATTAATATAGGCAGAGAGAGAAAGAAAAAACTGATCAAAAAGAATTGTACTTATTGTTGGTAACAAATCCTCAGTAAATAAATTTAAAAGAATGAAGAGAGAACGGAGGGAGATAAACATATAGTAAATGTATATATAGTATAAATAAGATTGAGAGATCAAGAATATTAAAAGAAAGAAATAGAAATAGAGCTATAGTATGAGAAGTAAAAAGAAACAAAAGTGTAAGAAATCCATAATGATAATAGTGATAGTTATTAGTTCAAAACAATACCTTAATGAGTGATACACGGTTGATGGTTGTTTAGGTATAGTAGACAACAACAACTAATATTCTAAAAGTGGTAATGACGTTAAGAAAATGGAGTAAGTATATGTACGAGAAGGATGAAGAAGTTTAGGTAAGACAGAGTCACAATGAAAAAGACAAATCAAACAAAGAGTAAAATTAAATAAGAACAAAAATGATATTAAGTAAATAATAAAATAATAAAATAAAGATGTAAAGGTGGTGCTGGTGATGGAGGTAAAATCAAATTAAGAAAAATTAAAAAACAATTATAGTATTATCAAAAGCATTTAAACAACAAGAAAGCGACTTATTTGTTTAATCAATTATCTGTTGATCAGTCAAATAAGGAATATTAACTCTCACTCTATGACTATAAGGCAACTTTGGAATAACCACACAAAGACAAGCAACTAAATTGACAACGAATAAGTTTAAATCATAATTTGAATAATGAGTAGATATTAAAAAGGTAAAGATTGGAACACCCATTAAGAATTTCTTAACAGGAGTATATTGATCTCCATTATCAATTTGTTCCCACATGGTTAAATTATCATATGCACCATTATTGAAATCAAATGGTGTTCCTTTAACTTGATGAAACATGATATAAGAACCAATACAATAGGTGATGTTAGTCATAGTCCAACTTAATTCATTTGAAATTGTTGGAACCAAATCATACAAAACTTTTAAAATAATCAAGATAACAAAATGAATAATCCAAGCACCCTTGAAATGAACCCAAGTTGCGTTCATATTATCTTGAATATCTTGATCCTGTTTCGTTTCGAATGTTTCCGGTCCAACTTTTGATATCAAAGAGGAGGATCTTCTACGTCTGTGTTCTTTAGAGTTTATATGAGAAGAGGTTGGAGAGACAGTTAAACGTTCAGGGGAAGAAGGATTTGCAGTATTGCTTGATGAAGTTGAAGAGGCCGAAGGAGGGTCAGGGAAAGGAACTGGTTTTGAGATAGACATTGCTGTGAAATGTATAAATGTATAGCTGTGTAAATAGAAGTGGATTTGTTGTTGTTAATGGGAAGGCAACGTAAGTTTGAGAGATAAACGAGTCAGAAAACAGTAGAGAGAATGTGGAATTGAGGATTTTAAAGCAGAGGTAGAGAGCAAATAATAGTGATATGAAGTCTCAGAGTGGTTGTGTAAGTAAAAACAAGCAATGTACTGGAAAGTAGTGAGTAAAACAAGAGACTAGTCTTCGATTTGTTTTATCTGTGAGTCTGTGACTAAGTGATTTAGTGAGTGAGAGTGAGTGACGGAATTGGAGTTTGCCCGAGCTGAGCTGAGCTGAGATTGATCGAGATCGAGTGTTTTACTGTGGACGCCTGACCAATTATTGGGTTGAACAAAATCTATTTGAATTTTCAGTTCGAAAATGGCTATACGACAGTTGTTGAAAAATCATCCTATTCATAAATTGCTGCTAAGCTAGGGAACGTTGAACACGTCCGTATCCTTGACGAAGGCAAAGTTCATCCCAAGAGAAATTCACCCGTGCACCGGATCTCCATGTGCAAATTGGAACTGCGCCGAGCTTAGCGCCCAATTTAGACGATCGACTCGCCGATTAGATTTGGTAATCCGTTCCTGACACTGGTACAAATGAGATGGTCAGCAAGGAGTATGCTGCAATCAGGTTATGTTCGGCTGTCGCTTATCATCTGTAGCTCCTTGAAAGCTTTTAAATTTTTCAGTTTGGTATTCAACTACATAATACTTTGATGCAAAGTGATTTTGAAAATCAAAAGAATGAACACACTTAATGTATCGTTATTAGATGAGGAAGAAGGATAAACGATTGAATGGGTACACAATTTACGATGTGATTATCTCGCATCAATATCATTTGGGGAGATTGGTTACTTGACCAAAGTAGTTTCTCTTTTATTTCTAAATTTCTTGTTTCCATTAGTTTTACGGCACTGTGGGATCTTTAATTAGATTTAGTTTTACCACCAGATGATTTAGCTTGTGAATCAGTATGTGAACACCCTATTAGCTTAGTGAGTTAATGGATCGATCTACAATATCGTAATTGTTATTTGCACTATTTTTGTGGACAAATTTATATATTTCCTAACCAACAAATGAGATAGATTCAGAACGTTCGTGTTGTTGAGGATCAATTTTTCCAGCAACCACTTATTATATTCTTTGAAATCTTCTTTAAATGTTTTTCATTCTTGTTTTGCTACATTTACTTTACTTGGGACGTATTTCACTTGGTGTTCGTGATTTTCTCATTATAATTTTGTATTTGCTTTTGTATATTTAAACTAAGCATTAACTTAATATACGCTAGGTTTAATCTATAAGATATAGATAATAGAGAGATTGTAGTAAGCCTCTACAATTTTATATTAAAACGATTTACAAAGCGTTTAATTAATGTTAGTGAAAAAGTCGTAATAGTACTGTAATAATTTAAAAACTAAAAATAAATAAATAAATAAAAGATGTAAAATGAGGATGATAATGTATGAATGAGAAGAATATAAACTAAATTTATCAAAACCAATTGGATCTAATCTGAAGTGGTGTCTTCAGCAGCAGCGGCAGCTGCTTTAGTTTGATTAACTTTTAGTTTTGCCAATTTATCATATTCACCACTCAATATTCTTTCCACGATAATATCATCATTTTTGTCAAAGCCAGCTAGATCAAACTTATAAGATTCAGGTTCGTCACCATATTTCTTAAACGCATCTAAAACTTCAGCATCTCCAGCTGTTTGAGCTTGGGATTTAACTCTGTATAATAATTCTCTTTTAGCCCATTCAGTTACATCCATATCATCTCTCCAAGCTAAAGTAATAGCTAAGAAGACAAAAGCAGGGATGAATAAAGTATGAGCTAAGTCTTCCCACCCTTCTTTGTCTTCGCCTTCTCTGACAATCTTCCATTTAATTTCACCAGTTGCAGTATCTTCAAAAGGAATTTTATCAATAATTAAAGCAGAGGAAGTCTGTAATTTAACTAAATCTTTATCATTTGCAATGTATAAGTTTTCATAAGCTTTTGGGAAAGTGAAGAAGGTTTCTAACCAAGTTAGACTTCTTTCCTTTGAATATTGATTCAAGAAAGCTATTGTTTTCAATTCTGGTTCGGATGGAGTTCTTTTGGAGCCGTCTTCATTTTGGAATAAGTATTCAAATTTAGGTAGAGTATCTAATAATTCACGACATCTCTTTTCAGCTTCAATGTCCACCGCAAAGGCAGGGGCAGACTGGGAAAAGTATCTGATAGCTGGTCTGGCAGCTTGTCTTGCGATGCTTGTAGATATTAGTCTTGACAACATTGAACCGGCGCAACAAGCAAAATGGGGGATGTCGTTTAACTAAATTCTAGTAATCCTGTAATCCTGTGAATCAAATGGAAATAGAAATAGAATTAGGGAGTACCCCACTTTGGTGTTGGCACGCTTCTTAGATGGCAGAGCCGCGTGCCGTCGCAGCGACCCGGCGCGCGTCGCTATTACCGATCGACGCATTTCATTTTGGTTCACTAACCGAGCAGAATTGTGACTGCACCGCCCGGATAAAAATATTTTTGAGCGTTGAACTCAACTGGGGAATTTGATGAGTCCTCATTTTCCACTTCCTATTTTCCGTTTCCCGTTTTTCATTGTGTTCTTCATACTGTGTGAATATACAACTTTCAGCTGAGTCTTTCCTTTAACTCTTTCAGTCCTCCAGCTCACCTAGTCACTCGTTTATACTCCCGGCTGCTGCGTCTGCTTCTGTTTCTGCTTCTGCTTCTACTTTTCTTTCTTCTTCTGACTTTACGTGTTCATCAACATACTTGCATCTTTATAAGTTATGACTGACGTTTCCTCCTCTCCGGCAACTGTCCCTGCGTTTAAAAATGGAAACTTAGCTGATTCCACTATAGAACTGTCTCCTTTCTTATACCAACTGCAAGAAATCGAAAGAACCTCCCTTCTGCTGTCTAAATCTAACCAATCCCAATCCCAAAATCAAAACGCCGGTTCCAATAATTTTGGTAATCAAAACCAGTATTACCAAAGAAACAGAAACAACAACAATAGAAGACAACAACAACAGCAATATCAATATCAGCAAAATGGTAATGGTAATAACTATATCCAAAGACAACAAAATTTTAGAAATACTCAACCCCAACAGTACGTTCAGCAACAGCAGCAACAAAAGATGTTCCAACAATCTTCTACTGCACCATCTCAACTGTTTAATCAGTTTGCTTCTTCTCAGCAGCAACCACAACAGCAAAGCTCAGCCCCTTTTCCTTTGACCTCTTTGGATTCTCCTTTATTTCAATCTCAAATTGACTCTTTGTTAAGAGCAGCTACTCCTCAACCACTTCAATTATCAACAACCCCTACTTCTAATCAACAATTTCAGCTACAAAATCCTTCTGAATTATTATTTCGTTCTCAATCTGATATCACAGGCTATCAGTCTACCCCATCTCCGTTAGCATCAACCGCCTCACAAACGTTATCCCAATTTCATTTACAGCAGCCACAACCAATCACTTCAACAAGTAATAATGGTACCTCATCCAGCACTCCAACTACAGCAACCACATTATCATCATCTCAGCAATCATCACCTTTTGTTCAACCTCATTTATTAAAATCAGGTACTGCAATGTCAAATCTATATTTATCATCTTCTTCTTCATCTCCATCTTTTTCAACCAATGGGGGCAATGAAACTGCTACAACTCCAACTGCTACAAACAATACAAGTACCTCAGTAAACACATTTGCAGGTGGTTTAACCAACCCTGTTACTGGCAGTGCTGCCCCAGTTAAAAACAACACTGGTGGTACAAGTATAAGTTCATCAACAGTTAGCTCTGATGGTTTGATTGCATTCCAACAGCAACTCCAACAACAACAACAACAACAATCATCATCATTTAACGCTAATAAACAAAGTGGTGGTATCTGGGGTAATGTTGGCAATTCAAATGGAGCCATTTTAAATTCAAGTGCAAGTTCATTGTTTAGTGGATTGAATAGCACAATTGCCGGTACAACCACGACAACTGGTGCAGGTGCTGATATTGGTGGTAATTCTTGGTCTAATTTTTTCTAAATCAACAAGTAAAAAAGAAGAATTTTGATTATGTAATAATAAATGGGAGCTTTTATTTGTTTCGTTTTGTTTTGTTTTCTGTTTGTTTACAGGCAGGTTTAGTTTTGTTGAATTAATACATGTTTTTTTTACTGTTGTTATTTTATGGGTTACTGCTACTAATACTTTTTTTTGTTCACATCTGATTCATTCTTATTACTCTCATATATTTTGATTTTTCAATTCAAGTTTTTTTTGTTATTATTGTTATTGTCTGTTTTTAATGAGTATTTTATCAAAAGTTTTGTTTGTTGTTGAATGTTGCTTCCTCTAGAATATTTCATTTACTGTCTAATACTACTATTACTTTTGTTTCTTCTGTTGTGTTTCTTTTTTACTTTTCTTTACAATTTCGTCATACATTTTATTATTATTAATTGGATGGGTCTGTTATCTTATTACTTTTCTTTTAATTTTGCTTATTTTATTCTTATTATTTAGATTCTGTCATCATATATACTTTTCTTTTAATTTTGCTTATTTTATTCTTATTATTTAGATTCTGTCATCATATATACTTTTTTTTACTACTAATACTTTTTTTATTCTATTTAATTTTTTTAATTCCCACTAAAATTGCCTTTTTGCCACTGCTTATTGCTTACTGTTGCTAAGACTATACTCCATGATAAACACTTTGTCATTAATACTGCTGCATGGTTGATCATAATACTGTTTCTATATCACTGTTGCTGGTTCAAAAAAAAAACACATACTTATACTTCTATTCATTCATTTTTTATTATCGTTGTTAATTGCTATTAAATTGTTGTTACATATTCAACTATGTTATATATGGTGTTCCATTTTCACTGCTTTTTTCACTACTACCACTATCACTACTGCTACTACTGCTACTACTGTTTCATTCTTTCATTTACTGTTGTTTTTAATACTTTTTATTTTGTTATATTGTTGTTGTGTTACATTGTTCAGTTTACTTATATATATCTATCTATTACACTTCCTTATTTTGCCTAGTTTTTTTATTGTTGTTTAGTTACGTTTTATTACTGTTGGTTTATATAGATTCAAATATTATAAGTTTTTATTATGTTCTTTTTTATTCTTAGAATCCTAACATCTCTTGGTTTTTTCCATTGTTGTTGTCATTATCATGACCATTTCACACTTTTAATCTTTTAATTTTAGTATCTTACTCCTACTACTCACGTTCTCAGTTATTGTTTGTTATAAATGTACATGTTCTCTCGCATATCATTAAAATTTCCTTTTCATTTTATTCCTAATCTTCTCTTTAATGACCTACCATCTTACTATTTCATATTCAATTAATTATATTACAAATATATATATTTCAAATCACCTCAAAGGCAGAAAAGCTTTGATCATAACAAAACAAAAAGACTATTTAACAAACTCACGAAGCATTCATTTGCCATGCTGGGATTCCCTTTCCTTTATTATTGGCATTTAACTGCCATGCTGGTATACCCTTATCATCGCCGTTTGAAATTTCCTCTTTGTCCGGAGATTCTGATGTAGATGTTCCATTCAGTATATCTTTAGCTGAAGGGATTGAAGAAACAGGAGGGATGTCCAAGTTATATTGATGGGGAGTGGCGGCGGTTTCCTTCGTAGAAGAAGAAGGGGCAGGAATGGTGGCTGATGTAGCAGCACTATTAGCAGTTATTGGCTTTATAGTGGACGTAGGTGATAAAATATCCAATTCATTCTTCAAAGACTCTAATTTGGTTTCTAATTGAGACAACTCAGTGTTAATGGTCAATTTCTGAGAATCCAAAGATTTAATAAGTGTAGTTTTAATATTATCGATTTCCAACTTCAAATACTTCAAAGTTTCTTCATTATGTAAATTCTTCTCATTTGTGTTTTTAATAATCTCGTTGATTTCAACTATAGTTTCATCAATCTTGTTGGATTTGTTGGCTTGTGATTCATAAAATTCCTTCTGTTCCGTTTCTAATCGGTTTAGTAACGATTCAACTCGTAAGAACTCCTGTTCTATTGAATTCTTATCGTTTTCTAGCTGGTTCTTAGAAGGTGGCAGGATTTTGGGGATGATGTATCGTTTGACCACTTGATACACACCATACGATATTCCTGCTGTTGCTGTAGCCATTACGAAGTAATCTTTCCAGTCTCTTTCAGGCAATGGAGGAGCATTGTAGTAGTAATCAGGGATAGGAGGTTGGAGAGGCGGGGTTGTAGCGGTAGGGGAAGACGTTGCAGTAGTAGTAGTAGTTGGCTTTTTAGTTTCAGTAGTTGTAGAAGTGGATTTTGTTGATCTGTTTAAAGCTTCCGTCACTTCATCTTGAGTTAACCCTTTTGATTCAATGAATTCTATTTTTTTGGTTAAGGACGAACTAGCAATGGATTTATCCTGTAAGAATTCAACAGCGTTGGCAATTAAATCTTCTCTTAGTGGAGTAGTGTTCGGCATGACTTATATCTATTGTTAGCCTTATTTAAGAATATAGGTGGGATGGTGAATTGCTCTAATGGTTCACTGAAGTTCTTTCCATGTGAAGCCTGACGATTTGCGTAAGCTTGAGCGTAAGCACCTGCCAAAAGCGGAAATTTGATAAGGGCACGTCTTTTGTGGGATTTGTGAGATAAAAGCATTTTGTGTAATTGACGGCCTTAATGGAGAGAGGACTTTTACTTCAGAGAGAAGGTATATGGCCACCGGACAGCTGGGTTTTAATTAGTTCTAGAGGGACTTCCTATTGCTACAGGGAAATAACACGGCACAACCTGACATGTCTATCCTATGGCTCTCACTTGTGGTATATGTGGAGCTCAAATTCGAGTCCCTTCTGAGCCAGATCAATCCCAAACAGGATATTCGGACAGACACGTACTTTTTCATTGAGAGAGCACTGCTTCAAGACAAGTTGCACAACAGAGATAAAGTAGATTAAAGTAAGCTGGGCCAGGTTGGGCAGGGCGAAGAAGGTCAATAACTGAAGTGGTGGCAGACAGAGATCGACTCGAATCCCAGTCTGCGGGATTGTTCCACCGTAGAGCTGCCTGCCTGACTGAGTCTCATCTTGTTGTAGTTCCCTGTGGCCTTTATTTAAGAGGCCACTACCTTAACTACACATAGAGTGGTGCACGGGTTGCAGGGAAGAAATTGAAGACGCGCATCTCTCGGTTCCTAATACAATTCTCAGCAAAGCAAATTTCGTCGGTTCGTCAAGAGCCAATGAGACAACTCAACCACCACCTCACCTCCAAGGGTGACGACACCTGAGATTGAGAGGCCTGTCGGTGGTGCCTTGCTGGCACTGCTGGTCAGGTTGCCCTTCTTCCTGACTTCCGTAACTGTAACTCCCCTCCTCCTCCCTCTTCAATACGCTGTAATCCAACACTCTGCAAAACGCCAAACTCCAGCTACACCTCCAACCTGAACTTAGCTGTGTCTTGATTCCTGGCTTGCTTCACAACACTCAACGGACTGAACGAACTCCCACCAATCACACATTCTCTTCCTCGATCCATCCCCCAAAGGTCCCCAAGTCTCCATCCCAGAATGCCTACTGACGGTGCCAACCCTGGCTACTCCATAAATTCTGTGATCCACCAGTCTCCTCCTCCTCCTCTTCAGCAACAGCTGCATCACAACCACAACCAGAACCAAACCCAAGGTCAGCAACAGTTCTCACAATACCCTCAGCAGTTCATACAATACCCACACCAAATGGGTCCTCCAATACCAGGTCCTACTCAGGGACAAAGTCAAGGACCTGCTCCTGGTCTTTCTCCTAATCCTCCTGTTGGCCAATCTTTTCCATCTTTAAAACAACAACCTAATAGAGTATGTATATAATCTACTTTGTTTCATTCCCCTTTTAAAACTACAAATACTAACAAGATATAGGTCTCTATCATGTCTCTGTTGGATCGTACTCCTCCTCCATCTCAAGTTCCCCCTCCACCTACTTCATCTGTTCCTATCCAACAGCAGGTTCCAATTGCTCCATTGCCTGTTCAGCAGCAGCAACAACAACAACAACATCCACTTCAACAGGTTCCTATTGCTCCCGCTGGCCCTTTGCCTCAACAACAACCACAGCAACAACAGCATGTCGAATTACAACCTCGTCCTTCTCATTTGACTACTCAATACATGGATCAACAACGTTATTCCCAAGAATCCTCTTCTTCTTTATATCATAGAGCACCAAGAATCGCTCATAAAGAATTGGCTTCCCCTGATGAAATGTTTGAACATTTCCAAAATAAATTGAAAGCAACCATTAATATTGACTATATGAACTACGTCCCAGCTAATAATTTACAATTATTGGATAATGAATTCAAATTATTAACTACTACAAATGGTATTTATGCTGAACCAAAAATAGTTGAAAATTTGAAATCAAACTTAATGAAAATGGACCCTAAATTAATGGACAAATTGACTAGACGTACAAAAAACATCAAGCAACAAGAAGATGAGTTTCATAGCTTGAAATTGAAACAAATCCAACTGTTACGTGAAGTTCAAGCAAGAAAATCTGAGTTGTTACAAAAAACAAATACCATGGATTTCCCAGCTTTGAAATTGCAAAGAGAAAAAGCTATTGAAGTTGCCAAACTAAAGGCTGACGAACTTGCTGCAGCTGAATCTGAAGCCGAATCTCAAAAAAACAATGGCCCTTTTGTCGATATAGCTCCAAAAAATGGTAAAGGTGGTGCAACAGGTAAGAAGAGAAAGTCTCATGTCAAACATCAATTAGGTGATGTCATTCAATTTGACGATGTTGAACTGAATTCAAATGGAAGACCCAAAAGAAAAAGAAAAGCTAGGGTCTTACAAGAAATCACTTCAGATGACATTAGAGTTGATGAATTGACTGATCTAGGTACTACTTCAAACTCTTTATTAGCTGGTACTACTTCTTCGTCCGATGGACCTGCTGGTACTGCTGCTCCACCTTCCAAAAAGAAAAAGAAATCAACAACAGCCTCAGGGGATATCACAGATGATGATGAACATCCTACTATTTTAACTAAAGTTGGTAGAGGTAAAGGAAAGGGTAAGCATTCCACTGATAGCTCCACGAAACCTAAGATTAATGATAGAGAACAAAAGGCTTTGGATAAACAGTATGATAACACATATATCTCAATTTGGAAAGATTTAGCCAGAAAAGATGGTCCAAAGGCTTATAGACTTTTCCAACAATCTACTCAAGCTAAGCAAATCAATTTACGTAAGACTTCAATGTTGGCTGCTAGGGAATCTAAAAGATGGCAATTGAAGACTAACAAGAACCAGAAGGATTTGACTACAAAGGCAAGAAGATCAATGAGAGAAATGTTGAATTTCTGGAAGAAGAATGAAAGAGAAGAAAGAAATCTACGTCAAAAGGCAGAACAAGAAGCTATTTCGAAAGCTAAGAAGGAAGAAGATGAAAGAGAAGCAAAGAGACAAGCAAGAAAGTTGAATTTCTTGATTAATCAAACTGAATTATATTCTCATTTCATTGGTAAGAAGATTAAAACAAGTGAATTAGAAGGTGACATGGGTGACAAATCAATTCCAGCTAGTGATCATCAGCATGCTGAGAACGGTGATGATGTTGATATTACACATGCTAAGAAAGATTTCAATCTAGTCGATTTCGATGCTGATGATGAATCATTACAAAAGACGGCCGCCGCTAATGCTCAATCTGCTTTACTGGAGGCTCGTCAAAAGGCAAAAGATTTTAATAATGGTGTTCAAGCCCAAACTCAAACTTCAGATGAAGATGATAATGATGGTGAAATGAATTTCCAAAATCCAACTTCAATTGGTGATATGAATCTTACTCAACCAAAACTATTAAATTGTACTTTGAAAGAATATCAACTGAAAGGTTTGAATTGGTTAGCCAATTTATACGAACAAGGTATAAATGGTATTTTGGCCGATGAGATGGGTTTAGGTAAAACTGTTCAAAGTATATCTGTCTTGGCTTATCTTGCTGAAACTCATAATATTTGGGGTCCGTTCTTGGTTGTTACACCAGCTTCAACTTTACATAATTGGCATCAAGAAATTCAAAAATTTGTTCCTGATTTACATGTCTTGCCTTATTGGGGTACGTCCAAAGATAGAAAGACAATGAGAAAAACTTGGGATAGAAAGAGTATTGTTTACAATAAAAACCATGAATTTCATGTTGTGGTGACTTCATATCAGTTGGCTGTTGCTGATGCTCAATATTTTCAAAAAATGAAATGGCAGTATATGATTCTAGATGAAGCTCAAGCTATCAAATCATCCCAGTCCGCAAGATGGAGATCTCTTTTAAGCTTTCAATGTCGTAACAGATTGTTGTTAACAGGTACGCCAATTCAAAATTCTATGCAAGAATTATGGGCTTTATTACATTTCATTATGCCTTCATTATTTGATTCTCATGATGAATTTTCAGAATGGTTTTCAAAAGATATTGAATCGCATGCTCAATCAAACACACAACTGAATGGACAACAATTACGTAGATTGCATGCCATCTTAAAACCTTTCATGTTAAGAAGAATCAAGAAGAATGTTCAAAGTGAATTGGGTGATAAGATTGAAATTGATGTTTATTGTGATTTAACGAATAGACAAAAGCAATTATATAGAATGTTAAAATCACAGATTAATATTATGGATTTGATTGACAACAACAAGAAAATTGGTAATGATGATGAAAATTCAGGTGATTCGTTGATGAATGTTGTTATGCAGTTTAGAAAAGTTTGTAATCATCCTGATTTATTTGAAAGAGCAGATACTCTATCTCCATTTAGTTTTAGTTCGTTTGCTGAAACAAGTTCCTTTTTCAGAGAAGCTAATGATTCATTATTAGAATGTAATTATTCCACTAAAAACTTAATTGAGTTTAATGTTCCAAAGTTAATCCATGACGAAATTCTATCGATTGGTTATGATAATCATGAAATCGATGATAAGCACAAATTATTAGAAAAATTTAATATTTGGGATCCTGAAAATATTTCTAAAGATGATGATTTCTCATTCTTACGTTTAATTGATCAAACTTCAAACAATGCTAGAAAATCGGCTAAACAATCATTAATTGAAAACGCAATCGATTTACAAAGTTACACCGGTAGAACAACTGAAGAATTAATTGAAAGATATTCAACTGTTTATGGTGATAGTGAATCAAGAATCAATAGATCGTTGTTGATTAACAAGCGTGATGTGAAAGTATCCCATTCTGTTCATGAATTAACTAATTTACAAGATTCAGTATATAAAGATATGTTTGTTAATGTCACTGAATTGGGTGCTTTTGATTTCGTTTCTGCACCACCAATTGAGATATCATGTTCCAAGAAATCATTTAACTTTGTTAAAGAAGATTCATTATTCAATTCTAGATTACGTAAGTCACTCTTCCCACTTACTTTAAACAACGAATTAGAAATTCTACGAAAACAAGTTCCTATTGATAACTGGCCAAAATCTAATCTATTACCAAACTCAATTAGTGAAGCTTCCGGTTACTCATCAATCAGATTACCATCAATGAAGAGATTTGTCATTGAATCGGGTAAATTGTCCAAATTGGACGAAATGCTAGTTGACTTAAAAAAGGGTGATCATAAATGTTTAATTTACTTCCAAATGACCAAAATGATGGATTTGATGGAGGAGTTTCTAACGTATAGACAATACAAATATATTAGATTAGATGGTTCATCGAAATTAGGTGATAGAAGAGACTTAGTCCATGATTGGCAAACCAAACCCGAATTGTTCATCTTTTTGTTATCTACAAGAGCAGGTGGTTTGGGTATAAATTTAACAGCAGCTGACACAGTGATTTTTTATGACTCTGATTGGAATCCAACTATCGATTCCCAAGCCATGGATAGAGCGCATAGATTAGGTCAAACTAGACAAGTCACGGTTTATAGATTATTAGTGAGAAATACCATTGAAGAAAGAATGAGAGACAGAGCTAAGCAAAAAGAACATGTTCAACAGGTTGTCATGGAAGGTAAATCTAGCGTTGGTGAAGAGAATAAGAAAGAGTCTAAAGAGAAAGAAAAGAAGGAGATGGCTATGTGGTTGCTTGATGATAATGATGATGACCACAGTGATCATGTTATTGCTAGTAGTAGTGGTGTTATTAATGGTAATGGTACCGCTGAGGTTGTTGGTGCTGGTGACGTGGGTAATTCTGCAAATGGTAAAGTTGAAGAATTGGGTAATACTGATGGTGATGGTGATGTTAAGATGACCGATGATACAGCTACTCCTCATGCTACTGCAATTACAGCTTGATCATTATGTTGTTGTTCTTAATTAAAAGATTTTTTTTGTTTTTTTGATTATTATATTTTACTTGTATTATTAATTATTAGTACTAAAAACTATTTATATTTTTTGTTTTACAATTTTTTTTTTGTTGAACCTTAGTTACTCTTTTTTTTACTATTTTAGTTGTCTTGTTAGTTTGTTGTTGTATTTTTGTTTTTTTTTGTGTTTTTTACTATATGATTTGTTTTCCTGCTTTTTTATTACATAATATACCAATTGTGTTTTGCTATTAACTGTTTTGTATGTAGTCGAAAACAAGGGTGAACGATACAACCGAAGGGATTTTTCTTGCAAGTTTGTCTCCCTTCTTACACATAAGACTTTTCTTCTTTGCAAGTATTTTCAAGTTTAATATTAATATATAACTAATAAAGTATATATAAGTAAATCTATTACAAATTAATTTATGGAATTATACTGACATTTCCATGTATGAAAAACTAAATAAAAATTTAAAATTTCTTAAACTGAAAAAACCAAAGGAAATTTTCTTTTTGTGATTAACCTGGCTCGTATGAACTTTTATTCTTTTATTTTTACGGAACTTGAGAGCTAGAATTAAGATTTTAATAGAAAATCACATTCATTGGTAGTAGTTGAGACCAGCTTAGATTTTAACTTCATCGGCTCGTTACTTCCAACAAATGAAGTAAGAATATCAACATATAGGCAAAACTCAACGAAAAAGGGATGGTGAATCCGAACAGCCGGAGTAATTCTCCGCTAATACCGCGAGGCTGACATGAACTGATGCACCAGATAAACGGTTTTTTCTTTATTTGGAAAATCTTAAAACACTTTAGAACACGTACTACTTCTACTTTGCTGGACACATAAACAATTTGTCTAATACTATCATCAATGACATCAGAAAAGACAGAATCGGTTCTACAGTCACCCGAATCAAAACCAGCAGCTGGTGGTGCACTCAAGACTGCAATTGCAACTGAAGTCACATCGACCACTAAGCCTATTGATGATGTTAAACACAATGATGCCTCAAAGGAAGATGGCGACAACACCAAAACTGAAGAAAATAAGTCGCAGGTGGCAACTAAATATGAATTGACTGCGTCACAATATAAATTATTAAAGGAATTCAAGGAAGATCTTCCAGAAATACTTGAAGATACAGAATATGATGAATTGTTTGGTTATCAATTAACCTCAACTGGGGACTTTTACGACGACGAAATGGCAGACATGTTATTAATGAAATTGTTGAAAAGTGTCAATTATAATTTAGCCAATGCCAAAGAAAGTCTAGAAAAGATTCTTGAATGGAGAAAAGATTTCGACCCATTATTTGCTGCATTTAATGAAGATCATGGATCAAAGTATGATCCAAGTGGTATTATCACTTTAAACCCAGAAGGTAAACCTAACCTAAGAGTTATAACATGGAATTTCTATGGCAAAGTTAAGGATACATCTGTTTATTTCTCTGATCCTGCTAAGTTTTTAAGATGGAGAGTTGGATTAATGGAAAAAGCAATGCAATTATTAGATTTTAAAGATCATGGCAATGATTACATGGTTCAAATTCACGATTATGCGGGTGTTAATATGTTTAAAATGGATGCTAATGCTAAAAAAGCATCTAGATCTGTGATTGACGTTTTTAGTAATTATTATCCTGAATTATTATCCAAGAAATGGTTTGTTAATGTTCCATCTATCATGGCCTGGTTATACGCTGTTTTTAAGAGTTTTGTTCCCGAAGTGACCAGAAAGAAGTTTAATATGTTAAAGAGTGGTAAAGAGTTAGAAGGATATATTTCCAAAGGTTCTAAGAACTTCCCGAAAGTTTATGGAGGTGCCTTTGAGGGTTCAATTGAAGACTTGAAGTATGAGTTTAAGAGAGAACAAATGACTTCTTACACCAGCTACTTGCTTGAACACAAGTTAACCGATGAGGTTGACTAATCTAATGACTAATTTAATACTGTGTCTGGTCTTTTTATTTATTTCCGTTTCTGTCTATGTTTATGTTTACATTTCTACGAGCACTAATCTAATCCTATCGTAATCGGGGATTGCCCGCGCACTACAATTGAACGAAAAACGGTAAATTGATGTGATGTTCATGTGCAGTGAACAACTGTCAGCCAGCTCTGAGTACCCTCCATCCTGACCTTGCTAGACTTGCCCACAGCACTCCTTCTACCTTGGTTTAACAGCACACACTCACGACCACCAATAGACAGTGATTCCCCAATAGCTCAAGTCTGGCAACAGTTCTCCTCAAGTTTTTGCTTACCTGCCCTTCTTCCAGTTTTTTCTTTACCCTGCTTAGCTGCTATAGTGCTAGGCAAAATATCAATCAGAAAAATCAACAAAACACATCAAAACAAATTAGACTTATACCCGTTTTACTATACTACCTACTTATACATCATCATATAATATTCAAGGTATAACCCCTCAGTTATAACATACTTTACTACTCATTATTAATCCATATTTATACAGCCACACCAGACTGACGATTACAAAATACCCACAATCACGATCGTCACAAAATGTCTGAAAAAGAATACACTCCAGAACAGGAAAAAGAAGTGAAAAGAATACTTAAGATTGAGAAATCTGAATTCTATAAGATTTTAAACTGTGAAAAAAGTTCAACTGATATTGAAATTAAAAAGTCGTATAGAAAATTAGCTATTAAATTACATCCTGATAAGAATAAACACCCACAAGCAAGTGAAGCTTTCAAGAAGATTGCTAAAGCTTTTGAAGTTTTAAGTGATGACAACAAAAGAAAGATTTACGATCAAACAGGTTATGATCCTGATTCAAGAGGTGGTGGCGGTGGTGCAGCTTCAGCTGCTGCTGGCACTTCACCATTTGCTCAATCTTTCAGTGGTGCTTATGGAGGTAGAAACCCATTCATGAATGCAGGAAATGGTGCATTTGATGATGAACTTTTCAACATGTTTTTCGGCGGAGGAGCTAATAATCCATTTGGTGGTGGATTTGGTGGTGGAGGTAATGCATTTACATTTTCATTTGATGGAACTGGTTTCCGTTCGACTGGATTTGGACCAGGTGCTGCTGCTGCTCAGCAAAGACAGAGACAGAGACAAAGACAGCAACAGCAACAGCAACAGCAACAGCAAGATCCAGGCAGTTTAAGAGCATTAATAATACAGTACCTACCTTTATTAATCGTTTTAATACCATTACTGTTAAACTCGCTTTATGAGATGATGGTGGGTTCAAATAGTTCTCCTAAGTTCTCATTTGAGACATCTCCAGACTATCCAATTGAAAGAACAACACCTAATTACAACATACCATATTATATAAGCAGAGAAACACAAAACTCATACGGCGATGAAAGAAAACTTCGTCATTTAGATCAAAATGCAGAATCTAAATACGTTGATAATTTAAGAATGAGATGCCGTCGTGAACAAAACACAAGAGATAGATTGATTGAAGACAGTTATGGATTTTTCTTCCCAGATAGAGAAAAGTTGGAAAGAGCTCAAAGGTACGAGATGAAGAATTGTGATAGATTACATGATATGAATTTGCTATGATTTTAATTTAATAGTAAACTCTTTCACTGTATATATTAAAGTTACCTAATTTTTTTCTCATCATGGCCTGGAGCAATCATTGTCATCACCTATGCCACTCTTCTCTTCTAATTAACCTCCCCTTTGACTTCTCTTTTTAATTCTATACAATATCTGCTATTAATCGTGGATACTGCTATATACACCAATTTTTATGTTCATGCATAATTGCATTTCCTTCTCCCCCTATTACTATTACCACGTACTCTTAGCAGTTTTTAATGCTATAATATTTACTCCCTCCACTATTTTGCCCTATTTATTAATATTAATTTTCGGAAGCATTATTTACGTATTACGTGTGCTTGCGATAGTTTATAGCGTATAGTTAAAATATTAAATAAAGATGGCAATCTGAATGCCTTCTATCCATTCAGATAGGCGTATAGACTTCGCAAATAATGGATTATGGCCGCGTCTAATACAATTCCCCTATAGTATGTAGAATTGATTGCTCTCAAGGAAGGTTCATCAATATATGGGTTAATTTAATTCTACACTAGCAACTATATTAAGGTTGATTGTTAATAGATTACAGCTCGGATTGGAAATTGAATAATGACGGTGTGTCTGATAAAAATCATAGGAAGGGGATTATGTTGGGCGGAGAGGAGTTACATAGTGAAGAATGAAAACAGTCAAACGTTGAACGGATGCAGTATAACTACAACACAATTCTGGTATCTGCATCTGTATCTATACCTATATCTGGGCCTTCTCTTCTCATTTGTGACGAATGCAGTGCTGGCGCTACTTAAACTATAAAGTGGGTCTAACTGTTCTTCTTTTGCTAAACCTACACAAAACTGGCTTTACAGGACTTTGCCATCATCCCACGTCATGGCTATTTGAGCTACGTAAACCCATCAAACAAACTCTAAATTAAAGCCATAGCCCGGAAAAGAAGGTAACATTCATGTTGATATATGTTTTCTAGCCTTCCCTTGTACCCACTACAGTTTCTCCTTAACACCTTCTTTTCTACGTAGTTTAATCAAGTTTAGCAGGCGGCCTTTTTTAATTTCTGGTTATATTCTCTTTCCTTGAAAATTGTTTTTTTTAGTATAGAATAGTTTTAAATACTCCAGAGTAGTCTTAATTCTATGATATTATGATTACACTCATACACGCATGCGTACGGCATATGTAAGGTTGCCTATTGGCCTCATGTAGTACGCTTTGCTTCACTAAGGTTGGAATGATTATGATTATAATGGTAGGAGGAGAGAATTGGCAATCCAACAATCAAGGAAGTCCATATGTACAGCCTTCTATATATCTCTAAAGGGAATTATTTAGATAAAGTTTCGAGTAAGGTATTTAGCAACAATTAACCATGCAGCTATAGTTTTGACGTAGTTCGGTTAAGGTTCTTGTATATAAACATCCATATACCGTTGGATCCATGAGCATTGAAACACCTGTTAGGTAATAACGCGGTATACCATTGTATGGCTATTCAACATACGGTATCCTTAAGGAACTAAAGTGATCACTGATCGTACAAGAAACCAAGGCCGAGAAACAATGAACAATGAATAGAAAAGGTTTGCATCGGAGACGGAAAAACGCAGTTATTTGAACAAATTATACGAACTCTCTCGAGGAGTCGACACACAGCTTCGATCATGTAGAATACGATACGTTCCTCTAAGAAAAAGAAGAAGAAGAAGGAGGAAAGAGGTGGAATTTGTCGGATACAATGACAATGATCAATTAAGACAACTCCTATATTCGGCTTAGTCTAGAGTTAATCACTTAATTCATCGATAAGTTGTTGTTTCATATGAATTAGCAGATGATATTGAGCTTTGCATTCGCATCGACAGTTTCTCTTCATAATTCTACAGAACAAGCACATAGTGTCCATTATGTATATTGGAACTCATGATTAATTACTTAAATATAACAGTTATAGTTGTATGTGAATTCCATTTCTACATATGTGGTAGTGGATACTGGAAATATGCATGTATCCAATAAGTTGGATAGTTTTAAAATTGGGCTATAAATTAGATGGAGGTACAATCAACTGAATCCAGTATTTCCAATAGAGGCTATAATTAGACAAGCTTAAATTGGTGGATGATGGAATCCGTCGTCTTCAGCCCCTTTGAAGGATATATGGGGAGTACGGTTGATGAATGTTTGCACTTGGTCTGTGTTGATCGAGACAGACATTTAAGCTTACTTAGGAAAGATCTCAACAAAAGAAAAAACAGTAGTGTGCCGAGTTTATGGTTAATAGTGATTACACCCTTGATTGTTCTACTGTTCTGGCTCTTGTGACAGGGTGCAGGCCTATGCTTCCCAGGATCAACTCACATACTTATATTTAACTGGAACCGTCTGTTCAGGTATATATACAAGGGGACAGATGGACAAAAGCAGGGAAGATGTGCTCACTGCTGATTGTGGGGGCTAACGACAAAGCGATGAGATCTATTTTGAAAGCTAATTAACCAGCTTCGGTGCTTCTTAATTTAATCACAAAGTGCAATTAGTATACAGATGACATATATCATGGTCATATATCAGTTATAACATGACACTCCCGAAGAAAAAACAGCGATTGAATATTTCCCGTTTTCGGTATGCTGAGATCCTACATATTCACAACTTACATCTCTCCTTTATACCCATGCTGAAAATAAATCGATCCCTTGCATTGTTTGATAGATGCTTTTTCTGTACTTGAGATCTGTTCGTTGGTAGAATGTGTAGATATCTATATACCCCACCCATGCCTTGACTCTTATGAAAGCTTTACAATCCGTTGTAGGTGCTCTAAGATGGAGTATCACCAGACAAACACCTAGGGAGCAATATATGCAGCACACTACTTGTAAAAAGTGGATGTTTTCCCACTGCTTAATTAAAATTAATTAAAACCAGATAAAGGTATATGGCTTCATTAGTGAATGACAAGGCTAAAACCTCAAAAGAAAGCATAGATACATTAACACCGATCATCGATGGTTTCCAAGTTTAAGTCTCTAACTTTTGACACTATAGTTGTAATATACCTTCTCTGGCCCTTAGCAATTCTATCTCTATATAGCTGAGATGCTGCCCCTTAACTCAACCCACCTTACTTCCTTATAACGACTGATCTCTCTATCCCTTTACAAAACACCATGCCACACGCCATGTACACTGAAATTTAAAGGGCCATACACACACCGTGGTCTATGGAGTTAGTTTGCTGGGAGGCAGTATTGAAGGGCCCCGTCCAACCCATCCCGCCGGCCATTCCACGCCACACGCACGTTACACGGGGCAACCGGCCGAGCCGTTTTGTCTGCACTCTGCACTCTGCGCCCGACCCGCGGCCGCTAATCTGGTGCTCAGGCCAGTGCAGCCCGTGCGGCTCTGCCGGTTGCCTGTAAGCTTACTGGGGGCCCGCCGGGGGTGCGAGTGTTCTTCCCAGGCAGCCGGCCAGCCAGAACCAGGGGGCGGGAGATCCGGCAGGGGCAGTTCTCTGGTTGGAGATCAATCAAGAATTGTAGTGTAGCTACTGTCTTTGCTTAATATACCAGTACGTACGTTGGCCAACTGAAACAATTGACACTTCACTTCCAGCAGTATAAATACCGCTTGTTTCCCACTTTTCACTTTTCATCTGTTTTGACTCTCCTTCTTGTAATTTGCCATCTGCTGTCCAGCTCTGCCTTCTCTATACTCCTCTGACCAGTGCTACGGCTGCTGCTGACACGCCCGTCTATTGGCAGCAGCTGGTGTGCGGGTGTGCTCTCTGATTGGCCCACGTATCTGAGCCTGGAAGGAGCAGAGTGTTTCAAAACGAATTGGCAGTTTTGCAACTGTGTGCAAAGTCCGTATAAGACCCGTAGCTGTAACACTAACACAACCCTTCATATCCCTCTCCTTGGTTAATCCCTACTTTGAGGCTTCCTTTACATCTATCTCTCTCTACCAGACCCGGGTCTCGCTATCACTAATTGCATTTGCACGGTTACGCCCATTTGGTCTGCCTTCGATTCATTGCTTTGTTTACGTATACGGTATTTTAATTGCGTTTACACTGACACTGACACCAAACTCCAAAGATCATCAACTGTCTCCCTCTTTGCTTTGTCTCTGTTTGGGATCTGTCACTTCCTATTCACCACCAATATCTTGATCCAGACCTATATCTCCTCCTCTTCGTACTATTGGTCTACTGGCTTGACTCAATTGTTTCCGAAACGCCATCCAGCACGCTTTAACTTAAATCTTTAATCTTCCTTGCAGAACTTTAAGAGCGTTCATACATTTTATTCAATCATGGATTTCCAATCTGCTACTCAGAGTCAATTCCCTAATTCACAACAACAACAATCACAACAGCCTGGCGCTGCTCAACCTCAATCTCAACAAAGGCAACTTCCCGATGTTCGAACTTTGTCAAGTGAACAGATGCAAAATGTTTACAGAGTATGTATTTATTTGCCCACCTCTCTTGTCACAAGATTTGTTTACTGAAAAAATTATACTAACATTCATTCTTATTAATTTAGAGACTGCATCAATTGAAATCTGAACATGGTAATGGTGTTGTTCAAATACCTGAATATGTCGAATTAGCTACTCTTTTACAACGATTTCTTCAATATCGTCAACAAGCCCAAAACAAAGCTACCGCTTCTAACAATGTCGCTACCAGCAATGCAAATCCACAACAACAGCAACAAGATCAACAAGCTCTTGCTCAATTAAGAAGTCAGCAAGCTCAGCAGGCACAGCAGTTCTATAATAGACAGCATCTACAGCAACAACAGCAACAACAACAACAACAGCAACAACGAACTGGACAAGTCCCAGTTTCTCAGGCTGCACCTCCTCAACAATTTGCCCAGGCAATGCAAGCTAGTCAAGCAGGTCAAGCTGGAACTCCTCAACAATTGACTGGAAGCCAATCTCCACAAGTGTTTAATGGCATGAATGGTATGAATGGTACTGAACAACATTCTAGAAGTACATCTAATGGTACTACGCCATCTGCTCATCAACCTTCGACTATTTTCTCAACTCAGCAGTCTCAACTGTTGAAATATCAAATAGCTGTTTTTAAGAAATTTATTCGAAATGAACCTGTCACTCCTGATTTAATTCAGGCTATTAATTATGCTTTCACCAATGTTCAAAATCAGCCTCCAAATCAACAGGCTGCGTTTCAGCAAGCTCAAGCTCAAGCTCAAGCTCAAGCTCTTGCCCAACAACAACAACAACAACAACAACAACAACAACAACAACAACAACAACAACAACAACAACAACAACAGCAACAACAGCAACAACAACAACAACAACAACAACATAGCGCTCAAGCTATTGCACAGCAGCGTCAACAGGCTCTCATGGCTGCTCATCAACAACAATTACAACAACAGCAATTACTTCAACAGCAGAGATTGAAACAAGAAAGAAAGAAACCTTCTAGATCGAGAAGTAAAAAAGGTACTGCTCCTCCAACTCCACAACCTGTTTCTGCATCATTCCAAGGCCAACCACCTCAGCTCCCACATCAACAGCAACAAGTTCCACCTCAACAAGCTGCTCCCGGAACAGTCCAGCCTCAGTCAGTTCCACCTCCTCATATTGCTAAGCAAGTGCCCGTTCTTCCTCATCAAGCTCCTGGAATGGTTCCAACTCCTCTAGCTTCTCAGATACCCACAGCAAGACCTCCCCAGCAAGTGCCGTCTAAGATTCCTAAAGGTTTACCTCATCATCCACCTGTTCAACTAGCCAAACTAGATGAGAAATTGGCTAACGTTACTGTGGTAAATTCAGAAAATCCATTAGATATTGTCGATACTTACTCAATTCAGAAATTACAAGGCGAAATTCCATTTGAATATTTCAATTCTCCAAAATCAAAAGTTATTGCCCCTTCTTTGTATCCAAAACCTTTAAATATAGAGAAAGCAAAAGATATTAAATTGTTAATTGATAATATTGAGATCTATGATGAATTAGAAGAATTAAAGAAATTAAAAGATACTGATATTGAATATTTATTTGAATATGAAGCTCTAAGACTACTACCTTATCAGAAAGCCTTAAAAGGTCATATCTTGGGAAGTATACATCATCAATCTCTATTATTGACTAATCATTTACCAAATTTTTCTGCTAAAATCAGAAGTGTTAATTTAAATGATGCTTCGGTTTCTCATGCGTTATATTCACAACAAAAAGTTATGGCTGTTCTGTCTCAAAAGAAAAAGGTTGTTGAAAGGCAGAATAATTTATTAAATGCCTCGAATGATTATAAGAAATTTATGAATTCAAGAAAACAACGTTATTCGAAATTAGGTAAATTAGCTTTGAACTATCATTTACAAACTGAAAAGGAAGAACAACGTCGTATCGAAAGAAATGCTAAACAGAGATTGCAAGCTTTGAAAGCCAATGATGAAGAAGCCTATGTTAAATTATTGGATCAAACTAAAGATACTAGAATTACTCACTTGTTGAAACAAACCAACACTTTCTTGACTAGTTTAACTCAAGCGGTTAAAGATCAACAACGTGAAACACATGAAAAGATCGTTGAAGTTGGTCATAATGATGTTTCTAATGGCGAGCCTGAGGATGAAGAAGAAAGATTGAATAATGATTATTATGAAGTTGCTCATAGAATCAAAGAAACAATTGTTAAACAACCTTCAATTTTGATTGGTGGTACCTTAAAAGAATATCAGTTGAGAGGTTTAGAATGGATGGTTTCCTTGTATAATAATCATTTGAATGGTATTCTAGCAGATGAAATGGGTTTAGGTAAAACAATTCAAACTATTTCTTTATTAACTTATATTACTGAAGTCAAGCAAACCGCTGGTCCATTTTTGGTTATTGTTCCATTATCCACAATGCCAAATTGGAATATTGAATTTGATAAATGGGCTCCAAGTTTGAAGAAAATTAGTTATAAAGGTACTCCACAATATAGAAAGGAATTGGGCCAAAGAGTTCGTGCTGGTGATTTCAACGTTCTGTTAACAACTTATGAATATGTTATTAAAGATAAAGCTGTACTATCAAAAATCAAATGGGTTCACATGATTATTGATGAAGGTCATAGAATGAAAAATGCAAAATCTAAATTATCTTACACTTTGTCTGAATATTACCACACTGATTATAGATTAATTCTAACAGGTACCCCATTGCAAAATAATTTACCTGAACTTTGGGCACTGCTAAATTTCGTTTTGCCAAAGATTTTCAACTCTGTTAAATCTTTTGATGAATGGTTCAATACTCCATTTGCTAATGCTGGTACTCAAGATAAGATTGAATTGTCCGAAGAAGAAACTTTGTTGGTTATTAGAAGATTACATAAAGTGCTAAGACCATTCTTGTTAAGAAGATTGAAGAAAGATGTTGAGAAAAGTTTACCGAATAAAGTTGAAAAAGTTATTAAGTGTAAAAAATCAGCATTACAATCTAAGTTATATCATCAAATGATTAAATACAACCAATTGTTCATTGGTGATAAAGATGCAAAGGCTCCAGTTGGATTAAAAGGGCTGAATAATAAGTTGATGCAACTACGTAAGATTTGTAACCACCCTTTTGTTTTTGATGCTGTTGAAGAATCGATCAATCCTAGTAAGGCAACCAACAATTTAATTTGGAGAGTTAGTGGTAAATTTGAATTATTAGATAGAATTTTACCAAAGATTCAAAAGACAGGTCATAGAGTGTTAATGTTTTTCCAAATGACTCAAATTATGGATATCATGCAAGATTTTTTAGATTTAAGAGGCATGGCCTACATGAGATTAGATGGTGATACCAAAGCTGATGATCGTACTTCCTTGTTGAAATTATTTAATGCTGATGATTCCCCATATTTTGTTTTCCTGCTTTCTACAAGAGCTGGTGGTTTAGGTTTGAATTTACAAACAGCTGATACTGTTATTATTTTCGATACTGATTGGAATCCACATCAAGATTTACAAGCTCAAGATAGAGCCCATAGAATTGGTCAGAAGAATGAAGTTAGAATTTTCCGTTTGATTACTGATGATTCTATTGAAGAATATATTTTAGAAAGAGCTCATCAAAAGTTGGATATTGATGGTAAAGTTATTCAAGCTGGTAAGTTTGATCAAAAGTCAACATCCGAAGAACAAGAAGCTTTATTAAGACAATTACTAGAGAATGAAGATGATGAGAAGGATGAAGATGATGATATGGATGATTCTGATTTGAATGAAATATTGGCTAGATGTGACGAAGATTTGGAAATTTTCAAAAATATGGATGCTGAGAGAAATGCAAAATCCACTGGCCCAAGATTATTTACTGAATCTGAGTTACCTGAAGTTTATAATCAAGACCCTGAACCAGTTGATGAAGTTGAAGAAGCTATTAACCTGGGACGTGGCTCAAGAGAACGTAAGAGCGTGCATGTTTATGATGAGAACATGAGTGAATATAAGTGGGCTCAAATCAATGGTTTATTATCTGGTGATGAATTAGACGATGATGAAGATAACGAAAAGCCAAAGAAACGTAAGCGTGTTCGTAAGCCAAAAGCTGAATCTGTTGATCCTGAAAACTCTAATGGTACTCCTGCTAATGGAACAGAAAATGAAGATGGCAGTGATGTTAAACGTGCTAAGACTGCCGCTAAAACTACTAGACGTAGAGCACCAAAAAGTGAATCTGCTACTCCTGGTCCAGATGGTAGTGATCCAGGAAATCAAATTGCTAAGAGAAAAAGAAAGGGTGGTACACAAATGCCACCGCCAGCTTGCAGACCTGATGATTATGTTTTACCTCTGCTGACCGTTAATGAAAGACAAGCCTTACAAAAGCAGATTTGGGAAATTTTCAATTATTTGGTCACTTATCTTGATCCTGTGACCGGTCGTAAATTAGCAACAATATTCATGGCTAAACCCGTTCGTAGACTCTATCCAGATTATTATGTCATTATTAAACATCCATTAGCATTTGATCATGTTAGAAGAAGAGTTGTGAATGAAGTTTATTATGAGTTGAAAGAATTTATTTTCGATTGCCATTTGATTTTTGCCAATTCAAGAGTGTATAATCAAGAAGGCTCAGTTATTTATAACGATTCATTGACGTTAGAAGCTGAGATGAGAAAATTATATTCTAAATTCATGCCTGATGAACCAGAGTTAGACTTCACTGCATTTGATACCAAATTTGCATTAATTAGAAAGAAATTGCCATCTGAAGTTAACGCTGGTGCAGCTTCAACAGGAATTACAACTGGTTTACCTCAGTCTGTCGCTAATAGTAATGGTGCTTCAGTTAAATCTGAAACACCTTCCACTTCTACTTAAATAATTTAGAGTTGTATTTTGAACATAACAATTTTGGTATGATTATCATGTTATTTCGTGTTTTTTTTTTGTTTTTTTGTTTTACTTTATTTCTCTTGTGCTTTTAGTTGAACTTTCTAATTTCATTTTTATTAACCACCCTATATATTTATACTCCTTTTACTATAGTCTTGTGTATTTTATTTACTATTTGTCATGATATATTTTGAATTTAAGATAAATTTGGTCCATATAAATAGAGAATGATAACGAGTCGAGGCTCCGCAGGGACTGCGCGTTGATTGCAAGTGCGTGAACGATAAACGTGGAACCTCTCCTTGAAAAGTAACAAACATATCAAAAAGAACAGTCCTCAGTCCTATACAACAGCCCAAACAGAGCCACCGGAAACAATGCTGCACAAGATATTTAACCAGCAGATCAACGAATACATACGAGCTGAAATCATCTATGAAAACTACCCTGTGGTGGCGGGAACCGACGAGCTCTCCTTGATTCTACGATTCCGATATATTGGAGAACCAACACAACCGGTGTCTAAGCCAACACCCAATAAGGATTCAATTGACAGTTCAAGAAGTCATAGTCGAACCCAGAGTGTCAGTAATGACGGCCGAAACGGAGGCTGGTTTGGTGGTAGGTTGTCTAGACAATTTACAGATGCTACACGAGGCTTGTTTTTACAGCAACTGAATGAATCTGATAATGACGTTATTCCTGAAGAAAACGGTGTCAGTAGGAATGATTTATCTATTTATCTTGCGAACACTCAAATCCTTGGTTGTTATTCGTTGAATGATAAAATCATCGATACTACAATTTTCGATACTTTGCAAAAAGATACAATCATTGGTGGGAAGTTGGCCGGGATAACTGGGTTAAATTCCAATTCTACAAACTCCAAAAATGGATTGTTTGATGCGTTAGGATCATTGTTCAATGCTGAACTAAATGATTTAGGCTCGGAGAATAATCATAGTGTACTACGTTTGAATCATTTAATACCTTTTTATTCAACCAGTCAATCCATTCTATTCAGTGAGATATCCTTTGATCCATCTGAACAAATGAGTTTTACAAAAAGTTTCTATGTTAATATTAAATTACCTAAAGATTTACCACCAAATTACAAATCAAGATCAGTCCAGATTAATTATAATTTTGTGTTAGGTTATCAATTACTGCAGCCTGACGGATCTTTTTTAAGTAAGAGTATTTTCTTCCCCTTAAAAATCCAACCATTTATTGATCAGTATGGTAGACAGCCAATGTATCATTTAGAAACACATAGAATTAACAGTAGGCCAAAAATCATGAAAAATATAGACATTAACGGAAGATCAAGTTTTAGTGCAGCAACGGCTGGTCCTGTCGAACAGCAAACGAGACCATTGCGTGGTCATGCTAGAAAAGTCAGCTTTAAGTCAATTAAAAGAAGAATGTCAGCAGATATTACTGGAACATTATTTGATGGTTCAATGAGAAGATTGTCAAGTACTAATGCAAATGAACCTAGAACTGATGTAAGCTCATTAATTGGACCCCTGACGGAACGTGACGATTTACCCGAAGAATTTGATTTGAAAAATGAACCCAAAACACAAGAATTTCTGAAGATACTGGATGATTTAAATAATGGTGAAGTCATTAATATTATAAAAGTACAAGAGAAATTTGAAAGTGAATTTAATAACAAATCATTTGAAACGTTTAACGTTAGAAAAAATTTGATTAGTATTTTGTCAGATTATAAGAGTGTTCAAAAAATAAAAAAACCATTGTTTGAAGAAGAAGAAAAAGATATTGATTTTGAAGGAATGATACCCCTTCAACAACAAACGAAATTTTTAATTAAACAGAATCATTATTCAATTGCAACACTAGAAATGAACAAGACTATAGTTAGGCCTGGAGATTTTATTAATTTACATTTGAATTTCAAAGGATGGGAATTAGAAACCAAGGGTTTGGAAATCCAGTTAATTAAAGATGAAATAATTTACAGAGATGAATATTTGAAAAGAAGTGAATATGGTGATGTTTATAAAGGAATCAAGAATGGAAATCATTTGGAGAAAATCATATACGAAGAAGTCATAAGCAGTTTCAATTCTGATGAAATTAATACTCGTATATTAGTTCCAGCAAATACAGAGTCTCAATTTAAAACTAACTTTTTCAAATTAAATTATCTGGTTCAAATTAAATTCATTTTATTTGATCCTTATCAAAATTTAAAGAAAATTAGAAAGATTTCATTAGATGAAAGGGAAGGTAGTCGACCAGAACAACAACAAATTGAAGAAGTCAGCAGCTCCACAGAAGCTAATGGATCTAATGGAACTAGTGGGAAAACTGCAATTGATCAAGAAATTGCCAAACCAGAAGAAGTTGAAAAACTAGTTTATGATTTAAAGGCCATTTTCACAGATGTTAATGGTTCTATTTTGTTTAGAGCTACTGATCACTTCATCAGTGGCTTTGACTTTGTTGTGAGATTGCCATTAGTGGTACTTCCTAGTTACGAGAAAGATTTCGGCTCCGTTACTAGTAAATTCGATTAATTTGACTTTAATTTAGTTGTGTAATTAATTTAGGCAATTGTAATTAATATAATCCAGTCCACTCGACGCGTCGGCACACGAAAAAATATAGAGACAGATCGAACGTGTCGCCCCTTGAGAAAGTGAGTTCAACTCAGTGACTAGGACGTGTAGACCCATTCAAGAAGAATAAGCCATTCATCACATAGCCTCTTTTCTTAGGCCTACTATTGCTACTTGCAATCATAGTCTAAAAATTTACCCTATTCGAAAGGTAGGTACTAATTTTCATTATCCTTTCCTTCTCCCACCGATCAATTCATCTCCAATATACTAACTTAGCACTGATAAACTCCCAATCTGCAGAAAACTCAATATGGCTTCATCATCTCATAAAACTAATTCTTTGCCAACAGTGCAATCGAAGAAGAGTTCTAAACATTCCAAGGCTATCACAGGTAAAGAAAAAGCTGACAGAATAGACAAGAAACTCGAAGATGCCAAAAGACACAAAGCTGCCAGACTGGCTTCACCTTCCACTTCAACTTCAAAACAGACCCCAAAACCAAATCGTTTATCCCAGTTATACAATTTTTTAGGTAGAAGAAATCCAAGTCCTAACTCATTATCGAAAACCAAGTCAGCACCTCCAAAATTAACTAAATCATCATCACCTTCTCCTTCTTCTAGACTTACTTCTAGACCTACTTCCTCTGGTTCATTAGGACTAATAAGTAACAAAGGTAAGCCTGAAAAGTCATTTCTTGGTACTAGACGTTTGTCTTCAGCTGTTACTTTGCCCAGTATGGATGTTATAAACAAGCCAAACTTAGGCTTTGCAGGTACAAGCACCCAACAAACATTAACCCATCCTAAAAGAAGACCTCAAATTTCAAATGGTGCTGATTTGCTTTCTCAAATTGTCAGTTCAAATAAGCAAAAATATTTACAACAACAGAAGCAAAAACAGAAACAAATGGAAATAGAGAAGGAAAAGGAAAAGCAAAGAGACAAGGAAAGAAAAGCTGAATTAGAAGCCATTGTTCTTGTTGCTGGCTCACAGTCCCAATCCCAATCCCAATCCCGATCCCAATCCCAGACTTCTCGGTCTGAATCTCAAAATTCTGAAGAATCTATTATTGAATCATCAACTCAAGATAGCAAACAGGAGATTGCGCCTCAAATTCTACCAAAGGCAACAAATACAAGCTCAATTACACAAGCTAATGACCCTACAACATCTCCTCTTACACAGCAAATCCCTACACAAAAACATGCTTTGATTTCTCCTCGTTTAACAGTAACAGCAATACCATCGACTCAACTTATCGATGATGATGAAGATGATGATAAAGATGAATTTGAAGATGCTGAAGAGGTCCCTTCTTCCCCTGTAAGAAGCAATTCCCCAGTGGGCAATCAGCAACAGCATATGAAAACTTCTGAAGAGGTTTCATCTTCTCCACCTTTACCATCCACTCCACCTCATAATAAGAGAAAACAAGTCAATTTTGCTAATAATGTTGATGGTTCTCCAGTTGTAACTTCATCTCCAATTAAAGGTCCTTATGAAACAAAGTCAATTTTGAAAGATGTTGAACCTGAAACAAGTTATGTTGATTATAGAGCTATGGCTTCTAAAGATTTAACATTGAATGAATCGTGGACTCCCGGTCAAGTAATCACTGCTGATGATACTGGTAAAGATGCAAAGAAAATAGTTGAAAAGTGTTTTAAGGCCTTGGCCAAACCAGATTTTAAGTTTAAGTATGAGGCGTATGCAACTTTGAATCAAATATTGAAGAGAAATACTGGTGACAGAAAGATTTTTATAAACATGGATAAAGTGAGAATAGTCATCACCAAAATAGATTCCGATTTGACCAAGTTTAAGGATAATACTCATGATAAAGATAATGCTTTCTTAACTAGAGAACAAACTCAAGCCATCAAACTTTTAAACATATTATTTAGTAATTATCAGATTAAGAATGCTTCTCATTGGATTATGAATTGTGCTAATAGATTAACAACCCCAAGACTAAAGAGACATGTTTCCCAAGCTTATTTAACTTTATTGAAAGAACATAATAGTAAGCTTACCACTGAATGTGTAGAAAAAATATTGTATGCTGTATTAAATATGGATGATTCCTCTCATGGATCAGTTACATGTGAAAGATTACTTATTGTTAAAAGATTAGTTATTCAAAATGGTTCTCTCATGACCAATGTCTTACAAGAATGGATGGGGTTTGTGTTTTTATCAATTATCAATACTGAAGTTTCAAAATATGATTTTATCTTAAGCTGCGTTGCCAATATTTTATTTGAATATTCAAAGCTTTCTGAAGGCGGTGAAAGAGTTTTAGCAATGATTTCTGAAGAAGCTGAAGATTCTTTCCAATCTAGAATTACACAAAGTACATTTAACTTAAGGGAAAAGCCAATTGCTGAAGGTTTGTCTCAAACTTTAAAATACTTAATTAAGCGTGGTAAAGCCGACGTTGTCATGGAAATTTGGTCCTATATTACTTGTATCTTTAGTGTTCAAACTTGGGAAATGGGATTTGAGTCATTACCATTTAAAGATGAATGGCTATCAGTTTGGGATGAATGTATGAATCTGTCGGGTAATGAAGAAGCTGCGCTAATTGGAATTTATGGTTGGAGAGCTATTATTTACAACTATGAGAATACTGCTAATGGTTACAACGCTACCGCTGTTTACCCAAAGGCATTTCTAGATTCAAAGGTCAAGATCTTATTGAAACCATTTTCGTATTTGGATAAACTTCCGTCTACTAAATCAATATCTGATGCTTATTATGTTTTGACTTGCCGTGTTATGTATCTGTTAAGAAGAATTTTCAGTAAGAATATTTCGAAAGCTAACAAGTCACATCATAGTTGGCTCATTCATGTTTTGCTAACAATGGTGGCTAGATGCATTTTAATATTTCCATCAAGTGCAGAATCATGGTGCACCCTATTTTATAAAATGTTAACGAAAACTTATGATTTGAATAATAATATTGAAACTGATCCACATTCTAATTTTTATAAACAATCGAAAGAAAATTGGGAAATGCCTGCAATTAATCCAATTTGGACCTACTATTTTATTGATGATTTTGCTGATGCTTTTAACAAAACTTTTGAGTCCCGGTTTGTTTGTGATGAAACTAAATTGAAGGTAATTGAAGGCTTATTTATTAATATTGATACCACTAAGAAGCTAGAAAAGTTAGATGACACTGCAGGTGAAAAAATAGCCAATGTAATTAAGAAATTACTACTAAATGCAACCGAAAAGAATTTGAAAATGGGATTTCTTTGTATCAAATGGAGAAAATATTTCAATGATGGTTTAATTACAGATTCTGATCCTTCTCTTATGGCAGTTTTGCATGATTATTACAAGAAGAATAATAGAACAGTTGAGTTTACTCAAATATTCAAATCTTTATTTGCTCCTATGAATTGTGATATGTATTTAAGTTTATTGAAGCTAGAAGATTCACGTCTTACAGATATTGTGCGTGCCATATTACTAAACGAAGACGTTATGACTGAATTAGTTGCAAGTCCTAGAGATTGGGCTGCCATTATTAGAGGTTCCACTGAATCTAATAATTTAATTCTTACACTATGCCAAGTTATTTTCAACCATACTTTAAGTATAGCTAATGTTACATCCGAGACAGTGAAAACTGCTTATTTTACAAATGACATGCTTCAATTATGGAAGGGACAAAGCTTTGAATTTTTAATGGAATTACTTCGCTTACGTCAAACAGAGAACAATAATGTAGCTATTTCCTCGACTGATTCATTATTATTAGGTCTTTTAAAATATTATATTGATGATCAATATTCTGTTTCAAGTTTGGTTCTTTTAGCTGATAGAGCAAGAAGCTCCGACAAAGCTCAAATTCCTAAATCATTTTACTTTTTAATTTTTGAGGCAATTGCCTCTTCTGAGGTTGGTGATCAGGCGAAAACTTGCTGCAAATCATATGAACAATCTTTGAATTATTTAGTAAATTACACAGAAGTGCTAGATCGTTTATTGAATTTGTCTCCTAATACTATATTAAGCGATGTTGCTGCTCAGTTTTATAAAACATTGCCTCCTGCCACCTCAAAGAATCTTACATTTACACTACCTGGAGACACTATTCAAATAGAAGAAAAGTCACATAGTGAAAAATTAACTGAAGGTCAACAAGGCAAAGGTGAAGCTAATAGTGAGAAACAAGATGAAGATGTTGATATGGAAGATTACCACAAAGACAAAGAACACGAAAAAGACGAAATCATGAAAGAAATAGACAATAAAGAAGAAGAAAATCTACTAGTACCACAATTAGATTCTAGTTCTGAATGCGGTGGTCAAACTGTTAAACAAGTTGAAATTCCTCCAAATATAACTTCTACGACCCCTCAAAAGTCTGTCAGACTACCCGACGCTCAAGCTCTTGAATTACTTGATACTCAAGTTGTTGAATTATCTGAAACTCAAGTTGAAACTGTTACTCCTGTTAGAGGCAATACTTCCCAATCAATTGATACGCCAACACCAATGAGAGAGATTAACGATATTATCTCTGATGACGAACATGAAATGGACGAAGATGATGATTCCTTAAGACCAAGATTACCTATTCTTCCTGAAGTTAGCATGAGAATTAATTCTCCTTTGAAAAGTTCACAAGTTCCTACGGCAACTCAAAATAAGAAAGCTTTATGTATTACTTTGGTTGCACCCGTTTTCCAGGTTCAATCTGTTACAGAACAGGCTATTGCTAAACCTGTTGAAACACTCAATGAGCTAGCCAGTGAACCAACTGTTTCTAGATCTGCTGCACCTGTCGTTGGGCCAGTTATTTCTAGATCTCTTGAAGTCATCGCTGAACCAGAGAAAGAAACTGGCGTTGAGGAAGAGGATAATCCATTCCTTGAACGTCAATCTCAAAAAATAATCGAATCTGATTCACAAGTGTTATCTGAAATACGCAACGGTCATGAAACTAGATTGGTTAAGGAAGACTTATGCAAAAGTATTGAAACGCAGTTTGATCGCATTTCAAGGCTTGAGTTTCAAAAAACTGACGATTGTTCTACTTCTCTACGATACGTGTCAGACGAAGGTTCATCCGATTCCCATGAAGAGCAGTCTCCCAAATCTCAATCTGCAAAATATTCTCAGCCTTTAAGAAATGAAAAAGTATCAAGTGCTGAATTGCCACCTAGAACTTTCATGAACTTGTATATTTCTAGTGACCTATCTGAATCCGATTCATCATCTGATTCCGAATCCATCATCATATTGCAATCAACTAGTAATTCTCCAACGAAAGTTAAAACTGATGATTCTCATGATTCTGCTAATCACACCGAACAACAAGATAGAACTGTAGATGTTTCCAGTGTTACCAAACAGCCTGAGGTCAATACTGAAGTCTCTAATATAGTTATACAGGCCAATGTGAATTCTCGAACTAGTAATACAAAAGAAGAAAGAGAAGCGGTTGATTTGATATCTGCATCCGAACCTAGACATAATTCTCAGGGTCATTCAGAAGTTAATTCACAGCAAGACCATCTACCTATCCCTGAAACCGAACAACTTCATCGTACCAAAGAGGCCATTGAATCTCAACAACAGAATCAACCTCAACCTGAACAAAGAATTGAAAGTACTGAAACTCAACATGAAGAACAGACTGAGAGAGCAACTACTTTAGCTCAGGAATCAAATAATCAACTCATTGAATTACAAAAAGCAAATTCTCAAGAGACTAATACTCAAGAATCGAGTTCTTCAAACAATTCTAATCCTCCTGATGGCTTTACTGATGCACAGGTTATGCATTCTTCTGATGATTCACAGTCTAAACAATCTGGTGATGAGACCAGTCAAGAAAAAGCTACTGCTCATGATGTTACAAAGGAAGCAGATTTACCTGTTGCCCAGTCTGCTTCCGCTTCTTCCCAAGTCACTACTACTGCCAATGTCTCCAATCATCGTCCTGCCCATACTTCTCATCCTATTATCAACCAGCAACATAGACCATCTATCAGTACACCAACTCCTTCTGGAAGAATGCCGGTTCCATCTTCTCATTCATACCATGTTCCATCTCATTACCCATACCCATACCCCTACCCATATCCAACTACTTCTGAATCTGAAGTCAATACTCCTAATGATAGACCACAAGGGAATTACTATGGGTATCCTGTGATGCTTCCTCCGTTCTTGCCACATTATCCACCCCCTAATGCTGAACAAGTTGATAATCAGAGTACACCGGATACTCCAGGTACTCCTGCTACTTCAAGTTATCCTCCTTACCCTTATCCACCATATCCATATTTTTATCCTTATCCAATGCCTCCATATCCATATCCACCTTATGCTCCTTCATCGAATTCGGCTACCCCAGTCCCTGAAAAAGGACCAAGCACTGAAGTGATTACTGAATCTACTATTGCAAATAATGATTGGGAAAACCTAGAGAAATTGATTAAGAAGGTTTCAGATAGTGGTGTAGAGCCTACGTTCGATCAAAATAGGAAAAGATCACTTGAAGATGACATGTTTGCATTACTGGCTCGCTTGAAGAAAAGAAGAAGAGAATGATTACCTTTTATTTTTGTTGTTATTTAGAAATATCTGTTACTCTAAGTTTGTTTTCGTTTGTATTTTGGGCCTTACTTCTTCCATTATAATTCTGTCTATTTTTCTTATTGTTTTTACCTGTACTATATAAAATATAATTAATTTATTTCATAATCACCCATTATCTTCGATAATTGAAGGTATTAAGTTCAGAGAAGTTACCACAAAAAAAGATTTTATTCAGAAGTCCATATACGAAATCGAATACAACAGTAGCTCACAATGTCTTTCTAATTCAGTTAGAATAGGATCTGAATCTAACATGTGCAACTAATAGCTCGATGCCGGCCTTAACAGATTCAACAAAAGTCAATTCTGGAAAATCAGTAGCAAATTTATGGTCCAAAGTAGCTAAACCAGCACAACCCAACAGAATAGTCTTCGCATTCTTATCTTTCAATTCATTAATTTTGCTTTTTAAAATCTTATAATTTTCAGGATCAGCTAATTTTAAAACATCAACGCCAGCTGCTATAGTAGGTAAGAAAAATGGAGGTAGAACTTTAGAGTAATCATCTTGTTCAGTTGATCTTCCATTGAAGAATTTGTAAACTGCTTCATCCAAAATTGGTTCCCAGTCCTTACCAGAAGTTAAAATGGCAACCTTCTTAACCTCAGAAGCTGAATTCATAGCATATAACACAGAAGCCTGAAATATACCCATAACCTGAGCACCTTTGCTATCCAATTTATTTCTTAATTCGTAGACAAGTGGATGATCGGAATAACAACCGACTAAGTAGCCATCATAATTCAAGTACTTTTCAGGATCCGAGTTAAGTTTCTTGAGACATTCTTGACATGATAATTGCGCTTCTTCCGAATTATTGATTGAAGGTGGTGCAGTTGGGGGACCAGTGAAAAAATCGATATGGAAGCCATGAGGTGGATTCGGAATCAATGTTGTTAAACTGTCGGTCATGCTTTCTGACGAGTTTGGATTGATCACTAGGATTTTCTTGAACACTGCCATATTTGTTGGATATCCCTTTGTGAGTCTTGGATAGTTATGAATCCAAGGATATGCTGACCAGGATTGATCGTTTAAAAGGAAACAGCTGATGCCTGACAGGGTTATCAGTTCGATAATCTGGTTGCTCATCGCCGGATCAGGCCGAAGTGCGGCCAAAATATTTGGGACATCATACAAGAGATTTTAATTGCCTTCATTAAATAAATAAATACACACAGGGAAATCATTAAATACAAGAGACTCAATTAATGATAATATGATATGAACAGAAGCTGGAAATAGTCAAAATAAAAATTAAGTAGAAGTGAAATAGTTTATGCAAATAATTAATTAGGAGCCGTAGGGTTAAATTCAATATATCTATCATCCCTTTTTTCCTTGAAAGTCTTTTCGACCATATTATACAGGTCATCAGAGATTAAATACTGTTTCTTTCTGCAAAATTCAAGGAATTCATAAAGCTCGTCTGTGCTGTTAACCTTAGATGAAATCTCAAAGATATGTTTCAATTCTTTATCTTGTAAATCAACATAATCACCAAAAAAGTAAGCAACCCTAAGAAGTTCTGGATGCACTTCCGGATTCTTATCAAACATATTAAGTAAAATTTGTACAGTTTCATTATTAATTTTAACTTTTCTGTTCTTCATTTGTGCTCTAATCAATTTAATACTTAGGAGCAAATCGTTTGAAGTCTGTGTAATAACAGAAAGAACAATATTCAAAGGAATGACACTGAAGGTTACATTTGTGTTGACTTTCTTGGTCAAACATTTCTTGGAAGTTTTGAGAGGTTTCCCAGTCGCTGTTCTAGGGTTCTCTATAATTCCAGCTTGTTTTAAATTATCAATTGAAGCCGTAGAGTTTGCATGCTTTGCCATGAACATCCTAGATATATGTTCATCTGGATGTAAGGTTGCAGCATATCTGTGGTTATCATCATTAACATGGTATCCATGAATTTTTTCAATAAGTACAACAGCATCGGCCAATTTCAACCTTTCCCCTCTTATTTCAGACGCTAATGAATTTATGAATGGCTTCAAATCTGAAATTGATAAATCTGAAATTTTAAGCAGTCCGGTAGCTTTGAAAAGACGATTTTCAAGTATTCTTAAGGCCCCATATTTCTTTACTAAGATCTCAAACACGCTGATCTTAGACCTCTTTTTCACTCCATTAACTTCTTTCTTCGAGCAGTGATCGTACTTCATCTTAGCAATCACATATCTCATAAGTTGTTGGTATTGACCAGTAAATCCACTTGAAAGGGTAATTTGGGATAATTTACTCAAATGTTCATGATCATATAAAATCAGTGGATCTACTGTCCCACAAAGCTCGATAAATTGATTAATTGACAGTGTATCTTTGGATTCTATGCATCGATCAAGCCATATGATCATTAATTGCTGGCTTATTAAATAGGGGTATCTTTCACGGTTCATTATCATTAGTAATTCAAGAAATTTATGGGATTCTTTTTGGGCCAATAGATGGAAGCCCAATAATTCACATAAGAATAGATCAAGTTTAACATTTGTTTCAAAACCGGTAAGGGCCAAATCATATTCTCCTAACAATATAAAATAATGTATCAATAACCCTCTTGTAACTGGGGAATCACAGTTGGCATTTAATGTGGCTATTATTTCTTCCTCTTGGGCGAATAACATCAAAATTTCATATAGAGTTTCCATAGTCTTATTAGATAAGCAGATATCAACATTATTGAACTTTTCTACGAAAGCTTTGAATAATTTGACTTTAGATTCATGAATTATACTTTCGTGTCCTAGTATCAATATTATGTTCTGGACTATTGTATCATTCAACTCGGATCCAGCTTTGGTGACTTCCAATAACCTATATGCAAACTCTAACTTATCATCTGATTTCCCATAAAGTTGGTCCAATTCCTTGAGAGCCTGATCTATCTTAATATTGTGGTGTATCTTTATTCCTAATGATTGAAGTATTTCTGAAGAGGGTATGCGTCGCATCAATAACTGACTTGGTATTTGTGTTTGTGGGGATGTTGGTGGTGGTGTGGGTGTATGTTGCTTCAAGAACTTGTCTGGAGAAAGAACCCAATTTTGGGGAATCACAGGCTTAAGCCGTAGCTTCTTGATAACATTTATGGCTTTCATTACTGGTAACAAGTACCGTACGAGTAGAGATAGCACTGATCTGATAGGCCACTTAGTATGGAAATCGAGTGAACCGACTAAAATTTTTCAACTCGAACGGTTCAACAGCCAAAACGAATCGCAGATTTCAACAGATTAATCTTCACCACTGGCCGTCTTCTGGACATATCAACACACCCGTATCACAACATGTTCAAGACAGCGTCGCTATCCCGTCAGCTCATAAGACCGGCTGTGACCAGACAGCAGAAGCTGGCCTTCGCCAAACCCCTCTTTCTTCAACAAGCTGTTTCCATAAGACATAACTCGTCTTCAACTGTCAGTGAAGTTGCAGACGCAGCTTACGAAAAAGCTTCTGAAGCAGCCTCCAAGTTTGATACTTCATTAGCATTTGATCAAGTTACAGCAGTAACTGAAAAAGTTTCGAGTACATTAACCTCTGACCAATTTGGTTATCTGAAATCTGTCGGATTAAATGATGGATGGTGGCCAAGTGATTTAGTGCAACAGGCTTTAGAATTAGTTCACGTTACAACAGGATTACCATGGTGGTTGACAATTGTCGTTACTACAATTGGTATCAGATTAGCATTTTTCCCAGTTTTCGTGAAGGCTTCTGATAACATGGCCAGATCTCAAGAAATCATGCCTACCACTAGAAAGCTCCAAAAAGAAATCGCCAAAGCTAGAGCCAGCGGTGAGCAAAATCTTGTCCATCGTAAGTCAATGCAATTAAGAATGCTTAACCAAAAACATGGTATTAAACAGAGATGGACGTTTGCTTCGCCTGTTTTACAAATGGCATATTCTATCGGTTCTTTCTTGGGTATTAGAGAGATGGCCAATTTACCAGTGCAAGGTTTTGAAACCGGTGGTGCTTACTGGTTTGCTGATTTATCAGCAAGCGATCCATATTTAGGTTTACAAATTATTTCTGCCTGTGTTTATTCTTTATCTATGAAATTAGGTGGTGATACCGCCATGAGTCAATTTAGCGGTAAGACACAAAAGTTATTTATCTTGTTACCATTTGCATCTGTTGCTTTCACCTATAATTTATCAGCTGGTGTGCTAGTTTATTTTGCTACTAATGGTTTCTTCTCAGTTTTCCAAGGTAGATTATTAAGATCTCCAGCATTCAGAAAAGCCCTAAAAATGCATCCATTACCAGATCCAGCTATTATGAAGAACCAACCAGGTATGCTAGATAACATAAAAGAAACATATGCTGAAATGCAAAACAACTCTAATGCTAGTCAAGATAAAGAAGCTAAGGCAAGACAAGCCGTTGAACGTCAATTATCCAGAGCTCAATCCAATAGAGTTATCATCAAGAAGAGAAAATAAGTAGTTAGATCAACTTTAATCTAAAAGATAACGAACGTTGATGACAGATAACCCTACTTGTACATGTATATAATATATTTAATTGTTTATAGTTACGTTAGAGGATACTTATAAATATATCTTTTGGTTTAATTTGTTTTAGTGTCTTTTTTAATTCAAATATGATAGACCAAAAATCTCATGAAGCGTGTATTGTATTATCTATACAAGAAATGTAAAAAAAGAATAAATAAGAATAAATAAATAGTAAATCTAAATGCAAAACAATTAAGCACTTGTCAATAAAGTCGATATTTCAGTTTCTGATAAAGAAGCAACATTCTTCTTAACTTCAATACCCTTTTCAAGTCTGATAACTATAGTTGGTTCAACACCCGCACATTCTCTAATCAGTAGCGGAGTGGTTGGATTAGCACCTTTCAATGGAGTGTATTGCTTTAATATAAAGGATCTGGTTAAATTACAGTTAGTAAAATTGTCTATACATTATTGATTGGAAAGAAGGAGGTGGAAAGACAAATCGATACATACTTCAAAGAGGAAGCTGGTGTTTGTGGGAAAAAGAATCTTAATTCTTTGATGCTCTTGGATAATGCTAAAGACATGGTTGGATGTTTATTTCTCTTTTCTGGTCGAATTGAATCTAATTCTAGAAGAGCTTTCTGTTGTAGAGATGGTTTAACTAGTTCAAATGGGGGCGATACCCCACTCTTGAGACGGTGCACTGGTGTTTGTTTTTTGTTGTTGAATGGAAAGACCAAACCGATTCACAAAATTGAAAATTAGAAATATATATGTCGGAGAACTTGTTGCGCAAGAGCAGCCAATAAGCACAGGAGTTATAATGTGACTATTTTTTGATTGCGTTTCAACACCCACGCACCACTGGTAAAAACACACAACACATGCTCTGTTGTGAATGAGAAGCAGATTCTTCCTTTTCTTAAAATCATATGAACAGAATAAATAAACACAAAGCTATAAAATATGAAGAGTAATCTGTATGCAATACAGAAAGATGATTAGTCGGTTGTATGTTGAGTTATTCATGGAAATATATCACGACAGAGCTTCTGTTGTACCAAAACTTGATTTTGTGCATTTTGTGAACGCTTTTTTTAATTTTTGATTTCAATATTTGATTATGAGAAATTTATTTACAAATTATTTCACCACGCCGTACTTAAGCTACACTACCTATCTGACCCACCCAATTAAATTTGGGTAATTGTAAGTGGTTTCAATCAATAATGGACTGGCAATTCTTTTGTTGACTCTTAGTAGCCAGCACGTTTTGTCACTATCGTACCCCGTAGAACACATAAAGTGAGTGAGGAAGCGTACTCGTATTAATTACATGATACAGTTTATTAGTTGAAATAAGAATGATATTAATTATGTTATTAATTATGAAATCCATACTAATAATATATGTATTCTAGAGATTGTTGTATACATTTTAATCTAATAATATAGTATAAGGTAAAAACACCTGTAAACCCGAACAATATGTCCTTCCCAGGGTTGAAATGCTATAATTTATATGACGTAAAAGTAAGATGAACTTCTTAAAGTTGAATTGATTGCTTCTCTACAAGTCATTATTTAGAGACTTATTGAGAATCTACCCAGGATTTTCGTTTGTAGACGTTCTTCTCATTTCTTCAAATGATTCGTCATTTTTTTAGGTTTTGTTGCTGCTTCAATACCAATTGAATAGCCTCCAATGCTAATCATCAAAAACAGTTGCAAAATAAGGATCCATGGCGAGATTTGTAAAATCGGGTGTTTCTTTAGTATCTTTGTTTAGACTAGCACAGTAAGAGCAGTTCCGTAGATGATGACTGAAGGCTAGACTATTTGTATCGTCAAAGTGATCAATACTGATGTTCTTAATGTTCTTAACCTCCTTATCCTTTTGCCTACGCCTCTGCCTATGGCCTCTTAGTGCCTTATAAATGCTTGCCACTTCAGAGCGGGCAGTGACTGCGGTCTTAAGTGTATAATTGTCACGGGCTGGGCTTGTTTTAATGGAATAGTCCTCAGGGGTTGGGACTGGGCCAAGCTGGATCGTAAAATTATCACTTTCAGTTATACTTTGAACAGTATCAGTGTCACCAAATTCAGATTCGTTTTGAGTAGCTGATTCACTGGTTCCAGATTCACTTTGAACTGGAGCATTATCCTTAGTTGAAACATCGGCTTGAATTGTATTACCGGCACCGCCAACAACCTGAATTCCATTAATAACCGTCGTCAAAGTTTGTGAAATAAAAACTAAGATATAGACCAGAAAGTAAACAAGATACACAAGAATGGTTATGATAAGACTGAATAGAGTCTTTAGGGCTGATAACATTTCATCGAACGTTGGCATAGGTGGTGGTGATGCCATTTGAACTTCGGGCTCTTTCATCTTCAACTTGTGGGCTTGTTCCTGTTCCTGTTCCTGTTCCCATCCCCGTTCCTCAACCATCTCTAACGTTTGGTCGCCATCATCCAAGTGGAAGTCGGTATCCACTGATCTGTGTCTGAGATGCATAGTTGTGTAGTGTATTAATGCTGTAAGTGATTCTGTAAAATGATAAAAAAATGTGGAGAGCGTTTCAAGTGACTAGAACTAAATCAAGAGCAAACGACGAACAGCGTCCTTCATAAATAAGAATTGATACATCACTTTTGGATTTCAAGCAGCCAATTCTACTTAAAGGTTGTTATTTTTACTTGATTATGCTATGCCCCGTCGACTGCGATTGGGCGACTACTAGAGATGACAGTGGCTAGGTGTAGAGAGTTCTGGATCCAGTTAGTGCGTGTGATAATGGCTGGTGTATGTGGGTGCATCAAGAATTGGGCTGATCCTTGATCACTTCAGGGGTAAGCAGAAGGTCACCCACTTGATGTAGATCCGTCTTAGCTGGATTGTTGATATCCCGGTTCCATTCCATACAGTCTACTGCTCGGTGTGTTTGTAAGTCGTCTTTAGAATGGTTGCTAGCTTAATTAGGCTTTTCGTTTCTCTACGGAGTGTTACCATGAACATCCTCCATCCATTTACTCCTGGCGCTCGCTGCCATTGGCAGATAATGTATGGGAATCGGGTCTTCCAGAGTCCCAGGTGCCCCACATCGGTTGATCCGGCCCATACAAAGTTGTATCTCACTATTTTGGACACTTACTATCTATACATATGAGGAAAGAGATTTTGTTCTGTTCGTTTCAGCCGAATACCACAACTTGTAGTCGTAGACCCAACTGCCAAGCGACTTCAGAGTGATCCAAAATCCAAGTTGCTATGACAGACATTATGTTGTTGTCATTGACCAATAACAGGAAGAGGAAGCACGCAATCAGTACAAGGTTACTTGAGTACAATATATTATTAATATAGCCTTAGCTATTTAATATATAAGAAAAGGAAAGGCCCAGTATGTTAGTTATTCAACAGTATTCCCTTATTCAATATAAACACTATCACCATCTTGTAAATTAAATCTTGACACAACTTCTTGGTTATTTCGAAGCCTTTCAAGTTTATTTCGTGTTCCGTCAACACTAAAATAAACCTGAAAATCCAAAACGTTTAAGCCTAATTTCCTACTAATATAGCCTTTTAATTTACCCACAGTGTAAGAGCTTGGTAAGATCATTTGCTCGAAGACTGGGTTATCTTTGTATATCACTTTAAGAATGATTCCGTAGTTTTCGTGGTTTCCTGAGTATGTTGAATCGTTGTCGTGGCGTGGCATCGTCCTTTCAATATTATATTTTTTACAGAGTCTTAACCAGTTTTCACTTCGTTGATTGTAACTTAATTCTCCGGCCTTCACTTTGCTTGTGAAATATAATTCGTATGTTTTCCTTTGTTCTTCTGTGTATTCACTACCATTGATTTTATTTGAGTTCGGTAGTCTTGAAATCAATTGCATCATTGTATAATCATATTCTTCAATATTATTACTGTTTGTGAGAATTGGATTTTGGGTGATCTTTAATGATTCTAAATTGGGAAAAATGGTTGACAAGTTATCAATTTCGGACAGATTTGTTATTCTATTTCCTGTGAGGTCTATCTCTCTTATTTTTGAGTTGACAGCATGTGAATCATTGGGGATCTGAGATATCAAAATATCATTATTTGAAAGATTTATGATTTCTAAACAACTCAAAGAGTTTAACAAAGTAAAGTCAATTTCTGTAAGCTTGTTATAGGATAGATCTAAATTTCTCAAACTATTCAATTCACTTAATGAACCTAATTTCTGTAGATTGAAATTATCAAAATAATTTGCAGATAAATGAAGATCCTGAATATTTGGAAATGAATTCAAAGCTAACTTCAGAAACCCAGCCTTATGAAATGAAAGGCCACAAGAAGCTAATGTTACTTTCTTAATATTCTCTGTCCCCCGTATTGTACTTGAACTTATCGAATCACTGAATCTATTACCATTTAATTTAATGCAGTTCAACTTAGGCAAACAATTAATCAACCCAATGATGAAGTTCCAATCATTAATCAAATTAAACCCAATGTCTAAAACTTCTAAATTAGTCAACACCTGAACTAATTCATTCTGAGAGGTGCCAATCTCATTAAAGATGCCTAGATGATCTAATGAAACTACCGTTAAGTTTTTGAAGTTGCTTTGAAATTTAGCTAATTTTTCAAAACCGTAACTTTCTAATACTTTAGAACCTAAGTCTAATTGAAACCTGTCTAACAATCCATCATCATCGTCGCTGTCACCACCTTTATCATCACTATCGCCATCATCAGTCACCCCACCATATTGATAGATCAACGCATCAAAAAAACTCCTTGATAAATCAAACGACTTCAGCTTTTTATCAGTCAATTTAATAAAACTACCAGAGCTTGAATCATTCACAGTATTGAAATACCTCACACCTTTTAAGCAGCCGTTGTTTTTACCTTTAGTTAAATCATCCCATTCAATACCTATTGCTTTGTAGTTCGGCCATTGTGGTATACTGCCTATGTATTTAATTGTTGCGAGCTTTGAGTCTATTGAGATTCTGTCTTGTATATGGAATGTCTCGGTTTGTATTGTTATGGAGGAAAGATAATTTTTCTGTTGTAATTGATGCTGTATGGATGTCATTGTTTTGTGTTATGCTTCCATTTTTTTCTTATTATGGGATTAGAAGTCGTGTTGTAGGTTGTTCTATGATGAGTGACTAGGCGTACGCTCGTGCACCTTAGTTCATACAACAGATAGCGAGATGAGATTTCTGGTCAGACTTTTATCAAAACGAACTTCTTTTACAATCAAATTAAACCTCAGCACAACTTCCCAAGTATGAACCAAATACGAAAGATACAGAATCTAAACTATCAAGAGCTAGATTCTAACACCCCCTTCTCCGCCTCCTGGCATCAAGACTACCAGGACACATCATACATATACATTGGGAACTTGTCAAAAAAACTAGACGAAGAAGACATCCTTACAATTTTCTCCCAATTTGGTGTCCCAACAAACTTGAAACTAATGAGAGACAAAAAAACGGGAGATTCATTGAAGTTTGCCTTTTTAAAATACGAGGATTTCAAAAGTTGTGTTTTGGCAATTGATAATTTAAATGGATTTGAAATCATACCCGGGATTTATCTAAGAGTTGATCATGTCAGGTACAGTCCATATGTTTATGCCGGCGATGATGATGCTAATATTAAGTATGATGAAAAGGTTAAGCAATTATTAGCGGAAGATATGGCTGATGATGAAAGTGACGTTGAGGATGATAGGAAAATGATTGAAAACGTGGATCCTGAATTGGAAGATCCAATGGCTGCTTATTTTCAAGAGAAAGAAAAACAGAGTCGTAAGAAGGAAAATAAAGAAAAATCAAGAAGTCACAGAAGTCATAGAAGTCATCATAGTTCCAGTTCCAAAGAAACGTCTTCAGGTACCACAAGTAAAAGGCACAGATCAAGCTCGAAACAAAGGGACTCAGATTCTAAGAGAAGACATCATCATCACAGCAGCACCAGTCATAGCCATAGCCATAGAAGTCGACGTGATAGTACCAAAGATGAAGAACGTAAGTAGAATTTAGGTAATTAGATATTCATATATATTAGGCATTAAAATTTAAACTAATTAATATACACATTTGGTAAGAAGTAACAAAACAAAAAAACAGGTATCACACAAAAAACAAGAAAATGAAGAGGAAGAAATGGTACAAGAACTAAATTAAACAAAGATGAAAGTTTAAATCAAAAACAGATCACAAAACAACGAGTGAAGAGGGCAAAAAAATAAGTAAGAGATGGTGGGATGAAAGAATAAATGATAACAAAATGTAAAATAACTATTAATTATTCCGCACTTCCTGAGAAGAGGATATTGGAGGTGTGGCAGCAGGTAATGAAAACGAATCATCTTCATTAGCCGTTGAAGAAATGGCCAGATTGTTTATATTGAGAAAACTAGTTTTCTTATTTAAACTATCTGTGGTATTTTCAGAGTTATTGGTAGTAGATGTTTGAAACAGTTCAAGACCGCCAGTATTAACAGTATTTGGTAATGCATGTGGAGCAGTGTAACTATTTGTACTACTGTTATGGCTTGAACCTAACTTGCTTGCAGTTATAGGTGGAGCATAAAAACTGTCATCGGCCTCGTTATCTATGTCCCCTAAAATAGAAGAAGATCCATTGTTATTAGCAGTAGTTATAGTAGTATCCAAAATTGATTTCTTATTCGAATCTTTAGATTCAGGTGTTTTATTTAAATGCTCGTCAGATTCACTTGGACTTTCAGCTATTCCCGAAAGAATGGTATGAGTATTAGTAGGTTTAATTTCATCAACTGAAGCTTGGTGTTCATCCTCATCGACTTCACCATCTTCATCATCATCACCTTCTCGTATTGTCTCTTCTTCGTGACTATCATCTTCTAGGAAAGGATCATTATGAACATAAGTATCTAACAAATTATCTAATCCACCCCCAGTCCACGCTTTTTTAGCAATGTTTTCATAAATCGTGGTTTCAGCACTAATGACGGAACTTGCCTTAGATAAGATCTTGACAGCGGAGTCTTGAACTGTGTCAAAAGAAGAAACATAATAATCATGTTTCAATTTATCAATTTCATCTAATTGGGAAGCTAATTGCAGTAAATTTGATTTGTAAGAAATTATATTTCTTGTTTTTTTCCTACTAAATTTCAAATTTGTTTTTTCATTTTGTTTCAATTGCTTGACTTTATCCTTTATTAAAGTTTTAAAATTAATATCATTTTGTTTATATTCTTTATCGAACTGATTGATTATATTTGAAACTGGCTTTTCAAAATTAGTTTGAACAGATTGAGATAAAATTAGTTGATGATTTGCAATTAAATAATGCAAGCCACTGGCTGTCATCAAGCCATCAGAAGCTTTTCCTGAACCTTTACATCTTGCAGAATCCTCTAAAGCTCTACCGAAATCGCTTGCTGCGGTACTTAAAGTAACTAAAGCTTGTCTATAACTTGCAGCTGTTTTTAATAGTTCATTATAACTGGTTTTAGTTTCATCAACATCTCGTTTAGTAATCAAAACCTCTAAATCTAGAGCTGAAGGAGAAATTGAGGATAACCCGGAACGAACAGACTCATCTTGAGACATTAAAGAACTGTACCTTCTAGTTGGGTCAAAAAATGGAGAGGAAGACTCAAAAGATTCGGTTCTTTGAGTTGCAGAAGATGAAAACAGAGGGGTAGATGCAGAAGAAGCTGTTTTAGTATGTTTTGAAGTGTTTGCTGAAGTTTGTTGTTGTGCTTGTGATTCAAGTGTGTTTGCGTCTGTGTTGGAGTTGCCATTCACATATGAGTAGAACTCTGATAAGTGAGCAGGAGGCTGGCGCATTGGCGATTTCCGATGAGTGGAGGAGCTCATGAAGAGGTATGATTTTAATCCAGAAAAGAAAGATGAGGCCTGCTGATGGAAAGAAAGCAACTGTTGGTTGTATGCTAGATAGGAGATGAGGTTGTTGTTTACGAGAAATTTTAATTTTTGTTTAATAGATAGGACTTTGGAGTTTGTGTTGAGTGAGGTGACCGTAAGCCCTAGCCTTCTGTGGTGTGTTAATGATATTCTAGTACAAAAGAAGGTAGACGACGGAATACAAGATACGGACATAATACCACTATCAGATTATCAGTGTATGCTGTTGCTGGAGTGTTGGTCTTCTGGACTCTGGACTCTGGACTCTACTCCTGAGGTGGAATTACCCCTTTCTGGAACACCCTTTAATTCGCTTGGTCTCGGTCCTTTTCATAGCCGTATTCTCTCATTACTGTATTCTAATTTCGAACCCTTAATTTCTGTTATAGTTATTAGGAGTTCACTGCTGAAAGCGGCCAGCAGCCATATAATCGAACAGTTCATGAATCGCACTACTCGCCCTTTTTTGAGTGGACAAAATTTTTAGTATTTTTCAACGTTACTTACAGCTTTAACGCTTTTCCACAGCTACTGCTAAAGAACTACAGGCAACAGCAACTCCACTTTTCCTATATTATGGCTACTCTCTTCCAAAGTATAGTGCGTACCAGCTTACGTGCTTCTCCTATAATAAAAGCAAACGTCCAACCTGTCTCCTTAAGATCTTTCTCCACATGCTTCAATCCACATCAACAATTACAACAACCCCAACAAGTCCAACAACCTGTTATCGACATTCAACCTGAAACTCCAGTTAGAAGTACTCTCAAACCATTAGCTTCAAGAAAAACTTATTTAATGGACGTCTACAAATATTTCTGGGAAAATAATGAAATAGTATTATTCACCCATCATAATAACTTATTAGCTTCAGATAATGAAAAAATTAGAAAGCAATTGCATAAATCAGGTGCTGAATTTAGAAAATTAAAATCTTCAATCTTCAGACATTATTTAAGAGCTTCAAATCATCCTGATCCAGCTTCAAAAGCTGCTTCAAGGCAAGTTAAAAGAAACAGAATTAGACATCCTTTAGAATCTTTATTAAAGGGTCCAACTGCTGCTATCTTAATCAAAGATTTAAACCCAAAGGCTGTTAAAGAAGTTCTAAAAGTTTTAAAGACTCAAAATGAAAAGTTATTCTTGATTGGTGGTAGAATCGGTAAAGATGTCGCTCAAATTGATGAAATTAAGCAATTCCAAGATTTACCAACTTTACCTGAGTTACATTCTCAATTAGCTGGTATCTTAACTATGTTGTCTGGTGCTGGTCTAGTTAAAACTTTGGAAAGTGCTTCAAATGTCTTGTATTTGACTTTAGATACTCATAAACAAGAAATGGAAAAACCTGAAGAAGAGAAAAATGCTCCTGCTGAAGAAGCTGAAACTTCTGAATCCAAATAGATAGATTTTTAAAGATTATATATTATTATCAGTTTAATCGACGTTTATAGCTTGTAAATAAGAAAAAGATTCACTATACTAACTTCCTAGTGTACGCCGCGACAGGCGATAAGTTGTAAAGCAAGCCTATCTACGCTGAAAAAAATCTTAAAAAAAATTTCTGACATTTATTTGATGCAATCCTTGTAGTCATCCACTTCCCAAACCTTGTAATAACCACCCTAATTAGATTGCCTACAATGACTGAAGCAACAGAACAAACAGTGGAATTAACACCAAGACAAAGACAAGATCAAGCTGTCTCTTTGAGAAAGAAATATAGAGCAGTTAAGGAAGAAACCCGTAGAGTTTTAAAAAAACAAGTTAGAATCGATCATTCATCATTACCAACCTCTACAGCAGATGAAGATGAGGACAGTGAAACTCCTACAAATATAAATCTACCAAAGAAGAAATTTTATAGACAAAGAGCACACTCCAACCCATTCTCAGATCACAGACTTGAATATCCAACTTGTCCTGATGCAATGGACTGGACTAAAATGTACCCTGCGTATGTTGATCCTGAAAATGCAACTAAAATCACCCAAAATGTTGAAATTGCAGATATAGGCTGTGGGTACGGTGGTTTAATGATTGACTTAGCTCCAGCTTTCCCAGACAAGTTGATCTTAGGTATGGAAATCAGAGTTCAAGTCACACAATACGTTGACGATCGTATTTTAGCATTAAGAGAGCAGAATAAGGATGATTCTCAAAACTCCAAAAAGTATCAGAATATAAGTGTTATTAGAGGTAATGCTATGAAGTTTCTGCCTAATTTCTTCCAAAAGTCTCAATTATCTAAGATGTTTTTCTGTTTTCCTGATCCTCATTTCAAACAAAGAAAACATAAGGCCAGAATCGTTACTAACACTTTGCTGTCTGAGTACGCCTACGTTTTGAAAGAAGGTGGTGTTGTGTATACTATCACTGATGTTTTGGATTTACATGAATGGATGGTTAAGCATTTGGATTCACATCCTTTGTTTGAAAGATTGAGCAATGAATGGGAAGATCATGATACTTGTGTTGCGATCATGAGAGAGTCAACTGAAGAAGGTAAGAAAGTTGCTAGAAATAACGGAAGTAAATATGTTGCTTGTTATAGAAGACTTCCTGATCCTGAATTATAAACTTGTTTTTTTTTGTATGTACATTAATAATTATTAATATTATTTATTTTAAGTAATCAATATATTTCTTAGAGTTTTTGTTACAGTAGGTAACAATCTTTTAAATTTTGGAAAATGAGAACGAAAAACAAGAGAATAATAAATAAGGCGAATGTAGTAGTAAGTTTAATAGGGCAAAAATATCACAAGAAAGCGCAAAAATATCCAAAACAATAAGAGTAAAACACAAAATAAAAACCATGGCTAAAAACAAATTTTAAAAGAAAGTAAGCAAAACAATCAAAAAAACACAAAAATTTAACAAATTTAAAAACTAGATAAAGAAAAACTAATCAAAACTCCACAAAAGAACAATGCATAAATTACAAACTTAATTATTACCTATATCATTATTGCTAGTATTAATGAATCTCTCTGAGACATCACTAACAACACTTTTATTGTCACCATCTTGTTTATTTGAAGTATTTGAAGGCTTGAATCTAAAGATTGAAGAAACAGCTTCAGAACCTCTTCTAAGATGGCCTGCAATTGAATTCGAATCATCAGTCTTGTATTTGTAAATAGCATGTAAATCAGGTGGTTCTGTATCCCATGAAGTAACAGATTGAGTTGGTTGAACTTGTTGGTTGCTTGTAACGGCAACTAAAGAATTGCTTGATGGGTTGAACAATTGGGTTGAATCGAAAACTGCCCCCACTGTATTATTATTGAGTTGCAGGGGGTTTCTAGCTAATTGTGCGTTGGTTGCTGTTATTCTAACATTTTGTGATTCAATGTCATCAATTGAACCATACATACTGTTTGATAAACCTGAATGTGATGATTTCATTGATGATCTATCATCAAAGATTGAATCCATATCCTCTAAAGACAAACCCTTTGTTTCCGGATACAACTCAAACACCACCACAGCTGAAATGAAACAAATTGTACCATGAATAATATATAACCTCCATCTGATTATTTCTAATAAAATAGGTGCACTTTCACCAACGATGAAATTACAGAGCCAGTTTGTAGCTGTGGCCAAAGCAGCACCTGAAGCTCTGGCTTTATTTGGCAAAACCTCTGGACCAATAAGCCATGCAATTGGACCCCAACTGAAACCAAATGCACTCATATACAGAATAACACTAAGGACAACATATGTTGGAGAATTTGAATCAGAATTGGATGAATATGAGAAAAATGAAATCAAAAACATAGCAAATCCCATAATACCACCACCTAAAATAAGCAAAGGAGTTCTGCCCCAAGTTTCTGATAATCTCCAAGGAATAAAAGTGCTGAAAACGTAAAAGATAGAATTGATACCGGTCATTAAAATAGCATCTCTACCAATCCAACCGGCTTGTTCAAAAACTAAAGGAGCATAATAAGCAATGACATTAATACCATTTAATTGAGCAAACATCTGTGCACTGCATCCAATGAAAACTCTTTTGGGGTATCTTTTAATTGTATCCCAATAACTTAAATTACCTTCTAATCTTCCCAGTAAAACAGATTGTTTGATTGCTCTGAATTCATCTTTGGCATCCTCGCTATCAACATTGCCCCCCGAGAATAAATCTGCTAAAACAACTAAACCTTCTGCATCATGATCGTGCTCTAATAACCATCTTGGACTCTCCACCAACACAAAAGTACCACAGAATAAGATAATACCAAACAGGACTTGTAACGCCAAAGGAATTCTAAAAGACCAATCATTCTCAATGTAACTACATGCAAAATCGATCCAAATAGATGAAGAATAACCCAGAATATTACCAGTAAACTGGGCAGATCCCAAGAAACCTCTCATCTCTGGGCTTGCTATTTCAGACATATAAGTTGGAGCTGTTCCTGACAAATAACCAACACCAATACCACTGATAAAACGACCTATACCTAGATGATGCATTGATGTGGAGAACGTTTGGATGGCACCGCCAATGCAAAATAGAAATGACCCTAACCTAGTACTACGCTTTCTTCCTAATTTATCAGCCAGCACACCTAGGGAAAGAGAAGATATTAAGGCACCAATTTCTAGTATGGCAACAACTGTACCAATTTCAATAGCAGTAGGATCATTGAAGTAAGCTTTGAAGTATTTGTTTGTTAAGATTGAAGAAAAATAACCTTGGTCGTAACCAAATAAGAACACGCATAAACTAACAAAACCTGTGGTGAATATCAACAAAGGGTTTCCGACCAAGACTGGTTTTGGGATATCATCGATGGTAATCTCTCGATTCATGATGGTCTTGAGCTATTGTTGTCTGTTGTACGTCTAGTAAGGCAAGCAGCAAAGCAGGGAAGAGCAGCATCAGATCCAACTAGAGCCTTTAGATTCGAAGATAACCCCAGAAAATCGTCAACAAACAGCGCTTCTAATCTGACGTAATCGGTTCAGCTCTTAGGACCAGAGGAACCTGAGTGTCCGAAAGAATGTAGTACTTCAGTTACACAGAGTTATACAGAATTACATAGTTTATAACTTATCACTAAACAAATACCTAGCTCACCACAGCATTGCTATTCACGTCAGTCTGCACGTTGAACGAAACAGCAGGCAACTTGTTTATCACTTCGGCCTTAACGACAGAATCAACTCCTAGACTGGCTAATATACCTCTGATCAATCCACACGGAAACTGTAGATATGGTTCAACTTTCTTCAACGTATCTTCTTCGCCTAGAGGACTGTAAAAATGGAGTAAAGGTTTAAAGCTATTGTCGATCAACACAAATGTTCCAATATGATTTGTTCTTAGATTATCCATTTGTTTCATATACAGAACTTTCCAAACGTCTCTGCATATAAACTTCATAATTTCTAAAGCATCAACTAATTTTAGATTACCTCCTTCTGTGTTATTTTTCATGTAAATCAAGCAATCCGTTATTTTATAACCTATCTCAAATCCATATTTTTCAATACGGTCTAGCGTATTTAAATTCGTAAAGGATGATTCGTCATTTTCTGCTGGTGGTCTGCCTGGTTTGAACCCATCAGTGGAATTGACCATTGCTGCTGTCTGAGATTGATCAGTTGCTATTTCATTTCCATTTTCATCTATATTCAATTTGGAAATTAATGCTTCAAAATTAGTTTCTTTCTTGGAGAGTCTTTCGTCAACTCTCATTGATAATGGTATACATTCATTGATCAAATATTCTAAACTTAAAGCACTGACTTCTTTAGTAAACATGTCTTCAGATTGTTTGCTGGTAATTGAAGCTGCCGATGAAGATTTGGCCTCTGAAACTGTAGGAGACGCACTGTGTCCTGTTGACGATCCATTCTTTGCAGGTGAAGCTGTTGGTGCACTCATTATTGCCGATACTATATGTGAAGATTATGCTATAGAATTTCCAAGCTAATAATAGTTTTCTGAGGTATATCAAGTTGTGGTTTGACGGTGAGAGTTTGGTCAACAAGCGACGTACGTGTGAGTTTTCTCTTGCAGTCTTCGCTTCTCACTAAATTAAGGAATAAACATCTCACAGCTACTAGTATACCAACAACAGCATCATTCAATCACGACTCGCATGTGCAATGTGTTTATAAAATATAAAAGAAAAGATAGTACGCTATAGCCTATGATACAAAAAATGCAAGAATAAAGGAAGAAAAATAGTTCAAAAAGCCAAAATAAATAAAAAAAAAAAAAGAATACCGTAATTTATCTTCAACTATGCAAGTTCACCTCCATTAACTAAAACTTGTTCATCGAAAACTTTAGAAGGGCTAGTTTCCAATCTCTTCCAAGTAGTTATTCTTTGTTCTTTAAAATCTAAATCGTAGATTCTCATTCTTCTTGTGGTTCCTCCGTATCCTGCGTAACCTCCTTCACCTGATGCACCACCATAGCATAACCAAATATCATTCTTCATGCAATAATCATTACAATGATCATGTCCAACTGAAACAACTTTAACTCCATTTTCAACAAGTAAGTCTTTCATACCAGAGTTATAATATGGTGCTGTGACTCCTTCATTATATGAGCCAATTAGTGGTCTTGCTTCACCTTTAGAATCTTTGAAGTCTCTATATTCAGGCAATGGAATATGGAAGAAAGCCATCTGTAATGGACTGAGGTTGGTCTTAGCATGAACCAAGTCTTCATGAACTGACATGACATATTGTAATTGATCATTCTTTAAGAAATCATAGCCTTTAACTTTAGGCTGTTGGGAATACTTATGGGAGTCTAAAAAGTATAATGCTCCAGCAACAGTCTTAGAATTTTCTTCGGAAGCAATAGTCAAAAAATAATTACCAACACCAGTAACTTTATCCGGACCTGGAATTGAGACGGAATAAGGTAAGAATTTGACAATTCTCATTAAAGTCTCTCTATCCATGGAACCTTCATCATCATGATTACCAAAAGTCATTGCAAATGGAATGCCAGCTTTAACAAATGGAGCGCAAGCTTTAAAAATTGTAGTTTGAGAATCTTGGGAATCTTCACCAAAAACTTGATCACCGGTCATAACAACTAAATCGGGTTGCTCAAATTCTAAAACAGTATCAATGAACTTCAAAGTTCTGGCATCAGCAAGACAGCTCTCGCCTGGTGCTAATTCTGGCCAAGTATCTCTACATTTACCATAACCAGTTGAGAAATGTAAATCAGCAACTTGTAAGATTTTAAATTTACCACCTTTTGGAGTTAGCTTAATACGTGGAGTACTCAGTTTAGTGGCTAAGCCCTTTCTAGTTGTAATATAAGCATCCCCATCGTTGTTGTGTGACCCTTGCTTACCAGAAGCTTTACCTCCTGAGTTCTTATCCTTTAAATTAAATTTCAATGGAGAATCAGTCAGTTTCCAATCAGGTCTAGGATCAACACAGTCTTGACCAAATAATGCATTGATACCGGTTAGCGATTGGGCAATTGATAAAGTACCGTATTTAACCCATAGTCCAAACTTCTTACGTTTCCATCCCATAGACTGTGCTTGCTCTATAGTTGGAATAACCATTTCTGAATTTGTATTTTTAACAACTTTTTGATATTCTTTAATAATTTTCAATGGGATGTTATCCTCATTACCTGAAACTTTCTTCTCATTTAATGGATTTTCAATTGCGATGTCATTGACTGTTTTAATTTGGGAAGCTTGGGCATCTAATGAAGAAATGGTTTTTTGAAAAATATAAGCTTCTTTAAACCACTTTTTGCCTAAATATAAATCCTTTGGAATTCTTTGCCAAATAACAGGAATTTCTTTGGTCTCCACATCATTGTCTCTCCAAGATGCTAATGGTTCACAATTACCTTTACTGGATAAAACATGAGAACAAACACGGAATTCAACATCTATAATGACTGGTTTATCGTTGTTTCTATCAGCCTTAGATCCAGTTAAGCTATTGTATAATCCTGATGAGTGAAAAGTCTGATCGAATAATCCAAAGGCTTTAGCAACTGAGAGAATGGACACCGTCGCTAGTGCGATGTATAATATGAGTCGTTGCAACTGCTTTGTGAGTCCGAACTTCATTGGTGTTGGTGTTTCGTTCAAGAAGCAAAAAAGGGTGTGAAAAAGGGAAAATCAAAGGTTCAGTGTTCCGTCCCTTTAACGATCAATCCTTTAGTTTTGAACTAATTTAGCAGTATGTGTCCCCTTCATTTTGATTTTGGCACTTGCGCAATGCGATCGAACGAACGCGCCGAGCAACTTGAAAGTGAGCTGAATTGGAGCTTTCTACGTGTTTATCCAAACAGTTAATTGTGTCTCTTCCCTGTCAGCACCACCCATGTCCAACTCGCAAGATACTACAGCCACTGTCACTCCAACTGAGAGTCAATTCAAGCCGGGTGATCTTGTCTTAACTAAGATCAAGGGGTTTCCTGAGTGGCCTTCCAGAGTTATTCCATTCGATCTGTTGCCTGAAAAAATTCAAAACATCAAACCAAAATCACTGAAGAAAGGAAAACCAAAGGCTAAAAAATCTCCGAAAGAGGCCGAACCATTGGAAATTATATGTGTGAAGTTCTATGGCGATGATGAATATATCTGGTGTTCTAACAAAGATTTGAAACCTTTAGATTATGAGGGCATCGATGGGTTCTTAATCAAGAAAGGTGAAATTCCTGATAATGATGGAAATTATGTTGGCAAAAAATCAGCTAAACCAAACAGAGTTACTAATGCCTTTTTAATAGCTAGAAATAAGGATTTATCATATGAGGACTTTGCTTCTTTTGGTAGTCATGGCAAACCACCGACCCCAGAACCAGTTCCTGAAGAGCTTGAAGAGCCTGAAGTCATCGCTGAAGAAGAAGAAATTGAACCGGTCAAAATTGAAGATGCTGATTCAAATGATGATGACTATGAAGAAGGTGCTACCAAGAAGAAGAGAAAGTATAAAAGTAAGCCAGGTCCAAAGCCAAAGAAAGCTAAAACTGAAAGTGGAGATGCATCTGAAGGTAAGAAGAAGCCAGGTCCAAAGCCAAAGGCTAAACCAGGACCAAAGCCAAAGTCTAAACCAGGCCCAAAGCCGAAACAAAAGCCAGGTCCTAAACCGAAGGGTAAGCCAGGTCCTAAACCAAAGGGTAAGCCAGGTCCTAAACCAAAGGGTAAGCCAGGTCCTAAACCAAAAGCTAAAGAAAAGGTGAAACATGAAGTGGAGGAAGAGGAGCCTGAATACGAACCTTTATCTGAAGAAGAAGAGGAGGAGGAAGAAGAAGAGGAAGAAGGCGAGAGTGACTGGGGTCTTGATTCAGATGCTGAAGAAGATGAGCATCTTGTTGATAGAGAAAGTATTCCAAAGTCTGATGTTCTAGCTGATAAAGAAAAAAAATGTACTAAGGCCTATGTTGATTTAAGAATTAAGATTCAGAATGTTATCATACAATCTCCGGTTCCTGTGGAAGGTGAGGGTGCTGAAGAACAAGAACAAGGACCAGATTATAAAGCTGTTTCAAAAGAACTGGATCCTTTAATTACAAAATTATTAGCACTGAAAGATCAATCTAGATCCATGTTGAAAAGCACCAATTTAGCTAAATTATTGATTATAGTGTTGAAGAAACCTGAATTACAGTCTGCTAAGTTTATTAAAGGTTTACGTAAATTTATCTCCGAACAATTGGACTACCAAGTTGAAGTTGATAACAGACAGGATGATGGGTATAAGGAAGAACCAGCCGAAGTTGTTGATGAAGGAAATGGTTCTGCAGCTGAGTCTGGTACAAACGGTGCTTCTTCTACTCCTGTCCCAGCATCTACTCCTGAAGTAAATGGGGTTTAATCTTTGTTTCATTACTTTATTATTTTATCTTTTTGTATATTAATTAATGTTTTTAGAAAAAAATGAATTTATTGTGTTTTCGAACTTCGGATTTAACGTATTGTTTTGTGTTCTCTACATTTGTAGCTCAGATTTGAGAATAGAAAAAAACCCTTTTTTAACAAGGATTAATCCAACGAAGGGATGGACTTAGAACTCAGACAAAACGGATTCCATGCATTAGCTAGTACCGATTAAGTGTGCACTAGTCGCTGATACTCTCAGTAGTGAGACATGCCGCTAAAACTGTGGATCTGTGGAGTTTGGAGTCTCTTAACGGGATACAACTTTGATGATATATGCCTATATCATTTCTACAACATTCTACAGCCTTATGTACCATGTCGGAACATGGCCAATTGAAATTGACAACTGGATTAGTAAGAGTGTAGAGTAGTTCAGGAAGTTGAACCAATTAAATTGGTTTTAGCCGACTTTCCACACTTTTCAGTAAGCGCTATTTAGGATCTGATTGATTCTTATCTATTTGTCCAAATTCGTATATCCCGAATCCCCTGTGGACCACCATTTCTATATATTTGCTTCTGATTCCTCCGTCCATATACTTCAACCTCAATAAGAGTCACTCTACACGATAGTTACCACAATACCACACACCATGAGCGAAGAACCAAGTCCATTTCTGGCAGAGGGTTTAGACCCCAATCAACCTCTTTTACTTCCCAAAAAATCAAGATCAAGAGCTAATTCAATCATTGCTGATAATTCTACTATGTTCTCAGGTATTATGGCTGAAGAAATTGCGGAGTTTAACCGTTTAGATGAGCATAATGCAGCAAATACAGGTTCAGATTATGGAGCAATTGAGGACGAAGAACATGAAATAGAAGAAGAAGAGGAGGAACCTGAATTTTTGGTTCCTAAAGCCCAACTATATGTTATTTTGCCATGCATATTTTCATTGATTTTTTTAGCTTCATTGGATAGCACAATTCTAACAACTTTGTTGACTAAAATTTCCTCTGATTTAAACGCTATTCCATATTTATCATGGCTTGCGTCTTCATATTTGTTATCATGTTCTATTATCCAGCCCTTGGCTAAATTATCTGATATTTTCGGTAGAAAGCCAATGTTGTTAATGTGCATTTTTGTATTCACGATTGGATGCTTACAATGTGCCACAGCTACAACAGCGTTAGCTTTTGCAATGGGAAGATTCTTATCCGGGTTTGCTGGGGGTTTGAACACTTTAGGTACCATTATCATGAGTGATTTAATCCCATTAAGGAAAAGGGGTATTTACCAAGGTTTGGGTAACGTCTTTTATGCTATTGGATCAGCTGTTGGTGGTACATGTGGTGGATTGATCAATGAAAAATATGGTTCCTGGAGAGCTGCATTTTGGCTACAAGTTCCTATTGGTGTTTTCTGTTTTTGCTTGATTATGTTTAATTTGAACCTACCTCAGTTGGAATATCAAATTGAAAACCGGAAGGCTTCTTTAAGAGATAAACTTAAGAGATCTGATGTTACCGGTATCGCGGCCCTGTCTATGATGTTGTTGTTTTTTGTTATTACAACGTCAGTTAAATTTGAAACTACTTGGGGATTTGTTGGTTCTGCCATTTTGTTTTTAATTTCATTATCTGTTTTCATGAAATTGGAATTAACTAACGAGGATCCAATTGTTCCAATTGGCTTATTAAAAGATCGTTCAGTTTTAGGCTCATCGTTATCTAATTTCTTTGGGACCATGTATTGTTTTGCAATGATGTTTTATTACCCAGTTTATTTATCTACTATTTTGGATATAAATACAGGAGAGATTGGCCTTATTTCAGTGCCGACAATTGTTGCAGCATCATTAGCATCAATTGGATCGGGATATTATATGAAATGGACTGGAAAATATTTAAAATTTGCCATATTGACTATGTTATTTGGTATGTTTGGTATGATTTATTTATTAGTTAGAGTTTATCCATTTGGATTAAAAGTATTTCCAAGCAAGCTTGAACAATATTTATTGATGATTCCAATTAACGTTTCATATGCTGCTATGTTAACGGTTACATTATTATCATTAATTGCATCGGTTCCAATTGAATCACAATCTGCAGTTACATCGATTCAATATGCTTTTAGAGGTATGGGATCAACAGCAGGAGCATCTGTTGGATCATTTGTTTTTAATTTTTATCTACAGAGATTGTTGGTTAATAAACTAACGGAAAATAAACCTGAAGGTTATTCTGATGAAGAATTGGCTAGATTGATTGATAAAGCGTTACATAATGCCGATTTCATTAATTCTGATAAAGCGCCAACTTGGTCAGTTAAGTATTTGCTTGAAAGTTATGGTATTAGTTGTTGGTGTACCTTCGTCTTTTCATTTTGGATGTGTGCTTTGTGTTTGGTTAGTATCTGCATGATTAAGGAGTACACGTTACACTCTACAATCAAAAGAAAGTGAGATCTGCCCAGATTACTGGAATGCCTTGATTTCCTTAGATCCCAGATCACAGGATCACAAGATCACAGGCGATGCACAAATCAAGCCAAACTAAACTGGCCGGTAATAAATCCTTTGAAAAATAAGCTCAAATAAGCATTTTATGCCTATAATGGCACAAAGGCCTATGAAAAGCGCCTGATCGAATCGATAATTTTTTTTTTTAATTTCGGAGAAATCGATTTAAAAGCTGGAGAAGGGATCTCTTGAGTCTCCTCCAACCATACTATTCACTCATTCATTGGTTTACATTGTCTACTCTTATACATTCTTATACACTCTTATTTATTCTGCGTTTCACCGTCTTGAAAGCTGTAGTCGTAAAAAAACAGCGCCAGAGAAGACTTACTACCAGGTCTGGCTGACTAACTCTGCCACCACTGCGCGCGTGCCAACAAATAGATTATGCCGCTCTGGGCCGAAAGAGGTTTCGCTCAGTCTGCTTCAAATAAACTGATTTTATTATTTATATACCAAAGGATTGTTTTCGTTTTTCAATCCCGTTTTTCTTTTCTGGTTTGCTATTGCTACAAAGCTCTGTAAAGACCACCACAGACTGCTCTGACCATGGCCACTGAAACAACATACATCACCATAGGAGGCATGACTTGCTCTGCTTGTACTAACTCTGTTGAAAACGCTTTGAAAGCGGTTCCCGGCGTGGTTCAGGTTGATGTTTCCCTAATCACTGAAGAAGCCGTCATTAATCACACTATTGAAGCTTCTGCAAAACAACTAGAAGACGCTATTGACGATATTGGCTTTTTCCCAACCCTGTTGAACACTGAGAGCACGATCAAAAAGGAGCCCGTCCCACTTTCCGTTGAAGAACCTCCTTCCTATAAAACTACAATATCAGTTAGTGGAATGACGTGCAGTAACTGTACGAATGCTATCACATCATCTTTACAAAAATTACAAGGTGTTGAAAAGGTTGAAGTTTCCTTAATCACTGAGGATGCTGTTATTATCCATAATGGTTCCATTCAAAATGATGATTTAAGGAATGTTATTGAAGATTGTGGGTTTGATGCAATCATCAAGAAAACTGAAGCACTTCTAACTGAGAAAATGGATGAAGATGTTACCTCCGTTATGCTGAGAATCGGTGGTATGACCTGTACTAATTGTTCGAATAATATTGAAGCTCAAGTTAATAAACTACCCGGTATTAAGTCCTGTTATGTTGCTTTAGCGACTGAAGAAGCAAGAATAGAGTATGATTCCAATGCTCTTGGTATTAGAGATATCATCCAGTGTATAGAGGATTGCGGTTTTGACGCTACTATGATTAATAAATTAGATTATACCACTCAACTTGAATTACTTTCAAAAATTAAAGAAATTCAATATTGGAAAACAAATCTTTTTAAGCTTCTGTATGCTGGTATTCCTATTGTTTTATTGGGTCATATTATTCCATTTTTTGCTTCATTTTTCCATATAGAGTACCAAGATATTAGATTGTTTCATGGCACTTATTTAGGTATTTCAGTTCAGTTTGTTTTGGGAACCTATATTCAACTTGTTCTAGCTAAGAAGTTTTACTCCAATTCATTCGCTGCTTTAATGCATGGATCTGGTACAATGGATCTTTTAATTACTGTTTCTACTACTATTGTTTATGCAGATTCTGTTTTCTCCATGTTAATCGCCTTTGTTGGTCCCGGTGACTATGCTCCTAGAGTTTTATTTGCTACTTCTGCTATGTTATTCATCTTTGTTTCATTAGGTAAATGGGTTGAAAGTAAGGCCAAGGGAAATACTTCCACTGCTCTTTCAAAATTATTATCTTTAACTCCAACTTCATGTACAATTGTTGAAAATCCTGAATATTTTGAATCTTTAGCCCAATCAGGTGAATCAATTGATCCTTCAAGAGTGATTCAGAAACAAATCTCAATTGATCTATTACAAAAGAACGATATCGCTATTATTTTACCAGGCTCGAAAATTCCAAGTGATGGTGTTTGTGTCTACGGTGAATCTGAAGTTGATGAATCTTTATTAACTGGTGAATCTATGCCTGTTCCAAAATGTCCAGGTTCCAGGTTAATTGGCGGTTCATTAAATTCTAGTTCTACTGTCTACATGAAGATTGAATTATTGGGTGCTCGTACCCAACTTCAACAAATTGTTCAACTAGTCAAAGATGCACAAATGAGTAAGGCTCCAGTTCAAAGATATGCTGATTCAATTGCTGCTAAATTTGTTCCAACTATTCTACTATTATCGTTTTCAACTTTAGTATTCTGGACCTTATTATTATGGGTTCTGGATGACAAGCATATACCTAAATTCTTCTTGGATAAAGACACCAATGAAGTTGAAATTTCTAAAATTTTACAAGTTGCAATTGCCGTCATCGTTGTTGCTTGTCCTTGTGCTTTAGGTTTAGCGGCACCAACTGCTGTTATGGTTGGTACTGGTGTCGGTGCTTCAAATGGTATCCTAATTAAAGGTGGCGAGGTTTTGGAAAGGGCAAGTGATATTGATTGTGTTGTTTTTGATAAAACCGGAACACTTACTCAAGGCAAAATGAAATTAATGGGGGATAAGATATTGAAAACTAATGTTACTGATGAACTGACATTATGGTCCATATTATATGTTATTGAATCAAATAGTGAGCATCCAGCAGGTATTGCAATTGCTAAAGGTGCTCTATCTAAAATTGAACAATCTGGTAAACCAATTTTACCATTAAAAGTTCAAGAAGTTAAGATTCATGTTGGTTCAGGTATTTCTGCTGTTATTTTAAATGAATTAAGTGGATCCACCGAAGTTGTTAAAATTGGTACCGGTAAATATATAAATGAAGGAAAATTAGCTAATAATTCTGAATTTCAAGATGTTTTATTGGATAATGAAACTGAAGCTCATTCAATTGCCTCTGTTTCTCATATTTCGATTAATGATTATTATGTTGGTTACATTGAACTAGCAGATACAATCAGACCAGATTCTAAGAAAACTATTCAACATTTAATGAATTTAGGTTATATAGTTGCAATGGTTACTGGTGATAATGCAAGAACAGCAAATTATGTTGCTAAACTAGCAGGAATCCCATCAGCTAACATTTGTTCAAATGCCATGCCACAAGATAAAATTGCATATGTTGAAAGATTACAATCTAAAGGTTTAAAGGTTGCATTTGTTGGTGACGGTATCAATGATGCGCCAGCTTTAGTTCAATCCGAATTAGGTATTGCTATTTCATCAGGTACTGACATTGCTATTGCTGCTGCTGACATTGTTTTGTTATCATCAAGTACAGACTCAACGAGTTTCGATGATGAAATTGAATTAGGAATAACTCAAAGATCGGGTAAGCCAGGTATAATGAATGTTTGTTCGGCTTTCAGTATTTCTAAGCTAACTTTCAGAGCAATTAAGTTGAATTTCTTGTTGGCTATAGTGTATAACATTATAATGTTACCAATTGCGATGGGTTGTTTGATTTTCCCATTGGGACTGACCATGCATCCAATGATTGCGTCTGCAACTATGGCTTGTTCTTCAGTTAGTGTTGTTTTGAATTCATTAAGATTAAAGAATTGGAGACCAGAAGTGATTCCAGAAGCTGATTCAAGCAACGAAGCTGTTGATGCTTTTAATCTTGATTTAGAAAATGCTGGTAACCAAGGTAAAACGGTTGATGATTTCCAGATTGGTAAAGACCAAGTAGGAAATAAGCTAGGCCTTTTGGGTAAAGTGTTGTCTATGATTAGATGGAAGAAACATCAATCCTCTACGAAGGGAAGATACCAACGTCTTTAAGAGCCGTATACCTTTATCTATTTATTATTCTTTTAATGTTAGTTTTAATGATGAAAAATGTTTTTTTTTGTTTTTTTTTGTTTTTTTTTATTTAATTTAATTTTAATCTTTCATTTCACATTTCGAATTTAAATTTATTTGTTTATTTAATCATCCCTTTTTATTTTTTGTTTGGGTATTTTGTGATGTTTTCAGTTCTAATTTTCCGTCTTCCTTTATTCCAAATCTTTTAACTTTCTTTGTTCATAGTTAGTGTTAATTTCATGGTTTTTTGCCGTCTCTCTCTCTCTACCTTAATTTCAAGCTAGGTGAAAGCTATCTATAATTTTTTATTTTGTGTAAGCATCTAATTTGTTTGTTCTTTATAAACAAAATTTAATTAATTGAATTTATAAAATATTAAAAATAGTGGTTAATAATAAAACGAGTACATTGAAGAAAAAGAGATTGAATCAATAGGGTCGATATTAGAAATGAACGTATCATAGACCCAAATGAAGAAATAATAGCCACAAGAAGGAAATAGAAAATAAAACTTGTAATGATAAGTGATCATGGTAATGGAACCCTAAGTACAAATAAATTTTTAAAACAATACGAGAAACGAAATACTATTAAATCAACAAGAGGAAATACAGATTATAAAAAGAAAAAATGCAGAGAATGAGGAAGATGATGACAAAAAGACAACCTTAATCAAAAAAAAATAAAGTGATGAAGGTAATGATAATGATTGACAAAAAACCAATAATGAATAAATAAAAAGGTATGGTAAAAATGACAGGAAAAGATTAGAAAATAAAATGTAAAGGTAAAGGTAACAAAAAACAGAGAATAAAATGATACAAAGAAAGATGGTGATTTTATCTTATCATCTCATCAAAAAACAAAAAAAATACTAGTAACTGAACAAAAACTTAAAAACACAAAAAGGTATCACAATTAGAAAAATGAAAGATAAGAATGAGCAACGGTAACAGTAAGCAAACAAAAACGGAATGAACAAAGCGATCATGATATTAGTAGTAAACAAAAATAAGACCAGCGCCTATGTACCCAATAATTCCAACATTCTTTTTTTCTATTCACTCAATTCTTGAATAAAATTGGAGGCATCAAAAAAAAAAAAATAAAAACAATTATAGTATCAACATGGAAGTATAACACAAACAACCGCAGCTCAGTTTTTTAAAAGAAAAACAAGAAAAAATGGGTATCTCAAATAATGGAAGAAAAATCCAACAATTTCCTGTGATCTCTCTCAGTAAACAATAAAGCCCATCTCCATTGAAAAACAATTCTTCATATAATAGACACACATTTCAAAAAGACTCACACACACATAAAAAGAATGAAATAACTTGTTTCTTTCTTCATTTAGAAGACATTAATTTATTAATTATTAAAAAGGTTTGAAGTGAAGTAATGTAATAAATTTTTTGAACCATGCGCTATGGCTGTGATTGCTGTTGGTTATTCAGAGCCATCATTCTTTCAAATGGATTATGCTCTCTTTCACCGTTCATTCCTGAATAGCTAGGAGAAGTTACATTACCAGTCATACTGGCCATCGAGCCATTATTCTGGAGAGGTGAGGTCATAGGTAGGACAACAGACGCAACTGTAGGACCAATTGAAGCAACCAGGGGGGTTGTAACTTGCATTGCGTTTTTATTAGATGAAGAATTTGAAGCATTAGAATTGTTTGGATCCAGTGTTTGTACTGGCAATGTTGGCAGATACAGTTTATTTGGCTTTGATGTTGAATATGAGGCCGTTATTGTAGAATTAGACGCTGCTGATGAAGGTTTTGTTTCTGGAGTTGATGATGTTGTGCTATTTGTGTTCACCGTAAGGTGTGGTAATTGACTTTCTTTAGTATCTGGAGTTAAATTCGATTTTGAATTCATTAAAGAAGGGTGAGGAATTGCGGAAACAGGTAAAGCAGGGGCAGATGTAATCATTGGGGAGGAAAGCATGCTTCCCATAATTGGAGTGCTCGTACCTTCACCAGAGAAGAAATACTGTTGTGTAGAGGTTTGTAAACCAGTTAGTAGACCATTTTGGAAATTAGCCACAGACGGAATAGCTGACAAAGGAGGTTGTTCAACTAAATTAGCAGTGGATGTAACATTATTCATAACAGATTGTTTTAAAGTACTCGTTTCTAATCTAATTGTTAATTCTTTCGTTGCTCTAGTTAAATTAGACAAAGCACTTCGAACTTCATTCAATTCGGGTATCTCTAAAATAGCCTTTCTAGTAGCTCCTAGAATACTAATAATTGACTTTAAAAACAAACTGGTTTCTTCATATAATCTTCTTTGTTGGTCACCATCAACAGATGTAGCAATTCTGACAGCATGTAACGAAGCCTTAGCTCTTTTGGTTTGCTCCATTGCACCAACACAGTGAGTGGTCAGTTCTTTAACCATTGTTGCAATGTTATTGGATTCAGGCTGTAAGTCTGGTGAATTTTGCTCATTGTTGGGGGAGCTTGAAGCATTTTGAGCAGAAGCCATAGCACTTTTAGCAATTGCATTATTCAGTTGACTGAAAACGACTTGAGCAGATTGTGTAGTATAATCCAATAAGTCATAAAATTTAGTATCATCATTCAAATCAACAACTGCACTCAATTCTGAATCTTGTCTTGAAACACTAGATAGAGAAGTATCAATTTTAAGAGGTTGACGAACAACATTAGAAGCAGATAGTGATGATTGTCTCAATGGTATTGGAACACCATTATTACTGGCTTGAGGATTAGGTGCAGAGGCTCTCGCCAGTAGAGGAACTGGAGCTCTAGTTTTATTGGACAAAGAAGAAGGAGGCTGAGACAATTGTATTGGATTATGAGAACGGGAACTTGTAAATTTCAAGCCACCTGTATTATTGCCATATGAATTATTGGAACTATTTGGGGTAATTGAAATTGGCTTATATCCTGGCTCAATAATTTTACAGATGTTCACAAGTTCAACTAAAAGGGAGAAAAGTGTAAAATATGCTAATCTAATTGATTCAGAGATAACTGAAGAACTCAGTAGGTGTGAAATGGAAATATGATTTAGAATAGATTTAACTTCCAGCATAGTGTTTACCAGAACTGATACAAGTTGAGTTCGTATTGATTCATCTTTTTCCTGGTCATTGACTTTTTTTGAAGCTTGATCAATCACTGTATCCATATGATGTAAAGGTAAATTCAGATCATGATTATGATAGCCTATTCTGCCAACCACTTCTGTTATCTCCTTGGCTATAAACTTAAATTTCTTAGATATTTTAATTAAATCAACTATTTCAATATTTTGTGAATTGTTATTTGAGGATGAATTTCTACTATGATTAGAATGATGATGAGCTGCTCTTGGAGAACCAGCATTTTCTCTTAAAGTGCTTAATTTCAACATGGAGGGGTGGGATTGAGAATCAGCCAGAGATTTGGGGAATACAAACTGAGACAGAGAAGACTTTCTTGTCATCTGCGGTTGAGATTGAATTGTTGTTTGTGCAGAAGCGGCGGTGGCCTGAGTTGAAGTAGAAGAGGAACCAGATGATGAACCTGTTTGGGATGATATTGAAGAGGAGTTCGAATGTGATTCTGAACTAGGCTGTTGAAAGGGTGGAGGCGGTGGTTGGGCGGGATTACTATTATTGGAAGAGGAAGGGGCCTGTTGAGGTTGCTGTGATTGAGGTTGCGAAGAAGGTTGAGACGGTTGCTGTTGATTCATACTCCTCAAGTTTCTGGCCACGTGGAACTTCAACTCTTCAAGTTGGAGTTGTTGCTTATCGAGTTTCTGAGATGACGAGTTGGGTATGTTGGTTGAAGGCTGTTGTTGGGTGTTGGCGGTAGAGCCTGAGGTGGGCACTGTAGAGGAAGGCTTGATCTGGGTAGATGAAGACGAAGAGGGAGGTTTGAAAAGTCTACCCATTCTCTTTTCGGCCCTGGAGGACTTAAACTGGGACTCACTGTTGCTCCGGGACCTTAAGTCTGAAGAGGAGCTGTTTTCTCTCTGGTCTAAATCAGAAGACATGATGGAATCGGAAGGGGTTTAGGGAGTGGAATCAGTTGATTTTTGACGATCGGAAGCAGGGAACGGGAGAGCGTGTGAGGAGAGAAAAAAGAGAAGAAGAGGTAGTGCTGTTGGAACGAGTAAAGGGCAAACTTCTCCTGTTTGTTGAAGTTTGTAGTAGTGATAGTGATGGTAGTTGACTTGGTGGAGTATAGGAGGTTAGAGGTTTTGTGGATGCTTAGTCGATGCTATGATTCAAAGATTCAAAGAGGCGTGCGCGGGCGATTATTGCACTGGTGGTGGATGGAGAGAGTATGTAGAGGGAGCAGTGGTAGAGTTTAAAGGAGAAATGGTAGGGAGCAAAGCAGGTTTGCAACTTTGAATATGCTTCTTTTGCTTGCTATTACGTGAATTGGAAGTTGGAGGGCTGGAGCTGGGGAAATTCAAGAGCTGTACTGCCTTATTCAATCATATCAGTGGTATGTTGCGCCACCTTGTGGCTCTGGGAGGTGGCACGTGGCTTGGCCGTTTTTTGATCATGATAAGTGATAGGGAATTATTAACAAGAACAGAGTTTGTTGATCTTAAGTCTTTTTTTTATCAATATGGATTCTCATTTACTCCATCTCAAGTTCTGGAAGTCCTACTAAAAGGGAAATCTGCTGAATCGTTAGTGTTAAAATGAACAACAAACCTCTATTGGAAATGATAGCAATAGAGAATTGAAGTTAAACCTTCCCACTGCTTTAGTTGTCTTATTATAAGACTTTTAACAGAAATTATAACTGAGTGAAAGTTGAAATACTTGCAGAGGTTGGGAACTTGGTAGAGTCTCATTTAATCGCAGATGTAAGTTGTTGAAGAATCGTCATTGCCTTTTCCTACATTGATAGTCTAATATTTAATTTAGTTATTCTCTGGCAAGATGTTGGTCGTTTGATTTGAGTTTTCTTGATTACTGTTGTATTACCGTTGTATTTGGTATGCATAAATGTGTTTATTCCAATTTGATTAACACCTAGTAGATTGGTAAATTCGCTTCTAGCTAAATGAGACGAGATATAGGGAAGCGAGTTTTGGCGTTCCGGTGGGTTGGGTCTCTTCCTGGTTCAACAGCAATTGTTTGCCAGACACAACAGTTATCAACTCAAAAATATCTTTATTCATTAAACAGATACTCAAAGGATGGGTTTATTGTATCAGAACCAGATTGCTGCTGCTGACAATGGCATTGCTACCGTTTGGTATGTTTGATCCCATTCATTCTCTCTTCACTAGAAAACCATATTTACTAACCATTTTTGCGTCTATTACAGGCTTCTTGCCACTTTAGGAAAAAGATTCGGTAATTCCAAAGTGTCAAAGCGTGAAATCCAAAAACTATCCATTCCTAAAGTTTGCACAGAGATCACTAATCAAACCATAATCACTGAAGAGTACCCGTTAAGACAAGCTTCAAGCCTACTATATGGTGTTACCCTAGTTTACAAGCAACAAACGGAATACAGTTATAAAGAAGTGGTTTTGGCCAAACAATCAATTATAAAGGATTTTATGAAGTTACCTGGTAACTCTAAGAAGTTGCTACTGGACGGAATTAATAGTACAATTGATTCCAATGGTCAAATAGGTTCGACTAAAGTGGTCTTGCTTAGAGATGATCCAGATTTTAATGTTCAAATCGATTTAGTTCCTGATTTGGACGAATGGCAAAAGGATACTCAACGAAGAAAAGACATAAGACAACGCCAGCGACAAATTCCTTATGAAGATTCATTTAATTTGGAATTAGTTCAAGATGATGAATTAAGAAGTGACGAAATTAGATTAAGTCAAGAGATCAGAAAAGAAAGAGATGATTTGGAAAATATTATAGGGAGTGAAGCAGATTTTGTTTTTGGTAATGATGGTAATGTAATTGAAATTAATAATTCCGACAAAAACCAAGAAAACGCAAATCATTTAGGGTCTTATGATGATTATGGATACGGTACTGGTTTCAATGAACCTGGTCCAAATGAATCAGAAAACCAATTAACCAATGAGGGAATAAATGATTTTGATTTCAATTTTGAAGAAATTAATGTTCCTCCAATTGTTTCAACCTCACTATCTCCTGAACAGGAACAGGTTTACAAAACTTCCAGAAAAACAAGAAAGACTAACAAGAGAACCAAATTGAAAGTTGATTCCACTATAGCTATCAATCTCAATCAATTAAGAGCATGGAATCAAAATTATGTGGATATAAGATTAAATGAAATTCAAAAATTACAATTGAAATCAGTTAAACCAATATCACCGATATCAAATTTTGATAACTCTATTACAGATTTACCAGATTTCACTAAATCTGCTATTGAAACATTAATTAAAACTAATCCAACCATTAATGATACCACAATAGATGATGTTATTAGAGGTAGAAAAAGAGCAAGATCGAGATCTTCAAGTGTTTCATCAATTGAATTAGGAAGAAGAGATGGTGAAGGATCACGTTCTAGAAATAGTTTATCAAGAACAGATGATTTCCCACAGTATGACGATTTTGGATACGAAAACAATTGGGACTACAATAATGATATTTTACCTGATGCTAATGAAGAAGCTGATAATGCAATGATTGACATTTCTTTCCCCGAACATCCTGAGTTTGATGACATCGGTGTTGAGAGTAAAGAACCTCATTTTGGTTTACAAAGGGATGCCACTGGTAATAGCTCTTCCACAGGAATTGATGATGTAGATTTGAAAATGTTTTATGATGAATTAATGGAAAAGAAAGCTGACAAATTTGTTGGAACTATTATAGATGAAGAACAAGATATTAAAGAGATGGGTTTTGGTGATATTTTGGCTGAGTCTTGCTCCAGAGCGGCTGTTGCTGCCCGTTTTCACAAGCTATTGCACTTAACGACCAAGAATCTGATTGGATTGGATGTCCATGTGCAGAAAAGTGAAAGGAAAACGAAATGGTCTTTGCTAGAGGTGAAAAATGTTCTTGTGCTCTGTTGAATCAAAATTCAGAACTTAATTTTATGTCTAACTCTTAGTTAGTTTTACTCTTTTCTTTGCTATGTATAAACCTGTTCTATTACGCTGGTATTTGCTATTTGTTTTATCTCCCATTCATATATCTAGGTATATAGAAGCTTTTGTTGTATTACATTAATTATGTTACTTATATATAAAAAAAGTAATTAAAATAAAGAGATCCTCTGAACTTATTAAGCGTTACGAACACCACTGACAATATCATCAACTCTTAATAACATACTAGCACTCTCAATAGAGGTCTTTGCACTTTGTTGTTTGATAACTTCTGGCTCCCAGATACCATATTCGTTCATATCCACAATTTTACCAGACTCACCATCGATACCCCATGTATGTTCTCCATTGGCATGTTTAGCTCTTAACTGGGACAACACTCTAATTGGATTACCACCACAATTTTGAATTAAGGTTCTTGGGATAACTTCAAATGCATTAGCGACAGCTTGATATGGCCATTGTTGAACACCTTCAATTTTCTTAGCTCTTTCAGACAATCCAACACTAACTGCCATTTCAGTGGCACCTCCACCTGGAGCTAAACTTGGTTCAAAATACACATTTCTAGTAACGGCTAAAGCATCTTGTAAGTTTCTTTCAATCTCATTTAAAATATCTTTAGAAGCGCCTCTCAATAAGATTGTACAAGCTTGAGGGTCTGCGCATTTAACAATGTAGGTAAAATATTCATCACCAATTAATTTAACTTCAAATAATCCACACTTGGTACCGACATCAGATTCTTTCAAATCTTCAACTCTATTGACAATGGTAGCACCAGTAGCTCTTCCTATTCTATTATTATCGGATTTTTTGACTCTTCTTAAGGCACTACATCCACCCTTTAATAAATAATGTTGAGCCAAGTCAGAAACACCCTTTTCAGTAATAACTAAATCTGGCTTTAATTCTAAGATTTGATCGCACATTAATTTAACTTGTTCTTCTTCGATTTGTAGTAATCTATTCCAATCACTTTCTTTAGTAATTTCAATATTAGTTTGAGATTCACCTTTTTTATATTCCAATGAGCAATCAAGTAATAAAATTCTTGGATTTTCTATTAATCTTTTCATCTTTGGATGAACAACATCTTTGTTTAATAAAATACCGTCTAAAACTTCAGATTCCTCAATTTCGCCACCTGGGATTTTTTCCACTTTAGCATATCTCTTAGTGTCGATTTCTTTGTGATCACCCTCTTCCACTAAGACAGTTTTAGTAGCCTTCAATGCTAATCTACACATCTTGTCTGACCATTTAGCAACATATTTGGTACCGATTGAGGCTGAAATCAATTGAATCATAGCATCCTCATTGTCTAAATCAACAGGCTTGGAAACTTTATGAATGATTTCTAAGGCATCTTGCAAAGCTTGTTTCAAAGCTTGAATTATAACAACAGGATGAATGTTTTTTTCAATATATGGAAAAGTTTGAGCTAAAATTTCACCAGCAAGAATAATCACACTCGTAGTACCATCACCAACTTCTTCATCCTGAGTTCTACTTAATTCAATCATAGACTTTGCAGCTGGATGGGCAACGTCAATTTCCCTTAAGATAGCATGTCCGTCATTGGTTAAAACAATACCTCCCATTGGATCCAATAACATTTTTAACATTGCTTTTGGCCCTAAACATGTTCTGATGATATCTGCAACTGCCTTGGCCGCAGTAATGTTTTGAATTTGAGCTTCACGACCAGTTTGTCTCTGGGTTGAAGTATTCATAAAAACAACAGGTGCTTGCATTTTTGAATATACTAGTTGAGTTGTGTCTTTAAGAGGTTGTGTATTCTAGCAGTTCTTCTTGTTGTGAATTGTAGCCACTTATGGTGTTCTTCATCGAACTCCAGCGCAGTACGTATCGAGCGACCGACACGCGTTAAAAATTTGAAGAAATATTTGCACCCGTGCACTGGATCAATTTTTCATTCGATCTCAGGTCCTTAGCTAGATAACAGGCGCTATAAACAAGATTATTCCTGACTCATATCAATTGATTAGCCCAATTTCAAAAGTAGTTCATCTATTACTAAGACAATGGCATCAACCGTCAACCAAGATAATCTTTTGAAGTGGTTGCGAAATCCAAGAAACAAAACGTTTTGGAATGAAGACCTAGTCTCTCTGAAGCCGTCAAAGTGTGGTGGTTTGGGTGTTTTTGCCAAAGATGATTTAATCCCAGACCCAGAAAACCAAGAAGAAAACTTAGTTCTAAGAATAGATAAAACGTGCATTTTAAGTGCACAGAATTCAGTGATTTCAAATTTGCTCTATGATTCAAAGATTAATGGAATGTATGGGTTAGTGTTAGCTTTCTTGTATGAAAAATCGCTAGGCGAAAAGTCGCCTTGGTTCGATTACATTAATTCAATCAATTATCATGATTCTAAAGGTGAGTTGATTTTACCTCCTTGTCTTTGGTCAAACGAAGATAAATCAAAGTTGGAAGGGACAGAAGCTGAATTGATGGGTGTTTTAGATTCATCCGAACTAGAAGAGCATTTTACAATCTCACTACAGTTTGCTAAAGATAATCAAAATATAATAAGGATTCCATCTGAATTGGCATTATCATTATCAGATACAAAAGAGAGTAATGAACAGAAATACCATGAATTTGGTGCTATAACGTTGGCTCTAGCTTCTAGAGGCTTTTCGATTGATAGCTACCATGAAATAGCATTAGTTCCTGCTGCTGATCTATTCAACCATGATTCATATGGTAATGAAAATGTTCATTTTGAAGCATTGGGCGATGTTTGCCCTTTCTGTGGTAAATATGAAGAGTGTGGTCATGAAGAGTTCGGTGGTCCAGACAGTGAAGATGAGAATAGCGATGTTGAAATGGATGGAGATGATGAAGGTGATTGGGATGATGTAAGTAGTAATGAAAATCAAAGCGTAAATGAAGATAAAATTGAGGAAGAGGAAGAAGGTATTACGGAAATTACTGAAGATTATATCAAAAAAGTTGAAGAAGAGCTAGAAGCTGAAAAGTTGGCTGAACAGGAAGAGGAAGAAGAAGAAGAAGAAGAAGAAGAAGAAGATGATGATGATGATGATGAAGGTGATTCTGAAAGTGATGATGAAATGTTAGATGAAGATGGTCTTCCAATTGATCCGGAAGAACTTTTATTAGACCCCGATGAATGTTGTGATATCATCATCCAATCTCCTATTAAAAAGGGTGAAGAAATTTTCAATACTTATGGCGATTTATCTAACCCAATTTTATTAGCTAGATACGGTTTTACTGTTTTAGACAATCCGAGTGATAATGTCACTTTAGGAAAACAAATACTAAAATATAAAAAGACTGCTAGCAAGAAAATAAGCAAGAGATTGGAGTGGTTTTCCGGGGAGGGATATTTTGCTCTGAAGCAGTACTTAAGAGCCTTAACCCCCAAGAAGGAGGATTGTACCTCTGGATCCTGTGATGTTGACCAAAAATGTTGTGATGATCATGATCATGATTATGAAAAAGAAGAAGAAGAAGATTATGATGAGGATGAGGATGAGGATGAGGATTCTTGGTTGTTGAGTGCTAAAGTTGAATGTCCAGGGATATCATCCCCGTTTGCTTATGCGGTCGCTAAGCTGGCCACCATTCAAGATTCAGAAATGATCAAACTTACTCGTAATTTAACAGAAAAGAATATTAAGAAGTACTTAGTTAAGGAAAGTGATGAAGCTACTAAACTACTGTTGAAATGGTGCAAAGAAAGATATTTGGATTTCAACCATTTTGCAGATTTGAAATCGTCTGAGATCAAGAAACTGTTAGCGAAAGGTGACCTTTCGGAAAGAGATATCATAATAGCAACTCTGATATATGATGAGAAGGCTCTATTGGAAAAATGTATCAAGAGTTTGTAATTAATACTATAGATAATCGAAATAATCGAAATAATCGAAATAATCGAAATAATCGAAATCGCTCACGTGATATGTTTGGCGCACGACACTTTTCTCCGCCAATAACAGTTTCGCTGAAACGAAACGAACTCGTCTGAACAGAGTTTAACTGAAGAACTATACCAAAATAGCAGTGGAGAAACCAACAAAGGCTGCCCCAATTTCATTATCAGATAATGTACAACGCTGCTACAAGACAGGCTGTCGCCAGAAGAACCTTACAGTTCTCTAGGGCTCAATTCAGATTGAACTCTACTGCTGCAAAGCCTAAGAAGAAACACCCAGTTAGAAGTTTCTTCTTGAAATTAGGTTTCTGGACCACTGTTATTTACACAGGTGCCACTGCAGTTGCTCTAAAAAGTGACAGTTTCCAAGATGCTTTCATTGACTATTTTCCATTTGCCGAAGACGCTTTGGACCTTGGTACCTATATTACAAATCATAAAGACGAACTTTTAGATGTTAATACTTACAAGATTCAATCAATTGGTGATATTAAAGAAAAATTATCTAACTTAGATAAGACAAAAAGTATTCCTCATTCAGGTGCTCAATCATCTAAAGTTGATCCATCTGCTTTGGGGGGTCCAGCCGCCGCTTCTTCTCCTTCTCCAGTGCCAAAGAAACCATCTACTTCTCCAGCTCCAGAGGAAAAGAAATTACAAATTCCATTATTGACTTTGGAGACCGGTAACCCTGATATTCAAAATACTGTTAGCTCAATTAATGATTTCATTTCTTCTATCAATAAAAGTTCAGCTTCTGCTGACGCTGGAAAATTAGTTGCCTCAGTTTCGGACACCGTTTCTGATTTATCTGCTAAATACGCTGAATTGGCTTCTTCAAAGAAATCCGAGCTGGAAAAATACTTAAAAGATAAGTCTGACGAATTGACTTTACAATATAATGAACAAAAGGTTAAACTGACCAAAGAATTCACCGATAGTCTAGCCGCTGCTAAAGTTGAAATTGAAAAAAAGCATAATGATATTTTAAAGAATGATTTAAAAGCTACCAGAGAATCTATCTTAGCTGAAGCTCAAAATGTTATTGTCAAGTCTAAAAACGATACTATTGATGAATTTAACGCTGTCATCACTGAAAAGATTGAAAATGAAAGAAATGGTAAATTAAAGAATCTAGCTGCTGTTATCGCAAGAGTTGAAGAAATGGAAAAATTCGAACTTGAATTATCTAAGTCAGCTGCTGCTTACACTAACTATAAGGCTATTAAAGTTTCTGTGAATAAGATCCAGCAATTATTAGCTACCAATGAACCATCTCCAAATGCCGGTAAAGCTTTGGCTTTGGAACTATCTACCCTAAAGTCTTTAACTTCTCCTTTACAAAACGAATTAATTGACTCTGCTGTCAATTCCTTACCATCTCAAGAATATATACTTAAAACTGGTGGTGTTTTAACTCAGTCACAATTAATTTCCAGATGGGAATTGCTTCTACCTGAATTAAGATCCGTTTCTCTGTTACCACCAAATGCCGGTTTATTGGGTCATATTTCTTCTGTACTATTCTCTAAATTACTGTTTTCTAAGGCTGGTGCTCCAGTTAAGACTGATAACAATTTGACTGGTAATGATGTTGAATCTGTCATTGCCAGAGTTAACGATTACCTAGTTAAAAACGAATTAGATAACGCTGTTGAAGAAGTTTCTAGTTTGAAAGGCTGGGGTAGAAAATTGGCCGACGATTGGCTAGTTGAAAGTAGAAAGAAGTTAGAATTACAGTTCTTGGTTGATCTTATCGATACCGAATTGACCGTTTCTGCATGAGTTTGTTGTACTTCCTCGTACTACTGAACGAACCTTTTTTGAAAAAAAACATAATATGACCCTTGTTACATAAACGTATAGATGGAATTTTCCTTTTTATTTCTCTTATTATTCTCTAGACGAATCCGTAATGTATTTCTCTTATTCTTCGAATCTTCGTAAACAAGTTGCCGCGAGTGGAAGAGGTCAAATTTTCCAGCCTCCTGGTTTGGCTGTTGAGTGTTGTTGATCATCAAACTCGTCAACACGTCGGCAAGTTTCGATTTCCTCCTTTTCTCCTCAAAACTACAACTCTTTCAACGCTGTCTACATCACAATGGCCAGTTCTACTACAGCAGCTCCTCAGGTTTACGGTGCAGACGAGGTCAATGCGGTCGTTCTAGACCCGGGATCTCACACAACAAGAATTGGTTATGCTGGATATGATACTCCATCTTTAGTGTTACCTTCATATTATGGCGAAGTCACTGATGAAACTGGTTCTATCACAAAAAGAGTCTACAATGATAGTGTCCTTTACATGCCTAGAGAAAGCATGAAAATAAAACCTATTTTGAATAATAGCATCGTCGACGATTGGGATGGTGCTATAAATCAATATGAATACATGTTTAAAGAAATGAGTATCGACCCTCAAGATCAACCTTTATTGTTAACTGAATCCACTTTGAATTCGTATAAGAACAAAGAAAAAGCATTAGAAGTTTTTTTGGAGCAAGAAAACTTCTGTGCATTTTACGCTGCTAAACAACCTACTTGTGTTTCGTTTGCCCTGGGTAGAACTAATTGTTTAGTTGTTGATATTGGTCATGACTTAGTCACTGCTACCCCTGTTGTTGATGGTTTCAGTTTAAGAAATCAAGTCATGGGTACTAGATATGCAGGAGCTTTTGTCGATCAACAATTAAAACAATTTTTAAAAGAGAAAGATATTGAAATTATTCCTCATTATCAGGTTAAGAGTAAAATGCCTGTATATTGGGAAAAGAATGCTGATAAACCTTCATACAAATCTAAAGATTATTCTTATAGTATAGATGGATCAATTGCTGAATTTTCAAATATGAGAACTCTATTGGAAATGAAAGAAACGTTAATGAACTGTACATTAGAAAAGGAAGAAGATGAATTGAAAGAAAGATTAAGACTACGTGAAGAAAACTCAAATAATGCAGAAGAGGATCTTGATGATACTCGAGATTTCGAAATGCCTAATGGTTTGAGTATCCCATTTACAGAGTATGAAAGAACCAAGCTTTCGAACAGTCTATTTAATCCTTCCCAAGTTCTACCTTCAAGTGGTGTTGTCCAAGGCTGGGAAGATCCACATACAGGTAACATTATTAAAACATTAGGAACTGGAAATGAAAAGAACAGTAAGTTATATGTTCCATTAAGAAGAAATGTTAAGAAATCTGAAGAAGAAGATAAGGATAAGGAAAATGGTGAACATCCTGAGGGTGCCGATGCTGAGTTATCTCAAAGCAGCAATGGCACTGAAGTTAAAGAGGGCCTAGGACTAACTAAATTAGTGCAATCTGTTTTAGATAAGCTTGATGCTGACTTAAAACCTCAATTAGCGAACAATATTGTTTTAACTGGTTCAACTTCTCTGGTTCCAAACCTAAATAGAAGATTGCATGAAGAATTGGCAATTTTAAATCCAAGTATGAAGATTAGAGTCCATTCTTCAGGTAACACAATTGAAAGAAAGTACGCATCTTATATTGGTGGTTCTATATTGTCTTCTTTGGGTACTTTCCATCAACTTTGGGTTTCGCAAGCTGAATATAAAGAAGTTGGACCTGAAAGATTAATCGTCAGTAGGTTCAGATAAATTCCTATTACTTTCTTCTCTTCTGTACTTTTATTTATGTAAATTTTTTAATGTTTTTGATTTTCTTTTAAAAATAAGACAAAATTCAATATGCAAGTTACTACGCAAAATAGAATATATCTAGAAATGAAAATTAAATTAATAATAATAAACACGATTCGTAAAAGTAGCATAAAGCTTATTCAGAAAGATGGAAGCGGTAACAAAAAAAAAGTAGGAAAGAAGAACTCAAAAGACCCAAATATAACTGAAGATAAAAAAGCAAATAAAAACAATAAAACAGGTTAAAGAGAGAGTATTAGAAGTTGGATGAAAGAACAAATGATGACTGATAATCAGGAAGCAGGATATATATAATAAAGATGAAAGATAAATGCAGATTAATTGAGTAATAAAATAAATGAATATATTAAAGATCGAGAGGATCGTTGATGATACTTAACAGGCACATTGTTGTTCATTGGTGTTCTGTCTTCTAGTATTCAAATCCACAGTCTTTCTTCTATGGTGTGATTGCTTTAATTTATCTTCAATTGGTAATTTCAAGGCAACTTCTCTAAAACAATCTTTGACATTTTCTCCAGACTTCGCACTAACTTCAAAATATAATAAATTTAATTCATTAGCAAAAGACTGCGCTTCATCAGTAGATATTTTTCTTTCTTCTTCTAAGTCTAATTTATTTCCAACTAATGCTATAACTATGTCGGAATTAGCTTGTTTTTGCAATTCTTTAACCCAATATTTAGCCTTATCTAATGAAGATTCCTGTGTGATATCAAAGACAACTAATGCAGCTTGAGCGTTTCTATAATACATTGAAGCTAATGATCTGTATCTTTCCTGACCAGCCGTATCCCATATTTCAAATTTAACGGTGGTATTAAGGTCAACTTGAATTATTTGAGTTAAAAATGCTGCACCGATTGTGGATTCACGCAATTCTGTAAACGAGTCTTTAACAAATCTTTGAACTATAGAGGATTTACCAACGGCAGATTCACCTATATTAGATAAAACAAATTTGACTATGAGTTAGTAAACTAAACCATGAAAATTGTAAAGGGCGCAAAAAATAACTTTTGTATGCATGATAAGGTATCATCCACAACGGTTATCATTGCACATCTGTTTTATTATACGTACCAAGTAAGACCAATTTGAACTGGACAAATCTGGTTGGAGGAGGGCCTGCAAGAGTAGAGGACTGAGAGGATGTTTCCGACATATTATGAAAACGGGTTATAAGCTATATGAAAGAAAGTGGATGTGGTGCCCTTCAAAGAAAAAAAATCGAAGTGAAATGAACTTGTTATTTACACAGAAACAGAATTAAGCTGAGCAGGCAACAGGTCATATAATCTCACTTCCCCAAAAAGAAAATTGCGCAAGCCCGGAATCGAACCGGGGGCCCAACGATGGCAACGTTGGATTTTACCACTAAACCACTTGCGCTGTTCTTGTTATTGTAAGAAGTTAGCCAATTGATAATCTTCTTGATGTCGTTATTCCTTTTCTAATTAACTCTGGTACTTGAACGTCCAAGTTACCTATATTCTTATATGTGTAAAATAACTTAATTCTTCTTGGATTCCACTCCAGAATACACAAACTATAAAATCATAACAATGTGCAGAGCACCAAATTTATATGTAAAAAAGCAAAACTAATAGGTAACAAATAGTAAGCAAGTTTAACCATTATAGGAAACAAAAATAATAAACAAGTTTAGCCATTTTAGGAAAACTCCAGGTTATGACTTCGTCTGGTTTCCAACCTTTTCTCTTACAGTTATAGTTCAACTTGTGAAGTTTGAACAATTGATCTTCTTGATTTATTATATGTTAGTATAATCAGACTTGTAAAGATTAGTTTCCTTCAGCCTCTATTTACGATATAAGTTGTATATGTCAAATCAATCAAATATTAACTAAAAACAAGCTATATAGTGTACAGGAAACTCGGTTATATGTAAATTAATAAATGAGAAAGATATGAATTTTAATTATAAGCTGTTGCTCTTTTTTCTCAGGCATTTTTGACCACTAACCAAATATCTATGAATCAATTGACTTGATCAATTTAAATAATCAACATAGGTACTTTTTAGAATTTTACCATCTTGAAGACTCATTATTCTCTCTGATTCTTTTTCAATATCTGCTGGATTTGCTTGTGCTTGCAAGAAAGTTATAAAAGTGTTCAATCTATCTTTTAGCTGATTTATTTTAGTAGAATTATCAAGTAAATCTTCTTTCATCTTGTGAATGAGTTGTTGTTGACATTCCACTGTTTCTGTAAGTTTCGTTAAAAATTTAATACCAACTGGATCTATTCCTTTAAAATCAGGCTGTTGGGTTATTACCATAATTTCCTTGATGAGAGCGTTGGTAGCGTTTTCAATTTCGGTTCTCTCTATTCGAGTTTCAACTATTTTTCCAATAACGAATCTTACTAAGTAAAACAAACAAGGAAACCCTAATATTGCAAGCCAGAGATACACTTGATGCATAACAACGAACTTGGAATCATCGTTTGTGTAATAATTACTCAAGTTGGGATAATTGAAACCATCTGGATACAACACATTTTGCAATTCAACAGCATTTTCAAAACATGACTTAACAGTAGCTTTAACTTCTCCTAATGGGCAATAATTGTAGACATCCTTTAAACATAAATTGAAATCATTTGTAACGTAATCTGTAAAAACTGAACTAGCTTCATCAAGTATTTTCGTTTTGTATATGTTGAAACAGTTACTAGCAGAACAGTGATTTAAGTATTGATTTAGTACTGGAAACTGAACCTGGAACCTGGTTACATTGATTAAATGAATTAAATAATTATATCCCCAGTAAATGAAGGTAAATATGATAGATAATATGAGGAGTGGACGTAGATAATCCAGAGAGTGAATTTGCTTTTGTTTATCTAGTGGAGTGGTGGTGTGAGTGAAAAGTGCCATTATACCGAGAGGTTATATCATAAAGGGAAAGGTTTTGGAGACTTATATCTTGGTAAATGTTAATTTGGAATATTGAATCTTGTTGCTTGTTATCTATTTTCAGAAATTTGAGAGGAAAACTGATGGGAAATCATTGCTATTGTTATCCCTCTTTTGTTCACATTAGGAGAGCATCATCGGCATTGTACATTGGGTCAAAATAGAACTGAACCACAAGTAAGAATGTCTTACAATATATTTAACTTATAAGGAAATAAAAATGAAATTCGTATTGAATTAAAGGAATAAATAACATCAGCAGTCTTGAAAGCCCACCTCGTTTACGAATTGGACCTTACTATAAAAGGGGCAGCACTTAACCATAATTACGTAGGTTAAAATTATCTCAAAAACTAGTCTTCAGTGCTAAAACAACTTTATGCAACAACTCAAATCAAAAGAAATATAAAACTACGCAATTAAAGGTACTTAATATAGGATCTGAACCTTCGATTTTGATTGTATTTTATCTTCTATGAAGCTAAAAACTAATTTCAAATATACATCTATACACCAGATTTAACAATTAATACTATATAAGCTATAAAACAGTTTTGGTTATAAATTGGGCGTGTGGCGTAGTTGGTAGCGCGCTCCCTTAGCATGGGAGAGGTCTTGGGTTCAACTCCCAACTCGTCCATTTATTTTTAACTGATTTTAGCCACAGTAAGTACACCTTACAAACTGACCAGATATGTCTGTGATTTTCAGGGATGTACATTCTTTTTCAAACCTAGACATATATATTACGTAGAGTAAATATTGAAAAGTTATTTTTATATCTTCGTAAGTAAAAAGGCATTACCAGATTTAGAGTAATAAAAGGAGGGAGATAGCGCAATCAATCATACAGGTCACAAATATATGCAAAGCCAATTTTTGAATTCATAAGATAATAGAAAGATAAAATAGGAACGAAACACAGGAACAAACAAGGAAGTACAAACATGTATATATAGTAATAATTCTTTTCAGGTATAATAATAGAGTACTAACAAAATGAAACATAACAGAAACGCAAATTCTTGAAAAGCAATTATTAATAAATCAATAGACAAAAAATTCATATACAGTATGCTATAATTCACTAATTGTATGGAAAACGAATGACTATAATATAAAAAGTGAGATATGTGATCAATAAAAAGAACCCATTTTTTTTTCGAAATATATATCTCTTTTAATATGAGTGCATGAGTGATAAAGTAACAAAAAGAAACACCAAATAAAGCAAGTTAGAGCCAGATTAAATAACAGTAATAATAATAATAAACAAAACTAGTAGTCAACAATTGATATATAGCAATAGGTATGGAGACAAAAACATAATGTACAAAAGGTAATTTTTTTCATAGTATAGTAAAAAAGCAAGTATTCAGATATTAGAACATACTTTCGTCGCCATCATCATCTTCTAAATCCGAATCAGCATCATAATAATCGTGCATTCCACATGAATTGCTAGAACCACCATCACAATAGTAACCAGTTCCAGCAGAACTTGAACTTGAAGGTGACATGACGCCATCATAACCATTTCTCATATAGTTTTCAATCTCATTTGAAGGAGATTTTGATAATTCAAGACCTCTCTTACCACCAGTGTAAGGAGTAGAAGTCACTTCAAAACCATTATTACCTAAATATAAAGTATATCCGTCTATACCATGGGTTAAATTATTGATATCAAAAGTGGAATTTTGTTCTATCACTCTTTGCATAACATTATTATCGGACAAGAAAGTTCTAATGTTACCTAATGGAGTGAATTGAATGAAACCACCTTCGGGATGATGAAATTTAGGATATTCTTCTAGGTTGATATTGTCTAGAGTTAATTCATCATTTGGGACTTGCTGATGGGTAGTGGTTGAAGTCGTGGATTGCTTAGTTTTCTTGAAGCAATCATCAGATTCAGAACTTCTTCTTTTAGTTCTAGTATTGTTTGAGTTTGGTCTTAGACCAGCAGCAGCTTTAGCTAATCTTTGAGCATGGTCAGCAGAAGGGATGAATCTGTGATCACGATGGAACATTGGGGCAGGCTGTGGTTGCTGAACCATAGCTGGACCACAATCACTAGGGTTTGAGTAGTCAGGTAATTGATAGGTTGCCATTGAAGCTGAATAAACCATGTTGAAGGGTATTGTAGGTAGTAAAGGTATAATAAAGGTATAAACGGGGAAAAGAAGAAGAGTGGATAAAGTAAAGTGAATATGAATAGGTATAGCACGCGACTTGCTCTTATTATGGCTGGCTAACAGTTAATAAAGGGAACAAGAAAGAGGACGTGTAACGGGGAGGGGAAAAGGAGAAGGAAAAGAAAAAGAGGAAACGTCGGAGACCTTATAGGAAGAAGAAGAGTGAAGTGACAAGATAAAACAAACGAAACGGAATAGGACCAAGCCAGAATGGGAAGACAAGCAGGACGATTAGATGATTGAAAAAGGAAGGGAAAATTTTGACCTAGCTAATAATTAATTTGCGACGCGATGGTCGGCTAGACTCATTCGTTCTATGTAAGGCTGGCTGGTTTTTTTCCAAGTGGGTGACTCGGCCGTTCGCAAAAAAAATCGCAAAGCGGGAAATTGCCTTGTCACAATTGACACGAACAGCGGACTGGCAGCCGAGCCATGTGGCCCGTGACCAGAAAACCGGCATAACTATCATGCACCGCCGTGCTGATGCGTTGTGTGGAGCGGTAAAAATGTGGTGCACAGGTGTGGCGCGTGCAGCCAGCACAGCACAGCCCGGACAATCAGATAAGAAATTCTGTAGGGGAGAGAGAGAGAGAGGAACTGAAATGTTGAGCTCTGAGAATGAAAATTAATGACAACGCAAAGGAGGCGAAACTAGCAAAACGAACAGAGTATTCAAGGCATGTTTGCTGTTGCTGTACAGATCCGTTATGTTGTTAAAGAGTAAAAGAGAGTAGAAGAGCTGGAGTCTCAACCAAATCAACGATTTAAGGGGTATAGTTGTGGCATAAAGACAAGGTATACATCACGTATATCACCTTGATGAAAGCAACCATGTCTATCACATTTGAGAAAAAGACAACTCTAAATAAACTATGTGGCTAATCATAATTGGATGAGTAATCAGTAAAATGGAGGGAGATGCAGAATCGAGAATTAGGTGGAAATGGGATGGACAGCTGGGACAATAAGGTGTGAATTTCCGAAAGTGGAGAGTGTAGTCGACATGGATGGAAATAAGCTGTAAGCCAACCAGCAAGCTCAAAATCACCCGGAATTCGTTTTCAGAAAATTCTGTTGATAATTCAGCCGCAGTCTCTGATGCACGTCGATCGGCTACAATTAGTCTACTGGCACATTCCGTGGGATGGCAGACACTGATTCACATTTTAAACTTCTAAATCTTCTTTAGCTTGGACGACAGCAAGAATCATCAACTAAGAAGAGAAGGACCAACTACCTCTGGTATAAACACGCCTTACAAATAGATACTATACATCATTTTTAATACATATTATTATCTCTTCGTCCAACTGTCTCCTCTCTCTTCTGGTCAAGACTAACAAACATTTTTTTAAAAGAAACTATATCAAATAATGGATTTATCAAATCTCTCTTCAAACCTACCTCTCTCTCACCCAATAGATGATGATTCCATTAATCAAATCAATAAGGAATTATCAAATGAATTTAAAATTGGTGCTAGATCAATAGCTGCTTTATATAGATTATCAAATACAAAAAATTCTTTAATTAAGGCAAAAGGTTACTTAAATTGTATTGATGATTTAATCAATTTAATTGATAAGGGCTCTGTTACTGATTTAAATCAATTAATAAATGTTTTACATGACAAAAAATCTGAATTAACAGGAACTAAATCCCCAAGGCCTTCAGATGAAAAAGTTCCTTCAAAACTAGAACAAGAGAATTCAAATGCCCAACAGCAAAAATCTATCACTACCTCTGATATCAGTACTTCAGTTCACCAGAAGACATCTGACAATGAATACGAAGATAATAATAATGATTCTCATCCCTCAATCAATTCCACTTCTTTGGAACTTTCAGAAAATCATGAATTTGGTATAAACTCGCCTTCGCCTTTCCAGTTTCCGCCTTCAAGAGCTCCTTTATCATTACATCCACAAGCTTCGAGATATCATCATCACTCTCACTCTTCTAACAACAGAATTTCGAAACCCAATAATAAAATAAAAGAATATAATTTGAATTACAAATTAAGACACCAACATTACAGTTCTCAAGATGGATCTGACGGTTTTGATGATGAACCAGAACATATTAACGAACAAGACGATGATGAAATGGTTTATAATGATGACCAGACACATAATAACAAAAGAAGATTGAATGATATAAAGTCATTAACTGTTGCTGGCATATCGCCATCTGTTAAAAAGCTCAAACCTTAATTATTCCTAAGTTAATTGTGATTTCTTTAAATTTTGCATATGTGCATATAAAATTCTCTTGTCTGTTTTATTATTAATGATTCCTATATATAAAAGGCAGATAATAGGTTTTTCTAATGTTGCTTTAACTTGTTTTATTTTCTATATAACTACTGCTACCATTTGTTTTTTCTTTCCTTCGTTTATCCCTGTATTTTCATCACCCATTTCTTCTTTTAATGAGTCTTTCATCACTTCAATACTTTGATTTTCTTGTTTTTTTGTTAGATCTGCTATCTTTTCTTCCTCCTCTATGTCCATTCAGCTGCATTTTACATTTTCCAGTTTGTTGTGAATTTTTGGGTATTTATCTCTTACTGTAATCATTGCTAAATATTTATTTTTTATTTTCATTGCTGCCACTTTTTAATATATTATATCATTTTGAATTAGTTCCATGATGGCATTAAAATGAAGTAAGCTTAGAGTGGAGCCTCATATTCTCTCTTTTTTTGTCTTGTGCTTGTTGTATACTACAGGCGGATGTAATTTAATGAAAGACAACGAAAAGTATTTATGTAAATATGTTTATGTAACTATGAAGAAAAGGAGGTGTTGAAGCCAAAGAATAAAATAGTTCTAAAATATGAAAAGTATATATGTGTGCATCTGAATAGTAAAAAGTGAGATTTTGTCTATAGTAAAAGTTGTAAGGTATGATTCAAAAGTATAATCATGAAATACTAATGATTTGAGAAAATATCATTCATCTCTTGGGTAAATAGATAATAATACTAACAAGTTAAGTAAAGTTAAAGTTAAAGTTAAAGTAAAGTTAAATGAAGTAAAATAAAGTTAGGTGAAGTGAACAAAGTTAAAGAACAGAAATTAATGATAATATCTCAGAAAAGATCCAAAAACTACTCACAGTCAGTACAGGTGACTGTCATCATAACCATAGACAAAGTCGAAGTGGTCAATAAGTGAGTGGAACATTCAATGGAACCATCACCATTAAGATCACTTTTAACCGTTGTGGTTTCGGTATAAACCGTAGGAGAATTTGTAGTAGTACTTGCACCCTCTAATGCTGAGGTTGCTGACGCCTTTGTGGTATCAGTGGTTTCAATTGCCAAACCATATGTATTACCCCAACTCGAGGACCAGGAAGTTGACCACGAAGTCGACCAAGACCATTGAAGGGCACATTCATCGCAATCTGATGGAATAGTGATATCATAACCAGAAAGACAATCCAAACTTGTACAATCAGATGACGCACTAATGGTAAACTCTGGGAGAGAAATTGTCTCGAAACATTCTTCACAAACACAACCAGAACTTAAACTGAAACTTGTCATTGTGAAACCAGCAGTCATTCCGGCTTCAACATTTCCTTCGGCACTACCAGTGGTATCATTAGCAGTAACTTGCGCGTTACCTTGTGCTGAAGCAGTTGTTACATTCTGTTGTGAAGAAGAACCAGTACCCCCAGTTTCTTGAGGAACAGTGGCAGTTTGTTGAGCAGGAGAAGTACTTTTACTAGTTTGCGCAGAAGGTGAGCTAGTACCAGTGGTTGCAGGAGAAGTTTCTTCAGAAGTAGTTGTGCTGGTGGCCTTAACCGCTTGCTTGGAGGATGAAAGAGTTCCAGTGGTTTCTTCAGAAGGAGTAATAGCACTAGTTGTTGCTTCTAGAGAAGTGGTGGCGCTTTTAGAAGTGGACTTTGTGCCAGTAGGAGTGGCAATAATGAGAGTTTTACTGGAAGAAGTTGTTTCCTGTGGAGAAGTAGTGGTACCAGAAGGTGAAGTAGTAATAGAAGATGTAGTTTCTTCAGAAGGAGTTGCACTGCTTGTTTCTTCTGGAGATGAGGCAGTACTCTTAGCATTAGCCTGTGTAATAGTATTTGTTGATTGAGATTTACCAGAGCTACCACTTGAAGAACTGGTTTCAGAAACACTATATTCACCAGAAGCAGTGATACCAGCGGAACCAGTAATAGAAGCGCTCAAATAGGAATTAAAGATACCAGTCCAACCACTAACTAAATTACCAGTTGGAATAGCGACGTTTCCAATACAACCACAACTGGTACAAGAACTTGGAGCAGTAAAACCAGGGAGACTCATTGAAGGGAAACAGTCCATACCTGTACAACCAGAAGGTAATTCATACGCTGCAATAGTGTAATCAGACGATTCACTGCATGACAAGATATAATCAAAACCACCAGAACCTAATTCACTTAGTAAACCACTAATAATACAGCCCGATGTATCACCACTAGTATCGCCAGTCGGAAGAGCGATATTTGGAACACAACCAAGACTCGTACAATCTTCTGAAGGGGTGAAATCTGAGAAAGTCATTGAAGGGAAACAATCTGAACCACAACAACCAGATGGCATATCAAAACCTTGGATCGTAGTTGAAGCACTTTCACCGCTACAAGGCAAAACATAATCTAGACCACATCCACTGGAACAACTGCTGCCAGCCAAACTACCAAAATCCCAGCCACTTTCCCAACCAGAGCTCCATCCTGAGTACGAGGTATCGGAAGAGCCCGAAGTGCCATATGAGCCTGAGCCCCACCCTGAATATGAAGTATCAGAAGAACCAGAAGTATCATAGGAACCAGAGCCCCATCCTGAGTATGAGGTATCGGAAGAGCCTGAGGTGCCATATGAGCCTGAGCCCCACCCTGAATATGAAGTATCTGAAGATCCAGAAGTGTCAGAAGAACCAGAAGTATCATAGGAACCAGAACCCCATCCTGAGTATGAGGTATCGGAAGAACCCGAAGTACCGTATGAGCCAGAACCCCATGAGGAGCCTGAAGAATCATATGAAGTGCTTCCAGAACTAGATCCCCACCCAGAAGTATCGTAGGAACCTGTACCAGAGCCCCATCCTGAATATGAAGTATCAGAAGAACCAGAATAGGAACCAGAAGTAGAACCAGTGCTAGAACCCCAACCTGAACCACTAGAACTACCAGAAGTTGAACCACTAGAGGACGAAGTCTCATCACAGTCACATTTTTCAACACCGGCAACTTCATTAGCAGCAGCACAAGGTATTGCTAAAGGTGCTGGAAGTGGATGGGCTATAGTTGAAGTACTTAAAGTACCGACTAAATAAATTGCTTGAGCAAATGAAATTGAAATCATGGTATAAATAAATTTAAAGGAATGAAAATGATTTCTTGATTTTGTAAACGAATGTAAATGAATGTGAGGGTATTTATTTGATGATATTCTAAAACAATATTTGCATTATATAACCAGTCATATTGAAGTAAAAAAAGGAAATAATTTTGATTTTATATCAAGTTAAAGTCCTATTAGTTTTAGAAGAATTGAAAGATGCTTTTAGATCAAGCTTCATAAGCTCAGCCTATTTACCCTTAAACCTAGAAATTATGCCAAAGAGCGGTAAAATGATACCACAATCCCTAATGATTAGAAAGCATAGAATATAGTTAAATCCTAGATTGATTGATAGAACCATTAAAATAAAGTAACGTTGTGTATATAATAGAAATTCTGAGACCAACACATCACATCGAAGCATTTAGTTATGAAGAAGTCTAGGCGCAGATGCCAGCTAGCTTAAAATAGGGTCAGATAATAGCTTGTATAAGATAAACCATATTAAACAAGGTTAATTCTGAGGAATAAGCACCAAGCAAGGGTTATTAGGTGGCCACTTTCAATTTTCTTATTTTCAAATTGAGCCCTGAGTATCTTATCCTGGCTTGGCACTTTTTAACGAACTTTTTCCCGAGATATGGGGCTGAGCATGTAATGCGCCGAGGACTTTGTTACTGTGCCACTCCTGTTATTATGCTTTTGGTAAGGGAGTTGATTCATTCATCGAGTCTGCTAATTCCATAATCATAGAAACAGAATGCTAATCATAATATAAAGTAGGCTTGCAGAATAGTCGGGCATTTGGAACTTATAGTACTAATGTCCAATATATAAAACATCAGATGTCATTAAGGGGAAGACTAGGTAAACAAAAGCAGGCTCTAGTGTATTAAGCCAACAACAAAAGCATTTTGTCTGGTTAAGCTTTGAAACAGTAAGGTATATACGGCTTCATATCCGAAGCCAAAATTCATTACAATTATATCCTATAGTTGTGTCGTGTAACTAGTACGGATTGCTCTTTTATTTGTGGTTACGTGTTGAGATCGAATGCTGTAGTAAAACACGGCAGTTACCCCAAATACTGCTTATATACACAGTCTATAATAAATCATAAATTTATTCTTAAAATTACATGTAAACAAACATAATCATATCACATATTTACAACAAGTGTAAACAAAACAAACAATAGAAGAAAAATGGAACGTATCATAATAGATGTACTTAATTCTTGAATTCTAAATCCAGTTTCTTAACAGTATCATCATAACGTTTACTAGCACTGTAAGAATTATTCTGTCTTTTCACCATATCTTTGGCCATGGATTCACTGAACACCAATCTCACCAGATTTTTATATTGATCTAAGTCATACAAGCCATTATTCTTGCCTTTTCCATTGCTGGATCCATTTGACGTACCTCTCTTTTCAGTTTTAATTCTTTCAAGAATACCCTTATCAGTGCTTTTAAACATCTCAAAATATCCAATCGATTTATTAAAGTTAACATCTTCAGGATCATCCATAACATTTCTCAACATTTGTTTTAAAACTCTAATATTAACAAATATAGAATAGACACCATTTGAATTCACTTTAATTATTCTTCTAGATTCAGAAATTAACAAGTGATCAATTAAATCAGGCAAACCAATGAAAACCTGTAATTTATTATCATTATCATCATCGGCTAACACTATAGTAGATGTATTTGCAGATCCATTGTTCGTTATTGCTTGGCATAACAACTTATTTATCTCAACTATGAATTTATTGAATCTCAAAATACTTGAATCAATCTCTCCAGACTCATATGAAGGCATCCAAATTTCTTTACCATATAACTGTGCTATTGTTAGAATGGCCCTTATACGTATATCATATCTCAATAATAACTTAATTCTCCAAGCCATATCATTAAGTTTTTGAACTATCGCTGTGAATTCGTTGATCGATGACCCAAATAAAGCTAAATGAGTATCTTGATCATTGAAGTTAGAATCATTATTCACCACTTCCACCATGACATTTTCTGAAATTACACTTTCGGAACCAGCGTTACTAGTGTTATTACTTGTGTTACCAGATCTTCTTGTTGTTGTTTTAGTAGCTTTATCATTATAGTTTTGGATATGCCATGATTCACGTAATTTAGCCAATTTTGTCCCGGCTGGATTTTCAGAATTAGTAGAAAGCTGTAAGGGCCTAACCTCTCTTTTCAAATCTGGCAACCAAGTTAGAGTATAAACCAATGAAGTTAAAAGCTTAGATAATGCTCCATACTTAGTGGTATCAAACAAATTTTCTTCGCTAATCATATTCACCGTCTTATTATCCAGTTGTAACAATGAGCCAATTTCTTTACTAATCAACGTCTTACTCTGTCTTGGATCTTGATTTATCATCAAATCTGTTGAGGTTTTAACTAATGTTGCATCATTAAGCCAATGTGGTAATAGCTTTGTTTTTGTTTGTTTTAAATAATCCTCTGTCACTAAATCAGATAAGGCAGAACTGTATTTTTCAACCATTTTATGCAGACATTTAACCATTAGATTGACATAAGGTTCTCTGAAATATAATGATGTATCTAGGGCATCTAAGGAAGCCTTGAAGAATCTCTTGAACGCTGTACTTGATTTATATTCACTAGCTCCAGTATTTCCACTTTTACTTAGAACTTTATCAAATTGGAAAATTAATGTACTTTCCAAATGCTTAAAAAACACAATATTCATGAAATGATCAAAGAAATTGAGTGGGTCTTCTTTTTTCTGATTAGGTAACAAAACAGAAGCACCCCCGACAAAAAATAAGAAATTATCAACAATAACACCCATATTAAAAACATTGGGAGGAACTAAAATATTTTTTCTTGCTTGGCTAGCATCGCTTTCTATATAAACGGTGTCATCTGTTCCAATAACTTTTTGCTTTTGTTTACCTTTAAAGATATCATCTAAAGCACCTTTAAATTCAAATGAATTCTTTAAGGCTCCATTTTCTCCAATCTTCAATTTAGCAAATTGGAATAAGGGATCGCTGTTATCAAATATATCACCTTTGACACTTGTTGCAAATGGGGTTCTAATATTTTTAGTAGTATCATCACGCTCTGTATCTTTATTATAAGTTTCATCAGCTATGTAACTGTAAATGATATCCCCTATTTGTTTTTCTAAACCTTCCCAAATTGGAGTTAAGTCATAATCGACTTTAGTTAGTTTGGCCATACGATAAATAGCAACATGATTTTGTAAGACATAGATACATTTTCTAAATAGAGAAGAAAAGAATTCCTGTAAAATATGAGCACTAGCACCATTAATCACGTATGAATCAAAGTCAGAAAGATCCGCCTGTTTGGATGAAGCGGAAGGTTGCTCACTTAATTCAATTTGCTCAGGGTATTTCTTTCTAATTTCTTCAATTGTGGTGTAGACTAATTCTCTATATTGTAAACCTGATTCTGCAGATAAAGTAGTTAATGCTTCTTCCAATTTATTAATTTTCTTTAAAACGAATAAATCATTTTTTAATGATTCAAATCTATGTGTGTCTTCACCTGGAACGATATCAGAATCTTCTTTTAGTTCGGAAAGAAATTGCTCGACCGGTTTATTTATGACATGGGAGATATCTTCAATATCAGTAGATGACATTGAGAATAACTCAGAACTCATTTCTTCTTCATACGAATTATTTGGATCAGACTCATCAATTTTTAAATATAGAATGCCGTTCATATTTGCAATAATCAACTCAAATAATTTTTGAACTTGTAATTGTAAAACTTGTTGGGTAGAGGCTAGAGCAGGTATTTGCCAAAGGCCGTATTTTTCAGCACTTATAAAAGATTTAGAAATGATAGCTTGAGCATGATTGAAATCCTTAGCCTTTATGAAAGTATCAATAATTTCTGAATTTTGCTTTAATTCACTGATTGCATCCAAAATATCAATAGCTTCACCATATTGCATATTCTTGTGATTCAACTCATTCATTAATCCAACATGGCTATTGACGATCTTTTGAACAGATTCTAACTGTTCTCTAATATGAGATAAAGTAGTTTGTGATTCAGATAATGAAGCCAGAGCCAAACCGAAAGAACCAATAGAGTCATTGAACGCTTGATAGTTGTCATTAACAGCCCTCTGCAACGTATGAGAGAACTGGCTTTTCAGATCAATGAAATCGGGATATCTGTGGGCCAAACCAACAGAGGAATTATCTAGTAGTAACAATGCTATATCTAGAGGATTGCAGTTTGAATTGAGTAAACTTGGCCAATCATCCTTGATTCTCTGTAGCACGTGGGACAAATCGTTAGATCGAGACATTATTCGTGTGGTACCGTGAGTTTCTTGAAGTAGCTGAGGTTTAATGTCACAGTAGGATTTGGGGTGAGTTGTGTACACGAATGCGGTGCCTATTGGGTTGTTGAGGTCGAGTGCTCAATTGATCAAAGGCTGGAAGATCGCAGTGAGGCGCGTTTCACCCGATCCTCCAACGTAAGCTGAGTTGAATGAGGATCGCATTGCACGATTAGCCTGCTTTGTCTTATAACAGTTCTCTAAATTTTACTGAATGATTTATAAAAATACACAGAAATAGTCTAACCAAAAGGCTGTCTATTCTCAGAAGGATCAATCTTGAAAATGTGGTCTGGGTTCATAATACCCTTTTTATCCAAAGCAAACTTAACGGATCTCATTAAATCAATGGTATCTTCACCTAATTCTAAGGTCAACAACTCTCTTTTATCACTAACACCAATACCATGCTCTCCAGAGACGGTACCATCCAAATCAATTGCCATCTTTGACATTTCGTTTATGATTTCATGGGCAACCTTAACTTGATCAGGATCGTATATAACCAACACATGCAAATTACCATCACCAGCGTGGCCAGCAGCAGTAGCAAGTAATCCAGCCTCAGATAGTCTGGTCATGGCTTTGGTCATTAAATTGGGTAATTGAGAAACTGGAACACAGACATCGGTAGGCAGGATTTAGCATTAGGTTTAACTTTTTTTGCCCAAGACAATGAATTCCAAAACAAAGTCTTTCTAACCCTCCAGATATCAGCTTTAGTTTCTTCGTCCGTAGCAACTTCAATATTGAAGCCACCATTTTTTTTTCCTATATCAGTAACTGTAGCTAAGGAATCTTTCAAAGCACCCTCATTAAGAGCACTTAATTTAAGTAATAATAAATGATCGGGAGCCCAAACTCTTTCATCAGAAATACCCATCTCAGATATAGCGGTCATTTGTCTATCATCCATAAATTCTACAGCATTACATTGAATACCTTGTTTGAATAGGTCACTCACTGTTCTGGTTGCATCTCCAATTTCCTTAAAATTCATCAGAGTGATAACTTCATTTTTAGGCTTAATATGTAATTTTAAGGTAGCTTCAACAATAATACCTAATGTACCTTCTGAACCAATAAACAAATTAGTTAAATTATAGCCGTTTGATGATTTTCTAGGTCTATTTCTAGTTTTTATTACAGTACCATCGGCTAGCACAACGGTTAAAGAAAGAATGTTATCTTTAGCGGCCCCAAATCTAACAGCATTTGTTCCAGAAGCATTAGTGGCTAGAATACCACCAATCATAGCACCAGCGCCTGGATCTGGACCAAACATTAATCCATTAGGTTCTAGATATTCATTTAATTCCATCCAATCAACGCCAGGTTGAACTACAATATCTAAATCTTCTTCGTGTAGTGCAATAATTTTATTCATCCTTGATACATCAATAGAGATTCCTCTTCTGGTGGGAATGTAATGACCTTCAATTGAAGTACCACCAGAATATGGAACAACAGGGATAGTTAACTCATGGCATATTTTGACAATCTCAGAGACTTGATCAATTGAAGTTGGGTACACTATACAATATGGTCTTTCATTTTCACTTGTTGGAACAAAGTTAGAATTATCATTTGAATGATTTTTTAGCTCACCTGGTGATGTTGTGAGTTGATCTTCGTCCACTATTTTGGAAATTCTTTCTAACCCTTGTCTAACGGCACTTTCATTCGCAAATTGAAGAGGTTTTAAATCAGTTAGTTTTGTCGTTGAATTATTGTTACTAACAACTAATTTTGTGGATGCAAAATATCCAATGAATCCACTTAATAAACATAGGGATGCAATTGTTATTGGCAATGTGGAAGACTTTTGTGGTTGAACTTTTGTGGAGAAAAACTTAAGGGTTCTTGGCTTGCAATTTTGCCTAACCAGAGTTAGACTATTGAGCCTTAACTGGCTCCAAATGAACATAATTGTACAAGAATAATTGATATTTTAAAATGGTTGAAAAAAACAGAACCGCTTCGGTGTGAGCAAGTGGTAAACAGTCGTCCAATCAAGGTCCATGAAATTTGATATCAAGATATCAACAAGGTGGAGGTGAGCGGCTTGAGAAAAGTCGGAACGATTCCGATGGATCATGAATATTCAATAGTTTATTTACTAAATTAAAAATTAAATTAGAGCGTTTTTGAACAAATTAAATTAGAGAAAATACTAGTAAAGCAGGCTTGTATATACGTAAGAAAACAGAAAAGCAATATAGGTATGAACAAATAATTATATTAAGCAGCACCCGCAGTACCCCCAATCACGGTGTTGAAAGTGGTGGCTTGTGATCCACTTCTAACAATTCTGTTACCATCAGCATCATTATCGATAGGAACAGCCTTATTCTCTATCCTCTGCTGCTTCCAAAACAAATCTTCTGATCCATCCAGAACACCAATTCTCATAGTTGCTAATAGATTACGTGCTGCATTCGAGTGTTGATACACCGCACCATTAAATGCAGTTGTACAATCCTTTCCATGAGATGCTTTAATCAATGGCAGTCCACCAGGGTGATCTTTAGCAAATGGTGTAATGTCATGAATGATTCCCGAAACAACAACAATGTATCTATCTTTAGAATTATCTGCCAATCTTTTGAAGTCTTTAGGAGAGAAAACTGGTAGACGTTCGATTGGAATACCCCAGTTCAACTGTGATCTCTTGCTATCAATTAATTTTTGTTGTTGTTGAACATATGATTTAGCTATAGTTGAAGATGATGCTCTTTTAACATCAGTAACAACTCCAAATAATTCTAAACCCCTAATTAACCATTTCACAGGATCAAAGTCGTACCATTCATAACCATTTCTATAATCCATTGGAAATTCATAATGAAAGTTTTGATTTCCTTCTCCTAAAGTGATCAAGCTTAACAAAAAATTGTTTCTAGGAGATTTAGTATCATTATAAGGTTGAGTACCAACAGTATGGCCTAAAGAATTGACCAAGAAAACAGCATTCTGAACTAGAATAGTCTTTAAAAACCCAGCATATAATAACCCCCCCCAATAATCATTCCAAAACCAACCACATATAACGCTGGGCAAAACCAACCCAACTAAAATAAATAAGGAAAAATAATTTTCAAGCTGCCATTTAACAACAGCTTCATTTGGTAACTGATCCAATTTGCTCTCTTTGATAGTTTTAGCCATCTTGGGGTTATGAATCAAAATCATCCAGCCTACGTGACTAAACAAAAAACCCTTTCTAATATTGTGTGGATCTTGGTCTGTTGTATCACAATATCTGTGATGTGCTCTATGTGAAGCACACCAATTTTTAGCTGAAGTTATACCACCACCAGAACTTAGTGTTGCTAGGCCATAAACAACCTTCTCATTTTCAATGTTAAATGAATGATGAGACCAATATCGATGGTACAACATATTTATTGACATTAAAGTAATGAAATAATTCAACACTGTGAATAGAAAAGTGGGTTTGGTTAATCTGACGTTTCCAAATATAGATAGCATACCTATTATAGGAATAATCACTATAGTGGTATTCTTCCAGTGTAAATGTTTATACCAATTTCGTATTGTCCATGATCTCTCTGTGATATGTCTCCTTAATCTTGTAGAAGCATTACTATTTGCCGCTTGAACTCTTAACTTGGTCTTTGGAGCACGTCTCCTAATTTTGACTACTTGACCTCTCTCAGGAGGCGTTGATGTTGTAGTCTTAGTAGAAGCTGTGATTTCTAGATCTGGAGAGGTTTTGGCTGAAGCGGGAAGACTGATATTGTACTTTAGAAGTTCTTCAGTTGGGTACTCAGCTTCGGGCACATCCGTCATGTTGTTGGTGTTTTATGCAATAGGAGGCTGTAATGTAAGATGATATTGACCTACTGAAGAAAAGACAGTCGATGATGAAGTTAGAGAACTAGTCTTTCGACAAAAAAGGGGTTGCTAATGTTAAGAGGAGTACCGAGTGCGTTCCAGTATACTGGGTTGTTGGTACAAAATAAATTTTGGACTTGAGCAGTCGCTCACGTTGGGGAAGAATTGGTTTTGGTTGGGCGGAGATCGAATTGACCTACAGAGCCAGCAACGATTAATGATTAATAACACATATCCGTTACCTATTTCCTACTACTACACAGATACTTGTCAATGCTACTGTTAGAATGTTACAAATCAAGAGTTATAGCTGAACATGATAACGAAATATGATAGAGAAAGAGTGTAAATAAACTATATTGTTATCACAAACACATCGAAGAAACCACAGTCGAGGGATAAATATATGAGATCAAGTAAAGAAAGATTAACAATAACAAAAACAGATGACATCTAATAGTATTTTTTTAGACTTATACAAAAACAAGAAACTTCTTGAAAAGACATCTAGGCCTTAGTAGAAACGTTAACATGTAATTCTGGTTTTGGTGAAGTAACAGCGTCAACTAATAATTTAACAACGTCGGTCTTCTTGGTGGCAGCAGTCTTCTTAATACTTTCTAGTTCGGACTTAACTTGTTGATCAGCCTCTTCCTCTAATTTCTTGTTGGAACCTAAAAATTCTTGTTGAAACTTCTTTAGCTCTTCGTCTTTCTTGCTCTTGTAAGAGACAATTTCTTGTTGAGCATCGGATTTAGCAGCCTTTAATTTCTGAGCACGGTCTATTGTAATATAGTTTGTTAGTAAGAATTTCTTAAAAAGATTGCGAGACATTCAAAAGATAAATAAATACTTACATTGTCTAGCCTGAGAGACAATTTCTTGTGCTTCTTTTTCGGTCTATAATAAATAAAAACAAATAAGGTTAATGACACGTTAGTATTCAAAACAATTTTCAAGTGGTTACTCGATAACAAAGAATATCTATTTATGTGATATGAAGTGATTTCATTCAAGGTTCAGCTGATAAAGGCTCTGCTCCATGTGTTGAAGCACCCCCAATGAGTTAGACGATCCAGATATTTTATTGAATGAAGTAAATATATTAAAGTAACATACTTTTAACAAACTTTGAATACCAGACTATATTGATAAGCAACATGAAAGACGTTATTGTTAGTATAATGCTAGTAGAGTCAATGGAAAGTTAAAGTACCTAAACTCCCGCAATAGTAAGTAAGAGGTTCAAACTTCCAGCATAAGAATCAATTGATGAATAAGAAGACATACCATTTTGTAGTTTCTTGGTTTAACTTGATGCAAGGTAGAAATGTGAATGAGATTTACAGAGCAGTGGTTCTGTTTAGATGGTAAGAGTGTTGCAATTTGTGTATGCAGCCAACGCTGAGACTCGCTGGGGACACGCCCTTAAAAATGGCAGACTCAGATTACAAACTACAGGCTTACTACTGTCAAAACTTGATTGCACAATCAGAACAAAGAAACGGTTTGAATTAAAGTAAAAGTCGTCATAACTAGTTTAATACTCAGAAGGATTCCTTTTAATTAAACTGGATTGATTGGAGCTGATCCCACGATCAACAACACTGAACAAGAAGTCTTTGGGATAATCATGTTTATCAATTAAGTGTAATCTTCTCTTTTTATGGGTGCTGAAACTTCTTTCACATCCAGAAACAAAACATTGATATATGGATTCACCTCTTTCTAGTCTGATCTTGGTGAATGGGTCATGATTTTCAGTAATGTGGATGTCTAGCAATCTTTCATTAGGGAAATTATTATGACACGTTAGACAGACATTTGTGTGTTGCGTATGGTAGTGTAGCTCAAACAAATCCTGATTCATAAAATAAACTGGATTTAATGAGCATGTTGGCGGTAATGTGCAAACTATTTGGGGTTGATTTGAAGTGCTAAAAGTTGTTTTTGTTGTTGCACCAATCTTAATAGGTCGAAGTACTGTACCTGCCAGTTCATTATTTTCGTCATTATCGGTATCTAGTCTTCTTTTTGTCATGAAAAATACTCAGTTTGCTTATATATTGAACATTGGACCAAATTCTCTAGAGTAGCAGTGTAGTGTCTATATAAAAGAAGTGAAGAGAATATGGGAGTTGAACATCAATGCGAGAACTTACAGGCGAGAAGTAAAAACATAAAGCTTTCAATTATGATAGTACTAGAGGACCCTAATTGCCGTACGTTGTACGTTTGATCCAATCATTTACATACAAATGTCAGAAAAGAGAAAGCTAGCGGAATCAAATGAAAAGGGGCCAATTCCATACCCAGCTATTTTTTTGGGACGACAGCAAACTTCAAAGAAACAAAAATTAGAATCATTCAAACCTACAACTAATAATTCGTCTAAGAACATAGGAGATCCCATTAATGAAAGAATCAAAGACAGCACTCTAAAGAATGAAGGCTATGTCCAAGGACCTCTAGATCCAATGTTTGGGCAGAGGAGGGCCTTTCCGATATCGATAGATTTAAACTCAATTGATCCAAATAAACGGCCAGAAGATGTTAACGAATATCTGGCTTTAGTCAGGCTTGAAGCTCGTGAATTTGATATTAATAATAAAGAATATGAGTCTGATGATGATGCCTATGACGAAGGATGCTACTATTATCTATCAGATAAAGAAAGCCAAGATGGTACACAACTTTCGAGGTCCGAAGAGCAACTATATCTAGATTACTATAAATCAGAAAGAGAAAGATATGACAAATTTAGAAACCATCTAACTGAACTAGATGCGGTTGATCTTCCTATCACTCAAAAAGAATGGAAGACTTTTATATTCTCTAATCCTCCAACTGATGAGTTGGTGGCTCAGATCATTGAAGAAGATCAACATATTAAATTGATTGTTTATTTTACCAAGTGGTTGAACACTGATGTTGATGAAAACTTTGAAAGATGGATGTTCAAAGTTCTTGGAGCCATTGATGATCTACTAGATAATTCCAATATTTCTGTGCTTCGATCTTTGGGAAAAAAGGCTAATAAGCAATCTGGGAATGATTTGAACGAAAGAAACTCAGATATAATGAAAAAGCTTCTTTTCATAATTGGTGGTTTTTACGGCCAAAGAGACCTTATTATATAGAAAGTAAGAATATGAGTCCTTTTCTACACTAAATGGCAGTCTGTACATTGGAGTGTTAATTGAGCTCGTGGAGTTTTATTTAATTAATCACAAGTATGATGACTATGTAAAAGGCAAAGTAAAAAAAAATTAATAAGAGTACATTAAAAAAACTACAACAAAAATAATATTAAAAATAATAACTCGAACACTTAAAAAAGCTGCTTTCTTGGGTCAATGAAAATGGTCTATATTAATCAAGCTAAATCTATTTAATGGATAATAGCTTAACATCGAAGGTTAATTCAGAGTTAGATGGAATACCTGGTAATTTTTGAGAACCATATGCCATTGGAGCTGGGATAACGATTCTTCTTTCACCACCAACGGCCATACCAGCAATACCAACATCCCAACCTTTAATAACTTCACCTTTACCTAAACCAAAGGAAAAAGGTCTACCGGATGTGTTCTTATCGAAAACTTTACCGTTCTTTAATTTACCGATGTATCTAACACCAACTTTGTTACCTTTCTTAGCGACCGGACCAGAGCCAACGGTTCTGTCTTCAGCAATGACACCACCAGCTAAAGTCTTTGCAGAGAACTTCTTTTCATCTTTCTTTGGAGAAGCGGTTGACTTAGTTGGGCCTTGTTCTAATTCCTTGGTAAATTTGACTTCCTTTTCCTTTTTGTCTTTCTTTTCTTTCTTTTCTTTCTTAGTTTTCTTGGATTTTGGTTCTTCAACTTTGTCCTCTTTGATCGCTTCGACTTCTTCAGCAGTTCTCTTCTTAGAGTTTTTAGATTTCTTGTTGTCTTCTTCAACTAATTCTGCAATCTTACTTTCAACATCTTCAACATCATCTAATTGATCTAAATCAAAATCCTCACCGTCAATGATTTCATCTTCATCTGGGGTTAAATCGTAATCATCATCTTCAGAATCATCTTCGGAATCACTTAAATCATTGTAATCGTCGTTTTCTTCGTCGAATGGATGTTCAACGTAATTACCACTTAGATGAATTGGATAAGAACCTGTGACAACAAAGAAAACTTCTTCATCCGGTTGAATAGTTAAATCTAAAGTTTGTTGGAATTGAACTTTAGGAGATAATGTACATAAAACAAATTCTTGAACTGAATCATCAAGATCTGAATCGTCATCTGAATCATCATGCTTACAGCAATCGTCACCTTCAGCACAACAATCATCCTTGTCATCCTTTTCTAATAATTCCTTCACTCTTTCTAATGCTTCTTCGCCTTCTTCCTTTTCTTCATCGTCATCACCCTCTTCCTCTTCCTCTTCATCTTCGTCATCGTCGTCTTCAATATCATAGTCTTCATCGTCAGAAGAATCAAAATCTTCTGGAGTCAAAACTCTTTTGAGTATTCTTAAAGTTGATGGCTCTTCTTTTTCATCAACAGATTCTGGATCAACAGCAGCTAAAGTTAATCTAACTGTGATTGGGAAATCTTGAGTCTGACATGGTTCTGGAGAGAATGGCTTCAAAGCTAGGTTGAATGAGGAAACTGGTAATAAGCCTGACATTTTGCTGTTGTTATTATTGACTGAATTATGCTCACAGAGTGAATTGACAGGATAAGTCAAGGGAATTGGAATAAATTTACTTGTCTAAATAAATTATAATCCCTTATAATTTTCAGTTGCATATGAGAAAACTTTACAAAAAATCTTCATGATGCGGCGTGAATTTCTTTTTTTAAGGTCGACCGACGTCTTTTAAATGTTGAGCCGCAGACCTCTGTTAACGCATCGCCGAAAAACTCTTTTTAAAATGATTTTTCACTATATCTTTAATTAATTTAAAGTGTAGTTTTGTCCTTTAAGTATTTTAACTTTAATTTCCACGAAGTTGACTTGCATAAATTTTTACTGTGTTGCAAGATGATTATGGTAGTTGATTCTCTATCGTACTGTTGTAACTAGGTATGGAGCATAAAATGTCATAATGGGGTGGGATATGTTTAGGCCCTTTTAAAAGAACTTGAACTCTCTATTAATCTGATAAAAAATTTGTCTGAGTTCATTTGAGAATAATATGTACATAGTATTAGATACTGAACCAATTGTTGTCGAAAGGAGAGGATGTGAAGAAGAACCTTTCCTCGTAAGCAATTTATTGATGATCTCTGGGAGGAACTCAGAACTCATAAAAGTTGAACGCTCTATATTTGTTAAAATGATTACTCGGGGTGGAAGAATTTAGCAAAATACTAATCATTCGAACTGCTGCTGCCTTAAATACAAACTTGAATTCCGATACTAGGAGATACAGAATCAAAAATTCCTTAATCCTAGTCTGCTTTCTTATCTTCAGAATCCTTGAGTCAACATACAGTTAACTACATAATTTGAAATCAGAGTCATTACTCGAGCCACCTACAAGCAATTAAGTATAGCATTATGCTAAATTAAAGCTATCAGTAAATAAAATGCAATAAGAAAAGATAAAGTAAAATTAGCTTACAATTACGAAACAGTATTTTGGAACTTTAAGAATTAAAAAGAGCTATATAATTTATGTAACATGGCTTTTTTAGGGGGTTTGGGGAGGGTTGTTATGTTTTTCTTAAATGACATAAACTGATCATGAGTATATAGAAATTATGAGATTATGTTAAGCACACTTAGAAAATCATAGCGTGAGGTCTGTCACCAGACTTCAAAGAGAAAGAAGTAGACAAGTATTGCTTTAATAATGGGGTCTTCTTGATTTCAGAGATTAAAGCTTTGTCAACAGATTTTTGATCAGCAACTCTTTCAGCCTTAACTTCTTTCTTAGCAGCACCTTCACCGAAGAATTCCTTTTCAGACTTGGAAGACTTAGCAGACTTTTCTCTAGCAAAGTAAGAAACATCGAATTTAGATAATTCTAATTTAGAAACATCAACCTTGGTAGAGGTAGCAATGACGTATCTAGCATTGACTCTTCTTAATGGGACACCGTTAACCTTGAATGGACCAGAGACTAATAAAGTGTTGTCTTCTAAGTTCTTTAAGTAAACAACTCTCTTACCTCTGAATCTACCAGCTAATAAAATTAAGACAGTACCTGGGACTAAGGTAGATCTTAATTTTTGTGGTCTAGCGGTCTTTCTAGTTTGTTTTGGAACGGAAACTTGTTCAGCTGGGTACCACTTTTGTTGCTATAATAATAAAAGTAAAATGTTAGTACAAAGTTGTTGTGAAATTAAAAATAGATAAATAACAATCAGTAAAACAAATCTGAATCAGAATAACGTAGACGAAGACTCTTGGAAATGATCTAGTTCTATAAAACATTTCATTGACAAAACGCTGAAAATAAAAAGTAAACCTAAAAATCTAATTGGAGACAGCCAAAATGAAGAAGTTGACATCTGTTGACTCATAAAATACCTATTTGGTATGCACAATTATCGGTGGAACTAGTGATATAATTAAAGGAGTACTAAGGATATAAAGTTATATTCAAATTTATGATCTTTTGTTTATGGCTGACTGGGGTCGACCTTATTACATATTCAATCAAAAACAAGTTGAAACTATATTTGACAATCTGATAATGAATATGTATTTGCAAAGGTCTTAAATTTTATATTTTCTTCAAATGATTCAATAATGTCTAATTTTATGTTTGAAATAGTATATCTTGAGTATATCTTGGTTCATCTTAGTTCATTCTGAATCCAATGAGTTTTGTGAGTTTTGTGATGGTAGATTGGATCACATACAGCAACCATTTTGAATAGTATGTTGTTTATGTATATATTAAGACGATGCCTTTACTTAGCTTGTGTAATCTATGTAAAGTTTTAACTTCTACTCTATGGAGAGTCTGGAAAATTTGCAACAGTGTGAGAGTGTCTCCGCGAGACCTGTTTCCGGGCTGTGTCTACCGAAAGCAGTCCAACGCGCTTCAGTGGCAAGTGAAAGTGACTGTGAAAGTTTATTAGAGGAGCGAGGGTGACTCGTACAAAATTGAAAAAGGTCGATCGGCTAACTATTTTATAATCGTCGATTATTCGCCTCATAATTTCTTAGTTACAGCGCCACTATTTGTTTTGCGCCACAAGTGTAGTTCTGTAAATTGGGGTCTGACTGGACCCTCATAAATCAGCTCTACCGTTCCTGGTTCCTCAAGACTACAAGAAAGCAGATATTGAGAACTTCCACTTGAAGTATGAAAATAGCCTTGAGCTCTCATTATATGTATAACAGAATATTTAGTATAAGATTTTTATTTTTTGAAAATTGGTAAAAATCAACAGGGTATATTAAAGAGTAAGAAGTATTTACTCCAAGAAGTACTAGAGGTGCAGTTTTAAAGTCTTTTAATATGGCGATCACTCTTCAAGTAAATGAATGATTTTTCTGGTGATTACTTTCTTAAACAGAATTTACATAGTGCTACTTAAAATGCTTTAAAAAATGGAAGTTGTAAGTATGCCTGCTCCCAAAATCCGAGAAGGTTATCCAACTTTATGCATACCAAGTGCCGTAAGTGACGAATATTTTCACCGACAAAATGGTTCTCATAATCATTTAAATTGGGATTAAGTGTGTATAAATTGTGAAGGTCACGATAGCTATCGATGAAGCCATTGTACCTAAACAAGATAGGAAAGAAGCTATTAACTCAACGATACGACTGGGGAACCAAGAAAGAAACCAATGAATGTAATGTAATAAGGTAAACCATAATTCCCTTCTCTTATAGGCTTCAGGTAATTAGTACATAACTAGGTGATATCAATTACACTAAACACTGACATGAGATTGATCCTTGTTTTACATATACCTATAGGGATGGATATAAGTTTAATCAGGAACATGAGAACTTACAGAACAAAATTTCAGCTGAACTACTTTTCTGAAGTTTCAATTCTCTATAATACAAATATTTAGCCTCGTTTGTATGAAGCCTGAAAGTGAACCAAGCTAACCTTTGAAAAAGTTTCAAACTAGTTTTACATCGAATATATATGACTGGTAGTTGTAAGGGGGTATTCAGATCTCATGACTTCATATAAGAGATCTTTTTAAGATTGATTGGAAGCGGAGGAAGTTAAGAGTGTATTTCGATTCATCAATCAGCCAGTTTGATTTGTATTGATTGGTGTATATAACTCGAGTAACTCGGAAGTCCAAGTGGATTAATCAGTATTTGAAAAGACTTACTCAACTTTATACAGATTATCAAAGAAATTGCTATTGTAGATTCACTTCAAAATTCGTTGTTGAAGAAGAGGTTGGCAGTAATCGTGGCCCTTAGTGATTGTCTGCCCGATCATGATCGTGGAACAGAACGAAACCGCGCAGTGCCAAATGACAAATCAGAACAAGAAACGTTTCACAGGAGAGTGGACAACTCGTTCAGATTGGATTTGCTTCGTCCTTATCTATCTACAACCTACTGCACACTCAACCACAACAGCAGAGCACCGTCCCAACATCCACATCGACAATGGACAATCTCGGTAAGACCATCAGCAATCTATCCTTATTTGAAGTGAAAGCTTACGTCCGTAAAGCTCAGAATGCGGTCTTGAACCTAAGTGAAATTGAAGCAAAGGTTAGAGAAGCTACAAATAACGAACCTTGGGGTGCTCCTTCCTCATTGATGGCTGAAATTGCTAGAGGAACCTTTAATTACAGAGATAGAGAGGAAATATCTTCCATGATTTTTAGAAGATTCACCGAAAAATCGGCTCATGAATGGAGACAGATTTATAAGGCCTTACAATTGATGGAATACTTGGTTAAAAACGGTTCTGAAAGATTTGTTGATGATGCAAGGGCCAATGTCAATTTAGTCTCTATGTTGAAATCATTTCACTATACTGATTCTAAAGGTGTTGATCAAGGCATTAACATAAGAAACAGATCTAGAGAATTGACTATATTATTAAATGATGAAGCTAAGATTAGACAGGAAAGAAAGAAGGCTAAGGAGAATTCAAAGAAATATGGTGGTCTCTCTTCCAATACATACTCTGGATCTTCTAGATACAGTGGTAGAACCGGTTCTTCAAGTGTTTCAGCTTCTGCTGATTACGAAGAAGATACTGGATATTCCGGTAGAGTATTTGGCGATGGCGGTGTCTTTGGTCAAAGATTTGAACAGCAACAATCTTCATCGACTTCAAATACATTTGAGGAATACAATGTCGAAGGTACTACAACCAATTCTTCTGCTTCAAAGCGTAGATCAAGCAAACCTTCTGTTTCTACTTCTAAAGTTACAGCAAAAGCTTCAACAAAGGCATCAGAACCAACTGTTGATTTATTCTCCTTTGACGATCCTGCGCCAACCTCTTCGAAGAAATCTACTGCTGCTGCCACTGCCGAAGATGATGATGATGAATTCGACGATTTCATTACTGCCGAACCAACTGCTGCCGCTGCTGCAACCACTACAACTGCTCCATCAAACAATCTCGCAGACTTGCTAAGTACTGCCTACACTCCGCAAGCAATACAACAACAAACATCACTTCCACCTCAACAACAATCTATATTTACATCATCTGCACAATTGAACACTCCAGCTATCTCCCAACCAAAGAAAAATGATGACCTGTTTGGATCATTATTGGTTTCTGCCAAAACTAAAACACATACAAGCACACCAGCTGCCCCTAAAGCAGCCTCCACAACTTCAGCAAACGACGATCTCTTTGGGTCATTTGCAACACCATCTCCAGCACCATCTAAACCCCAACAACAAGCTAAGCCAGCTGGAAACGATCAAGTTATGGATTTACTGTCATTCTAACAGTATTGAATATTCTAATGCATTGTTTTTTCTACCTTTTGTTTTCTCTAGATCTGATGGCTGTCATGCCCTTTTTTTCATTATGTGTAAATTTTATCCTCTTTTCCCTTTTATTATATTGTCTTTTTGTTTTTGTTTGTTATATGTTGTGTCTTTTTTTTTGGAAAATAAACATTTGTCATTTTTTGTACGTAGTTTATTGCCACAAAGTGTAGTTCCTCTATTGCTTCGATATTTTTTTAGTTTATTTTTCTATTCTACCCTGAACGGTCGTCATAATGGTTTTTTGATTTATTTTCAGGATTGCGTATTTTTGTGTATGGTGGTGGATTTGTTTTACAACTTACAACTTACAACTATCGAATATAATAATAAAGCGAGCAGTAAACCTATGCACCGCGAATCTCAAACTTGAGATCCAAAAGATGATCAACAAGAAAGCAACAGATATCAGACTGAAAGTTATCTATCAATTTGTAGTTAGTCCATGAAAATATAATCAATCGTTTTTAAGCATAATATAACAGACATGACTATATACTCATTTTGGATATATGATAGACACTGTAACTGCATTTATAGCAGGGAGTACACAAACTCTGTCAATACACAAACAGCACATAAGATCATAACACCAAACAACACGACACCTTCATCACCAAGCAAAGCAACAGGAGCTGCTGGACAGACTCACAAGGTGATGTCAGCCGATGCCCTGATGTTTAAAGGTTTAATCAATGTTAATAATGACAATCATTTATCCAAGTTACTTTTTGGTATGATTTTTTCACTACGAAAATTATCTAGTTCATTGTCCGAAAGTGCTAATGGCGATAATAATGATGCTTCATTTCTGGGTACTTCTTTAGATAAAGGTAACTCTTTAAAATCATTTCATACATTAAATTATAAGTGCCATTTTTATGAAACCTTGACTGGTTTGAAATTGTTATTGTTAACTGATCCACAATGCCGAGATTTACAAGCTGATTTAGACACTGTGTACCAAATCTTTTACATTAATGATGTTGTTAGGAATCAATTGATGCCTGTGGATTTTAAAGAAGGAGAATATATTCAGAATGAAAAGTTTATTAAAGATGTTGATTCTTACTGGAGTTCTTTGCCTGAATTTGTTGCTTGATTTCATCTGTAATTGTATATTAAGCTCTTGTTTCAGAGTGGCTCTCTTTTACTCATTATTTTATTCTTTTTTTGCTATAAGTTTTCAAAATGCATCTATGTTTAAATACATTAATTTTAGAGATGATTAATATATATCTTGGTTCAAGCTAAGTGATTAGTCAAGCTTCAGTAATTTACTTAAGATGGCAATTATAAAACATTGATTCTGCCTTCAGCTGTTTTAATTTGGAATATATGCGTATTCTAAAACTCTAATAAATAGATGTATTTATCACTAATATTAATTTGCAGATATATAGTTAAGTGCAGAATTAATTGGATCTAGAAGCATACTGAGCTTGGAAGTACTACTTTGCTTACATAACTGCTCTTTTCTGAAGAGAATTTTCAAAATGTAATCAACAAAATTGAGGACATATAGTTTGATTGAGTAACTAAGGTTTATACACGGATTTCACTCTTAAATTATTTAAGATATTTTGCTTTGATATATATATATAGTTAAGGATGCATATAAACGTCGATTACTTACATAAAAGTAGGCATTATTACCTTTATTTATTAATATATTTAAATTTGACTTAATTTCTGGAAAATGGACTACTACAATTACGAAACTTAGCATACATATCATTAATTTAATTAATTACATATGACATCAAGATTCAAATTAGGCAATGTACAAGTATATATATCTCAGCATTCTTATTGGTATGCGTATGTAAGAAGTGTGGTTAAATCGAAGAACAAAAGGGTATATCCTTATACTATGATCTATTTTTTGAAGTGGCTTCAAAGACATGTAAACTAGAGTCGACTTTTAATTTTTGATATTGATATGTTATCAGTACATATACAGTTCCAGGTGATAGCTTTCATATATAAGGGTGATAGATATTCTCTTTTATTCACTTTGCCGATATACATTACTTAGCTGCACACATACGTCAGAGATTTTTTAAAAAGAAGGATACTCGTTTGCCCTTTCTGCATATGATTAATTTTTTTTTATTCGAGAACACAAAATTTTCATTAAATTATACACTGATTCAAACAGAAATAAAATACCAAAAATAATACTTACAACCTTTCTAACTCTTACGTCCTTGTGCCTTTTGACCGTAAATTACACTCTATATAGCAAGCGAACCCTGAAGAAAAAAAAGAAAAAGGTACTCGAATTGATACAAGTACTCCAGTCGGTCGACCTTATCTATAGCTTTATTTCTAATAAATTTCAATACATTTATATACTTTGACGTAAATAAATATATTTATATATATTGTTCATATATGTCATTTTAATTATAAAGTGCACATACTGCAAGGCAGATTGTATCTGTAGCTAGAACTTCTAGCTCGGCTAATCGAGTTCAGTTCGAGATCACGATCGATCTATGACTTACCTATGATATTGCTCCAACAAAGATATCAACATCGAATCAACCTATCTTATCAACTTAGGGGTATGAATTGATCAGCTGTATAAATACCGTGGTTAAAACATTTAGCTTTGAAAAAGGAAGTTAATAGGGCATCTCCTATACCTATTAAGCTTCGATATATTTCTTCCAGACATAAATTTCCATCCATACATACGTGATGTGTATCAGAAATTTAGAAATTAAGTAAACTTGCATATAACCAAAAGCATGTAAGAAACAACCGGGAATTGAACCATATATATGTTTGGATATATCAATTACACTAGGCCCACATAAATCAATCAATTCACGTCCATTATATCGATGTGGTATGGCTATCACTGTATACAACTCTTGTTAAAGTATACAAAACGTTTCATAATTAATTTTGTCAAGGCGATGAAAAGAATAGAATACGGAGAAGATCTGACTATATCTAACTCAAAAGGTTCGATATATAAATAGGCTCCGAAAGATATCGATATTAGCTTGTGCGACCCGTTTTAATTGGTTGAGATCCCAGTAACTTTATTCATTTACCAAGACCATATTGCCGTAGCTTCATAACTAAGATTGAAGAAATCAAAAAAAGGATCGATCTGAGTACGTGGAACGATCACAATCATAACTAAAATCGCTCAATAATATGACTTATATAAGTACAGTTTCTAATTAGAAGTATACCTAGCTATAGAATGAGAGAAGCACCATTAATTAGAATCCGCACAGATTTATATAAGCTAGAAACTCAAGGTCATATATGTGCACTATCTGTATAGTAGCTTCAGAAATCTGGAATGCTTACAAGGAGATCTCTTCGAACATAACTGTTATAACCAGTTAAGCCTTAGATATATACGAATTCCAAATTCCAAATTCCAAGGGTATAATGTGTCCGATCGGGTCAATATATGACGTTTGAATTTCTAAAGTATATAAATATGCACCCAACAAATCTACATATATAGGAGATCGAACATATTCCTCCACGCACATTTAAAACATTCTCTGTATAGTAACACCAATTTGTCCAACAACTAAAGAATATATTAAGTAAGCCAGAAATTCACATGGCATACAATTCGGTATTATCACAAAACCATATACTATCTGGTGAAGAATCGCAGGCCAAATGTAGCACCGATCTGAAATTAAGTTGGTTAAGCAACGTTTTGATAATTCGTTTTGAGGAGTTTCAACACTGCATGTTTGAGAAATTCAAATTTAAGGTTACCCTTCAGCTATTTAAGTATTTGTAGCCATGCACAACTACACAGCCATCATTTTACTGAATATTTATATGTATATCAGAAATTATTAATTAAATTGTATATAAGAATTACAGCAAGTAATACATATAACTAGTTATACTTAAAAGTATAGCGTAACGTACGTATTGATCGATTCAAAATTATAGACTGTGTGCCGTCCGGGGAAATCCAACTCCAGTTTGCTTTTGCCTAGGCAGCCTATGAGTTGTGATGACCTGACTTTAGTATTTCACGAAATCAATGGGGTTTGATTAAGTTACACCGAATCGCCTGACTTGCCTATTATAATTCACATAAATTCTATAGGACTTATTGCTGAATTCACTGAATCGCAAGACAAGTAACTTGACTGGCTACTTACTGATGGACAACCAGATTAGGCCCAAGAAATAATCAAATTTGTAGATCGAAATTTCCTAATTTATACTTACCCAATCCCAATTTCCACCTACCTGGCTATATATATGTATTTATAGAAATTCTTTTTAATTTGATAACAATTAATTAATTTTATTTCGATCGAACGAATAATTGCTTAATATATCAATTAAATTAAATTAATTTAATTAATTTAATTAATAAAAAAAAGTTTTGATCTATATATTTAATACTATAATTCGAGAGCTATAAAAACACGAGGACTTTTGCGTGTACGCGGGACCTGAGCAAAGGCTTCCGGGTTCAAGATCAATATATATCGGTCGCGAGCGAGGGCCTAAATTAAGCCTCGAGATATCAATCTTGCACTTTTATTCCCTAATCCGTGGTAAACTTCCAAGCTCTGAGTTACACCCATGCTTGCGGATGCACTCGTAGCGCACATGATAAAGTGGTCCATTATGTTTGTGCGCGAGCAATTGAAATGATATTTAATAAGGCATGTTTGTTGTAGCTGTGATAGTTGTTAATGGCGGAATTATTTGAGGTGAGGGCGCACTGGGCACGTTGGGCATGTCGCGAACCCTCAAATCAAGTAAATTATATAGCGTAAGTTCGTACGAATTGCCAGCGGAGATTAATCCCGAACTAGTTCGATAAATATATAGGTGGTTTGACTTCGAAGTGTAGTTGTGGAAATTTGATATACTATAACTCTCCAAACTATTCATCTAGTGAACTGCGGCATGCATGACTTATCTGTGTAAGAGCTACAGATTGCTCTAGCTATGGCTGGATGTAATACAAACTAATACTGTAGGGCAGCCGTAGCGGAAGTGATCTATATCTCTAATTCTAGTTAGGCGCGACCGCTACGCAGTACGCACGTTAAATGGACCAGGATCAGAACTGAAGTGAATCTGAATGAATCCTTCCAGAACCACTTCCACCATAAAGTTCTCCTTCTCTTCTTCATCCAACTTCAACAACTGATATATCAGCTTGGGCCACCCTAGTATATAGCTACCCACATACCCACTTGCAGTCCCTCTCCTACTCTGTCTCCCTCTTTTACATCTTGCCCAGTGTCTCTCTCCCCCAACCAGTACACCAGCAGAAGCAGACACTCCCTCTCCAGCCTTGATATTCTCACACAAACACAACAAACACTTCCCTTCTCCGGTCTCTGTCCTCGTCACAGCGTCTCCGTCTCCGTCACTAACAACAACAACAACAACAACAACAACCCCATCCCACTCCCTCATCCATCCTCGTATTCTCCAGGTCCAAAAGACGTACCCCCAGCCTCCTCTAGCCATGTCATCTGACCGCAGAAGAGAGTCCTTACTCAAGTTCAAACCCTCCAGGAGATCACCTTTATCAGATAACGAGGCTGACGGTATAGGGTCCTCAAGAAACAACAACAATCACACAGACTCAAATAGAAGAAAGAGGTCTTTCACCTCCTCAAATGCTACAGATAGTATAGGCCAGCAGCCCAATATCGGAATGTCACATTCTAGTACTGCACCGTCAACCACAACTCATCCCACTAAACGAGAGCGTCTTCAGTCCCCAGCTTCAACTCGAAAAAGGCAAGCATTAACACCAAGGCCAACGAATTCGGCAGCTACTGTTTCAATTCAAAATGATATCGATAATACTTTCAAAGAAATTGAAGAAGAAGAACATCAAATAGTGGATGATGAAGAAGAAGAAGAGGAGGATGATGCCTATATAGAAGATGGAAAATCCATCCCTCCCGAACTTCTAATAAGATTTAAGAAGTTTTCTTTATTCCAAAATGCTCCAAATGCGTTTTTTATTGCTTTAGGACGTTGCTTGAAACCAGTTCAATACAACCCTCAAGAATATATAGTTAAATCCGGCGAGCTAGCTAAATCCATGTATTGGATATTAAGAGGTACTGTTGGAGTCACTTCCACTGATGGTGAAGCAACATATGCCGAATTAGCAGCTGGCTCTTTCTTTGGTGAAATTGGTATCCTTTTTGATAGACCTAGAACTGCAACTGTTGTTTCTCGTACTCGTGTTTTATTGGGTGTTTTAACTAAAGACGCCTTAGAAGCCGTTTTGGCTGACTTCCCAACGATTGAAAGATTAATCAGAGATGAAGGACAAGAAAGATTGGTCATGCAAGAAAAGAGAAAAAGATCGGCTAGAATGTCTGTTAATCCAAGTCGTATGTCTCAACGTATTGATCCAACTATAAATACTCCAGTTAATCATACTGCTTCTTTAGTTGCTAACGAATATGACCAGGTTCCCGGTCCTGCTCTACCTCCTATAACAAATTCTGCTCCCGTTTCCATTGAAATATTCGATGATACCCCTCCCCAAGAACAACAACAACAACGACATGATGGCAATTCAAGTGTTAAATTACACCATCCACGTCCTAAATCAGCTAAACCAGCTTCGAGCATATCGTCATATAACACACATAAACATTCTCCATTATCATCGAGAGCCCCCATTTTCAATACTAATTTTAGTGTTAGATCCCCTGATCCTTTACGTAGCCAACCTTCTGTCTCGCCTCAGTCATTACAAGCCCACACATTTACTCAGTCACCAGTTCCAAGTATAGACAATTCGATTTCCACAAGGGATTTTTTGAAAAGCTTACCTGTTTTTAAGACATTACCCTCTGATGTTTTCCATGAATTAGCCTTGGGTGTCGAAATCATAGATTTCAAAACGATGGAATATATCTTTAGAAAAGGTGATTCAGGTGTTGATATTTATTTTGTCGTTTATGGTGAAATCGAAGTTCTGAATCCAGACTTACCGGGTAGGGTTATTGCAAGATTAGGTGCTGGTAAATACTTTGGCGAAATGGCTTTCCTATCTTCTTTAAGTGATAGTTCTTCGACCAAGTTAGAAAATAGATCAGCTGATATTAGGGCTGTTTCGGATTGTGAAGTTTTGATTGTTAAAGGTAACAATTTAAACGATTTATGTAAACGTTATCCATTAGTTGTTGAAGACATGAAAAGTACTGCTGGCGAAAGGTTGAAAAATAATGATTCCGTTGGCAATTTAATCCATTCAACTGAAATCACCCCAAGAGATAGAATGACTGTTGATTCCTTATTGGCTAGAAATGAGCCCGATTTGTACCTGGAAAATCAAAGACAGCCTCCTATATTTAAAAGTATTTCCTGGGAGAGTAAAACTAGTGATGTTGATGAAACTACTAATTATTCGGATGCTGATGAAGACAATGACTCCGATGTTAGTAAAAAATCCATTTTTTCAAATACTTCTGAAGCTTCAACTACGTTCAAAGGAAGCTTTTCATTTGCTCCAAGAGATAACAACAAGCAACATGACAGTCAACTGAGTATGACAAATGATTCTGAAGCTCCTGATTCGGAAAGATCTTCACAACTAGTCTCTCCTCAAAGATCAACTACACAACAACAACAGCAACAACAACAACAACAAAACTTCAGCCCTGCTATTCAACCAAGAAAGACATCACTTTCAATTCCTGCTATGAATCCTGTTTATGGTTCAATTTATAGATTTAACAATCCTCCAAGACAACCATTTCAATATACAACTCACGATTATAGATTAAGATTAGCTGATGCTAACAATGGACGTAGAAGATCATCATTTTTAACTAATGGTCCGTTGCCTGATTCTATTTTCCTAAAAATATTTGGCTATTTGAATTTACCAACATTAATGAAAATGTCTAGAGTGTGTAGAAGATGGAAACAATTGATTTTTTTAGGCGATGATTTGTTCAAAGTGTTAGATTTAACTCCTTATAATAGAGACTTGGATGATGAAGGCTTAATTCAAATTACAAATTTTGTTGGCTCAAGACCTGAAATTATTAATATTTCAAATTGCTTCCATATAACTGATAGATCATTCAGTTATTTGATTAATGAAGTTGGTATTCGTGGATCAATTAAAAAGTTATACATGAAAAACAATTGGAATATTTCTGCAATGGCCATCATGGATTTAAGTGTTGTTGGTAGAGAATTAAATGAAATCGATTTATCAAACTGTAGAAAAGTTAGAGATGATGTTGTTCTCAGATTAATTGGTCCTACACATGATTCATCAAGATTCGGCTGCAGACATTTATCGAGTTTGAACTTTTCCTACTGCAAATATTTAACGGATAAGACAATGATGAATCTTGCCATGAATGCCAACGAACAATTAACAAGTTTGAATTTAACAAGATGCACAACAATAACTGATAATGGATTTGCATGTTGGTCTCAAACTAGTTTCCCTCAATTGAAACAACTGATTTTAAGGGATTGCACTTTTATTTCAGATAACGCTATAACTGCATTGGCTACATCCTGTCCATACTTAGAAGAGCTTGATTTAACGTTCTGTTGTGTTTTGACAGATAATTCATTGGCTATTCTATACCTGTGTTGTAAGGCATTAAGAATTTTGAATATGTCGTTCTGTGGTTCAGCTGTTAGTGACAATTCTTTAGTTTCTATTTCGAGATTACCAAGATTGGAAAAGTTGATTATTACTGGTTGTATTAGAGTTACTAGACAAGGTATTGATATGTTATTGTCTAATTCTAAGACTATCAAGTATTTGGATTTAAGTCAATGCCCAAGGGCTAATATTTACCAAGGAACCCCTGTTGAACCATTTGAAAAAGTTGCTGGTACAAGAAGTGCGTTCTTAAAAGTTAGACCATATGAAAGAATTGTTAAGTTAATTTTATAAATTTTTATTTAGTTTTGGTTGACTTTTTTTTGCTAATTTACTGGCTTGTAATGCTTGTGATATGTTTTTAATATTTTACTTTATTTTTGTTGTTGTCTTGCTTTCATTGCTTACTGTTTTGCTATTACTAGTGTCCTTATTCTATTTTACCTAAAAAATTATATTTTATGATGCTTCGGATTTTTAATTTTGCATTTTGTGTTTACAATTTTTGTCTCTGTTCTGTTGTTTGCCATTTTATTCGAACTTCTAAAGTTTTTGTTCTTCATTTGCTTACAAGCTACAACTACTTTATTCTGTCCATTTTCTTATTTTGTTTGCTTTTATTTTCGTTTGTTTGTTTTGACAACAAATAATATATCATCATTTTTTGCTTTTCTGTTCTTTGCGAGGCTCTCAGTTATTTTAGATTTATCATGCCATTCGCTTTTTGTTCTCTCATGATTTTATTTTCAGTTTTATTTTGTTGTTCATTTTTATCTTTATTTTTTCTTTTCTTATGACTCTTTTTCTTGTTTTTTTTACTTTACTCTTTTGAGATATTTGTATATTAGTCTTCATTCTACTTATATTGTTTAAATTCAATTAAGAAAATTGTGTGGTTTCCATTTGATTTTAATTTTAATTCTTTTTTCTATAAAGGTAATATTTTGTTGTAATTTTAAGTTTTATTTTAACATATACACATATCATTAATTGTTTTTGATTTTAGGTGTTTTTATCCATTTTTATGTACTTTTAATTTGTTTTCGAATACATTTTTTTTATTCTTATATATTAGAAGAGGATGTAGAATATTAAAAAGGCGAATAGAGTATAAAAACAAGTAAGAGTCTGCAAATGCAAATCAGATTTTAACGATAGACAGTTAACTTAAACACAGTGAGACAATTTTAATCCAATTTTAAATAAATGCTGAAGAATAAACAAAAGGCAAACAAGAAAAACAAAAAGAAAACAGATGGTCTTTTAAGAAGAATGAAGTGAAGAAAAAAACAACTAAGAAAAACGAAAGGAAGTGATAATAAACAATGAATCGTCGAACTAAGAAAAGTAAGCATTTATTTAATTTAATTTATAATTTAAATAATAATAGTAATAAAAAAGAGAGACAGAAATGTATAAGTTTGTTGAAATTAACTAATAAACAGAAATATAGTTATTGATTCTATCCTTTTGATTTTGCGCTATACATTCAGCAATCCAAGTGATATTTCTAACTTCTTGTTCTTTGGATCTGATCCATGCCCAAATTGTACTAATTGTAAATTGTTGAGTAAAAGCATCTCTACATAAGTTCATTTCATATTCATAAAAGTGATCTTCTAAATTCTTAGCATTAGCACCTCCTGATGAAGCACCTTCTTCAAAAAACGATTTATATTGACCAACGGAAGTAATTATAATTTTCAATTGTTCTAAGTCCGCACATTCAACTAATTGATGTTTGAATGCTGGCTCGGAAAGTAGACCAAGACTTGGTAATATGTTCTCTTTGTCTTGAGTAGTTAATTCAGTATCTAAAGAGTTAACACAAATGTTGATTGATCTCTTATCTGCTTCAAACTGTAACAATCTCACCATAATTTCATCTGATGGAGATGGTAGTTCAGTCTTACAGAAGTCCATGAAATCTTCTAGATAAGCTTTATATAAGGTATTTCTGATAATTTCAATATTCTTATCATCTAAATCATCAAAGGATAAACATCCATGGAAATATGGAGCTAATGGAGTATCGACCAAAACAGTCTTATATAAAGATTCTAAATCAGTAGCAATTGATAAGGTTGGTAAAGTATCGAACCAACCTAAGGGATGACATCTTTCTAAGATTTCGGATCTATCTCTTTCGTGAATGGTACCTGTGATCATTAAAGCAACATTATCAATCATGTATCCATAGGTAATGTAGTCCATGAATTTAGCTAATGGTTCAGTGGCTTGAGCTCTAATGTATCTAAATTCATCGTAAATACTGTCATTTAATTTTTCTTCAATAATGGAAGTGGATAACAAAGCTGAGTTTGATAAGAAGTTACCATAATCAGTTGAAGACAATTGTAATTTCAAGTCTTCTAGAGTATCACATTGAGTTAAGTTGATGTATTGAGAAGAAGTTAATAATCCGTTCTTGTATCCACGAACCAAGCCTTCAATGTAACCGTTGTCGATGTTAAAAAATAAACCTTCCATGATGAGTCAATTGCTGTTTTGTAGACGAAGAATCAGAAGTCTGTCAAAAGGAGTTTTGCAGTTCAGCAACAGGTGGAACCAAGTACGAAGCAGCCATTCTTCAGCAGTTGTTCCAACAGGCCAAACCGCTGCGCTGCTCACAAAACAACTGGTGCACGGGTGGTACAGGGTATCTCTGACAAAATAGGTGAACGGTACTAGGCTTAAAAGATTTAAAATAATTTAAAAAGGTGCTCTTTCATAAAATCATCAATAATAAAGTCAAAGCATTTCCTTGGTTTAGTAGAATCGTCAGAAATAGCTTTTTTGGGCAACTTATCAGCTTTTTCATTTCCATAAATTCCCAAATGGCCTTTAACCCATATGAATTGAAGCACCCCCAGTTTCCTTATATTTATCATCAATTGTGTCACTTAGGGAAACACTTTCTCTAATAAGCTTCTGATGCTTAACTGGCTTTCCGTTAGAGTCATTACCTCCCTTTTTTCTTCCGCTTTAAATGCCATCCTCTGAAACTATTAATACAATACTCTGAATCGGTATGAATTTGAATCTTCTCATCTAAGAATGAAGACCACAATCCAATGATCTACTTTAAAGCATGATTAATCGCCATCAAGTCTGCAATCTGATCTGATAAATGACTGCCAGTATCTATAAACATTGACTTAATTCTCATAATCCTCTTTCCAAAGAAAATGCCCGCTCCTGCAGTTCTGTTATTGGATTTGATATGATTTCAAAACAGTGGCATCATCAACGTACACGTTGTCCCTTCTAAACTACCCACCTCCCCAATGTACCTCCCCTAATTTTCTGAAAGCAATGCTCTATTATGTTTATGCATGTAACTCTGGGCTTTGGGTGGCATCTTTGGTGCCATTGTTTTGAAATTGAACACCTCTGCTTAACTCTTTTTTGGGATGGGTGGATTCGTGAGTTTAACTAACAGTGGAATCGGGAATGTGACTTTATCCTTGTTTGGATATTGTTATATTATGCCGAAATGCTGTACTGTGATGATATGCAATCAGTCAGAAAAGATAATATAAATGGCACTAAAAATTACAGGGAAAGACAGGTTATCTTCCTAGTCAGAATATTCACGTACAATTTACAATACCAAATATAAGGAGAATAGTATCAAATAAATATAAAGTATGAGTATAAAAATGTGAAATCTAAGATCAAAAGTTAGTTTTGATGTAACCAGACGTCAAATTCCAATTCAGATCATTCATCCAAGAAGCAAATGGATAACTTGGGATAGTTCTAACCTTTTCTTTCTTACCTATGAGACCTTTATCAATTTGGTAATCAATCATTTTTTCCAAATAAGGTTTCAAATAATCTCTAATGACTTCAAAATGTCTGTATTTGATAATATCATCGGGCGCTTCATACATAACTTTAAGTATAATTGAAGGAACCATTGGCTCATCTTTAGTCTCCTTCGCGATATCAAGAAATAAAGGATGATTACAAAAAACAATGGCTTTGGATCTAGGTAATTTAATTAGCGTCTGCCTCTCTAACCTAACTTTAAACTTTTCAAAGGGGATGGTTCTAATGTAACTGAAATATTCTTCTTCAGAAAGCTCTCTAGCTTTGGAATAGAATTCATTGCAGTTCAAATCATCATCCCAAACAATGTGCCATGAGACACGTTCGGCTGGATCTTCAAATCTGTCAAACCATTTCACCATTGATTTCTTCAACTTTGTTTCATAATATGGAACTTTCTTATGAATGATGTCTAGTGGTTGATTAATCATTGGAACAATTCCAAACCCACCACCTCCGAAAGTAACTGAAGTACCAATACAATAATATAAACCATCTTCTTTCTTCTGAACAATAGACATATCTTCCATCATTATTTTACCAACAACTAATAAAGGATCAAATTTTGTAGTATCAATAATCTCTTGGGTGATCTTATTTTCAACAACGGTGGACGAATGTTTAACAAATAGTAAAGGAAGACGATGGCAGTAGTGATCAATAGTGAGATTCATCAATTCAGCTAGATCATCTCTAAATTCAGGAACAGTTTTGAAATATTCATTTGTAGTTAACTTTTCTGGATCATAATCGTCTAAAAGTTTCTTTCTTTCGTTAAGAAATGTAAGATAATTGGAATCCACAATACCCCAATAATTCATATCCAACTTGCACAAAGCCATGGTTTGTTTATGAGGAAATCTAAAGGGCATATATGGTCTATCATTGTAATTTTTGAGGGTCTCTGGAGTAATCGGAATTGGTCTAATGGTTTGGTTGAATTCTCTATATTCAGATCTCTTCTTTTTGATGTAAGCGTAAACCGATAACGCTAAAGGAATGCAAACAGCAACTCCTAGAGTCAATTTGTTTTCTGATAGCACTCCCATAGATTGATATATTTGATTACTTAATAAAGGTTGCCTTATTCTGAAAAGGAAGGAAATTCTGGATACTGAATACCTTTGCACTGATTATTAAACTTATCAGCTGGGCGCTTCTCGGATCTCTCCCGTTAATCTTGCTATCTTATCATCGTGGCGAAGCGGAAAAGTAGTCGACTGGATATTCCTGAAGTTATTTGATTAGAAGGGACTCGTAGATATCAAGCCAGCAGTTCCATTTGGGCTCTGTAAGTCTAGATCTTAAAATTCCCTGGAAGACGGACATGGGCTCCCGTATATATAAACACTTTATGGGTAGATAAGAAGGAAGGCTACAAATTATTCTTACAATTTTCAAATAAGTAAAAACTAAAAATAAGAATAATATTGAAAATGATTAAATAATTATAAAGTATAAAAGAGTAATATTTAAGATCAAAAGTTAGGGTTGATGTAACCAGACGTCAAATTCCAATTCAGATCATTCATCCAAGAAGCAAATGGATAACTTGGGATAGTTCTAACCTTTTCTTCCTTACCTATGAGACCTTTATCAATTTGGTAATCAATCATTTTTTCCAAATAAGGTTTCAAATAATCTCTAATGACTTCAAAATGCTTATATTTGATAATATCCTGGGGAGCTTCATACATAACTTTAAGTAAAATTGAAGGAACCATTGGTTCGTCTTTTGCATCCCTCGCAATATCAACAAATAAAGGATGATTACAAAAAGCAACAGCCTTGGATTTAGGTAATTTAATTAGAGTTTGTCTGTCTAATCTAACTCTAAATTTCTCGAAGGGGATGGTTCTAATGTAATTGAAATACTCTTCTTCAGAAAGTTCTCTAGCTTTGGAGTAGAATTCGCTGCAATTCAAATCATCATCCCAATCAATATGCCATGAGACACGTTCAACTGGATCTTCAAATCTGTCAAACCATTTCACCATTGATTTCTTCAACTTTGTTTCATAATATGGAACTTTCTTATGAATGATATCTAGCTGCTGATTAATAATTGGGATAATTCCAAACCCACCACCTGCAAAGGTAACTGAAGTACCAATACAATAATATAAACCATCTGCTTTCTTCTGAATAACATACACATCTTCCATAGTAATCTTAGTAACAACTAATAAAGGATCAAATTTTGTAGTATCAATAATCTCTTGGGTGATCTTATTTTCAACAACGGTGGACGAATGTCTAACAAATAGTAAAGGAAAACGATGGCAGTAGTGATCAATAGTGAGATTCATCAATTCAGCTAGATCATCTCTAAATTCAGGAACAGTTTTGAAATATTCATTTGTAGTTAACTTTTCTGGATCATAATCGTCTAAAAGTTTCTTTCTTTCGTTAAGAAATGTAAGATAATTGGAATCCACAATACCCCAATAATTCATATCCAACTTGCACAAAGCCATGGTTTGTTTATGAGGAAATCTAAAGGGCATATATGGTCTATCATTGTAATTTTTGAGGGTCTCTGGAGTAATCGGAATTGGTCTAATGGTTTGGTTGAATTCTCTATATTCAGATCTCTTCTTTTTGATGTAAGCGTAAACCGATAACGCTAAAGGAATGCAAACAGCAACCCCTAAAGTTAGCCTGTTTTCCAAAATTTTCATTGCCACTGATATTTAATTGATTATTTGATGGTAATGTTGGGTCTAGGAATCATTATGAGAGATCCCGTGGCCCTTTAAATAGTTTAAGATAGGATCGAGTATCACCATATCAGTCCGTTTTCTTATCGGCGCTTCATGCCAAAAGCGGCTAAAAAGAGAGCGTCGGAATTTTCCCCGGCCATTTCGTTAGCTAACAAAGCAGTCGTAAGAAACCAATTGAATATCTTAAAAAGAATTTAGATATAGATATGACAAAAACATATAATGTTTATAACTACCCAGATCAATGGTCAATAGAATAAGCGTTGGATTCCGCAACCAGGTATGTCCGAGAATCTCCGATTAAGCTCATGACTGAATGAGAATATTTGTTTGTAGGTACTTCCAGTAATGTGCTACCATTCAATACACATAATATAATTCATGTACCTTTTCTAGCTCTCCATTCAATGCTTTTATAATTAGTGTATGAACGAACTCCTTAACCGGAGAATGAACCTATTAATGTGTCAGTCTACATATATATTCAAAAGCCAGCTGAGCAATCTGTTTAATAACAAAAAAAACAACTTTCAGGGAATGTTCAATTCTTTGATCGTTATAGCATATATGATGATAAACCCCAAACTCCATTTTCAAAATCTAGCTTAATTTCATCACAATTGATGATTTGTAAGACCATGAGCCCCGATGTTCATTTGATGAAATATTAATGGTGGCACACCCGCTCACTCAGATGGTAACAAGCCCGAGATCCAAAGAATATAAGGTAAAATGGTTAAAAAGCTTATACTTTGAACTTATTGTAGTCACATCCCTTGAAACTAGTACCGCTAAGCTATGAGAAGTATAAATAGTTACCGATCTACTTTCAGCATGATCGTTAACTTAAAGAAATCAAGAATGATAATGTATTATCAATTCAAGTTGCTTAAGTGATAGGGAGTATAACATGCTTCATATGTCCCCTTTAAGACAGTTTATATTCGCTGAAGTAGATCCTCCTGTTGGAAGTCTAATATGTGAATGGAGTGAATGGATAAAATATCCTGATGAATGCAAAGAATTCAATGAGTTTGGTCCAAAAATCCCTTTTAGAGAATATAATTTTGATCATAGTACAAATCCTTTGTTTGGCGACGAAGTGAGCCTAGGTAATTCAGTTCAATCAAATGAATATGATTTTGAGAAAGAGAATGCTGGAAGTGTTTCTTTTAAAAAATATTTGAAAGCTGTGGACATTGAAGGTTCCAAGAGTCTAAGAGGTTGTTCTGAAGGTTCTGGAAACTTACATGAAAAATACTTATCTAGTGGCTTTATGTCCAAAGAAAGTGGGAGGATAGGTTGCACTATTACAATAACGGATTATTCTCAAAAGAGATATCGAATTGAAAGGAGAAATATACCCCGAGGCTTGATTAATAGGGCTGATTTCTCATATTATGTTCCAAAATATTATTGGTTCTATTTTAAACCAAGAAAATGGAGAGAAGAACTCAAAAGTGAGAGGCTATATGATAATGAATATCAGGTTGATCCCATTTTTTATGATTTAACAGTTCATTCATTTAATTCAATTTGTTTAAGTTTGGATAATAGATTAAATTGGAGTAACGTTAGATGGATTGGTGTTAATGGAATCGAGAGAAAAGCTTTCCGGTGGTTAGTTAATAAGTATCAATTAAACAGTTCATCAATGGACGATATGTTATCACCAAATGAAGTAATGCAAATTAATAAACATTCATATCAATTATTCATTTGTTTGCCTGTTATGCGTTTAATTAGAGAAAAGCCAGCATATGGTTACTGGGAACCCCGTTCTCTTGAATCCTATTTTCACTTTTCAGAATTTAGTAAATTACGTTGCTTCATGCGGTTTTTCAAATATCTTAGCTTAAAACGACTTACCAAAATAAAAATTAAATTTTTATGATGAAAGTAAATTAGGTGGCTTTGGTAACATTATACCAAATTAAATATTATTGATGATTATTGTATATTCTAAAAATTGGTTTACGAATATAAGAGACAATGTCTGAATCTAAGTTCTACGAACAGTGCAAAGAGTCCAAAATTCAAAGATCATCCATCAGGGCCAATTCCTTGTAAATTAACCTCAAATGCTCCGGGTTTCATCACCATTTACTTAAACTAGGAGCTCCTCGGTACCTTGAACTAATTATCAATGCATGAATGTATATAGATATATAAAAATAAGATAGAAGTACAAATTTAAATGCCAAATTGAAAAAAAGCTTCAATTCGTAGAAGCTGTTTCTTGCATTTCCAGATCAGCCTCTGCTTGTTGTTTCTCCTTAGATCTAGCTCTCTGACTATCAGTATCCTTTGCAAATAGAGAGAAAATTAACGATATCGTACAAGCAGCAACAGAAACATATAAACCTTTAACAATATTATCCTGGACGTATTTCTTCTCATCATAGATATAAACTGGTTTTAACTCTCCAACAATAGAGGTAAATATCCCATCTCCTAGAGCAACCCCAAGTTGTCCAAATGTCCAATAAATACCAGCAATGGAACCTTGTAAATGCATAGGTGTATTAATCATAACAGAATTTAAGAAGGCATCAAAGAAATAATTGATGAAGAATCCGTGGAGAAACAAACTAACAATTTCGAACTTGAAGTAACTTTTTTTGACGGTGAAATCAACTCTAGTAAACCAAATAGCACTACCCAGTGAAAATAGTGAACACATAACTAAGAAATATCTAGTGCCCAAGGTTTTGACAACAGAGCCATGGTAAACAATAGCCGCCAGAATAACACCGACTGCAACAGGAAACACTTTCAGGGAAGAAATAATTGTAGAATCATGATCAACAAATTGGTGGTACTGAAACAACCCAGTCATTAGAATAGTAAATGTCATATAATAGGTAATAACTTGAACTAGGAAAACATAGAAGTTTGGAATGCCGTTTGCTTGTGGCGGGAACAGGTAATCCATTCTTAATCTCCAATGCACTTTGGTTGATCCTTCTTTTTTATATTCTGCTTCAGTCTTACAAGCATCAGTATCAGCTGATGGTGGGGATAATGAGGAGTCTAGACGGTTTATTTCAACCATGCACTCAGGAGATTTCAAAATATTGCTTGAAACAGGAATCTTGTTGGAATGCGTTTGCTTAAACTTTCTAATATAGACAGTTTCAAATAAGATGACAGAAACCACCATGAAGAACCCAACAGGAAGAGTAATATAAGCCTTTGGGGTTTTCCAGTTACGACCACCTTCAGTTAAACCTAAAATGATCAATAGACAACCCCCAACAAACATGACAACACCACCATAGTTTAAATCTCTCAAGCTCAAAGTAGAATGGGCTTCAGTCCTTTCAGGTGGAACCATGAATAAACCAAGCAACACAAAAGCAGTGAAGGCAACAGCAAAGGTAAAATAAAAAAAGGCTTTATATCCAATATCAGTTAAAGCGAAAGCACCACCAACAACTGTACCAACCCCAAAAGAACCAGTAACTGAGATTAAAAAAGCTCTGTTAGCTCTTTCCATTATCTTTGGATCATGCCCATAATAGCTAGCAGTTAAAGCAATACCAGATGGAATTAAAGTTGAGCCTGCAACACCTTGAAGTGCTCTAAATACAATTAAAGCAATGATGGAATCTTCAATAACAGCGCAAATCAAGGCAAATAGGGCAATAAAACCAGTACCCCATAAAAACACCACATGGGGCCCAAGAATATCTGCTAATTTACCAGAAAGTAAAATAAAAGAGCCTAATGTTAGTGCATACGCTGAAATGACCCATGTTGCTTCAGTTGAAGTTGCATTGAAATGCTCTTGAACACTTGTAGTCGACACCATACCCCCTGCAATACTCAATTCATCCAGGGACAAAGCCACTAGACTGATTGCAAATGAAAAAGTTTTGCTTCTTTTTTCCAAGGGAACTAGGCTAGTGATCTTGTGTAGGAAAGACATTTGCGAAATGAATTTGTAAGTGGTATATTGATGGGGTTCAGCTATTAATCAGGAGTAAGGCATTGTGATAGATTGCTGTTCCTTTAAGAAAGGTATAGTTTCCAGGTTATTTATACATATGCTTACGGTACTTACAGACTTGAAAATCAGAGTGTGAGGCCCAATTGATTAGAAATCAACTTTCAACACTTATTGTAAATTAAAATTCTAAAGAATGTAGACGATGGAGATAATTTGCTCATCCTGAAGATTTCGGGCACTGATTCTTCGGTCTTTGGTCTCAGTTAAGGGTCCAGGGTCCTCGGGGTTTGCTTGATACCTTGTACTGTGTAGGCTAGTCAATGCTAGCTGACAAATTGAATCAAGTAACCCTTACAGTCAAAGAAAGGATATTATCAAGGAATACAAGTTAAGCAATTTGATCAATTAATGAAATTATAAAAATTCATGTTCATACCCTTCAAAGAAAAGATTATAAATCCTAAAGCTTCGATTTAATGTTTAAATTAAGCTTCATATTATTCACGTTAATCCAAGCAACTTTATCTAAACCTCTCTTAACACTAAGTTCTCTTTCAGAAATATCCTCAACACAAGTCTTGATAGTAGCAATACACCACTCTTCTTGCTTTCCAATTACTTTTCCCATTTCAATTGCAGATCTCATTGCTTCTTCGTAACCATCGATAATATCTTGTTTACAACACAAACCCAATTCCAGAATCTCTTGAACTCCAAATTTGGTACAAGTCATGGCTATTTTTGATAGTAAAGATAAATTTTGAGATTGTTTGGCTAGGCGTTGCAAAATTCCCAAGTCTGCAACAAGTCCAAGTTCGATTTCATTCAAACTGAATAGTGAGTCACTTGTGAATAATTTGAGAGTGAAGCAAGCAATTAATTCAAGAGCTAATCCAAAGTTTTTTTTGCCATGAATTACACCAATCGTTGGCTTTCTCATATTTAGTGGAGTAGAAACACAGTTTTGAAAATTTTTAATAAACTTGAACATTTTTCTTTTAGAATTGAGTGAACCATTACCAGAGACCTTTGAAAAGAATTTCAAGTCAAGACCAGAGCAGAAGGTGTCACCCATACCCGAAATAACAACAACCCTAACTAGAGGATTTGAATCTAATGCAAGAAGTAGACGTTTGTAGTCAATCCACATTGGTTCATGGAAGCAATTGTGCTGCTTGGGTCTATTAAACTGTAAAGTTGCAACACCGTGGTGCAAGTTCTGCACAACAAAAAAGTCCGATTTCAATTCTGGAAATTCCTTTGACATAGTTGTTGAAAAGTGAAAATATACTAATTCTATTAATCATATCTTGTAAACTAGAAAGGGACCTGGAAACGAGGAAATGGGGCAGTTTATATAGGAGCGATGAGGTATGTGGGGAGGCCTGGTGACTGGCATGTGATATCTTAACAGAGAGCGCACCATGAGCTATACATAATAGAAGAGTACCATAAAATGTCAGTTATATTAATGAAAAATGTATATTTGTATATTTGTAAATCTGCTTAAAATGCCTCGATTCCTCCCAAATCTTTCAATTGCTTTCTGATAGCTTCAATGTTTAGATTCTTCCCGATTAAAACCAATCTACTTGCATCTAGTGGCAACTCCTTTATATCTTGTGCACCTTCCATGATATCATAAGTTTTTCTCACACCTTGAATGACTTTATAATCGCCACCTATAAATATCAAACCCTTGGTTCTATGTATATCCATTTTATCTTGCGTATTACTGTGTTCCTCTTGTTCATCTTCATATTCTTCTCTCCATAATAAACGCTGCAGGAAATGCTCAAATTTATCGAATTCTAATTGATCTTTCAGTTTTGGAAAGTTCAAGGTAATTGTAGTAACCCTAGGATCATGATATTCAGTATTTACTTTAATCAATGATTCTATGTTTCTATTTTCATATGCATGCAAATCTAAAATCTTATTTAAATCAATATCACCAAATTTGGTCTCATAAATTGGAGCTAATGAATTAATACCTTTGACTCTCTTTTCAATTTGTGCCAATTTTTCTTTATCACCTTCGACTTTATCTATCTTGTTCAATAATATAGAGTCTGCCATAGCAATTTGTAAATGGGCGATAGTCAAATCATCATCACTTTGCTTTTCAATATGACCTTCTCCATGTAAATGTCCACCAACATCGTCCAAACTCTTTCCTATATTTTCAGAATCTAAAACAGTAACAACACCATCAATATAAACGTTGGAGGCTAAAGCATCATCCAACCAAAACATAGTGGCAATGGGCGCTGGATCGGCTAAACCGGTAGTCTCTAATAGAATATGATCAAAACCTTTTCTTTTAGCAACCAATCTTTCAATAGCAGTAACACCATTATCCTTAACTGTACAACATAAACATCCATTACCCAAGTCAAGCCACTCTTCATAACTATCATCTTTGTCCTGAACAGTTAACGATTTCTCAATGTCGATAGAATCACCAAATTCATTCAAAATGACAGCTAGTTTTCTATCACCTTGTTTGGCTATCTGTTCTAACAAAGTGGACTTACCAGATCCTAAATATCCCGTAATGATTGTCACAGGGACTTTTTTGTCTTGGACTGAATCGTCGCTTTCTGAATCATTTAATTCATCCTTGAGAAGCTTGTTTTGCTTAAGTTCGTCTGCTGTTGCTTTGGAGAAAACAATTTCCTGATCTTCGTTTTCAACCAATTCAGGGATCATGAATTCTTCATCGATTGTCATCTTGGTAGTAGTAAGTGTGTCTGCGTATACTTGCAGAATCGTTTATCAGCAAACAGTGAAGAGAAGAAAAAATGAAATAAATTTGTGTGTTGAAGAAGCGCATCGGAAGGTTCACTCACTGCTAAGAAGCACACCTACATGAGGCTAGAGCCTTCTTTGTCTTTGTCTCTAATGGTAGGGAGAAGGTACCCTTCATCAAGCACAACTTCTTCCATACTGTAAATCCACTTTTATTTGCTATTTTATAAAATCCGGACCCGTCAACTAACAGTTATACCTATTGAGTTCTCCCCGCCTGGGTCGAAATATGGTTAAGCGTTCCCATCAGCACAAAAAGCGTCACACCCGTTCATTTAAATTCAACTACACATCAAATAATGATATAGGCAACAGCAGTATAACAGATAGATTTATATCAACCATTCAAGACAATAATAAAGTTGGTTACTACCGCAATTCTTTGAATAAACCGTCAATGGTGAATACTTCCCATCATGAAGATCATAATGATACAACTTTAGTTCAAGAGGCATTAGTTAATGAAAATTCAAACATTGATAACTCATTCATATTAAGGGATAATAGTTTTATTATTGGAACAAACTTCAGTGCAATTACATCACCTCAACAGAGATTAAGATCAATAGATAGAAATTTAGATGATGAGCCTCAAAATGGGTTTATCGATGAGAGCGAGGATCAAGAAAGTGAACAAAGCTCAAAGGGTTCTCAAAAACAGCTTAAGGATAGTGTTGCTAAAGCTTTAGGGTTAAAGCTAACTTATAGGATCTTGAATTTTAAGCCATTGAGACTTCCGAGTTTAAAAAGGTACAAGTTGCTTAATCAAGAGAACATACTATTAGGTCAAGATGTAGCTTCACAAAAACGTCTAAGAATAAGACCTAATCCGAGTTCTTTTAATACATCGGTTGACTTTACAGTCCTAGATGCTCCCGGGCTAAGAAACGATTTTTATTCTAATATTGTATCCTGGTCTAAAAAAGCTAACCAATTAGCTGTCGGTTTAGGTACCATTACTTACTATTGGAGTGAAGGAAAAGATACTATTCCAATGCAATCCATTGATCAGGAAATAGTTTCCTGCATTTCATATAGTGATGAGGATATTTTAGCTGTTGGTACCAAAACTGGAAGAATTATTATTTATTCACCTGGTTCTAATATTATTGATTTTACTGCAATTTTGAAAGAAAGTACAGGTGTTTGTTGCATATGCTGGGTTCCCAGAACTAGATATTTCTTCGCTGGAGATGATTTAGGTGATGTTTCGCTATATCAGGTTATTGAAAGTAACCCTGAATATCCACAATTGTATGCTGTATTGTGCAAAGTTTTCAAATGCAATAAGCAACAAATCTGTGGTATCGATGTTAGCCCTGATAGTAAACAAATAACGGTTGGAGGAAATGATAATTGTTGTACAATATGGGATATATCGGAAATTGAAAACCCAATTCTTAAGTTTTATTTACCTCATGATGCTGCTGTTAAGGCGATTGCTTACTGCCCTTGGATGCCAAATCTTCTTGCTACAGGCGGAGGTTCGAACGATAGACACATTAGATTTTGGCATACTGGAACGGGTACACTAATAAGCAAGCATTTAACTAAAAATCAAATAACTTCATTAATTTGGTCTAGATCTAAGAAAGAACTTTTGGCTACCTTTGGTTTTGGAGATCTAACTGATAATGAATCTGCTAGTATAATTACAGTGTATTCCTATCCGACACTGAAAATACAAACACAAATCCCGTCTGACCAGAATTTAAGAATTCTAAGTGCTGAAATATCCAAAGATTATAAATCTATCTGTACTGCTGTTAGTGATATGTCCGTTAGGATATATTCAATTTGGGAAGGTAAGTTTGTGTTGAAAAATGGTGAATATGATGGTGGATTGTATGGAAGTGAGTTGCTTGACTTACAAGAAGGTGTGGTGGATACAAGTTTCGAATCCATTAGATAAACTGATTTCTTTGCTAATTTCCTTTTTTTTATTATTATTAATTATTTTCCATTATTTACTTGGGGGGTATCTTATATACAAAATAAATTATAAACGTACACATAGTATCTTTACTGAATCAAAAGAAATGAATAACATTATGAGGAAACACCTTCATATTCGTTTTTTAATTTTTCAGTTAGTAGTCTCTTCCAGTGATTTCTGTTTCTGTGGATAGGGACGCTGTCAAAATGAAGTGAAATAATAAGAATAATCAAGAGGAACGCAATAATACTACCAGGCGTAACCATTTTTCTGAAAACTTTTTTGTTCACAATCTTTTGATACGGACAAACGGAATCTATACCAACAACCCAACAATTTCTTGCACTTAAAGAATTCAGGTTTATCCAAGTAGAATCCACACCGCTAGGAATAGTTTCAATTAACTGTCTTTGGACAACAGCGGCATTAGGTAAAGCGACTTCCCAATCATCATCTAAATTAGCACAAGCATCGGTAGCATCTTGAAAACTAACCTTTTTTTCAAGTACCTTAAAACTTGTGATATTGCTTTTACTTTGGCAAATAGTATAATGCTCATCGTTACATGAAGTTGAAGCCCAACCACTTGAAGTTAGTATAGCACATCTATTTGGATCCGAGTAAGTTGCTGAATCATCATCATAATCAGAATCAGAAGTTGTCAGATTAGGCTGATTTGCACCCCACGTCCAAAACGAGTTTGTTAGATAAGGGACAATTTCTTCAATTTTATCAAGATGATGACTTATAATAGGTGTGTAACCACATAACATTGACTTTTGAAATTGCTCCACTGTGAAAGGATCAGCATTAGTATCATATGAGAATCGAAAAGTGGTTGAATTAAAGTCAGCGGATGGACGACAATCAGCAATATCGTAGGATTCATAATCTGTGTTGAGTAATGGTAGTTTAAGATGGGCGGAATTATTATAAAGTGTGTTAGAAACGTAGAATAACTGATTTGAATTTTCAAGGGTAAAATTATAATCATTCTCTAGGACATTATTCTCAACAACTATTGGAATTGTTCTAACGACATCTGTAAAAAGCATGTGAGACAGACTGGGAACTTGGTTTTGCGAGAGATCGGATTCTGTTGCAGAATACAGTAGTGTTGAAAATGGAGTGGTCAAATCTGTTATATTTGTCATCGCCCTGGGATCTTCCACATCTATTGTGTTTAGTTTGAACAACAAATAAATGGTATTTGTATCAAGTATTGTAGTTGTATCGCTCAGGAAACCATTAAGGGTTGAGATAAAAGATGAAATATTAAAAGCTGAAGCAGAATCACATCGCAATGCTGAAGAGTTAGACCACGCTTTACTAGGACAAAGTCCCCAATCTTTATGATGCTGGTTGTAATACAAGTCAACAGAAAACGCTTGTACACCAACATCCAGAAAACCTCTAAAACCAGTTAGAGCTTCGGAATTGTAACCAACAACTTCGAATAATGTTTGGGTTAAATTAATACCAGCTGCCATATTTGAAGCAACAGTGATATTTGCTGAAATATCTCTTTGTGTTCTTAGAGCCACTGCTCTAACTGCAGATAAACTACTCCATTCGTTAGATTCTGTTGCCGAAGCTGAAGCTGAAGATGAAGCTGTTGCATTAATCAGAGGATAATAAGAAGAGCTTGGCGAATAGGAGGACACAAATAATGGTAAATATAGTATTATGCAAAGGAGTGCCCTTCGAAGACTAAACATCTGCATTAGAAGAGGTCCCCTTTGGGTTGGAGTGTTCAAGGAAAGTGGAAAAGCTGAAAAACAGATAAGAAGCACCAAGCCTTTAAATTGATGCTGAGTGTCTCGCCTCGGACAAATATGAAGCTGCCGGTTCTGCCGAACTTTCTAAATCGTGTTTGCTTGTTTAACTTGCTGGAGCTTTTCTTTATTATATAACAATCTGTTCTTTATCTGAGTTGTACCTATAAATTATCAACACAAGTTCGTTATGGATCGTGCTTACCATGATATTGCAGAGGCTCTTGCTAGTGCTTTCTTTATTGTGCCTTTGAAGGCGTATTTTGAAGATACTAACTCAACAGTTGATTATCCATTCATCGATGAAATATTTCACTACACCCAAACAAAACAATATTGCAACGGGAATTTCAAAGATTGGGATCCGAAGATCACAACACCACCTGGCTTATATTACTTGGGATATTTTTACACAAAATACATGGATGTCGAGTGCTCTCTCGCAAATTTAAGATTTGTTAACTTTATCGGTGGCTTATCAATTGTTCTTTTAACATTTTGGATAAGGAAAAGATTGGATAATTGGTCGTTAACATCATTATCGCTATTCTTGAATCCCTTAATAACGTTGTACTATTCATTGTATTATACCGACGTTTGGTCCACTGTTTTGGTATTAGCAAGTTACACCGTGACTTTAACTGAACCATTTAAATTCAAATTTGTGAATTCTTTACTATCTGCCATTTTAGGTTTATTGAGTTTAGGATTCAGACAAACTAATATTATATGGATTGCTTTTATAGCTGCTGCTTTTATTGATAATCAAATCAAAGGAAAGAAATTGTATAAAAATGAATCGTTGCTTGAAGATTTGATTGTTTTTACTAAACAAAGTTTGAAAAATTGGATTTTACTCACTCCATTTGCTGTGAATTTTGGATTATTTGCCGGATTCTTAAAATATAATGGGGGTATTACGTTTGGTGATCAAGAAAATCACGAGGTTGTTTTCCACCCAGTTCAAATGTTTTATTGTTTTACCTTTTTAACTATGTTCACTATACCTTTATGGCTATCATATGATTTCTTTTACCGGTATATAGTTGACAATTTTTTCAGAATTAAAGGTCTAATTTTCAATTCATTTTGGATTCCAACTATGATTCTCTTTGTTTCAGAATTTACTATTGTTCATCCATTCTTATTGGCAGATAACAGACATTATACATTCTATATAATGAGAAGATTAATTCTACAAGATGAATACTCCAAATATAAATGTATTGCAGCATATCATTTTTCATGTTATACAATTTATAAACAGCTCATGGACAACATTAGCAAGGATAATTTCACTCCTTCTTCATTAGTTATGTCTTTAGCTTACTTCGTTGCAGTTGCACTGGCTTTAATTCCATCACCTTTATTTGAACCAAGATATTATATTCCAGCTTTTATGTTCTTTAGAATTATGATTGCCCCATCTGAAATACCCATTTTAAGATTTAGTTTTTTCACAAAATACAATAAGCTTTTAAGATTAACTGGTGAAGTTCTATGGTCTTTCTTATGGACCCAGGCTCTTTATGTTATGTTTTTAACCTTCACGTTTGATTGGCCAACTGAGGAGTTCCCACAAAGATTAATCTGGTAAATCTTTAGTTGAGTGATTATCTTATTTCTTGTAGTTACCTCATGTTTTTAATAATAAATAGAAACAAATACAATCCTGTAGTTACCACTAACAGAAACAGAAACCCCGTAGATACCTGCTGAACCAGCTTTATCTGAGCCTTTGAGGACCCCACAAAAGCTTCCCCAGATTTCCTCGCTTGGAGAGATCTGAACTTTTGAATGACCGTAGGCACAGACCCGCCAATGGCTAACAATCCGTTCAAAGGTGTTTTTGCCTGCAGATAACACCTCTTTCTTCGGTTGAGCCACAACTATCACAACCAAATATACTATAATGTGTATTCTACTGTCTTCAAAATTACATCCGGATTATCCTTTAGTTTTGCTCTCAAACAGAGACGAGTTCTTCAGCAGGCCAACTCAACCAGCTTCATTTGTTGGCCCCGAAGGCAATGTGTTATCACCTCTAGATATGGCCAGACAAGAACATGGAACGTGGATAGGAGTTACAAAGAAAGGTAAAATAGCAGTTTTGGTGAACTATAGAGAACGTTTGAATAAAAATCCAATCAGTAAGATCTCTAGAGGTACTATACCACAGTTGTTTTTGAACTCTGACCTAGATTCTACAGAATGGGGAAATAAAGTCAATGTTGAAACAGACAATTTTCGTGATGTTGGTGGGTTTTCTCTGCTGTTTGGTGAGTTGCAATATGATGAATCAACAAGTAGTATTAAACCTTTGAATATTATTTCTAACAGAGTTGGTGGAACTATATCTGTGTTTAATGGCGCTAATGAGGAGAACGAGTCATTTGTAGATGCAGACGGAGATATGTCTTCTTCTGCCACAATTGGCCTCTCAAACTCTCTTTACTTAAATCCATGGCCCAAAGTTTTAGAAGGAGAGAAACTTTTATCTGATGTTATCAGACAGAGTGTCGAAGGTAATTGGAAAGAGGACGAATTAATTAAAAAATGTTTCGAAGTTCTATCAGTTTCAAACCCAGCAAGTCATCAAGAATGGCAACAAATGTCATATCAAGAGGCCTTTGAAACTATGCCTAATTCTATTTTTATTCCTCCTGTTTATACCAAGGATGATACTAACACCAGAGTGACTAAAGTTAGTAGTTTACCACTTTCTGGAGAATACTATGGAACAAGGGCTCAAACAATAATCTTGATTGATAAGTTTGGTAACTTGAAATATATTGAAAAGAACTTGCATAATTCAGATGATCTGACGGAAGTTCCTGAAATCCACAGTTTTGAGCTCAAGATTGGGTCCTGGAATGGGGAAAAAGAGTTGAATCAATTGGCCGTTGATCATGTTAGAACGAATGGCACCCTTCCTAAACTGTGCTCTTCTCTCTGACCTAATTGGATATACTACTTTTCTATAATCGTATAAAAGTTATATATATTTGGTTTTAATCATTGCTTGAATGTTTTGAGTTTTGACAAGAGCAGTTAAAACACCGCTCACCGCTCGCTAACAGGATACCGGCAGGCGCACCGATAACAAAACTCGCACATCGCCGGAATCACGATTTGCGACTCACACAGTCACAGCTGTGGTGATTTTGATTTGCTCAACGGTCAATACTTCTGTAGAGCCCCTGTTGTTTCCCAACGTCTCTTTTCCTTCCCTCAATACTCTCAATTAACACAACTAGAACTCAAATTAACCATGTCTGGCTTCAAAGTTTACTCTCAAGAACAATTCCAAGAACAAATTGTCCAAAGATACACTGGTAAGTATGTCATTCAAACGAGCTTGCACTTTAATGAAAAATACTAACTTAATCCTGGTAATTATTATTAGATATCATTGGTGAAAAATTAGGTGGTAAGATTATTGCCTTCTCAGATGAATGGTTTGCTGCTGCTGAAAACTTGATTAAGCCAAAGGCCCCAATTAGAGAGCCAACTAGATTCACTTATAAAGGTGCTTGGTACGATGGTTGGGAAACCAGAAGACACAACACTAAAGAATCCGACTGGGTCATTTTCAAAATGGGTGTTTCTTCAGCTACTTTGATTGGTGCTGAAGTTGACACAGCTTTTTTCAACGGTAATCATGCCCCTGAAATCTCTATTGAAGCTGCTTCTTTAACCGACGATTCACAATACCAAACCGCTGAGTGGGACACTATTATCTCTAAAATTGAATGTGGTCCAACTCAAAGACATTTCTTTGTTAGAGATCAAGTCACTGAAAAGAAATATACCCATGTTAGATTACAAATGTATCCAGATGGTGGTATCGCTAGATTTAGATTATACGGTACCGTTTATCCAATAGTTCCTCAAGATACTTCTATTATTTTAGATACTGCAAGTGCCGTTTTAGGTGGTGTTTGTGTTTCATTTTCTGATCAACATTTCGGTTCTGCTGATAATTTGTTATTACCAGGTAGAGGTCATGATATGTCCGATGGCTGGGAGACAAAGAGATCTAGAACTCCAAATCATGTCGATTGGGCTGTTATTAAGTTAGGTCACAAGACTAATATCAAACAAGTTACTGTTGATACTGCTCATTACAGAGGTAATTTCCCTCAATATATTGTCATTCATGGTATAAACACTGATGTCGAATCCCCAGCCACAGATGACTCTAAATGGGAAGTTGTTGTTGATAAAACTAAGACTGGTCCTGATGCAGAGCATGACTACGATGTTGATTTAAACAAGGTTTACTCTCATGTCAAGTTAACCATGATTCCAGATGGTGGTGTTAAGAGATTAAGAATTCGTGGTAATGTTGCTTTGTAATTTACTTTTCTCTTGAGGTAGGATGCGGTCTCAAATTTTTGGTTTTAACATTATTATATTATTCATGGAACTTTTTCGTTTTTGTTTATCTTTTACTATAGAACTATATATTCATTTCACAATTCAATATCATTCAAGTTTTGCAAATTGGTGTTGTAGAGAGACTGCAATTGAAAAGTTTTTCAAGAATCAATTTGCTGAATATTATTAAGAAAATGCCATTATATATTTGCACCCACAATATTAGTGTGAATTATATTTCGTTTACAACTATGTAATTACTTAGGTTATACACCATGTGTTCCGTAATGTGGATTGCAGTAAGCACACTGAGACATTATTCGAATACAGAAGTGCATGAATCAATTTGTCGATTGACCCGGAGAAATCACCGAGAACTGGAAAAAAAAATTGTCCTCCATCGATCGATGCTGGGACAGCAACATCTACTTTAGCACTGTCCACACATCACAATGGAAACGCTCCAACGAAGATTAAGACAAAGAGTTCCAGTATTTCCTCTTAAACTAACCAATTATTTTCCAACAGATCCAGAAAATGGATCAATTATAGTAACACCTGAACAACAAACGCAACTTTTAGAGACCATCCAAGAAATATCGCAATATAATGCCTTTTACAGCAAACTGTTCATCGAAAAGCTAGTTGAAGCATTAGAAAGCAACAAAGACTTGGAAATCATTGACGAATTATACGAAAAATTATATGAACTATTACCAGCACAACAACTATCACCAACTGATCATGATATGATCTCATATACATTGATACCTTCCAAGAAGTCCTCAAAAGAGGACAAAAGAATCTTAATACGAGAATCACCTAATTTAATATCGGGACTAGGAACGACAGGACTAAGAACATGGGAAGCAGCATATTGTTTTGCGCCCTATTTAGTTGGTAAATTGAATGACCATGAGAACAACTGGGAATTTCAAGATGATTTCAAAGATAAGGTCATTATGGAGTTGGGTTGTGGTACTGGTCTAGTTGGCCTGTCTTTGTTTAAACATTATGATGCATTTAAAAAGATTATCATGACTGATGGAGACTCTCAGCTGATTGATAATATTGCGCATAATTTAAAGTTAAACGATATTTCACTGATTGATCATCAAGGTGCACACGCTAATAATAATAATTCGGCTAATAACAATACTTCTCCAGATAAAGAAAAACAAGAAAGTAATTCTATTAAGAATAATTCTAAATCTTTAGAAATTAGTAAGTTGTGGTGGGGAGAAGATGATTTACCGAAGTCGGAAATAAACACAATAATAGCGTCTGATGTCACTTATGATTCATCAGTCATTCCATATCTTGCTGAAGTAATAGCAGAAGGTATGAGCCAGGATAATGAATTATATGGTAAAGTTGATGTTGCATATGTAGCAGCTGCAGTTAGAAGTGAAGCTACTTTGAAAATATGGGAAGAATATTTGAATATGGGCGTGAAAGATGGGATCTGGAGATGGGTTGTGATAGAAACCAAACCTGCTGTTACTATTACTACTGCCCAGGAACAAATACAATCAGTTACCGGATCTGTTAGTTATGACAACAAACTGGTTCAATCTAACCCTATTTGGTGTAACCCTGGAACACCAGAAATCAAAATTTACAGATTAGAAAGATCGTTTTGAGTTAATAATATTGACTTCCATTTCCATTTCTAGTTATATTTCTATTTCCATTAAAAATTAATATTCGATATTTATAATTAGAGAAACAATTATATTTCATTATTAAGTCGTTAAGCAGGCGATTTTGAAACATACATGTGTCACGGGTAGCTTTGTAGTAATTGACGCGTGGAAGTATAGAATATACCCATAAACATAATGAATGACGGAAGGAACGAACCGCGTTATGTATATTCATCGTACATATACGTTTAAGGTTAAGGTTAACGTGACGAATATTCTACATAACGTTCATGTCTATTATATATCGCCAGGTAGCAAATTATAGATACCGGGATCATTAATTTATAAAATAAAACCTGAAGATCGAATTAATATTTTAAACCAATAGATTAACGATAAAAAGACACAAAAATATCAGTTAATTAACATTCCATTAAAACAAATAGATCAGTTTCATATAACAGATATAAGCTTAATATTATTAAAGCTTTGCGATTTTCAACGGTCATAGATTATATGGCCTGGCATGATTTATATACCCATAGAGCCTAGCTATATATAGTAAAGGAATGATCAGTTAATTGATTGGAATTTAATTAGCTCGACTGATTTTCTCGACAATTAATATTTGGAAAAAGCTGTGAAGTATGAAGTTGGACTAACTCGATTAGTAGCTAGTCATGTAACTATATGGTCCGATGGAGGTGTAGCGATTGATCATCACAATTTTGCAGTTGTTTATGACCCGTGTTACAGTTCATATCTCCCGTCTGAATGAAACGTATTTGATCCATTTAGAAGTTCGACAGATTTCGATGGATTCATTGAGGTCTGTTGGAATCTTTTTCGAGTCTGCTTCAAGCTGTATGCATGGTGGCCTGACTAGAAGCCCTAGATGATATCCGGACGCACTGGGCAATAAGCCGCAGGGCTCTCGACACGGGACTCGGAGCGGGCGGGGGGTCGACGGGGTCTTTCAGTTTTACTCGCCGGCCCGTCGATGTTGTTTTGTCCCGCGCGATACGTCGAATTTGGCGAGCGAGACGGTCTGTGGCTGTAGCTATTGCCTGATTCGGCAGAGGGCCAAATCAAAATAAACAAGAGGATTGGAAAAGAGCTGAGAGTGTTCCTGTCTGCCAATTGTTAACGTACACCCTTTTCTTTCCTTTGCCTTTCTCTTCTTGGACCAACTACATAGACACCACATACCGTTGGCCACTGCACCGCTTACAACAATACTTATACTGCCACTCTCCCACTTCTGACTTACAATTGGTATCACCCAACAACTCACTTGTTTCTCCTTCTCTTTCTTTCCCTTTTTGATCCTTTCCTTTGATGCTTCTGAAGAGATGATGGATTCAACAGACTATGAAAACTTACAGCCCGCTATGCTATTGGCACAACAACAACAGCAACATCAACAATATCAACAACAACTCAGTAATACCAGCTCGCAGCAGATGATGGTGACGACGACTCCGGAACTGCCTTTCAGTCCCACACCTCTGGCCACTCCATCACATTCAACTTGCAAAACAACACACACTCCATCATCAACCAGACACAGCTCTTTTCAGGACAGACGTAACTTCACAATGACTTCTCCTAAGAAGACTCTATCGAATTCTTCCGATGTTTCCATAACTGACTATAAAAAAATAGAACGACAATTTGCTGATTCTATAATCAAAAACAAGGACCTTATTAGAGAGCAAGAACGACTAGAGCAAGAATTATCTTCAAAAGGCAAATTAATAGAGTTGAAAAATATTAGAATTAATGAGTTGATTCAAGAAAATAGTCATATAGTTAAAGATTTAAGAAATGAAAGAGAGTTAAATCAAAAAGAATTTGAATCTTGGTCTGAAACTAAAACAAAATTAGAAAGAAAAGTTAAAGAATTAAATAAGAATCTACAAAATTCTATAGATGATCATAAAGCTTTAGAAATGTCCTCTCAAAATAATAACTCAGTGACTTCATATAATGATTTGGACCATAAAGAAGAAATTGATAAGTTAATGAAGAAAATAAAGATCTTGGAAAAAGAAAATGAATTAGAAATTCACTCGAAAATGATTATAATAGACGAATTGGAAATGTTGAAAGAAAGATGGAGCCAGTTACAAACTAATTACGATGAATTAAAAGAAGAATATCAAGATATAGTTTATGAAATTAGTGGTATACAAGAAGAATCTGGAATTAAAGATGAGGGTAGTGATATTTCTGATGATAATGAATTACAAACAGAAACTTTATCAAGATCGCTATCTTATTTTCAGAGTGATGAAGATCATGATGATATGGAACATATGAAGCAGTCGTTGGCTGATGAATTGAATGAATTTGGTGGATTATCAAAAAGTAGAGTTTCTTCTTTACAAATATCAACAAATCATTCTAGTAGAAAATCTTCTTATAGACACTCAAGTTTTAATAAAATTTTAAAAGACATTGAAGTGCAAGCTTTAGAACAGAAATATTCTCAAGAGATGGTCAAGATGGATTTCCAACTGAAATCATTACAACTGCAAAATGATAAATTACATGCTTATATTGGCTTCATTTTACAGCAACAACAAAACTCAAATTCCACTGACATCAATAACAATGATATGATCTTCAAAGACACCATTAATTATGAATATTCAGACGAAATTAATATACGGAGTGCAAAGAAAAATCTGAAATCAATTATCAGATCAGCTTCTGCTTTACCTATCAGACCACATCTTCCATCTGATTCATTTGAAAAACATCAAATTATTAATGAGGAATCGTCCTTACCTTCAACAAGAAATTCAAGTGGTACCGCAGTTAGAAGAGCTTCTGATTACAATGCTAGAACTAAAAGATGGTCATATAACTCAATTTCAGATAATGAAATACAATCACGTAAATCTTCAATCGATAATCCTTTTACAGTTTCACCTTATTCAAATCAACCTGAAACCGAAGATACGGAAATTGATTATCTGGAAATTGGTGACACTCAATTGTTAAATACATCTGATGAATATGAATCTGATGATGAAATTATTCATCATAAAGCAGCCAATAATTCTATTAATGTTTCGTTTACAGTTGATTTAACTCCTGCGTTAACTCTGAAAAAGAAAAAGTCCTCTAAATTATTTAGAAGAACACCAAGAAATCAATTACAAAAGCTTACAACATTTGGATCACCTTACAGTAATAATAATAATAATAACAGTACTTCGAATAGTGGCACACCGACTAAGAAACTGACATTGAAGAGTTCCATTAGAAGTTTAAGAAAATATGCATCTAACTTAGCTTTAATTGGAGAATTGGTTGAAGAAGAAGAAGATGAAAGCGAAGATTCTACAGTTGTTACGTACTCAGATTTATTGAGAAGATTTGATATTGTTAATGAAAGCGCTGGAGCACAGCGTGAGGTTCCATGGGTTTTCGATGACTTAAATAGTAGCAGTGATTTAGAGCAGCTATTGAATGATTCAGAAATGCTAGATGAAGATGATGATATTTTGGATCAAGAACTGACTATTAAAATTACTGAAGAGGAATTAGCTATGTTTAAAGTGATTCAATTGAAGAAATTAATGTGTCCTAAGCACCATATTTTCCAATGTTGTTGTAAGTCTATGAATTTGGTTGATCCAAGATATTATTATTTAGCTATTAGTCCTGTTTCGTTTTTGAATAAGAACGATGATGGGTTTTGTTTGGGTGAGGAAGAAGAATTTGTTGATGTTGTTGATTAGAGTTCTTTATGGTTATCCACTTTCATTGTCTGTCTGTCTGTCTGTCTGTCTGTCTGTCTTTTCATTATCATTTAATACGTTGTTGCGCTTTCATGTTCATTGATTTACATTTGTGTTTCTTTTGTTGATTTCCATTATCAATATATGGTGCTTGTTTTGCTTTGCTTTACTTTTTGTTGTTGTTCTGGTTCCGTTTATTTCATTTCATGCTGTATGCTTTTTTCTTTCCATGTTTTTGTTGGCTATACCCCTTGTTGTTAAGTTTTATTATTATTATTATTATTAATCACATGTACTCTATTTATTTTCCATAATATTTTTATTCACAAATCTTTCAGTTCTCTCGATATATATTATACGTCCACGTCAATATTTTTCAATTAATTACACTCATTTATCTACACATTCATTCGTTTTCTGTTTTTTTTCTATGCTATACGTTTATTATGTTTCATGCAATTGCTACAATCACTGTAATTGAATCTTTTAGAGACCTGTTAATTCAGATTATACACATGTTTTTCTTTTACTTCTTGTACATCTCCCACATATATATATATATTCTTATTAATAGTACTTTTCAAGTATTGATGCTTAATTGCTTAACTGCTTAACTGCTTAGACTGCTCAATCGGGATAAAACCGGGCCAAACCTCCGTAAGTTGGTATGTTCTGCGGCTATGAGGCATTTATAAGAAATGTGGTTCGATTTCTTTCTGACTTTTTGCATAATTTCAGGGGATCTTCTCCTCTCCCGGCACACGCTTTCTATTCACTTACATTTACAGCTTTTGGAATTTGTTTCGACTTGATTGAGTTGATTCAAATGATTTTGGTAATTTGGGTAACTTTGTTTTGTTGGATGAGCTGTTATCATGTGTTTTATCTCACTGGTCATAGGTGGGTGTTCCTGGGGGAACAGGGCCATGGCCTGCAGGTGCCGCCGGAGCAGATCTGATGAATACCTGCATGCAGAACAACGTGCAGTTCCAAAGAGAAGTAAGCTGTTTTCCCTCAGACGGAGGATTGTGACTGACCATAATTCATATTATCAGACGATTAATTGGAACCAGTAGATATATAGGTTTGTCCATTTCTGGTTAGAGACGCTCACCCAGGCACAGGCACTAGTTATTGTACTGCCAGCAGCGGAAACAGAGAAAATATCACTAATTGTTGCACCTCCACCTCCACCTCCAGCTAACCCATTTCATTTGATATATAATTTTATTTTATCAACTGAAGAACTCAAGTGTCCTTCTACGAGTTTTTCCTCTGGTTAACTCTTTTTCTTCTTCTGCTTATCTTCTTCCACAATACACATCTAGCACTACCCAGTACTCCAGACAGTGACGACTCTGAACTCCTGATCCTCAACACCTGGCTATCTGGCTATCCCCATTTCACTCCATCTCACACCTAGAGCCCTCTCTCACAATGGCGTTGCATAACTACATCTACTATAAGCACAATGATACCCTAGTAAATAAGATCGCAAGGCCCCATGATCCCAGACCACAGGCTTTACACCACTCAGCATCAGAGGATGAAGATGAGTATAATTCAGAATCCTCTAATTCTCCAACGCCCAAAAATGATTCAGGATCACTCGTACAGCAGCACCAAATGCCAGAAGAAGCAGGGAGTTATTACGATGACAACGACGAATACACCTCTATATTTGATCTGTATCATAAAGGATATCATCATTTGTCTTTAGGTGTTCCGTTGAATGATCTGGAAACTTTGAAAAAGAAGCTGAATTTATCATCGAGTCCTAATGCAGACTATCATCAACAGGCCGCTCTTCAACAATTATGTTCTCCTTCCACCCAACAGCAATACCCACACCCAAACGCAGACGAGAGCGACGTTCATACACTGCCAATGAACTCATCATCCTCCTCATCATCCACGTTAAACAACAATGAAGACTACTATTCCAACAAGAACAAAATGATACTATCTCAGATCAAGACAAACCCACATGAGGAAGAAAGCGCTGATCGTATTAAAGAGACTATAATTAAAAAGACTCGGTTTGGTAGAAGTATCGATTCCGGTGATCATAAACATTTCTACGTTTATTCTGATGGTAAGAAGAGAAAATTGAAAAAGAGAAAGGGCGGATCGAATAATAAAAGCGCAGGCTGGAATAATAGGAAAATGACTTGATATGTCAATCCACTACTTTTCCTTTTTTTTTTTGCTTATAATTTCGTTCGTCTGTCTGTTTGTCTGGGTTCTCTATGCTGTTATTCGTTTGTTTTCTTTGGGGGAGTTGTTTTTGGGGTTCTGCATCATTTATCTGTCGCTGTTGTGTTTCTTCTTCTTTATTTATTGCTTTTTGAGTTATCTTACTACTACTTGTCATATTTTTTTGTTTACTATCATCTATCATCATGATTCTTACGCCGTATCACTACTAATTATTTAATTTTTCTTATTCTTTTTTATTTGATGTTAATTTTGAACCTTGAACTTTTCTTGCATTGTCCAGTTTCTCTTTCTTTTTTTTTTATCTTGTTCTCTTCTTCATCGACACTATCTGCACCTAAATTATACAACGATTTTGTTTGTTCTTATTTTTTCAGCATATTTTAGTAACACTTCTTTTGCTTTTTTTGTTTGTCATTTTGTTTGTTTGTTTATTTGTTTACATTGTGTTTACCGAGGCACTTTATTGAGCCATGACGCTGGTTCTCGTTAGAGACTACCCCCTTTTTGTTTTGTTCTAAACAGCTTATACACATGCATTCATTCACCCATTCATTCAATGATTTTATTTATTATTTATACTCGAGGTTATATATTCAAAAAAAAGATTAATTTATTCGTATTTAATTTTCGAAAGAAGTGACAATTTCTTTGTACATTTATTGAGCTTGACCTTGGCCGGGGCATACACGCAAACTATTATTTTTACACATCTACAGATTCATAGCCAGTTAACAACAAAAGAGAGAATTTTTACAGTGAAAATAACGTATACATATAATGAAAGTAATCATATGGATAAAAAGTATAAAAGAAACAAAGAAATAAGGTCACAAAAAAATGGAACATAAAGTCAAATACAAAAAAAAAGAAAACTAGTTAAGTGAATAACGGAAATTAACACTTAAAGAACCCTTACCATTACTCAAAGGAATCTCAAAATCTTCAGATTTACCAGCAGTCTCAGACAACAAAACCTCACAAACGCCCAATTCACTATCCTTACCTAATCTATGATGAGTCTTAACAATGAAAACCATCTTAGCTTCAGCAGGCGATTTAAAAGCAACTGATTCTTTCCAAGAAAGTTCACCTGATGAAGACGACTTGACAGGTCTAGTCTTATAAATCTCTTTGGACTTGTTAATTGATTGCAACAACACTTTAACAATTAAATTTTCATTGCCTTCAATTCCACTCAGCCCGTTAACGGTCAGTCTACCTGGAATCGAATTTCCGTTTAAACTAGTTGAAGCGAATGATTGAATGTCAGCAGACACTCTACGACTCTTCATTGGCGATGAAGCAACCGAGGCACCACCACGTTGTTTAGACATCAGAGAAGCGCCATCTGGTGTCGTTGATGAGTCGCCACCAGCACCGTTGGGAACTGAAAGTAAATGGGTTTGTTGTTGTTGAGGCAAGTTGTCAGTTGACTTTCTACCGAATCTTAAACCTTTCTTTAAACCACCGGCAACACCACTAACTGCAGAAACACCAACACCAGCAACACCTGTAACAGCTGAGGCACCAACACCAGCAACACCAGTGACTGCTGAAACACCAACACCGGCCACACCACCAACCAGTTTAAATGGAGCACCAAAGAGATCCAATTCACCGTCATTGGTTAAAACTGGTCTAATGTACTTCGGAATGAACTTGGCAGCTAATTGAATAGTACCTTGAGTGTCTAATTGGAATTCAATAGGAACTTCTCTGTTACTTGGTAATTGAGTAGAATCAACAAACACAGAACCAATCTTTTCATTGTCACCAAGTTTATCCCAGTCGAAAACACCAATTTCTAGAGCAGTTCTTGTTCTTGATGGAATTGCAACTTTAACACTCTCATTGAAAACCGGTTCTAGGGACTTCTTAATGATTTGAGTCTTGTGGATTTGATTACCATCGACTGTAACAACAACAAATGGATCAGATGTACCACTTCTGTCAACACCTTTTAAGCCTTTACATCCAACAATTGTTAAATCTAAAACACCAGTATCGGCCAGAGTTTCGGTAGGACCTAAGGAAACAGCAGCAGGAATATATTCAAAATTTAAATCAACTTTATTACCATTCATATCCAAACTTAAGGTTTGTCCACTCTTAACTAAATTAATCACTCTAATGTCTTCAACAGTTGAAGCAATAACATCTTTTTTAGTTGTAACATTTTCAGTGTTTGTGACCCTAAAAGTTAATATAGAATTTTGTAAGTCCCTAATGAAAACAGAACCTGCAGATGATCTTAATTTCTTACCAGATGAAATCTTTGAAGTGAAACCAGCATATGAATAATCATCAACTAAACATTGAACATAAGAATCAGCGTGTCTAACTTGTCCTTTGGCAATAGTAATACCTAAAACACCAGAATTATGAGATAATAATTCTTCCAATGGCATTTGAACTTTATTCAAATCAGAAGAAATAACGGAATCAGGAGTGTACCATTCGTAATCAGAAGGCTTCTTCTTGTATGCTTCTAATAATTTGGCTTGTTCTTCCAAGTCATCCAATTCACCTTCTTTATCTTCTTCTTTAGCCTCGGTCAGTTGCTGTAATTCACTCTGAGTGTAAACTGGAATCAATGGACAATAAACAACCTTATAATTAATATAACCATAAGTTTCACCCTTACCATTAACTAAAGTTGCCCTGATTTGACCTTTACCAGAATCAGTCTTTGGATCATAGTCCTTAGAGAAAAATTTGGCGGTGTTGATTTTAGTCTTACCAATAAGTCTAGTTTTCTTACCACCATTATCAACATCAGAACAATGGATGGATATTGGTTGTCTCTTAGAAGTAACAGGAACATAAAACACTTGATTGAATTGAGGATTCAGAGTATCCTTAACAATCTTAGAATAACCCTTGGATTGACCGCCACTGAAAATTTCAACACGTGGATCAATGGTACCGATAGTTTCCAAATTCTTCAAGCTTTCAGCTTTACTGACATAAATTCTGAATGCCCCAATTGGTGGAACAAAACCTGTACTTTCAAATTCATCTGGGGATAAAGGCTTCCAGTTGGCTTTGAAAGCAAATCTACCTGTACCTTTAGAAAACTTAGAATAAGCAATACCACTGTCGTCAGTACTTTGAAAAATGAAATCGGTTAATGAAGAAGATTCATATTCAGCAATAGTTGTAGTACCGTATGAAGACACATCTTTAATGATAACTTTAATAGGAGCAATAGATTTACCATTAATCAATTTTTCAACTCTTGTAGAAAATTGTGGATGATTTGAACCTTTAACAACTCTGGTAGTTTCTAAAAGTTCGCCATCAATGTAAAGTTCAGCAAATGTAGATAGCTTGTCGAATAAAGACTTGGATCTGTCCAGATTTTTGGCAGAAATAAGTTGGAAATCGAAAATACCAATTTCAGATTCAGGAACCGGACCCTTCTTACCTTTAGAATCAACTTCGGCTTGAAGAACTGGAATCCAGGTTAAATCATAAACAATTTTACCGATAGTCTTGTTGTTCTTAGTGATCTTACCTTCAATATATTCAAAAGAACTAGTTTGTAACAAATCGTTTAATTCAAAAGAAGTTTCACCTAAGGATTCAGGTTCACCATCATTGAAATCGAACAATTCAAGGATGAAATCTTGGCCTAAACTTGTAACTAATATCTTCTTATCTTCATTGAAAACGGCAGCATTAGTCTTAGTTTTAATATCGGTTCTATTCTTATGAGCAGCATCATTTGCCAAATAATATTCAACAAATGGATTAATATCAGCACTCTTTCTGTATTCAACACCCCTAACTTTAACAGACAACACACCAATAGCTTGAGGCATAGAATTACTAACAATATCTTCAACATCAATATCTAAAGAATTTGGAGCATATAACATTGGACCTAACTGACCGTTAATAATGGAATTAACAAAACTGGCTAAACCTGGAATCAAAGACATGATATCTAAGCCAAAAGTATTACCACCAACTGGTTTCAAAGCATAATCAATTGCAGGAGGTTCTAAGAAAGAAACGGAAACCATTTTAATGTGAGGAAAGGCTTTACCTAATTGCAAAGTAATTCTCATTCTACCTTTGAAAGACATATCTTCAACTAAAATTGGAAGACTTGCACCAACGAAACCTTTACCCACACGGATACCTAACGCAACTTTAGGGTCAACCTTCTTCTTTAATTCATTCTTTGTCATGTCATCAGTGTCATTTGGCGCAAATTCAAAATCCCAATCCATTTGGAAAGTATCCTTACCTAATTTGGCAAAAGATTTAATACCTTTAATCTTTGGGGCCTTAGTACCTAAAGTGAATTCGTCTAAACTTAACTTATCAATTGGAGGAGGTGGAGCTACATCTTTTAAAACAGTAGCAGCTTGAGTAAGAACCATTTCAGATAAAGCGGGCATATAAATAACCCAGAACTTTCCTAAGAAACTGTTTAACCAGTCCATAGTTTCAGTTCTCTCTTCCAAGTTTTCAATAGCAGATAATCTTGTCATATCATCTCTCAAATTTCTATTGAATCTTCTAAATTCAGTACGGTAAACAGCAGAAGAACAAATTAAAACAAAACACAGGGAGAAGAAACCACCGCCCATTCTTGCTAATAGCCAAGCAAATAAACAGGTACCAACAGCCAATGAGCAATTCCAATATAAATCAGCATAATATTTTTCCATAATATAATTTTGTAAAGTCTTATTAGCGCTATCCATATTCATGGACTTCAATTCTTCAAATGGAGGAGGGTTTTCGGAATCAACAAATGTACCAACTTCTTTCCATTTAAATTGAGGTTCACCAACTGGATGGCCAGGACCTCTGAAATCACCAGTAGCAGACTTCTTACTTGGTTCACCCAGAACTTCCTTTTGAATAAGTGGAGATTTTTCGGAGGGAACATTTTGTTGTTGTAGTAGTGGTTGTAGTTGCTTTGGTGGTGCTGAAGGCAGAGAACCATTTTGATTCAGAGCAGCCTTTGGATCTTGCCCATTCTGAACCTGAGATGGAACACCAGCATTGACCAAAGGAGTTCTTGGATTAGCCACTGAAGTATTTCCGTTAGCCTAGAAAGTGTGAGTTGGGTAAAACATCACAGAAAGTTAGTATTAAGCTGACCATGACAATGAAATTCTAAAAGATATGACTAGAAACACTGAGATACCTTAACTTCGGAAATTTAAGAAGTTGGCAAGCTCAATTAAGCAAAAATAACATACTGTGGTAGCCATGGTTAATCAATGGATGTATAACTATTTGATACGAATGTGTTCAGCAGAAGAAAAGGAGTTGATCAAGTTCCCAACTTCACGAGTTTCACCTAAGCTGAAATCTAATTCAACTACAACAACAAGGCGCAACTGGTGGCGCGGGCGGCACAGCTGATCTAGTTTAGGTTATGCAGCCCTGTTGCTGGTGTTAGCGTCTATCTAGTCGAGTTACCTTATTTCACTTTACATAACTAAAAGTAATTATACAGATATTAATACACTATTGACCCCGCTCTACTGGAGCCATTCAAGTCATTCATATTCCTATTTAAAGACTTAATCAATTCCTTTTGTTTCTTCATGATCAAGAACCATTTCTTCTCGTCAATCACTTTAGCCTTTCCAGCAAGCTGATCTAGAATAATCACATTGAAATCCCCCCCAACTCTACCTAAACTTTGAGAACAGTAAATCAATTGCAACAAAAGATTGTCCTGAGCAGATTCATCTATCGATGGAAGATTTTCTTTGAGAATCTCACATAGATTTAAAATCAACGATTTTATGAATGAGTAAAGTAAATTGTTCAACTGAGCAGCAAGAGTTCCAGACTTATTACTAGCGTCTTTCTTTGCAAAAATGGATTCAAACACCATAATTGTCTGGAAACAATGTTCTCTTATAACTTCTAAACATCTTTTTAAGTACTTTTCAATTGAGTTTGATCTCTTTAATGGCATTAGAATTTCAAGTTCACCTAGAATGAATTGATATCTGGATTTAAAGAAGATCTTCTCGAGAAATTCATTATTCAAGTTGTTTTCATCTTGAGAAGATTGAGAGTCAGTTTCCTGAAAAGTGCCGATTCTTTTTAAGTAAGTAATTATCTTCATTATAGAGCTTTGCTTCAAGTCTGTATTCAATAACCTAATTAATCCGTTAACCATTTCTTTAATTTCTAGTTGAATGTCACGCTCAACTTTCTTGATAATCGGCAAATCAGAGTATCGAATAGATAATCTTCTAACGTGAGATGCTATTTCCACGCATTCAGCATAATGCCCACTTTTAACACACGCATTAGCTAGTGCTGGTAATTCTAAAATATCCATGATGCTATCCATATTTTTTAGAATGATCGATGATGATTGTTGAGCATCAATACCACCTTTAATGCCTTCTTGCTGCTGTTCAAGTAAATGTTTTTGTTGTAATTGCTGCTGTCTAAACAATTCTTTCCATGTGACTTGATCTTTCTTCAAATATGACTCTGAAATAGATGCATTATCATTATCGTCCATAGATTCAGCTGAGTCCTCTTCATCTCTATTGAAATTAGTCGACAGAAATTCGCATGTTTCATTGAAATCATTTAAGAACAAATTAACAGTATCATTGTACACTTGTTTAGTGGTTAAAATATTATCCAAGTTGTTGTACACTTTCTTTTGGATTTTGCTTTCCAAAAATCTTTGGCGTGACTCTAATTCAGCAATTTGCTCAATCAATGAACTTCCAGCTTCTTGAACATCTAATGATGGCTTGACTTCACTTGATAATAATAAGTCCGGATTCTTATCATTTTCCACTAGCAAATCGTTTAAGAATTTCAAATATTGGTTGTTGCTATCCTCATCAAGAGTATCAGTTGTGCTGTTCAATATTTCAAGCACATCTGCTGGCACATCTTTTGAAAGAGTCCCTAGAAGTAATTGAGTTGAAGTGAAATCTGTCATTTGAATGTGATAAATTGTTACTGGATCACTGGTGTCTGTTTAGTCTTCTCGGGCCCTTTGATTCATGCCATTTATGTGTTGTTCTTGGTAGGTTAGTTCTCATCCTCTGGATTGTTTCTGACACGACCTCTCTCATGCCTGAGAATGAACCAACGCATGAGCAAACATATTCGGAGTACCATTGCCATAATACTTAAAAGTTGCCTGTTTAGTTGGTTTGAATGTGAAATCACAATAACGCTTCTGTGTGAGTGTTGTCCTTATTAAATTTAATCATATTTTCCAGTAAATACAGAAAGAAACCATTCTTTCATGTGACATCTTTGACCCCATCTTCTGTTGAACAACATGAATCTATATAACGTTAAACTCTTTAGTATACCATACCTGATATCAGTAAATACATTCATGCCAAATCTCTTCCAACATAATTATCAATTACTCCGGTTACAAGTTCTCTTTCCAAGCTATCATTATAACGGTTAATTGTTAATTTGAGTGTTTCGTTATCTTATTTGGCACTTGCTTTTATCGTATTTTTAGAGATGAGCTGAAATGTAGTACTATATATTAGAAATGCAGTTTATAATACTATACATGCAAAAGTAACTTTAAAACAAAATAAAAACGACAAAAAAAATAAATAAATACTATATAACTTAAAAACCGAAATAAAATCCCCAATATAGACAAAATTCAAACACTGAAACTTTCAGCATGGAAATGGAATCCGCAATCATTAGCCCATAATCTAACTTTATCAACCAAACCAATTGGTCCAGCACCAATAACCCAAATTGATTCATCCAATTCACCACCTCTCGTAGCAAATCTTTCTTGCCTGTCCTTCATAAACTGATCATTTAAAAACATCTCATCCTCTACATCTTGTCCAAATAACTTACCATTGGACTTTTTATACATCCTGTCGGTGGATCCAGTACCTGGAAATTCTCTCGCTTTTTTCGTTATTTCATTGCAACAAACCGATTTACCTGTGTTTAATTCGACTAGTGGACCAATACAAGATGAACCAATACACCAATTGTAATAAAACAGGCCTAATTTTGGTCTGCCAAATTCAATACGACACGATAGACCCTTTAAAATCCAATAATCAGCCAAATCATCGTATAAGTAAGAAGAAGAACTTCTAGTTGGAGTAGAAAAAGCTCTTGAATGCAAAGACCCAGGGTCTTCAATATTACCAGAATAACCTAAACCCGGACTATTATACAACTGTGGACTATCAGTGGTTGTATTTAGTAGTGGAGAAGTCATAGATTGAACCGGAACACCAGGTGAGAAAATATTAACGTCATTAGAAGTGGCAGTTTTAGCGGAAGCAATAGACAAAGTTCCTATAGACTTACAAGATTTAAGATTGTTGTTGTCATTATCATTACCAAGTTCTAAATCGACATTTTCAAACTTTCTCTCTTCTGCAAACGAGTAACCTTTACCAGATTGGTGATGTCTTAGTGAGATGTAACTATGCTTCTTATCATGATGATCATCTAATCTTTGTAATCCTAGTTCTGAATCAAACAGTTCGTTCATATCAATTTCATTGTCATCCAGTGTTCCATAATTCACTGACGGTGATAAAGGTAGTTTATCCCTTGGGTTAATCAAAGGGGGGCTCTTTGGCAATTTTTCTTGGGAAGTAGAGTAATCACCACTTAACATACGTTCTTGTTCATTGATTTCCAATGCTCTTTTTCTTCTATGCATTTCATCAACAGCTCTTTTGAAATTGAATTGTTCATCTTCAGAATAACCACCGGTAATAAAAATATCAATACAGTCATCATTAACTAACACATTTTTAAAATAATCTAAAACTTTCAAATCTTCATGGTCTCTAATAACCCAAATAATTTTAACCATAGCACCATTATAACTTAAAGTTCTTAAAATTGGAAGTGCAAAACTAATAGCAGAGCCACCAACAACAATTAAACACTTCTTAACATTGGTTCTAAAGAGTAACGATTTAGGATTAGGATTTTTAATAGTCCTCAAGAAATGCAAATGAGGTAGAAAAGATCCAGTGATCAAGTATTTCTTGTTTGAATCCAATTTAAAATTACCCTTTCTAACAATAAGTTTCTGGGAAGTGTCAATCGGTAAAGTAGCCAAGGTGAAAGGATGCTGAATTGGAATAAACACATTTTTCAGAAATTGTTTGAAATAATTGTATTGATCAAAGTCAATCATTCTTATATGACAACCTGGTAATCCGGATTTTAATGCAATAGAATCATTTTGAAAAGAAACTATAATCATGTTCGAAGAAACAGGTGTAGCTTCAATTGTAGTTGTTTTAGTGATCCAAAATCGATAAGCAATTTGAGCAACAAGGATGAAACAGTTAAGAGCAGTTAAATAAGGAATACCCGGTCTAACGTGAAAGTATAAGGTGATCACAACAACCCAAGTGAGGACATAATGATTAATATAAAACATGTTATACCATGCCCTTCTAATTGTGGGCAAAGAGGTGATGAAAATAACGGTGAAGGCAGTCATTGCAACAATACCATAAAGATTATCCTTTCTTATAGCTTTAGACATTGTATGTCTATCTGCAAATATAACAATGTAAAATATAGTATGTAAAGCACTTTGAAGAACAACTATTCTAGATAACCATTTATGAATCGGGATTAATGATAAATATAAAGTATGAGGTAATGGAGAAGGTCTTATTGTTAAAAACAATACAGAAGGAAGGCAATAAGTGGCAACTCTTCCAACTCTAGCAGCTATAAATTGTAGGTCCGAATAAGTCTGCATTAATGATAAGCATCCCAAAACAGTAGACCAAAATAAGATTATTTTAATAACAGATAAGTTCAGCACAAATGAATTATTTCTAACTCTTGTGAATTTAATCTTTCTCACTATTCGACCATAAATACCAAAAAATACTTTTTTAGATAGTGTTGTCCAGTAGGGTAGTAAAAGTAAAACCAAAATAGTAACCATGAAAGTTGCATAACCATAGTTCAAAGTTACTGTTTTCCTTAGACCTTTTTGTTCGTCTGATACAGACTTAGGTGGGATTGTAGGAAGCCAGTCCATTATTATATCTAGTAACGGCTGAAGCATGAACTGATCTGTATCTTGATCGGAGCTGTCGTTTGCCTTTGCCATTTTAAGTTGAGTTCTGAAGAGGCTCTTTTGTGTTGTGTTAAGTGAAACGAAAACGGAACAACAACTTGATCAACTGTTAACAGGTTTTCCTTGATCCTATCCTGGCTTTATATAGAAGTATTGGTAGGTGATGATATCTTGCTGGCTGAGCTCAGCTTAGACTTCGCTTCCTCTTAATTAAGGCGAATGGAAGGGAGATAATATGTCAACCGGAGGGAATGGACTTGAGTGGTGGATCATAGTAACTGGACGTGTCCGATAAAAGCGCATTTTCGGGCTGTGCCTTCTGTACATTAACTGATTGTTTCGATAAGCTTAGCGACAGAAGAAAGATCTGAGATCTATGGTATCTAACACTCTAACTCCATCTACTTAAATATATATATATGTATATATAAATATCTTTGAAATACGTAAAAACCTCCAAATCTATCATAAATATAGATCAATTATTCATAGTCTTGTTGACATCTCTGTAAAATGGAATACCCTCCACAGCACCTTTCTTTTGGATAGCCAAAGAGGAGGCAAATGTAGCAAACTCAACAGAACTTTTCAAAGACTTGCCTTCATGTAGCTTACTCACAATTCCACCAAAAAATGTGTCACCAGCACCTGTAGTATCTATGACTTTGGAAACTTTGCAACTTGGTTGATATTGGATCTCACTAGCGGTTGATTCTTGGAATAAACAACCCTTAGAGCCTAATGTAATTATAAATGACGGATAAGTTAGATACTTGCGCAGCTCTAGTATTAAAGAACGTCCGTACTTCAAGATATCAGTGGAATTATCATTTTCGTCTAATTTTTTAACTGAAGTTGTGTTATTCGAAAGACTTTTAAGTAATTCAAAAGATTCGATTTCATTCGCAATTAAATATTCAACTTTGTTTAAAATGGATAGTTTTTCAGTATTGATTATAAGTGGAGATGGATTGTAGAATTTCTTCACTTTTGGTTTATTCTTTGATAACCAGTTTATGACATATTCTGGGTTTGGAAACTCATTCTGCAGAACAACAAATTGTTTATCATCATTCAGATTGGAGAAATTCTGTAACAACTCGTCATCATTTGGCTTCAGTTTACCATTTGTGCCAGGAACAATAATAATTCTATTTTCACCAGATTCTGTTTCAACAATGATAGTAGCTGTTCCTGATTTCTCATTTTTCAAAACATCAACCAAGCCAAGGTTAATACCACTTGTCTTTAAACTCTCTAATAATTCAGCGCCTTGATAATCATCACCTAACTTACCCCACATTCTAATTTGTTCTGATTTTTTGACATCTGGAGAAGACAATCTTGCAACGGCAATTGCCTCATTTAAACCTTTACCTCCCAAATGGCCTTCAAATGATTCACCTTGAATTGTCTCACCAGCGGCTGGTGCTCTCTTTGTGTATGTGACTAAATCATAATTTAAGGAACCAATTATTGTGATCATAATGTGCTGAATAGTTAAATATGATTATCAGGGTGTCGAAGTAGTAGGAAGCTTGCTAGTCAGAAACAACACCACCAGTTACACCATCTTTTAGTCCATGGAAATCTGGGGAACGATAATCAGCCGCGCAAAACCAAATCAGGATACTTAACCGTGCTTACGTTATACATAGCGTACACGTACTCGGCCAAATGAATATATTATAGTGTCACGTGCTGTAGCAAAGGGCTAACACAACCCCTATAATCACGTGTACACTGTTCAGCAATCTCGAGAGCCGCACCAACACCTTTTGCCTGTCTGTACTCGCGGTGGCAGGCCCCCCACGGTGAGCCAGACTGTCGCTCAGTATGGGAGCTCGTTTGTATGGTAAAATTTTTTGATTTTTCAACACATCAAATAGATTAAGGACTCAGAGTTGATACACCTACATCTTCAATAACTTCAGTTACTAGCATAGACAACACCTCAAAAGATGGCTGACTTTTCTTTAACACCTGAAGACTTACAATTATTGATTGCTGCCAACGTTCACCTTGGTTCCAAGAACACTAACGTATGTCTCCAATTTGAATAATGAAAAATTTGAAAGAATTATCATTTAGAAGTGATATGCAATTATACTTGATTAGATATAAAGAATAAGATATGGAGAGATTTATATTGATATTAAAAAGAACTATGAGGACACAGTTTGATCCTATTTTTCATACCATGAAAATTCAAAATAGTTCCAACGAATCATATCCAAGAGTATTGATTAAGGCTATTACAGATTCAATTGTAGTAAACGATATCATGGAACTTCATTTGATCAGTTAATAAAATGTTTACAGATTTCAGTATTGTCTGAGAGGACTAAATCTACAACTTATGCTTCACCATATTGAAACAAATACTAGATTTATCAAAAGCTTTTGAATAAGATATTACACTTGTTGTTCAACTTAAGTTAAAGATCTGGTTTGGTATACTACTGGAAATTTTGAAATTTAAATTTCTCTTCAAGAGATCTGATATCTTATTATATTCTCATCAGTCGATGCATATCATTTTAAGAAAAAAGACAACTACTCGTTATAGACTAAGAAATAACTTTACTAACACTATTTATCTTTATTGTTTTAGGTTCACAATGTTGCATACATCCACAAGACCAGACCAGATGGTGTTAACGTCATCAATGTCAACAAGACCTGGGAAAAGATTGTTTTAGCTGCTAGAATTATTGCCGCTATTCCAAACCCAGCTGATGTTGTTGCTGTTTCCGCCAGAACTTTCGGTCAAAGAGCTGTTTTGAAGTTTGCTTCCCACACTGGTGCCACTGCCATTGCTGGTAGATTCACCCCAGGTAACTTTACCAATTATATCACCAGATCTTTCAAGGAACCAAGATTAATCATTGTTTCTGACCCAAGAACTGATGCTCAAGCTATCAAGGAATCCTCATACGTTAACATTCCAGTTATTGCTTTATCAGACTGTGATTCCCCATCTGAATACGTTGATGTTGCTATCCCATGTAACAACAAGGGTAAGCACTCTATCGGTTTAGTCTGGTGGTTATTAGCCAGAGAAGTCTTAAGATTAAGAGGTACTTTACCATCCAGAACTGAACAATGGTCTGTTATGCCAGATCTATACTTCTACAGAAACCCTGAAGAACCAGCTGTTGATGCTTCCGCTGAAACCGAAGAAGGTGAAGAAGTTGAAGGTGAAGCTGAAGCTGAAGCTGCTGCTCCAGCTGCTGAAGGTTCCGAATGGGACACTCCAGAAAACGCTGACTGGGGTCAACAAACCTCTTCTGCTGCTGACTGGGCTGCTGAAACCGAAACCACTGAAGGTGCTGCTGCTTCATGGTAATTGTTGTAATATCATAATTTCTCATCATAAACACAATCCATCTTTCACATCCCCTTCTTGTCTTTTTTTCTTAACTCTCCCCTCTTCGTATAGTATAAATACACTAAAATATAATTTTATTACTATTCTATATAACTTTGTTACTGTACCCTGTGTAACTGCGTTTTTAATTGATTACTGCTTTATAATGAAAACCAAGAGCTAACACAAGAGCCCAAATTAAAATTTCAGATACCCGTTGCACCGCCTTGGACCTTCCACGCGTTCGCCATGCAGTCCCAGGTACTAGTATTTAACAGCTAAATCTCAGCCTGTTGGAAGAAGAAAGGTGCCTTTGTACCTCTTTAGTCAACTTTCAGCAGCCACCGGTGTGTCAGAGAAACACCACACTAAGGCAATTGGTAGGCCACAGAAACAGAAAGCATAAACGCTTGTTAGCTTAACAGCTTAAGATCTGCAGCTGCACTTCGCCTGGAATTATTCTGCCTTATTTATTAAGAAAAGCATCCACAAATTCATACACCTGTTCTACAACAAAGTCATACTAGCTCTTTTCTTAGTTCTAGCGAATCACATTCATTGTTGTTCTGAATAAGTATATGTTACCATATAGATTTACAAAAGTCAGTCTTGAATTATTATTGATATTCTCTCTATTGTTAGTCTCTGTTAAAACAACTGGTTGTTTGGAGAAACTTGCAGATTCAGTTACTTTTAGATTTCTGTTAACCTGTTCACTGCTAACTTGTCTTTTCTCGCTGTTATTCGATTCTGTTAATAATCTCGTTATACTTAGGTATCAATCTCAATTAATATGACCTCAACTGTGATAATGGTTAGTACAATATTTTGGCCGTCTGACCTACTACCTGAAGATAGTGAATCAAAATTTTATGTTATAGGTTTTAATATCAATCAATTTAAGACTGTTGTTATGGATATTGTGACCTACGAACAATGGAAAAAGTTGAAAAGACATACAATTGAAATGAAACAGCTGAAAGTGTTGGGACTTTTGAATTCATCAAGCAACAATAGTTATAGGTCTTTTAAATTTGATTACAGTTTACAACTACCCATACTGGAAGAAAATGAAAATTTAATACTTTTTGATCCTCCTAATTCTAGAAAATTGGAATATTATACAATCGATCCTATAGTGATAGATATATTTTGGACCGATGCTGATGAAGCTTCAAAGTATTCCTATATATACAGCGAAAAAAATAAATATTCAGATAGATTGGCATTACATTTTTCCAGAAAGAATCAATCTACCGAAATGAAAGAAATTTTAAGATATATTAATTTGACCAATTACATAAGATCGAAAATTAGAAGCAATACCAAAACTGGTCCAAGCTTGATTGATCGGGCCGTTCTGTTCTTCAATTGGGTGGTATTTATCTTAGCTAATATATTTGATGCAACTTTGAGGAAATTATTTTATTATCTGTCTTCATTGTTAACGTTTCCTTTGAATTCAATAACTAAGTTTGGTAATGCTAGAACCAAGAAGATCACTTCGCTATCTAGCTGTAGTTTTGCGCTACATCAACTAAATCACAAGTACAGAGAGCTCTATAATTTACCTATCCAATTTAGAAAACTAAGAAATTCAGAAGTTGAAACTGAGTTTTTAATCATTAAAGGCACTAAATTTTCACCAAGTGAATATATCAAATTCTATAATACTGTTTGGTTGTTTTGTAGTGATACTATGATGGGTCTTCTGATTCACTCATTGATAGAAGCAAATCATGAGTATTTATCACTATTAATAAAGGAATCTATATTCAGTTTTGAGAAAAGTTTTAGTGACTTAATTTTATGGTTAATGGATTCACCTGCAGGTTTTAAATTAAACAATGAATTAGCAGCGTTTTTTGGTGAACTCTGTCTATGGGTGATGCAGTTTATTAACCTTAGTGTTTTAAATAAAATAGCTGCCCAGTCTTCTCTGATTTTAAAACTGATTTCCATCACTTCGAAGTATGGCGGGTGTTCTATTTTTGTTGCTATTCTATTGGATCTGATACACGTTATATTTATTCATTCATATTGGTTTTATTTTGCCGCTACCAGGGTATTTTTCTGGCAATCGCATATATTGAGATCATTGTGTCGACTATTTTATGGAAAAAAATACAATATTTTAAGAAATAGAGTTGATTCGAACAACTATGAATTTGATCAATTATTGTTTGGTATCATTATCTTCTCAATGTTGACGTATTTGCTACCTACAGTTCTTGCATTTTATATAAGTTTCACATTGACTCGATTATTGTTCCTTGGAGTATGTTTGCTTTTGGAAGCTGTTTTAATGTGCCTAAATCATTGGCCTATTGTTGTTTTACTTTTGAATATTAAAAATAAGCATAGATTACCTGGAGGTATTGTTTTTAAGATGGAAACCCCAAATGGAGGGTCACAGACTTATTTCAAGCTGGCTACTAAATCACTAACTAGAAAGGGTATCCTGAGAAGCCATATGAAATCATTAATCAGGTTTAACCTGATAAACTATAACAAGAATTACGGGGCTAATGTTGGGGGTGATGATTTAGAGGTGAATGCGGTAATTGAAAACTGGAAGAGAATCTCCTTCGTTAATCTGTCTAAAAAAATAATTTTAGGAGAGCCAATTCAAAACATTGATTATATGGGTATGTTTTGAATTTGTATTATTAGTTTTTTTTTCTCTTTGTGTTTTTTTGCATTGGTGCACTCATACCATTTTGTACTAGTTTATAGACTGGTATTCTTTAATAGTTAATTAATTAACGTAATTTAAGTTCTTTCCTTTATATTCTAGTGGTGATATATATTTAAGCTCCTAACAAAATCGAGAGGAATGAAAATCGTGATAAAATAATATATTATGCAGTATATACAGATGAGAGTGATGATGTGTAACTATGGTATTATTTATTTCTTCTTACCTTTTCCTGTCTTACTTGGAGCTTCTCTTATCTTCTTTGGTGCACCTTTACCTCTTCTCTTCAAATCTTCCACTCTTTCCAATCTATATTCTTCGTCCTCATCAATGATTTCAAATTCATCGTTCTTCCATAGCCTGTTCAATTTAGAAACAGTTGGAAAACCAGAAGGTCCATAATAGTTGGCTATTGATTCACCTTTCAGAGGTTGTCTTAAAACTTTCAAACCAGTTCTTTGGTTTGTTGGATTGTAGGCAGTTCTGAACACTTGAGACTGCAGTAGCCTTAGTTTTTGTAGTTTTGCTGTGGAAGGAACTTTCAATAATGGTTTCAAAACTGGTGCTGACATTTTAGCTGAATTGGAGTTGTTGTGTGGTCCTCTCGTACAGGCTGTTTTGTGCTTTTGGTTTTACTCTAAAAAAGTGAATTGGAGTTGAGCTTTGCTCGATGAAAAAAAGGTGAGTACTGTGCCGCGCACGACTCCAAACTGATAAGGCTCTGTCTGAGACGCACTCATATTATAAGTTTTCCTTCTTCTCTTCTTCATGAGATTGGAGTTAATGCTCCTAGATCATTCTGGGTTTCGAGAATGAAATATCAACTACAATGACATCTAAACCAAATGAATTTTATGAACTTACACAAATTACCAACAATTTACAGAACTATTTGCCCTTTGGCGTTTTATTCTTTCATAATTTACCAGATAGTCCTAGTCCTGGAAATATTGCACCAGATGGCTGGCTTTGGCTTGATTTACCATACGATCCACACTTCAAAGTGAAAGAAAATAACAATGAATTTATGATGAGTCATATCTGCCTTGAATTAAGATATCTGATTTCCAGAGGTTACATGAGAATGACCTACAAGATCATTAATGATAAGATTGCAATAGTCAGACTATACTTATTTCCTGAAGATTCTGATAACATTAAAAAATTAAATTGGTATAGAGTTCATTATAATAAAAGGGGATTGTCTGTTAAGTCTCATAATAAAGCGTATCAGAAGCTCATACGAAATTTGATTACGGTTTTGGATTATTCAGATGAGGCATGGAAAATAGAAGGTACTCAAGAACTTCTTTCATATATCCTGAAAAATGATGTTTTATTGTTTAATTCTCTTATGCGTACTACAGGTTTTAGTTTATCAATGATTGGAAATCATCCTTATATAACATCAAATCAAGAAGCAGAATTATTCACATTTCATACCAAAAGATTAACTGAACGAAGACCATATAATAAATTTGGAGAAGCAGTTACAAATCAACAGCATTTAAGTGAAGACATACTACTCAGACAAAGATTGATTAATGTTTATAACACCATCAATTCTCCTAAGTTGGATTATGATATCTTGGATAGGGAAGGCAAACGTGTCGTTGAAAATATTTTAAATGATGAAATACCCGGATTCAAAAGTAGCCTTTACAACTATCAAAGAAGATCTGTTTCTAAAATGTTCGAAAAAGAAGTGTATCCAAAAGCTGTTCTTATGCCTAATGTTATAGCAATTAATTCAAATGAATCTTACTTTGATCTTCAAAGAATGTCAGCGTTAAGGAAACCTCGAACATATCAGACTTCGAAAGGTGGTATTCTAGCAGAAAATATGGGTTTGGGGAAGACTTGTATTTGTCTAGCTTTGATATGTGTTTCAAAATATCAAATATCCCTTGTTAAAACCGAAAGGATGACAGATTATTCAAAAGGTCGCAAGTCTTTAATGGATATATGCTCAGATTATATCAACAAGAATGGTGTTCAATGGAAGCAGTACCGGGATATTTTACCTAGAATTTGTGTCAGGAAATTAGATGCATGCCCAGGATTTTATGAGAAATTGGAAGTTATCAATCAATATCGTAAGACTAGAGCGTCTGAATTTAAAGAAAACAAAATCACTTTAAACAGAGTTTATTTATCTTCATCTACTCTTGTTGTCATACCCGATAATTTATTTCACCAATGGAAACTAGAAATCAAGAAACATGTTGAAGATGATTATTTACGTGTATTGGAGATTCCAACAACTAGAACAGAACTTCCTGCTTCAGTTTTGGACGTCCTTAAGTATGATGTTGTTTTAATCTCTATGAACTCATTTTCTAAACAATACCAATTAGCTGATTCTGTGTTAAAGTTCATTCATTGGAAAAGATTAATTATAGACGAAGGCCATTCGATGAATTCAAGATCAACTAGAGCAGTTCAATTAGCAAAAGAGCTTAGTGTTGAAAGAAAATGGACAATTACAGGTACGCCAACTTCTGGCTTAACTAATTTACACATGGAGGAAGATAATAGTGAATATACTGTTAAGAAAAGTTTTAATTCAAGAGATGATTTAAAGGAGCTTGGGATTATAATTAGCAACTTCTTAAAAGTTGATCCGTGGTGTTATGATCAATCACTTTGGTCAAATACAGTAATGAAGCCATTTAAAGCAGGTTTATTTAACGCAGACGTTCAGTTAATTGAATTATTGAAGCATTTGATTGTCAGGCACTCAATCAAAGATGTCGAAAGTGATATTAAGTTACCTAAATTGCACCTAAAACCAGTTTTCTTGAAACCTTCGTTTTTTGATAAGCTTTCTATTAACCTTTTCATTGCTGTTTTGTCCACCAATGCTGTTACTTCTGAAAGAAGTGACAAGGATTATATGTTTCACCCGTCAAATAAAAATGAATTAAGACGATTGATTACCAATCTACAAAAAGCTACATTTTATTGGACCGGGTTCTCGATTACTGATGTTGAAAACTTGTTGAGCATTTGTACTTACTCTCTGAAGAAAAATAGAAGTACATATTCTAAAACTGATTTGAATCTATTGAAGAATTCCATTTATGTTTCAAAATCGGCGTTGACTAATTCTAGGTGGAGAACCGCAGCTACCATTCATGAGATGAATTACTTTATTTCTAATTTACCTAAGGTCTTCAACGAGAATTCCTCAATTGCAAATTACGACATGAAGCTAGATGATTATAATAATCCAATAGGAGTTTATGGATATCCTCAGATTACCTCAATTCAAAAGTTTTACCACAAAAATAGATTTGTTAAATCAATGGAAAAATTGTCTGAAAAAGTAGTCGAAGATTCTAAGAAGTTTTGGAAAGGTTATTGGGCAACGAATTCAAATAATAAAGATGGAAATTCCAAAAGCAAATCAAATCATAAACAAAAGAAATTAAAGAATGAAGATTTACAAGAAATTGATTTTGAGAATGTTAGTAGTATCAATGAAATGCCAAAATGGTCTGACAAATTTAATGCAATGGAAGAAGAATCAAGATTATTTCAATATAAACCCACTGATACAAGAGAATCAACTCCACTAGTTAAGAATTTAAAAAACCGAAAGATGCGTCAAAGAAGCGATTCAATAAGTATTGAAGAGTCCCCCAGAAAGAAAATCAAGTTTACCCCTTTTCCTGGGGGTAGATCAGTATCACCAGATTCTATCATACCTGAAGGTAATATAGGAACTCATTTGCGTAACGCTTCGATTCTAGGAACTGCGTCTGCGAAGTTGTCTTATATGTCTGCAAAGTTATTAGAGAATCAAATTAAGGGAATTAAATCTATTGTCTTTTATGAATTTGAAAATTCAGCCTATTACTTGACAGAGTTTCTAGATATATTGGGATTAAATTACCTAATGTATTCTACCTATATTAAATTAGCACAAAGATCTGAAAATTTGGCTAAGTTTGATACTTGGAATTCTCAAGTGAACGGAGGCATTACATTAATTATGGATTTAAAATTGGCATCACATGGCCTTACAATTATTTCTGCAACTCATGTCTATTTCTTGAACCCAATTTGGAATAAAACAAAAGAGGCACAGGCAATTAAAAGATCTCATAGGATTGGACAAACTAAAGAAGTCTTTGTTGAAACCTTAATTTTAGAAAATACGATTGAAGAAGAAATGTATTATAAGAGAACTAATAGTGATGAAGATTTAGAAAAAAATAAAGATTTGGAGCTAATTGATGATTCGGGTATGCAAGAGTATATTATGCGTTACGAATTTTTAAAGATGTATGACGATAAATTTGTTGATGAATTTGAACCAATTAGATCTTTAACCAACGATAATGATGTATTAAGGTTTTCCACTTATCAAGATGATGATTTTGAGGATGATGGAATTAGAATGTATTCAAGTGAAGGTAAAGTAGATTCAAGTGGATTGAGAGCTTGGAGAATTCCATTATTCACAGAGGCTAATTTAAACAGAATTACAGAAAATGAATCAAAGATTAAAAAACCATTAGGAGAGGTCCAGAAATATCAACTAGCGGTTGAAGAAGGATCTATCAGTGAAACGGCTGATAAACCTACGAAGAGAAAAACCGCTGAAGTGATTAGAAGACTCAAATCAGAAAGAAGAGTTAGATTTACGTAGGAATGGTGTATAGTAGTTATAAATGTGTAAAAGGACTATATTGTATTTAGAAATAAATAGAACTTTTTTGTTATTATATTAAATTAATATAAATCTCTAATGATTACAGTGGCATCGTTCGAACAAGTAGCTAATTTCCTCAAAGAATTAGAATAGTCTAGATCTATCACAGTGCCAGTATGGCCATCAATTCTATTCAATAACCTTCTGCTCAAGAAATCCCAGGTGTAAATGAAACCATCATTAGAGCCACTAACAACAATTTTCCCAGTTTCATCGGTTTCAGATTCAATTAAATTTGCTCTGATTAACAAATCTTCAGCAGTTGATTTGGATCCGTCGAAAATATAGGGCTTAGATCTTTTCCCTTTAATTATGGGTCTTGAATCAAAATATTTAATTGTGCCATCTAATGATTTGCTTATTAAGAAATCACCATTTGAGGATAAAGATAAAGAGGTGATTGAATTGGTTTGATTTACTTCAGACCAAGCAGGTGTTTCCAAGTTTCTTACGTCATATGAATGAACAGTTGGATCAATACCAGAGAAATAAAACCTTGAATCATTCCTCTTATCTATACAACAAGTTAAAACAGGATACTTAGAATGTATCTCACCTACTGGAAACCTTGATCTTAAATCCCATAATTTAACACCGTTTGAATCAGATACTGTGACCACTAAATCTCTTTTGGAAAGATCCAGTTGATTGACACATGAATTATGATGGAACGTTTTTATTTTTTCAGATTTGTTAAGGTCAAAACAGGAAGCTGTTGAGTCAGCAGAAGCAGTGAATATAAGATTGTCTTGAAGATTTGACCATGCTAAAGACGTCAATGCAGAGTTATGGAGTTGAAGATAATTGAAATCTATTTCTGTTTCATCTAAAAATTGGTTATTGCCTGATGATTCTAAGAAATTGAGGTTCCAGATGGCTAAGTGCTTATCTAGACCCCCAGAAGCTAAAAGAGATGAATCGTTGTTGAATCTTGTAGTTAGAATCGGGGCCTTATGACCTCTTAATCGGAGCACTGAATGACTTGAACCAGCATTATCTTGAGTGGAACTTCCTAGAACTAATGACATCGAAATAAGGGTGAAAGGCTGTATCCCCCTTTAAATTATATATATAAGAAATTATGTTTAATGTTTTTGCATGTAGTTCTCTATCAACAAATAAAAAAGACATGATTGTCGACTATATCGACGCCTTTGTCGGTATTATATCTACGCCAACCGACGCAGTTGTCTGGTTGCGCAGCACTGGCCGTCTTGCTTCCTGCTGTGATTGGTGTAAACGGGTGAAGTGCTCAAGTAACCTTAAGATTGCCAATTCACAACTATTAACACACCACCCTGTCTGTGCTCCCTCTTCCCTTTACTTTACACGCCATCCAATTAAATATAGCAAAATGTTCTCCAGAAGAGCTTTATCCTTATCCTCAAGAAGATTAAACAACATGAGATTATACACCACTGGTTCCGAAGGTGCTACAGGTGGTACCAGACCATCTGGCTCGAGTGATGCTTTCACGGTATGTATTTATTCGCCTTACACAGCTTGTGCCCTAAATTCAAAGGTTTAATTGAATTCAGTATCATTTTAGGGTCCCATTGGCCCTTTAATTGGACTGATTCAAAGTCTACAACAAACATGGTAAAATAACTCAAGTGGTGATCCACACAATTACCCCATACCATGCAGCACCCACAGTATACACAGTAGTTCCAATTGAAACTCAATTCCTTGAATTTGACTTGATATTCTACTCGCTATGTTTTAAGTCCCACGCATACTAACTAATTGATTACGTTCATGCCACTATTTAAATAGAAGAGAGAAAAGGCTCAAGAAGACCTGTACATCAGAAAGCACCAATCTGAACAATTAGCTAAGTTAAGAGCTGACTTAGAAAAACATAAGAAAGAGTTAGAAGAATTAGAACAAAAGATTAACAAGGGAGACTCTTAAGCGTGACTTTTCGGTTTATATTAATTTAATTCTTGAATCATTTTTGGTCATGTTCTTTATTTGTTGTTATTCATGGAATTTTTTAAAATCAAATTAGGCATTATATATCTTTTTACTATTTCATATTTGAGATTTTCATTATAACTGCTAGCACTATATTATTTTTTATAACGTTTTAGTTTGACGAGCCATTCATATTTGTGTTTATTTTTGTTTCAACTTATCTTATTTTTGTTGTTATTGAATATACGATGTTTTCATTATTTTCTTACCTTACTTTCTCATACTTATTCTAAATTTTTACGACTTTGTTATATGATTCTATCCATCCTATTAATGGCATCTTGTAGTTATGGCAGTGAGATCTCGAGAGATCTGCATCTTCCTTCCATATATATATAAATTGAAGAAAGAATTCAAATTTGTGAGGTACTAAATAGTAAACTTATATATAAAAGGGACACGGTAATCATCAAAAAAAAAGAATAAAACATACATTAACATGATTTAATAACTTATATAAATAATAATAATAAAGAAAGCAAAAATAAAAAAAAGTAAATCAATCGGAAATAATACTATAGCATAATACTAATAATATAGAGTATTAAACTTTTTAGTTTAATTTTGGTCTTTTAACATTTTGTAATAATTCAGTTTCTTCATCAATGGCAGGGCCATCAGCTGGAAGAACCTTTGGAGTTGAAATGTTAGTGTGGAAATCCTTAATAATAGAATCAACATCATCAATGTTCAATGGTCTAACGTCACCTAATCTCTTGATCTTAGAAGTAACTTCTTTAATTTGGTCATCAGTTAAATTCAAATTCAATTGTTCAACTCTAGATTTAATTGCATTCCAACCAGTCAATCTGTTAGCAAAATGGATATATCTAGTTAAACCGAAATCGGATGGGTTTAAAATTTCATATGTGGATGGGTTGGCTAAAATTGCCTTAGCATGAATACCAGCCTTGTGAGTGAAAGCACAAAAACCAGTGATTGGGTTGTTGAACGGAATGTTAACTTGAACAGCGTCAGCAACCAAGTTTTCCAAGTCTCTTAATTTATGTAATTTATATTTAGACAGGACGTAATCTCTATCAGCGGCAATCATTCTAGCCATTAAACCACCTAACGGAGTAATACCGTTTCTTTCACCAATACCTAAAACAGAGACATCGATTAACTTAGCACCGGCTTCTAAAGCAGTGTAAGCATTAGCAATGGCACAACCAGTATCATTATGGAAATGACACTCAATTTCACAAGAAACAACAGATTTTAAAGTCTTGACTAATTCATAAACTTGTCTTGGGTTAGCACAACCAACAGTATCAGCAATACCAACTCTGTTAACACCAATCTTGTCAACAGTCTTGTAAATGTTTAACAAATCAACAATATCAGATCTGAATGAATCTTCTGAAGAGAATCTAATTTCAATACCCTTTGATTTAACAAATTCAATAACTTCAATGGCAGATTTAGTGATATATGACATATCTTTACCATGGGAGTATTGTCTTAAGAATTGGGAGGTACCAATAACAACATCAACACCATCGACACCAGTTTCAACCGCAACTCTGGCGTCATCCATATGACACCTTATGTGAGTCAAAATCTTAGCCTTTAAACCCAATTTACAAATTGCCTCACAGTCAGCTCTGGATTGTTCAGAAGCAACAGGAGAAGTTAATTCGATATAGTCAACACCAAAATCATCTAATGCTTTAGCAATTTCAATTTTCTTTTCTGTGGTGAAGAAAGCATTGGCAAATTGTTCACCTTCTCTTAGGGTAGATTCAATTAATTGAAAAGATCTAACATTGGATAAATAATCACTTGGATTTGGTCCGTATGGATTATGAGTGACTTTTTTGTGTTGTTCTTCGGAAACTTTTTGGTAACCAGCTATATAATATTTGCTTATGTGTTAGTCGTTTGATTGGTTAAAATAGAAATGATTGCACTCTAGGTAGGTCTCAATAAGAGCAGAAAGATATTAGAGCACAACATTGATGGTGATTAAGAGACATACTTGGTTCGGACATTTTATAATGGGTATAAAGAGTGAAACTGGGAGAAAGAGGGAGAGATAGAAACTAATTCTGAAAAATAGAATCAGAAATTACTCATATCTTATTCCATTTTCAAATTTCCATGTTGGCCGCTCGATAAGCGTCAGCGAGCAAAAAAATTCTTTCCGGCTTCGCTAAGTTTCCGCATACAACACCTGTGCACCTTCTCATATTTCATAATCTATCCATATCCCTTAATTAATTATAATCTGATTATATAATTACATTACCTGGTCAATTTATCCAGAATTGTTTTAATCAAGATAATTAAAAAAATCATATATTCATTCGCAAATAATAAAAACAATACAAAATACTAGTTAAAGAGTCAGAAAGGGAATAAAAAGATGCAAGTAAGGAGCAGTAGCAGTAGTAATACACAGCACAAAACAAAATTTAAACAGACATCTAGGACAAGTATTCATAACCAGAACTATCTTCCGTTCTAGCTAAGTATTGTTCATCAATTAAAACCTCGATGGCTTTCTTGATATCAGCAACTGTGGGTTTGAATCTAGTAATAATTTGCATAACTTCACTTGTCAATTGTTCATGCTTGTAATTCTTTCTAGCTTTCATAACCCTAACAATACATGCTTTCAAAACTTCATGATGTCTTCTTTCAACTTCATCATTTGTTTCCTTATCTTCATTTCTCGCATCAACCTGCTTGACACCTAATGAGAAATTAATCTTTGGCTTCTTAACAGTGTATTCTTTAACCATCTTGAAAGTAGTAGCTGGTTTTAAAATATTATCTTCACCTGGCGGAGTTTGCACAAGCAATTTATTCTTAACTAATGGTAGAACATTAGCTTTAAAAACCTCGGGTGATAAGGCAGTTAATTCCACTAATTTGCTTCCTGTGAATTGCTCTTGTTCATTATATGGAGATAAGATAGCATATTGGAATAATGTTAATGTAAATGAGAAAGGTGGCTTACCTGGTTTAGATAAGTTGGCTTTCACTTCAACCTTGGATCTACTCCATAACCAGTTTAATTGTCTACCACTGAATCTTTCTTGATAAATGGAGGTGAATTTTTCTTGAGATTTACTCAGTTCAGTTGGTAGGATGAATGATTCATTAGAATCTTTAAAAACTGAACTCCATGCAGTAGTATCTAAAACTCTTGGTTCTAAATCAGAAATGTATTGTTTTGGATTTTCGTCATTTGAAACGGATTCTTTATAAACACCACCCAAGTCTTTAAAAGTTCTAATATCATTAAACATACTTGTAATTTGTTGAGTGTATTCTAAACTGTTGGCTTGTTTCAATTTTTGAATGATATATTCTTCTTTTTCTTCATCTTCTGGTGACATATTACTACCCATCAATCTCTTGGATAAGAATCTTCTATACCAAATCTCAAAACTTTCTTTATCTTCAATGAAATTGAAAACAGTCATTAACTCATCAATTGACAGATCTTCAGAATCTTTCTTCTTCAATAATTCATCACTGTATAGGGCCAATAAGTTTGGAGTTCTAGATTTAGATCTGACACTTGGAGTAGCAATAGCGTTTTTGTTGATGAATGATTGACAAGCACTATCTAAGGCTTTAACAAAGGCTTCGTTATTATCAAATGCTTCTTCAACAACATGTTGATATTTCTTATAAACCGATAACAAAGTGTTAATATATAATTTTGGATCAACGGCGTCACCTTTTTCTTTTCTCTTTGCTTTACCATGGGCGGCGGCAGCAGCAACAGCGGCAGCTTGGGCTTTTTTGTGGGAGTCTTCCATTTGGACTTTTAATTCTTCAATAGTTTTTAAACCTTGATTCTTAATGTAATTTTGAAAATCTTCTAACAATGGAGTAACAGTGGAGGGAACTCTTTTCAATAATGTGTGTATTCTCTTAATATCAGAATATCTACCTTGATCTAATAAAGGAGTTAATTCTGCTCTAATAGTATCTGCGTGATTAATAATTAAAACTTCATTTAGAACTTCATTTAAAGGTCTTCTAGTATGGTCATTTAATTCTTCTAGTCTTTTCAATTCTTCTTCGATTCTGGCCTCGGCTTTAGCTAAATAATTAACGACACCATGATCTTTAATGAAATCAGTTGATTCTTTAGTGTAGAAATTATAAGTTTCAGTCAAGAAGGTTTTCTCAAAATCGTTAATATAGACAGACAAATTTTGTTTTTTCAAATCATTAACATCAAAACCTAATAAAACAAACGATTTAATAGCAACACTTAGATCGGCCGTAGCTTCAACTTTGTTTAATCTTTGGGCTTCAATTTGACCCATGATTTCACCCATTAATTTTTGTAAATTAGCATGGAACTTGTAATCTCTCCATGATAGCATACAGAGTGACAGGATATCGTAAATTTCTCTACGACCATCAGCTCTTTCCTTGGTAACCCAATATCTATTGATATAGTCCAGAATATCATTTAATCTAGTGGAACCGATTAAGAATCTTTGCCATGCTCTAGTATAGAATTGTAGGAAGGTTTCACCTTCTTTTGGATTCAATTGATTCAAATAGGTTTTCAAATAGTCTTGCAGTTTAGCGTAGAGTTCAGCACCGACCAATCTAACGGCACCATCTCCATCATGAGTAACGTTCTGATGTTGAGCCCTGGAGCTGGAATTGGAAGTACAGTAGTCATAGACCTTGGTATAAGTTTCAGTGTACATCTTTGGGTCCAGAGAGGAGTTGTTCGAATCACCCAAAATGATCAGGATCGAAGGCTCTATTTCACGCCATGTTTTCGTCAAGTAAGGACTGTAGCTAGCACCAGGGTCTGCTCTTCTTGGAGGCATGGTGTATTAGTGTATTAGAGGTGCAATTGGGTGCTGTAGCCGGTGGTACGTGAAGGAGGAGAAGGGACAGGACTTAGTGTTACAGAGTCGCCACCTATCTTGTCTGATTCTTGAGTTCCCTGTGTTGACGTGAATCTTCCACACGATCGAGATTCGCTGGTGAGCGAACTTGATTTTACTACTACAATAAGACTAATAACACAAACCTTGATTAAACCAGTGAGAAAAATAAGAGAAAGAAAAAATAAACAGTAATCGCACAAACACATATATGAAGAGATGCAGAACGTCAGAAAAAAATAAAAAAAAAGCTAGTCATGAGAAAATTAGAGTAAACACAAATCATTAAAAAGAAGGAGGAAATGTAGTTTTCAAACTTTTAAAAATGTTATTAGTTGAATAAGAAAAAATAGTAAAATAATAAAATGGCAATTATTTTGAATGGGTAACAACCAGAACAACTCTGAAGATACTGATTGTAAATGTAACACACCATGAAACTAAGGCTATGAATAAAAATGCAGATAATGTTTTTTGCTTATTACACATCGATGAAATCATTTCACCAGATGCATTGATTCTAGAACCTGCACAAACCCATCTTGAATCATATAACGTATTAAAACTTAAGGCTAAATTGGCACTTGAAAAAATAATGAAAAATAGATCCAATAGAATTAATCTAATTTTATTTTTAGGGTCTCTAAGACCTATTGGTTGACCGTTGAATTCATCATAAGAAACCACTAATAAGTAAACAACAGCAACAGACTGAACCACAATGGCCATAATTGAACTTGGTTGCTGAGAAATATTGTTTGAAGAATCTAAACGATTACTTAAAACAAAGATACGGCAAGATAAACCTAGGGCAATACAAGACAAAATCAAAGTGAATAACCTGAAAAACAAAGGGATATAGGTGTTTGTCATTAAAGATTCTTTTAGAGTGGTTCGCCAATCTTCTCTATTTTCTTGAATCCAATAACGGGCTCTAGTTTTGAAAGCTTCACGTTTCTTCTTATCACCATATTCTTTGTATTTAGCAAATTGATTACCCTCTTCTAAGTCTTTTTCATCTATATTGTTGGGAAGTTTATCACCTTCAGGCTTGAAAACCTTTTGAAGTCTCATATCACCTCTCCAATTTGTATCTAAGTCATAACTTTTCATAATTAAATCATTGTTATTTAAACTTTCTCTTGTGCTGTTTAATTGAGAATTCAATATACTACTACTACTATGCGAATGTTCATTGATAGGAGTTTTAGAGCCACTTGAATGTCTTTTATGTTGTTGCTGTAACTGATATTGCTGTTGTAATCTCTCAGCCACATGTTCATCAGTTTTTCTGCCTTTAATTGAGTATAAGAATTGATTCCAATCAACAACACCGTTAGCGTCTTGCTGTCTAAAAGTATTGACAAATGCATCATCATCACCCGCATGAGCAAACAATATTTTTGGATCTATTTGTGGATTCTTTGGGTCAAGTGTATTGAAATGAGCAGACGAAGGAGTTGTTGGCGGTTGTTTTCTTTTCAAGTTCTCTTTCTCTTCATCTTTAACTTTCGCTAATCTATCTAAAGAAAAAGGAGGGAACGTAGTAGCATTCATTCTGTAAGGAGTCTTAACAATAGGGAGATGATGGTCCAGCATGGCGGGGGTGTTGTTGTTAGAAGCAGAAACCATCAAAGGGTTACTGCTAATATTTCCTGTACTTGCACCATTGTTTAAAAGGGTGAGTAGATTTGGAGGAGCTTGCTCAGTGGTTGGAGGGGTGTTGTAAGGGTAGTTGTAAGAGTTATACAGACTTGACATATTTGAGGAAGAGCCATGACTTCTGAGAGCTGAAGGTTGCAGAAGAATTGGAGGTTTTAAGTTGTTATGGGAGTGCTTTGAAGATGGGTAGCCCTTTGTGTTTGTGTTTGTGTTAGCGCTGCTGGAGTGAGCCGACTGCTGGCTGGAGATTACCACCATGGTGTGAGAGAGGCAGATGATTTAATCTATCAAAAAGCCTGTGAGTTGTTCTGTTGTGGAGGATGAGTTTGTGTGAGGAAAGGATGAAACTTGTCACTAAGACATGTTGTTCTTGCACCAGTTGTTGATTTACTCCCTTTACTCGCTTCACATGTGCTGGTTTTTGGAATTGCCTCTTCAGCTCAGTGAGCTCGATCTGTGCTTCTACAGCTCTACTCCTGTCGAAACAATTATTGAGTCTTGAGTCACAGGAGAAGGTGAGATCAGGACGGTAGTGGACCGTTTTACAAGTCTTTTGACGGCATAGCAGCCAGGAGGTCCTCAGAAGTTGGAACTCACTGAAACTGACCAAGGCTATGCTGCTTGGGAATATGACCTGCCCCCAGCAAGTCAACCTTAATCAACCTTAATACATTAGCTATAATCACATGGCACCAGCTCAACAAGTCAGTGATAGCTATACAGTTGCAGTAAAACAATGTAATTCAGCATAGCTCTCTCTCTAACCCGATTGTTTTGTTCCACTGTTTCACTCACTGTGCTCTGTTAAATTTTCTAACTGATAACAAACTAGCAAATTAAACACTGCTCAACTCAGCATTTGACAAACTCTGGGCCTTCTACTTCTCCTTCTCTTGTTCTACTATATATAGTCTCGTTTGTTAACTAGTTGCATATCCACCATATTCTTTGCTCTTTCAATTACTTTTCTTCTCTTACAATTCTACAGCTACAGCCTTCACTCTCAAAACAATAATCTCCGACTTCCGAACTAGCAGCATGATCTCGATGATTAAACCGATCACTACCACAACAGCAAGAACCCACTTAAGGCCCTTAATCCCACTGATAACTTCATCTACTTCTTTAATAAAAGTTTCGTCCAGATTCAATTCCACAATTGTGACAAAGACAAAACTTGAATATAATGATAAAATAGACTTCTCAAAAAATCCAATTTATCTGGTTTCCATCCCAATTACAACTAAACGTAACTTCGTTTATTGTAAATACTCCTCTGATGCTTTTCCAAGTGGAACAGAATCTTTAGAAACTAAAGTCGTTAATTGGGCTTCAAAAGCTTGGAATAAATTAGAGAAATCCGATGCTAAAGTAAACAAATCAATTGTTAACTTGATTTCTAAATTACAATCTAAGATTCCCTGGATTGAAACTTGTTTAAGATCTGTTCCATCAAAATCGAACATGATGAGATCAATTGACCCTTCTTCCTCGTCTACTTCTACTAAATTTGTTGACGAAAAAGAAATTGAAAAATCAAATTTAAATTCAAAAGATTTAAAATCAATTCCTATTTATTTTCCAAAACAATTGACTTCTCAATCCACAATTTTAAAACAGATATCCGTCAATCATGATAAGTTGCAAGCTTATCATAAAAAATGGCTTTATTGGGACTTAATTGGTATCCCACTAACTGCCCCAATTGCAATCATACCCCTAGTTCCAAATGTTCCTTGTTTTTACTTATGTTATAGAGCATATTGCCATTTCACTGCTTTGAAAGGCCTGGATCATTTAGATTACTTAACTGGAAATCAAGGTAAAGATGACAGTCATTTGGAATTCTATGGTTTAACTTTTATCGAAGAATTGTATTTAAATAGTTTAGATTCAGAAATTAAACAAAATGTGGTTGAGTTCGTTAAAAATAAAGACAATTTAAACACCAACATTGAATCGGAAGAAAGATTGCTAGTTAGTAAAGATGTTATTGAAGAGTTATGCCATGCTTTTGGTGCAGATGATATGAAGCAAGGTTTACAATTTGCCATGGAACAAGAATCTAATAGATTAAATGCCTTGAAAGTTAAGGAAAACGCTTAGTTGGAAGGCTTATACATATGTTTATAATCATTTACAAAGATTCGTTAATACTATATTTCATGTACATATATAAATAGTAAAACTCTTGAATTCTAGGAAGTTAGGTAACCCTCTTCCGAGTAACATCGTCACGTGCCCTATGTCAGGGTTTTCATGCCCTCTCCCTAAGACCCAGCAAGCCGGCAAGCCCAGCGCGCCTGGTGCGCTCATCGTTCAGTCGTTCAGTCAGTCAGTCAGTATATTTCAATGGTCGTCATTCCTTTAGCTCACACCTTCTCTTCTCCTTTTTACTTTTCTCCTTTCCCTAGCATAAAATATATTTCCATAATGAGAGCTAAATGGAGAAAGAAGAGAGTCAGAAGACTAAAGAGAAAGAGACGGAAGGTCAGAGCTAGATCCAAATAAGCAACTAGTCACATAATTCAATGATAAAGCAATGTTGATCTCTTAATATTATTATTTATGAATATGAATTGAACTCTTGATTATGAAGAATTGTTATGAGAATTGGTATAAGGTTTATTTGTTTAGGTTATTGTTTATTAATAAGAGTCATGATTGATTATGACGTTTCCATTTGAATTGTTCACTTTGGTTATGGTTTTGATATTATACCTTAATTTAGGAAGTTTGTCCTGTTGTTAATTGTTCATTAATAATTCTGATTGTTTATGGTATTGTTTCTTGTTTTGTTTGTTTTATCTTATATGTTTAGTCTGCTTGGAATTCTAGCTCAGATTTTTTCCAATGTCTTTCTACTTTATCTTTGACTTCTGTTACAAAGTTATTTTTTCACAGAATCAATCCCCTTGTTACGACTTTAAAGACTAAGTTTTTTGATATTTGAATATAATCTACTATATTTTTAATTACCACTAAATGACATTTGTGTTAGACAACGTCATCGCTTGTAACATTGTAGATGTAATGTATGATGCTTATTTCTGGAAGTTGAGATTGAGAATTTTAAGGTTTATGATAACTCGACGTTTTAAAGGAACTGGTCGAAGTTATCTACCGTGTTAAGGAGCCAAGCAATTCTTAGAACAGAGTTACATATTCATCTGTTTGATAATAGTTTGAAAGTATTAAAAATGCATTCTGGTGACCATTTTTATTGAAACTATACACAAATAAAACCAATGTTTACAAATAATAGAAAAAGAGGGAGAATTAAAAAAAACTAATAAAAAGTAGTACGTAGCAAAAAGAACTTCATAACTGATTATAAAAGAAAATCTTCAACCAACCAAATTGATGCTTATTAACAACAGCACCATCCAGATCCTTCATCTTCACCTAAACCAGCATTTTGGTCATACCCTGGTCTTGCGCTATTATATCTTCCATTCTGCAAATCGGCAGTCCTTTTTTTTTCCAAATCTCTTCCAACATTCAAAGGACTAGCTGCAAATTCATCACTTTTTTCATTTTTCTTAGTATTTCCGGTAGCATCAACATTCTCTTTATAACTTCCTTCTTGCTGTTGTTCTTCTTCACCGAACCCAGGAATATTTCTAAGTAAAAATGAATTTGAATTGTTTAAAGTATTTTTATAATTTAAGTAAAATCTGTCTAATTCTCGCAACAATCTAACTGTAGTATCACCATGAACAAATTCCATTCTATTTCTCTTAATCTGTTCATTTTCTAACCTTTCCTTCTCTAACTGAGCTAGTCTGGCAGCTTCTTCTTCAGCTTCTTTTTGTAACTGAAGTTCTTCTTCTAACTGCTTTCTGCTCTTCTTCTTATTTTTAGATTTCTTATTATCCTTTTTGAGAGAACCTTCATTTTTATTTATTGTTGTTAGAACATCAACATGTTGTTGTTGTGGAGGTTGTGGTGGAGACTGTTGATTGATAAGAGAACTTGAAGGAACAGAGGAATCCATAGCAGAATTTTGGTAAGGGTGTCTTCCATGCATAGCATCTTCAATTAAGGTTGAAGTAACACCAGGTCTCCATCTGACCAATCTATCTTCCATAACTTCAATGAACCAGTTATTTATAGGGAATATTCTATTTGATTGTCTTTCCAGAACTTTTCTTCTAACATTTTTAGACACTAGTTGATCTTCAGTCTTAGGATAAGGAGGTTTATGAGTTGGGGATTCTAAGTAGTGGCTGGGGTGAGAGTAGTTAGAGTTGGAGTAAGACATGACTGTAGCAGAGCTATTGCTGTTATGGTTGTACTGAGATGCCATTCTTCGGAGAACACTGCATCAGACGGAGATTCAGAAGATCAGAAGTATAAACGGAGTCACAAAAGGGATAGTGGCTCCCTTCTTTCCTCTTTGTAAGCTGTAGCCCAAAACTGGTGGTGCACAGGTGCGGTTTTGAAATTTTGAAATGATGGGCAACACACTGAACAGTTGAACAGAGGCCAAATCAGCCAGAAGTACCACTGTTACATGTCTGCATCACTATCACCACTAACAGCCCACTCACAGCTACCAGCTACTCCCCTCCAACACTCTTCATACAGTCCACAATCACATACCCTTCTTACTCCATCTCTGTTCCGGCAAGAAAAAACCCAATTACACAGTTCACACTCTCTCCTCCCAGTGCCTCACTTCTACTATAGTACTAAAAACTAAAAACACCTTTGGCAATCCCCATATCACAGCATAATTAGCCAAAAAAACAAACAATACCTACGATCCACTGATTATATTATCCTTATCTTAAACACTGGCTGTTTGATTTATTTTCCCTTGCTGCTATTACTTTTCACTCCTCTTAAGCTATATAAAGAAAGAGTCCTTTAACTAAAAGTCGCATCATTTTTTACTAAGTAGCTTCAATTCAAAAAGACGTTATATATAATACTACAATTTGAATTTTATTTCTTGCATACCTTTTCTTATTAACTAATTTCAATAATATACTACTACTTATACATACACAATGGATTTAGATTCTGATGTTCAAATGGAAGACGCCATCGAGCAACAACCTTCAACAAACAACGAGCTATCCCTGGTTCCAATATCAACCACTTCTCCTTCGACACAGATAGATACTTTAGATGGCTGGATAGAGCAATTAAGTCAATGTAAACCTTTAAGTGAAGATTCTGTTAAACAATTATGTGCTATGGCTAGAGAAGTTGTAAAGGATGAACAAAATGTTCAACCTGTTAATGTCCCAGTTACAATATGTGGTGATATTCATGGACAATTCCATGATTTAATGGAATTATTCAAAATTGGTGGTCCATGTCCTGATACTAATTATTTATTTATGGGTGATTATGTTGATAGAGGTTATTATTCTGTAGAAACCGTGAGTTATCTAGTTGCCATGAAGATTAGATATCCAAAAAGAATTACAATATTGAGAGGTAATCATGAGTCAAGACAAATCACTCAGGTTTATGGTTTTTATGATGAATGTTTTAGAAAATATGGTTCTGCTAATGTTTGGAAAATCTTTACAGATTTATTTGATTATTTCCCAATTACTGCTCTAGTGGAAAACTCCATTTTCTGTTTACATGGTGGATTATCTCCAATGATTGAAACAATTGATCAAGTTCGTGAATTGAATAGAATTCAAGAAGTGCCTCATGAAGGTCCAATGTGTGACTTGTTATGGTCCGATCCAGATGATAGAGGTGGATGGGGTATTTCTCCAAGAGGTGCAGGTTTCACATTCGGTCAAGATATAAGTGAACAGTTCAATCATACAAATGGTTTGTCATTAACTGCTAGAGCGCATCAACTGGTTATGGAAGGTTATTCTTGGTCTCATCAAGATTTAGTTGTTACTATTTTCTCAGCACCTAATTATTGTTACAGATGTGGTAATCAAGCTGCTATAATGGAAGTTGACGAAAATCATAATAGAGATTTCTTACAGTATGATCCTTCAATTAGACCTGGCGAGCCAACCGTTACTAGAAAGACTCCTGATTATTTCTTGTAATTAATTTTAAACTGTTTTTTTTTTTAAAGAAAAAAAAATTATTATATCATGTGTTTCTTGTTTTATTTTTTCGTTTTTATTTTATTTGTTTGATGTTTGTTTTATAATTTTTTGTTTTATATCTCTCTCTCTCTTCATTCATTTCTGTATTTTGTTCTCCAATTAGTACTACTATTTTTGTTCCCTTCTATCTTTCTTAAACCATCTCCTTTTTCAAATTTCTCCTCGATCTAGTTTTTTGACGTTATGTTATTGTTAATTTTTTACATTTTGTTTAACGCTGGTGTTATTATATTTTTTTTATTTAAATATTTCTTTCAATTATTCTGTTTTGGTCTCAATTTGTTGCTGATGGCTAAATATACTCTTTTTTAAAAAAAATGCCCCAAATCACCCATTCTTATTATATTGCTCATACTAGTACATCTTTCTTTGTTTATTTTTTTTGTTGTTAATTTTGATTCTCTTAATTATTTTTTTGTGTTCACTGTTGATTATTCTTTTGTGTTTTCTCCTTCCTTTTTTTCAATGTCCTTTATCTTTATATTTTTTGAGTTTGTGTTTTCTGATATGTTTTGTCTTTGTTTTTGCTTATTTAATTTAACATCGTCTCTTTGTTTCAGTTATAATTATTGTCGGATCTAGGTAGGCCCAATACGTATGTACCTTTTGCAATAATATAATGTGGGTAAATGAGCCAAGACTCAAGATATGAATCTGATTGTGAACATTTGTTAAGATTGATGATGGTAAGTAAACAAATTTAAAAATAAACAATTGCAGTGGTAAGATAAATAAATACAAGTATACACATATACACGACTATATTTAAAGGTCAAAAAACAAACACTTTAATCTCAAGGGGGGGATCAATATTGAAAGAATTGGAACGAAAACAAAAACACAAATAAAAATTAAAGATATAGAATAGAAGCTATACAAAATAAACAAAAAAGACAAGAAAAATAGAGACAGTAAATATAAAATATTTTAATGAGTGGAAACAAACAAACAAATTTCAAAAAAATGTAATGTAGTATATATTGTCTGATGAGTTGATGATAATAACATGTTACGTAGTAAATTTCAAAGAATACAAGCTAGCTAGGCTTTGACTCTTATTTAGTAATTTGGAAAGTCCAAGGCAAGACCAAATGAACATTTTTATCATCATCAATAAACTTCGAAACGGCAGAGTATGAACCTCTAGCTAGTATTCCACCTGGTGCTTCAACTGGGTCAAATGTCTTCTCATAAGCTGGATTATCATCGGTGTTTGGAGCAAATGAACCTAATGGCTCATCCCATTTATCAACAGTAATACCAGTTTTTTTAACAGCTTGTAAGTATTTCAAACCAGTGATGATTTCATGCTGGACTCTGAATTTGATGGTTAGCTGATAGATTGATTTTTCTTTAATTTTGAAATGAATCTTTTTATCTTTCAAATCTTGTTCAGTTTTAACATCTTCTAATGGAACTAGGATTGGTGGCTCACCATCAATTTCTAAAGTCATTGATATTATAACAACAGATCTTTTGTCACCAGGAGTGACAGGCAGTAACTGACCAGTGTTTAAACCTAGAGACTTCTTCCATTTGTTCAAAGACTCGTCGTTGGCATCTAAGTTGGTGTATTCTTCTAGGGTTTTCTTTTCACCAACTTTGAAACCTGGCACTTCTTCAGGAACCAAATCGTCGTCAATTTTTTGTGGAGCTGCCATTATGTGATGTGTGGTAGTATGAGTAAAGGAGTGGATCTCGAGTAAGAAGAGAGAGGTATAGCTGGAAAGAAACCAAGAATGGCAAATGCAGAAGTGATACTAACTCAACTCAGCTCAGCTCAGGCCCCAAATTTCGAATCTGGATCAAATCCACGCGTCTCGTTCTCCATTGTGCTAGCCCGCCTCGATTCGAGTTACTTGAAACTTTCCATTGGCGTTACAGGAATTGGGTTATTATATTAATTGAGTAGCTAAATAGTAAGTCAACTGGAGCACTATCCACATTCACACATCTAGAGTATAGATATATCTACGTGAAAACGTATAGCAGTGTTTCTTAAACCATCAAATGAACAATGAATGCACACTTGACACCTGGCACACATTTTCCGGATGGCGTACAAACCCGGACAGGTGCACAGGTGTAGAATATGGCGGAGATAGCCGATAGACGATATCGTAGATTCAGATTCATATCACCAGAAGATCTTTTGCTCCAGCTTTTCACTATACTGTCCTTTTTCTACTACAAATATCCCCATTAAGACACAATTGCACCCACAATGTCAACGCCATCCCCACAGATATTATCCACCCTCCCAGTCGCTCAAAAAACCGAAATACTAAACACTTTATTCGAACCATGTCCAACACTCACCTCTTACTTAATTCCTCATTTGTTCTCAAACAACCAAGTTTACAACACATACACGCAAATAATTGAGAATTCAAGAGTGTTACTATTACAATTGAAAAATGAGTATCTGTCTAACCCATCGAAAGAGTTAAAAAAGACTATAGATGAGATCATCTCAGCTCATCCAAGACTAGGGCCACCGAAGCCATCCCCAACCACTTCCACCACTGCAAGTACGGCCGCATTATCATCACATTCGAAGTCAGAACAAGCATCTCTAAACTCAGGTGATCCAAAATTATCTGCCAAATTGGTTGAACTGAACGACTTATACGAATCCACGTTTCCAGGCCTACGATTCGTGGTGTTTGTGAATGGCAGATCGAGGGATGAGATCATGGAGATTATGAAAAGAAGAATCAGTGGCGGTAATTTGATTGGGGAAGTTGAAGAGGCATTTAATGCAATGTGTGATATTGCTGTGGATAGAGCTAGGAAGTTGGGTGCTAAGTTATAGTTAATGATTTATACATGTTTTTAGATACTATTATTCTCTTTAGATTTTGTAAATGCATACGAATGTACTTTTTGATCGATCTTAATGTTAATTATTGTGTGTGAACCGTTCTAATTTTTGTCTTTTAGGCAGTACTGTTGTGTGTGTTGAATGAATTGACTTCTAAATCATGGAAAGTAAGGGGGTCTGGGGCCACTGAATTAGACTGGGATAATTATTAATAAAAAGTAAATCAAAACAACTAATCTTTTAATTTTGGAAAAAATAACACTAACACACACATATAAACCTATACAAGAAAGAGAAAAGGCCATTTTTAAATAAACAGATCATTTTATATATATATAAAGAGTATCATATCATAACAAATAATGCAATGCATTCAACACGCCATTAACAAACAGCAACATGCAAAAGAAAATTAAACAAAAAAACACACAGACAAACACACAGACAGACAAAATGATCTAATAATTAATTATTACCAAAACCACACACACATACCTAATTTATACATATGTTTAACGTACATGATATGGGAGAAGATAAAAAAAAAATACACGGACAATCATTATCATCCTAATATTCGAAACAAACAATAAAACAACGACAACCCAACAACAGCAAACTAACAAAAACTAATAAAAAAAAATATGTTAAATAAAACTTATAGATAAAAAAAAAACTTTAATATGTGAGAGATTGGGCAGCAAAGAAGACAATCATCATTAAAATGATAAATTCATAAAACTAAACTAATTCTTTTCTTGCTGTTGTGGTCCGCTGTTTGAAACAGCAGCGGTGGTAGCGGTGGTAGCGGTCGTGGTCGTAGCAGCAGAAGCACGATTGTAATTATTAGAACCACTATGATGGTAGTTACTGTTACTGTTGCTGTTGTAACCGTTGTGGGAATTGTTGTTGTTATTGTAATAGCCATTTCCATTATAATTATTATTATAATTGTTACCATTCATGTTATTGTTGTTGCTGTGCCATTTCTTTGACCCATTTCTGCTGAATTTGCCGCCCATCTGGTTACCAGACTGGCTGTGCCTTCTGTTGTTATTGTAACGTTGTTGTTGCTGGCCTTGATGGTTCTGTTGAGAGGCTATATATGGAACAGCAGCAGCGTACATTGCACCAACGCTTGCACCACCCATCATGTTAGGAGTGCCTGGAATACCAGCACCGTTGGGAGCACCATTCGGGTAGAACATTGGAGGAGCAGAGTTAGGGTTAGGTAGTCTTCCTTTATTTGGTGGGCCTGAACCTTGACCTGAAGATGCAGAGCCATCTAAGTAAGCTGGAGGGTAGTAATATTGGTATTGAGGGGAAGGAATCACTGGGACTGTACTTGAACTGGTTGACTTATTTGAGTCGGAGATGCTGGAATCATTGGAAGAATTGTTAGCACTACCTTTTTTAGATGGTGCACCACTTGGTGTAGTACCTGGGGTGACTGCCATTGGATAGTAATAATATGGCACTTGTTGAGGAGCAGGTGGTGGAGGTTGGGATTTGTCCATGGATCCACGACGTCCTCCTTTATGTTGATGGCTATGAGGAACGCCAGTAGGAGGTGGGGCACCGTATGGATAAGTGATTGGAACAAATTGTTGGGAAGGGTAGTAACCATAAGCAGGAGGAGCAGAACCACCTTGAACAGGATGGCCCATAGGAGGATATGATGGCATAGCAGCAACACGTTGATAATTATTGTACCCAGTATAATAAGAATTCTGTCTGTTGTTATAATTGTTGAATTTTCTGTAATGAGGTTTACGATTGTTGTTCTTATTACTGTAAGATCTATCGGTTTCTTCATCATTATAAATTTCCTCGTCACCATCAGTTTCAGAACCTTCAGATTCATCAGCTTGTTCCTTTTCTAATCTTTCTTTAACTGATTTATATCTTTCTTCTCTAGTCAATTTATCTTCTTCTATGGATGACGCACCAACTGATGACTTCTCTGTAGGAGTAACTGGCGAAGAAATGCCGGCATCAGTACTTGTTTCAGATACCACATCAGAAGTTAACGGAGTATCAACACCACTGTTTGGATTTCTCTTCATAATTTTGAAATGATGGGCACTATTGTTGTTATTTGATAAATTTAACTTGCTGCTTAAATCATGAGATAAATCAGAAGAATCACCATTAGTGGAGAAATCAGTTTCAGAACTAGTGGAAGTTGTTGCAACAGTAGTAGCAGAAGATGAAGAGGTAGTGGCCAAGACAGTTTTTTCAACACGAGCTTTAATTAAGTCAGCGTAGTAAGCGTGCAATTCAGATAGTCTAATTCTATTTAATTTTTCATCAGCATCAAATTTCAAGTTTCTAAAGTCTAGAGGTTTGATGTTACCATCTTGATCAAATTTAGCAGTTTTTTTGGTTTCATCGTCGGCGTTAACTAAACTGGTGTTGATTTTATACAACACCATTGAGTAGCCATCATTGGATAAGATGTGACCTAAATTATAATATTCAGCAACTTTGTGGGTCAGCAAACGATAATAAGAATTCAAAGGAGTTAATTTCCAAGAATCGACATTTGGTTTAATTATAAATTCGATAATTTCAGTCTCCAAGTTTTCAATAAATTCCTTGTCATTATTTGGTTGTTGTTGTTGTTGCTGCTGCGGATCATTATTATTATTATTTGATTGAGGAGGAAGTTGCTGTTGCTGTTGTTGTTGACGAAGTTGCGAGAAGTTCGAACTTCTACCATTCAAGTTGAATAATGATTTGATTAAAATTTCAGGTATAGAGTAATGCTGGGATAATAATTTGATAATAGCAGTGATGTTCAAGTCATCAGGGATATCGACAGGTTCGAATTTGCTATTTGTTGGTTCGTGATGATGCAATAATTGCTCATCATACTCCAAGTTCTCTTCAGCTAGAGAAGAAGATGAAGAAGATTGTTTAGCAGATTCCGTTTTCTTCGGCGTTGTAGACTCTTCAGACGTCATTTTTTGTTGCAAAAACTAAGAAGAGGAAAAGTGGTAGAGAGGGTATTGGTCTTGGGATTGGCAGATTGTAAACGATTGAATAAGATTTGGAAGTCTAAGCAGTTTCTTGTATAAATATAGTAAGTGAAACTGAAACGAGTAGGAGAAGTATAAGTAAAAGTATAAGTAGCAGTGGCAGGATTAGGGGCCGGGTGTCTTCAAAGGGAGTCAGGCTGCTGAATAAGGAGACACTGGTAGTGGCAAGACAGTAGCAGAGAGGTAGGGAGTGGGAAGTAAGCCAATGTACAGGAAGAGAAGAGAAAACAGATTCAAAAACAACACGTTGAACAAGTGAAATAAATAAAATCAAATGGATTTGGGAGTGCGCAGTTCTCGATCGGTTCGTTTCTTTTGCTCGGTTTGAGAGAGCTATGCTACGATTTATTTCAGGCGTGGACGGACGACGGTGGGATGGGAGGATTGGGGCACTGGTGGCTGGGACGGGAAGAAAGGTGCTGGGACTAGGTAATGGTTAGCTTAACGTATAGAGAGAAAGAAGGGGAAGAGGGGACAGTTGTTCTGTCACTGCTCTTGGAAGAATTAGAATTAGCTGTACAGTGCAAAGGTAGCTAGCACACTGTAGTGTCTGTGTCAGTGGTCGTCTACTGACTGGTTTCGGTTCATAATGCTCTTACTGGTCCTGATCTCCGTTTGCCTTTGGTCTGAGTATCTCCATTGGTGTTCTGTCAGGATCCAGGAACACCTGCTACCACCGTAGCTACGACGGTGCACCGTGTATACCTAGGTACCTTCCTTTGAGGTGTCGGCTGCCCCCAGAAAGGCTCTATCCAGAGGGTTCCTTTACATCCACCCCTCTGGATGGTGATCTGGTTCTGGATCAGACCTCTTTTGCCAGTGTACTAGATGCCTCTCTCTTTCCCAACTAGCTACTCAACAGCTGGACTCAAATCAAGTCGAGCGGTCCTCGGAGGGGAAATTGCATTGCATCCAGTGTTAACTATAAACTTGATATCAATCAAGCTAGAATTTATGGAGACGCTAGTTAAGCCTAATTAACTTTTTATAATCTAGTATTATGGCCGATATGTCATGTTCAAGAGGTAATCTTGCTCGACGAAATTGCTTAATGTCTTAACATCTTGACATATCTGTATCTGTTGCATTGGTGTTGTTAGTCCCTGGTCATCCCTCGACGTCTGCTAATATACGCCACTATTGACGGTGAATCGATAAAACTGATATTCTGGAGACAGACAGCCGGGGTTTGCGCCGACCTATTTCAGGTGAGAAGGTGAATATCGGTCCCCTTGCTATATATAGTGAGTGCCTCGTCAATGACGTGTACCGTGCCTGACCAATGAGCCGCATAATAGTATTCTCCCGGAGTAGTGCGCCGCAAAAGCCGCATTAAGCCGCTCCATGTGTGTTGGTGCACGCCTTCTAGCGGGCAGCTCGCAAAAATGGGAGCTCGCGTGCCTGCCCCTGCCCCTGCCTGTCACCGAGCAGTGATACGCGTATAACAATCGCACCGGTCAACGTGCGGCACTCGAGACCGTTAAGATAGCTTCTCTTGAAATTAACGATCTTTGGTTGAATTTGGATAGTGTTCCGCCATATATGTATATGTGCCAACTTTATTTCATATATTCTACCCCGATCGATTCAATTAAATATCAGATATTGGATATTGGGTATTGGAGTTTGGGTATTGGAGTTTGTAGGTAGTCAATCCTAGTCTAATAGAACCCCTTTGATGTATGATGATTTGTTTTAGTGTATGAAAGATATCTGAATTTCTGGTGGAATTTGTTTTAGGCTTTGAGTATTGACGAATTATAAGCAATATTTTTATCGGGGATGAGGACGAAGAGGCGATCGATGAGCCCCTGTGTGGTGGTATTAGTCCCATTATTCAATTATTCTAGATCGTGGACTTTTTCTTCCTAAGACTATTTATAGTCAGATGTATATATGGAAGGGTTAATTGCTCGTACTGGTACCAAGTGATAAAGTAAAAGTCAATATATACTTAATTAACAAATATAAAACCAAAAATTATGAAAGACACAAACAGTTATAATCACAGAAAAGAAAAAGAAGTACTTACTAGTGGCATATTGTAGTTAGTGTATATGGGGATTAAAATCAAAAAAAAAAACTTACACAATTTATACACGGACAGCTACACTACAACAGCTACCAATGGTTCCCCAAAGCAAAGGAAAGCAAAGCAAAAACGAATGATTAATTCATGACAGTATCACCATCTCCATCTTGTTTCTTCAAAGTTGCTTTTCTCTGCTTGATAAACTCCTGAATCTTATTCTTCAACTCCAAGTCATCCCCGACATCCTCCATCTTCAACGGAGTTCTATTAAACGGATCAGTTGGATCATTCATTAAATGTGCCTTCAAAACAGATCTATCCATGGATATCTTCGAATGTGGCAATTTGACAGGATCTTTCATTAATGTATACATCAATGGGTCTAAGAATTCATCAGGGATATCACCCAATTCCAGCTCTTCTTCTTCCTCCTCTAATTTCACTTGTTCTGCTTTATTTGCAAATCCAATCAATTTGGTCTCAAATTCTTGGTTTGGCACCTTACCCACTTTATACAAGATTTGAATGGCTCTTGTGAAACAGGCTTGGTTGAACGATCTTTGATCTCTGGCGACTGCCTCAATAAAACCTTGTTCATCTGATAGATTGATGAAAATGGAACATAACTGGAATAACAGTTCGGAAGGGTTGAATTGGTAATTCTCGGGATTCTTCACTCTTAGTTCGTTGTACTTTGGGCCCACTAATGCAACCAAGTTGTAGTTCAACATACCGGCTAATCTGTCCACAATTTCAACAATGGTAAATGAAGTAGGTGTTTCTTCAGTGAACAAATTGAAAAGTAAAATGGTTTTGTTAGTTAATTGGACAAACGATTTAGCCATTCCTTCACTTTCTTGCAATTTCTTAACTAAATCTTCATCGGATTCGTCAGTCGATGGGGCGTTTCCTTTACTTCTACTATCTATTTCTCTTTGGCATGATCCAATTGTATGTAAATGGTTTAAAGACTCATCCAGTAAATATGTTGTATCATTCAACATTCTAGCAATCAATCTGACAAAAAACTGTTGTAAATTCAATGAAATGTTTTTCAAATCTTCTTTATACGAGTCATACTTCCATAATTGTTCAATAATGAACGAAATATGATATCTTGCATTGAATTTATCATAAAATTGTGATGATGCACCTGTTTTTTCAACCATCACGTAGAAGTCCAAAAAGGAAATCATTAAGTTCTTTCTAACCATTTCGTTGTTATTGAAAATATCAATCATGTATCCTTCTCTGCCATTTTGAGATGGTAATGAACCCATGAATAAAACTTCAATCAATCTGGATTTTAAATGTGGATTACTGACCAATTCAGGACACCTTAAAATAGTAATACTAAATTCAACAAATTTATTTAATTTATCTTCATTTTGAAACATTGGATTATTGTTAAATTTGGCAATATAATGACCATAATTAACAATACCTTCAATGAACATTTCTGGATAATACTTGAAAGGAATAGGGGAGATACTTCTTAAATATTCGACATCATCCAATTTATCAACTTCTTTATCCATATTATGTAATGGGATATGTAATGGAACATCAGGGTATTGGTGAGTAGGTTCAATTAATCTCATCATAAATGTAATAGATCCAATGATAATATCAAAAATCTCCAATTGCATATTTCTATTACAAGACACCATTTCAATTGCTAATTTAGTTGATTTCAGTTTATGAAGTTCTTTCTTTAGTGGAACAATCTTTGTATCGATCATCATTTTGAGTAATGGATTCTGGCCTGCTCCTGCGGGTTGCTTTTTCAGCATTTCATCAAACTTCTTTAATTGTTGTGTCATTTGTTTAATGTAACTGTTTAATCTACTTGAAGAAATGTAAATACCACCTAAACCATAATGTAAGTATGTTAATAACATATAGAAACATTCACTGATAAAGTTTAAAGGGGCATCGACTAATCTATCATCGGTGTAATATTCATCATATTCTTGAATTGTTGAATTGATTTTTGTTTCTTCTTTTAAATCAATTAACTTATCACTATGTGCTAAATAATCAGTTGAAATTTTACTTATTTTATCAAAGTTTCCACTGGCTAAAAATGGTTGGGCAAATTTAACTAAAATCATAGTTAAATTAAACATGAATGAATCAGACGCAATCTTTTTCGGGTCAGCATGCTCACCTCTTCTCAAATGATTACTGTTAACTATATCAGCAAGATACTGAAGGAAAGCTTTACGTGGTTTCTCACCTGCTCTAATTAACCTTTCACAAATGGAAAACAATCTATTAACTAGAATACTATGTTCGGTTTGTAATGATTCATGAATTGATCTTATTTGTGATTTAGAGATACCATCAGTATAATTAGAGGCTGCAATATCTGGTAATAAAGGAGAAATTCTTAAAACTGGTCCTAATAATGTTTTCGTTTCAAATTCATTTCCTTTCAAACCTTCTGGATTGAAGTTATCAATTTCATGGAAGACTGAGGCAACAGCTTTATTAGACAAGAATAACTGATAAACATCTAATATTTTTAAATACTCAGTATCAGCAGTGTAATCAAGTGTGATTAAAGTCCCAGCAAGTCTTGGAATAACAATATTACATAATTCTAAAACTGAATCGTTCTCAATGGCCCTGGAAACAACTTCTAATAACATACCATCATATTTATAAATTTGTTTCCAAAAAGTTTGAACGGTTGAATCAATCGTAACTTCATCAATGAACATATCCGGAACCTGGAAAATAATTAACGTATAACTTGAACTTAAACGTAAGACTTCATTAACCAACCTAATCTTTTGAGCATGCTGTGGGTCATCATTTCTAATTATTCTTTTAACTTCACTGGAGGATTTCCATGTTCTAAATAAATATTCTAAAGGCGAGCCGAATTTTGAGGCAACACCTTGCTCAGTTAATAATTCAACAAAAACTGAATCAATACTATCATAATTAAGTGCTTTGTCATCAACATCTTCCTCTAACGAACTTAAATAAAAATAACCCTTTTGTTTAGCCTTATCTTTGGATAAAGAAGCATGTAACATGTATTCAAGTTGATTTGACGACCAATCGTCAAAAGATTCCTGGGTCTTCTGAAGCTTTGGACTTGAACTGGAAACGGATGGTGATCCTAAATGAGTTGGTGTAGTAACTTTAGCTGGCAGTGTTGTAGGAATTGGTCTTGGAGTAACTTTAGCCACAGGGTTGTTGGAAGTTGATGTAGGTGTAGGTTTGGGTTTCGGCTTTGACTGGGCTATTGCCGCCATTCTAGCCAACCTTTTGGCTCTAATCTCCTCTGGATTACTCATGTGTAGTTGATAATGGTAATTGAATCTAAACTGGACAATCAAAGTTGTTCAAAAATCCAAAGAAAGGTAGTCGGTCTTGATCGATGGCAAGGAGCCAGGCAACTAAGTTTGGGATTGATATCGAGACGATATCGATCGGTTCTTTTTAGGTGCACGGGTTCGCGAAGACTCGATAGATCCAACTTACAGAACTACCTGTGTTCAAGGGTTTGCAATAAATTATATAAAATAGTTCATAGAAAGCATCACCCATAATTTAAAACATTATACCAATACTACTGGAGTTCAATTTACTTGTAAAATGAATTAATCAAATGGTTTATTGATTTGTTAATTCACACTCTTTTAAATGAATTTTAACAAATGGAATCAATTAAAGATACACATGACGGGAGGAGGGCAAAACTAGATTACCAAAGTTTTTATTAAAGAAGATTTGAAAACAAAACAGAAAATATATTTAAATTAATTTATATATACCTATATTTAAGCCTTGATAGCAAATTTCTTGACTGGGTAAGCAATAGCAGCCTTCTTAGCCTTGACAGTCTTGACGTTCTTTTCGTGCTTGGACAGGGCTCTTCTTAAAGCTCTGGTCTTCTTAGCTCTTAAGTCCTTTGGAATGTATTTCTTACCTTGGTAGAAAGCTCTAACGGAAGCTCTTTGTTGTAAGTTGATGACAGTTAAAATTCTAGCAATAGATTTTCTGACAGTGTTAATCTTTGGTAAAGAAGGCTTGGTTAATTTTTGAACCTTTAAAGAAGCTAATTCCTTCTTTAAGTCAACCAGTTGTTCTTGTAATTGTTCCTTAGATTTGGTCTTTAATTCGAAAGTTTTGACACCAGCCTAAAATAGAGAGTAGAAACATAAGAGTTATTAAATTGTTAGTAATTAATTCATTCATTTAATCTTCAAATCATTAGAATCAGCAATTTTTAAAAGAGATGATGTAAATTCATTTGCTTCAACTCTTCGTACAGTATGAGAAATAGAGACAGCATTGTTCAATTTAATTAAACATTTTCAGAATAGATTATATTATGATAAATATTTCTCATCTAGTTGATGGCTTATAAACAATCTTAATCAAAGTTTCTTATTCAACCAGTGTTCCACTAGCTAGTAAAAACTAATGCACTAGTTCAGTTGTACACACCTTTCAGTTATAAGATAATTTAAATATCCTATATTGTTGTTGTTGAATTACATAGCTTAAAATAAGCAGTTGACGTTTTGATTTCAGTCTTAACAACATCAATAGTAACATTTTAAATACTTGGTATCATTCAATGTAGAATTGTTCTGAGAGTGGTCAAATATAATTCATGATTTCAAATTTTTCAGTCATTTGTAGACCTTTTAAACAAACGATATATGCGGTCTCTGTATCTCTCTTTATAAATAATGCTGATTCTGATATTGATTGTGCTGTTGATGTTAAGTTCCACTTACCATTTTTGTTATATATAATAGATCCTAGGATGTTTTGATCAGTAGGGTCTACCTTGTTCAAAGGTTAAATCTGTTCGAGCTTTTCACCATATCATTTCTTTGCACGCCAACCACACACACTACCAGGCCAGTCTCGCTGGTGGCTCTCTGAAAATTTTCGAGACACGCGTTATTGAATTGGCAGATATTTTGTGACTGCGTGCCGGTAGTAGAGGTGCGTGGGTGAGAAATAATTGTGGAATGTGGTGCAGGAGGCGATTCAGATGGCGCAGAACCATTGAAGCTGATCTTGGATTGTGACTTTTGTGAGGTGTGAATACCGAATATCTTACAGACTACGATTACTCCACAATTTTGAACTTTTAATAATTGATAAATAGATCATTAGGTTTACTTTCTAAACTGAAACCAATATCACCCTTAAAAATTTTGTATCACTTGATGATGAATTGGGGATATTAGAGGGGATTTTCATGGAGGAGATTTACTATTCGTACAAATAAGTTGATATCCACCCGTTCATGTGTTCCACTCTAGGTGGTAAACGGTCCTACAACTTCAACCATGCATTGAAAGTTAAGCTTTGAAGCAGAGCGTTGAATATGATCGTTTGAGCTTGAATTTTCGGGCATGTTGGAACTACGTATCCGGCTTATCTTATCGCAAGACAAAATCCTTCAAATAGCGACTTACAGGTGCGTACTCGCCAACGTCTAACCTGGTGAAACAATATAATCAATATCTTATCTGTATAAAAAAGGATATATATGTAAGAGCAGAGAGCCAGACCCAACAATTTGTTTTCCTCAGGGGGTACTGCAAATGTTTACTATACAAACGAGTGGGAGAATAATAATAATTGTAAAAGAAACATTATTAAAAGAAGAAATACTTGTGGATAAGATAAAAAAAGGTGGATAAGACAAACTAAATAAATTATACATTTACTCTCCCCAATTACAACAAAAATCAATTGGATTTTATATGTTATAACAATTTTTAATATATCTATTTGAATTTAATTGAACTTCCAGGGGAGGAGTAGTGGAAAGAGGAGGGGGTGGTGATAGTTAGAATAGAAGAGAATTTAACAAAAAGAGATAAAACAAAGGACAACTTAAATTAACAAGAAAATAATGGTAATAATAATAAAAATAGGAGAGAAAAAACATGCACTAAAAAACCAGAGGGAATGTTAAGGACATTTATATTAAATTATATTATATTTCAAATTAAATTTAAGCACTGTTCTTTAAGTTAACAGATAACCATTCTAAACCATCATATAAACCATCACCGGAAGTAGCACAACTTGCTTGAATGTACCAAGGTCTAGGTCTGATGGATTGTAAACCTAACTTTTCGGTAATTTCTGCGGCAGTCATAGCATTTGGTAAATCTTGTTTGTTAGCGAAAACTAATAATAATGCATCTCTTAATTCATCTTCGTTTAACATTCTTTGTAATTCTTCTCTAGCTTCTGAGATTCTGTCTCTATCGTTGGAATCAACAACAAAAATGATACCTTGAGTGTTTTGGAAATAGTGTCTCCATAATGGTCTAATCTTATCTTGTCCACCAACATCCCAAACAGTGAAGGAAATGTTCTTATACTCAACGGTTTCAACATTGAAACCAATAGTTGGGATGGTTGTAACAATTTCACCTAACTTTAATTTATATAAAATGGTAGTCTTACCGGCGGCATCTAAACCAACCATTAAGATTCTCATTTCTTTACGACCGAAAAGGCCTTGTAATAACTTGGAGATAGATAAACCCATCTGTGACAATTAGAAGTTGAGGAGAGTTAGTACTAATGCTGAATATTTGGAAGGGTCCTAACTACGGGAACTAATTGATAGAAATGATACACCGAAGGCGAACAGGTGTGATCCATGTTCGCTGTAACGTAACCAACCGCAAAACTGCTTCATGTGGTGACACGGGATCGGGATGGCAGAGGACGCTGATTGGACGCGTGTCGCAAAGCTCAACTGCTCAATGAAACTTGATATCAAGTACATTGCAGCAGACTTGTGTGTGATAGTGAATCCAGAGGAAGGGAATTAGCCCTGTAGCAATCGACTGTCAGCAATCAGCACCAAAAACATACGAACACACAGAAATCCTGCCAATTCAGATCGCGGTGAAACTCACTCGATAGGAAAAGAAAAAGGAACAACTAGTCTGAAGGAGCCAGATTCACACGCACAAGAATGAGGTGGACCAATAGCTACAAAGTGTGAAGTATTAGAGTATTGTGAATTGTAAATGATTGATGCTGGAGAAAGGAAAGCTATGTGGAAGGAAAAGTAATTTAAGGTGAAACTCTTGATCTAATCTGGATGTTTTTCATTTCATTTCACATCATTTCACAACAAGACTCCGTGTATCTAAATCAATTCAAGGGGTACCACTCTAACCGACGGTGGGAGGAAAGACACATACCTTGATTAATGTATTATAGTGTAGAAAGTAGTTGGACTGGGGAAGACTCAGAGGTAGTTGGCTGGTCAGAAGAATAGGAGTGGATACTGTCTCAAGATAAACAAGTCAGTGAGCACAGACTGAGAGAGGACAACTCACCAAGAGGCTTGGGTCGCGCACGACCCGTTACCCGATCCTCACGATCAGACACGCTCCACGTAATCGTACCAGTAGCACAAGCAAAGAATGGATATAGTATTGAATCGGAGTATAAAATATAAGGCAGAAATAAATATAGAAAGAGAAAAGAGATGAAAGAACGGCTGTAAAAGATACTAAGGGATATATATGCAAAGAATTATTATTTTTCATATCTAAGTGACTTTTTCAATATGAAATAGCAACTCAACAAACAACAAGCAACAGAAAACAAAATGAAAAAACAAACACAAACATATGCAATTGGAAAAGAAACGGTAGCAAAATTTATAATAAAAAAAAGCAAAAGAAATTGAATCGAATGATAAAACAGACCCAAATAAAATTAATTTAATTAGCTATAATGACGAATTGAAATGAAGTAAAATTAAATAAACCCAGAAAATGATTTAACGACCAACATTAACCTTACATGTTGAAAACTTCTGTAAAGCCCTTAAATAAACAGCGTAATTAACTTCACTGTTATCTGGTTCCCAGTACATTTCACTTAATCTTAAATGCCATGGCGGATATCCTTGTAAATTTAAGAATGGCTGGAACAAAATAACCAAATCTGGTTCTATTCCGACTAGTTGTTCCAATTCTTGATCAATAAATGTCATTGTAATATCTTTTTCACTTAAATCACCATTTTTACTCATATCTGCCATAACTTTAGTTAGCTCAACAATAGTAGAACGTCCATCAATATTACTTAATAAAGAGATATCGATATCGCATTTGGTAACCCCTTCATCATATTCTCCATCATATGCACCGTAATAAGTCATGTTCAAATGTGGAATTCTAATCTTGAAAGTTGGTACATTGTTGGTACCAAAGTAAACAACTAATTTCCTATAGATAGCACGGCGTAATTCAGGGATAGATTTCTTCAAGACACCATGATATTCATAAATGTTCAAATATGGTATATCACTAGATAAAGTCCAAGCAACAATATCTGCACTACTGTTACAAATACCTTCTACACCGCCACCTTCTTCTTGTTCAGATAAGTAGTTCAAGATAACTGAAATACGATGTGGGATTTTTGGCAATTTATTAATATCACTGTTGATTAAGCTTGGTGTTTTGGATGGGTTGTATGCAATATTGAAGAATCTTAATTTGATTCTGTTGAATGTAAATTCATAAAGTCTGTAAATGGACAGGAACAAAAAGGCAATTGTTAGAATGGAATGATAAAAGTAAAATGAAATCAGTTGGGCCATATTAGAACTTTGCTTTTCGTCAGTGGTAGAATCAGTCCCACCAACAGACTTACTATTTTCATTAGTAACCGGAGAGACAAACGATCTGAACAAATTACCAACAGATGTAAAAACATTGCCGTTGCTGTATGATGCAACAGGCTCAAGGGCAACTTCAGAATCTTGAATAAACGGAGTATCACCTTGTGCTTTCTTCTGCTTAGTTAACAGTATCTGATTTGGAGCAATTGGCTCCTTATCAGCGATGGCCTTTCCATTTTCTAAGGGAGTCGCCATTCTGTGAATATTCAGTACTTGGGGTAGACCTATAGCAATTGTGGAGCGAGGGGAAAATGCAGTTGATTGTAATATTGAAGCTTTCCAAGAGTTCAAAGTGTAGTGATATTAGACAATGATGACTCTTTGATGCTAACAAAGCTACTTTGGATGTTGGGCGTGTCTGTTTGGTGGCGTTATTAAGAGGAAAAAGTTAATAGGAAAGACAGATCTGTAGAATCCTAAGGTTTTCGTTTTTTCATTTTTTTTGTTCCACGCTCGACTGATCGGATCGATCGATCGCCACGCTCACAATTACGGCTAAGTTGATCTAAGCTTCTTCCCCCTCACCCTATATCCATATATCGTAAATTTCATTATAGCCGGTAATACACAAAGCACAAAGTAGAAAAAAATAAAAATAAAAAATCAGTAAGGAAGAAAAGCAGTAAAGAAGAAAAAGAAAAATGTAAATTTAACTATAGTGACGTAATTTTTAATCAAAATATGAAATAAATACAGATTGTATAATCTAAAGCGTTATTTTATTAAGTTTGTGATGATTTATTGACATCATCTTCAGTATTTTTATGTTTCGTTGTGAGGCCTAAGTCGGAACATTCGTGATCATCAGCAGCAGCTTTTTCCTCTTCCCCTTCTTCAGAGTATTCGTCATCAGTTTCTACCTCAGTATCAGCAACAATCCTTTCATGTAATTCAGAAGAAGGCAGCATATCACCATGATTATTGCTATTATTGTTGTCTTGAGTTGAATTCAGTTGGAAGCCTGTGTTAGCACTTAGATTTTGTAAAAAATCTAAAAATTCATGTTCATTGGAGTAATTATACGTGGCGGAAGAATCGCCATTAGTATTATTGTTCTGAAGATTATTGTTATTATCAGTATTTATTGTTGTATCATGGGGTATATTATTGTCGATAGAATTAGAATCTAAGTTGCCAAATGTTCCAGGGAAATCAGCACCAGGAACCAAATCATATAACTCAAAGTCTTGATCTAAGATAGAGCTCAAAGAGGGTGGGATATTATTTGGTACATTGATTATATTATTCATTATCATGGCGTTGTTATAAGAAATTGAATTACCACTAGTAGTACCAGTACCTAAATCAGTGCTAGGTGAGGCAAACCTTTGTCTAACAACATTTTCTGAATCTGAAGACTCTTTAGGATGAATAGAACGAGAATTAACTATTGAGTTAGGATCTCTATGATCACTAACTGCAGTTGATTCGGTACCAACAAAATTACCTGATTGACTAGATCCAGAATTTTGCCCTTCTTTAGAAAAATTAGATTTATCTTCAGAAGATGGTAAAACACTTTCTGCTAATTTAGATTTAAATTTCAACGATTGTCTAGCATTAGGACAAACTTTATATAGTTCATCAATCTCTTCCAACATCAACCCTTTTGTTTCATAGATGAAGAAATAAGCAAAAACAAGACCAGCAAAATTCAGAGAACCCCAAAGAAAAAATATATCAGTTCCCAAAGCAGCCGTATGCTTTCCTGTATCAATTAAAAAAGGAGTTGAAAATGCAAAAATGAAATTAACTAACCAATTTGTAGCAGCTGTTATTGAAACAGCCTTTTGTCTCACTGATAATCCAAAAATCTCACCAACTAAAACCCAAGCCAGGGGACCCCAGGTGGAAGCAAAAAAGGCAATAAAGGAACAAACAAATGCAATCATGACCTTATTAGCAAAAACAGAATCAGCTGCAACACCAACAGCAGCAATAACAAAATTGGAAACTGTCATCCCTGCAGCTCCAACAATGAACAAACGACGTCTACCTAACACTTCAACAAGAATGATACCAGGAATAGTAAATACAACATTCACTGTATATGTAACAAAGGAGATTAAATAAGATTGGCCAACACCAGTTTTAACAAAGAAATTAACACCATAATAAAAAATAAAATTCACACCAGAACATTGTTGAAGTGCTTGTGTCATAATACCTGTAAACATTCTTTTCTTTTGAGAAATTCTACTTGGTGAATTAGTGAAACAATCCCATATTGAAGCTGGACCAAAACTCATTTCATAATCATGGGCTGCCTTGATTTCAATCAATTCCTCAATTAACTGTTCATTGTCTGGAGGCAATCTTCTAAATCTTGATAAAGAGATAATAGCTTCATCTAAATTGTCATTTTTAACATAGAAACGAGGAGATTCTGGTAACATATACATTCCGACCGAAAGAAAAGCTCCCCATATCAATTGAACTCCAATCGGAACTCTATAACATCTAGAATCTGGTAAAAGGTGCGTTCCTTGAGTAACAGCACTAGATACTAAAAGGCCCCAAGTAATAGCCCATTGGTAGAGAGAAATGACAGAACCTCTAATCCACTTGGGAGATGCCTCGGCTTGATATAATGGAATAACAGCAGATATAACACCAACGCCAATACCACTAACGAAACGACCAATGATTAGAAGTGTTAGTCCATCTGATACTAGTTGCAATATTGTTCCTAAGGTAAATATAATTGAAGTGCAAAGAACTATTGATAATCTTCTACCTATTTTATCAGAAGTGAGTGGTGCAAGTAATGACCCAAAAAACGTACCCACGGACAACATACCAGTGGTGACGGATTGTTGGCTAGCCGTGAAAGTCTTGTCTGAGTTTAAAGCAAAATGTTCTTTAACATATTCCATTTCTAATAATCCATTAATGATACCTGTATCGTAACCATACAAGAATCCACCAACGGCAGTTAGAAGACCAACATACAGAGCCATAACGGTAGCTGCACGATTAGACTGAGTGTTATCCCGGCTTTCTTGTGTACTGGTTGTTGTATTATTGATGTTATTCATAGGTTTTGAAACCATTATTGTATCGCCGGGAGATAAATCATAACTGTTATAAGCTGGGAATCGGTTATCGGAATTAGTTACCTGAGGAGCCATGGGAACATTATCAGGTTCATTTAAATATTTTTGTAGTTGTCGATGTTCTTCAGACTCTATCTGGAACCTAGTATTTTCTATAACATTCTCAGAGTAAGGTATATTGGCAAGTGCTAAATCGTAATTATTCCTTTGTTGTTGAACTATCGTTTCCGAACCAACACTTGTATTTTCGGTATACTCACTATTTCGTATCACTTCTTCCAAGTTAAACTGGGAAGAAGTCCCTTGTGATGTGCCTTGTGATGGCTCTTGTCTATGACTAGCCGTATGAGCAGCTTCGGGTGTCCGTATACTAGCAGTTGAATGTGAGCTCATAAATTGAAATTAGCAATTAATAATAGTAGTTATAGGCAAAATCATGAACTTTTTTGTTGGCGTGTTAAAATTCGAAAGTCTGCTATAAAAGGAGAAGAGACCTAAAGTTGTGAGATATGTAAAATGTTCTAAAAGTAGTTCTGTGAACTCCAGAAAAGATCTTGAGTAGTGTTCTGTTCAAGAGCATAGGACAAAACAAGTGGGGACCCTGGAGAGCTGTAAATTAATTTAATGATCGATCAGAAGAAGTTTTGAAATTGGCACGCTCGGTGTGCGGCTCTTTCTTCTTCGTATTCGAATTTTGTCTCTAGAATCTAGGATATGAGGAGGACTATGTGAGATATACGACTCAATATACAAGTGCTTGACTCCTTGGAGACTGGCGATGATATATAAAGGTGGTTCAAAAATTATCAAATTTTAAGGAATGAAATTTGACTAGTAAGGTTGAAAAATGGATAGTAAAGAGAAGAGAAGTCTTAGCTCTGCCCACCCCTTACCTTATTAAAATGTGTTCTGGGAGTGGTACGTAATAGCAACCCCTATTCTTCTAGCAGGTCATACTCACGCTATATTACAATTTACAAGAAATCAATTAGGATATCTGAGGTATAATTTTATAACATTTTTTAGAAGCAAGAAAAAGGAAATAAATAGATAAAAATGTGATAAATTTAATAAATGATCTAGCCAACGAGAAAAATAATAAAAGCATTTTAAATAGAGAGATGAATAAAGTAAATAAGAGATAACAACAAAACGCAAAACACAAAACGCAAAAGCAAAAGCAAAACCCAAATGACTAATAGCTGTGAAAAAGCCTTATAAATTACAAAACAATAATGAAACGACGAGTAAACGAAGAGAACGAGGGAAATTGAGTATTGAACCAGCAATTAAATCAAACCAAACCACCCATTCTCAATAATGGTTTATTAGGATTATGATGGTTATTGGCTCTACCAAATAATCTTTTACCAAAACTCATAGTTGGATTACTTTTACCCTTAACAGTGGTTGGGGTTGGAGAAGGTGGAGACATTGGTGGATTAGCAATTGGCACTTTTGGCATTGGAGCTGAAGGAGCTTGAGTTTGAATCTTTGCTAAATTTTCATTACTGGACCAATCACTACTAACGACAGTGTTAGCAGTAGAGTTGGAATGGATGGAACTGGTATCTGTGGAATCAACAGTTAAAGTGGTTCTTCTATGAGCAACATTTCCTAGGTTCTTGGACTCTCTGTGAGCCAATGTTTTTTGTAATTGCTGTGGTTGATGAAGTTGTTGTTGTTGTTGCTGTTGTTGAGCAACGGCAGCAGCAGCAGCAATCTCCTTTTGTTCAGTATCTTCATCAAAGAAAGTAACTTGATTTGCAATTGAAACTAAATGTTCATTAAGAATTTTAACATCACCAGCAACCATCATTGAATTAGCTAAGAAGCAAAATAATCTCATCCATAAATCAATAACTTTTAAATTTGTCAGTCTTTCGACTAGAACATCATGTAGAGAGTTACCCATATGTTGAAAATAAGCTGGCTCAACACAAAACATTCTAACATGCATACAACCTAATTTTTGCAAGAACATAGACATAGTACTTAAATCTTCCAAATTTTCGACAGCCATCAACATTATAGAAGCAAATTGGACAGTTTGATGTTTAATTGAAGGTAGAAATTCCAAGATTAAAGGATGTTTGGAAATCAGATCTTCATAAACCCTAATCCAAAAGTGAGTAGAACCAAACATCGCAGAAGTGGATTCACTAGGGGCTGAACGACTTGATAGTAAAGCTTTACCTCTCTGTCTAGAGGAGCTTGTGGCTGACCATGATTGTCTCAAAAGAGTGACTTCATCCTCTGTCAACTTTAATTGGATCTTTGGCTTAGTTTCCAATGGGATTAGATGATCAGACATTTGTTGAGATAAGAACGAGACGTATGAAATGAAAGGCAACAACGTGTAGTGTTTATAATTGCTTTTGGCTTTGCTGTAAAAGAGATTGGAGTAACCGAAAAGGAGAGTTCAACAAGTGCTTCTTCTAACTATAAAACAGTAAATGAGAGGGTGATGTACCAACAATTATATATGAATGCTGAGAATATGGAGGGATAAAGAAATTAGGGAAGGGAGAGATGGGGAAGAAGTTTGAAGGAGTGCTGAAGGCTGGGTCTTTATATACTTGAAGGGGAGACATATATGACAGAAAGAAAAGGTGTCTTTTGCTCAGCCGGCGGCCTTATTCATCTCCTTTGATTATATATGGGTATTGTTTAGTGTAAGTGTTTAATGAACATCTCGTTAATGGATCGATGGTGCTTAATTATGGTGCAATTAAGAATTTCAGATCAACAATTTTGGAGTGGCCAATGATACAGCGAGATATCGCTGCACCTCTACATAGGGAATAGTCCCATTGCTAATTGTATGCCATTGCTTCTTTGTTATGCATCAACGATGAAAAAAATTCTCAGACATCTCGATCGATGAGCTGAGTTGGTGATAAACTAAGGCTAAGGCTAAAGCTAAGGCTACGAACGTTGTGTTTAGTACGCAGTACTGTAGCTGAAATATACTTAAAAGCCTGTTTACATAAGATAGATAGGTATACACATGGAGCTGTATGGAGATGGAGTCCCTCTGCTGTATATTCTTCATGAATGAAACGGGTAAAACCCCAGCTCGTCCTAAGAATCAACGCCTTGGGATCCCCAAATAGAGGAAGTCTACTCATAAAATTTCAGTAGACAGATGCATGAGGCGGATCGTTGATTGTGTAATTTACCGTTTCCAGTTAATGAGAATAGGTGCGTGCACCGATCGTCGCCTGCTGAATTTGTTCTAGGGGATAAGAGAGGACGTACGTTGCAACGTACGTACCGTACGTACGTACAGTATATTGGCAACGGAAGTGTAAATGATATACGGCGGATGTGGTAAACCTCTGCTATAGCAATTAATTGAATTTAGGCTGGAAACGAATAACGCTAAAAAATATACGTGCATTGCATGGCTCACCGTTATATGTATGGCTTTTCTCTATATATATAAATAACCTTGGTTAGTCGGCGTTCGGAGGAGTGATCACCCTTAGAACCGAGTTGTAGTTGATTACGAGAATGTGAAAGTAATTAATTAAAGCTTGAATCGGTATTTCATCAAACTACTTATAAAATAAGATAATGCAAACAAATGTAAAGAAATCTGTATTGAATGTTTCTATATCGATCCTCATTACATACCAAGTTCGCTGATCGACTTAGTAAGCTATCACCAATTCAGCTAATCAAAGCCGATTGATTACAATTGTTTAATTTAGCTTAGTATGATATGTAGCATATATATCACGAATTCCATACAAACCAATATTGACTTTTGCGGGTTGAATTCCAGGTTTTTAGGTGTTAACAAAATACCTATTTTTTGCAGTTTTCAAATTGTTGAATTGTTATAGGGAAAAGGTACGCGGGACGCGTCGTATATTGTTATAAATTGTGTACCAACCATAAATACAGGAGTTGGATCGATGAGTATCACGGAACATTCGATGGTTATGGAACTACAATTAGCTTTTTCTATAATTAAAGTCACTAATTCTTCTTGAGTTTATATATCAATCCATATATCATACACCTATAACGTATGATTGTGAGCTGCTCCGCGAGAGCTATTAATATGCATATAATTGAAAATATATTCAAATTACTGATCGCACATATATTGCCTACACCTAGCTATATATACAGCGTGGTGGTAATCAAGATTGACTCTCACAATTATGTCTAGTTGCTATGTATCACCTTAATTCAAGGTCAACAATAAGAGTGAATTGGCCCATATACAATTCAGAGGCAGAGGCGAAATAACTAATTCGAGTTTCGAGTATTAACCGTTTTAGGTTAAATTGGGAGCCAGGCTTGCGACAAAAGACAAATGGGCCAGCGAAGCTTCTGAATTTCTTTTTCTCGCTAATCCTGCTTAGGTACGCGCAATTTCGCAATTTACAGAACAGAAAACGTTCCCTCGTTATATTGTCAGGCTATATACATACTTTAGGTGAAAGACCGGATTTGTGTTTCCATATATACATGCAACAAAAACATATAATTGGGATTGACAATGCCAACACTTGAAGAATCTCCTGATTTTCATTTTCACGTTGGCAATTTTATATTATCTGGAGACTATGGCATCTTCCTCGAAAAGGGGATTCTGGATTCTGGATTCTGGACCCTCTAAATTTCCGTTGTAACCATTTATATATGCAGAAATTCGGTTCAAACTCATACGATATGGATAGCACCTTTTTAGATTCAGCAATTCAATAAAATCGGGCCCTTTCACTGGGGCCTATAGCTTATATATTTAGGGACATTTGGAATAATATATACGACCGATGTTTGTCTGATTGTCGATCATTTGGGAGTTATATTTCAATCTATATGCATAGAAAAAGAAGGATCCAAATAAATTAAACATTCTAGAAAAGAGGGTCTGCCTTTAATATGCTTAAGATTATTATGTGTTATTGTCAAATATATATAGCCATGGCCAGAAAAAATTGAAAATGAATTAAATTATTTTGGGGTGATGTGTATTTCTGAGTGATTTAAATTTGTACTTGGGTTTTAAGGAATCATACCTACCTACCTAACTACCTGCCTACCTACTGATTCATACAGCATCGACTATAATTTTTGCAAACTAAAGAGTTAGAAGTTACAAAAATTTGCAGTTTATGCTGTTATATAAGGTACTTGATTTGATCTAATATCATCGGAGCGCTTATAGCCAACTGCCTTGCCTCTGGCTGTATCGACGATCAAACGATGATAATAAAATAATTATTAATTATAGCATACCGTCGATCGGTTGTTTTAGAATTTGCTTAAATTTAATATTATTATCGATCTAGATTAGGCTATGAGTATTTATCCTTATCATATATAAACAACCCTGTTCATGGAGCATATTGGGAACTGAATAGGAACGAATCATCTTTACTAATAGCTTCCAATGGAGTCATATATAGCTAGCTATTAATGCGTAGAATTCGAAACTATATATATATCGTGCAATCAATGAAACTTTAATAATAACTGTATACAATTGAAAATAAATTCTAATTAGTATTGTATGGACTCTGAAAAGCAAGTATTGGAGCAAGCATTGTAACTGACTAACAGTGCAGAAGTATCAACTCAATATCTCTCTCCAAAAAACAAAACAAAAACAATTAATTACACAGACGATATCTGAGATTCAAAACTGGAAAGACAAAAAAATGATTAATGTAACTAGCTCTATACCAAACATTTTCAATAACCTTAAGTAAGCATCCCCAACATGCAAAATAAATCAATAAACGTCAAAAACATCTGATTTTAAAGATTAAAACAATTAAATTAAATATTAAATATTATTTTTCAAAAAGAGTCCGATATAATATATTAGTCACTATAGTATATATATCCAAAGAAAAAACACTGTATTGTGCTATAAAAAAAATAAGAACATATATAGCACAATCTTTAATAAAAGGAGAGAGTAAATAGGATTTGAATCAGAGAAAAGAAAGAATGAACAAACTTAAAACAACAAATAAATACAAGTAATCAACAACAACAAAAAAAATCAGAATATACAGAAAGTCATATATAACAGAACAGTAGGAGGTAGACAGAAAGGAGAGGAGAGAGGAGGGGGATATCATCAAATAAAACAGAGAAGTGATTTGTAGATATATATAATTTAAAGTAATAAAATAAAACACACCACATTAGACAAAACAAAACAAAAAAAATTTAGAAAACCATTAAAAATATTTAATTCACCAAAAATAAGCAATAAAAAAAAAAACACAACAGAGAGGAGAAGAGAGGAGAGGAGAAGAGAAGAGAGGAGAGGAGAGGAGGAGGAACAGGAGGAGGAGGAGGAGGAGGAGAGTAAACATAAATTAATAAATAATTAAGAAAGAGAAAAAAAACTTGAGAGCCAGTCACAATTTCACTAAAAAAACAAATAAACATATTAAAGAAAAACAAAATGAGTTCAGCAAGTAGAACAATGATGTGAGGTAGGTAGGGTGGAGATCATGGCGAGAATGAGTAGATAGATATATAGAAACGTTTTCTTTATCTTTTAGCTGAAGAAAAAAAACTAATTAGCAACATGCACAAATTCTCCTGTAACATTAGCTTTTGCAGTAGCAGCAGTGGATGAAGAAGTACCACCCAATTTGGAAAACAATCTAGATAATCTATTACTCTTCTTTAATGATTTTTCATTAAATGCTTTAGGGATTGCACCTAAAGAGGATTGATGAACCACCATTGGGAATTTCTTTATAGCAGCTTCGGAAATTGTGGATTCGCAAATGGTAGCTGCTCTAGTAACATAATTTCTGTGTTGTTCATCGTGTTCCATAGATGTCAGGGACTCACCGCTTATATTACCATGTCTGAAAGTAAAACTCTTTTTATGAGGAATGGTAGGTTTATGATGTAGATCGTCTAAGGACATACTGAAAGGTCTTTGAACTTGGAAACTGTGACGTGGACGGGTTGGTGTATCTATTTGCTGCTGTTGCTGTTGTTGCTGTTGTTTAGGAGATGAATGCTTTCTGGAGAACGATAATGCTGAAGAATTCTTTTCAGATGAAAACAGAGCTGGAGCACTCACATTGGAATTATTGAACCATCCAAATGATTTACGCTTGATACTCTTAGTCACTGCTGGGAACATATTTTCTAAAGCTTCGTTATCTGAAGGTATTGAAACTGGAGAGCCATATGGATCAGCAGTTGAAGCAGATGGAGGTGGAATTTCTGAGGTCATGGTTAATGAGGTACGTGAACAATTGGTATGACGAGGTGTTGCACACGATTCTGAAGCAATTCTTCTCTCTGAACCTTGAGGAGCCAGGTTACGAGAAGAAGAAGAGAAAGCACTTGAAAGAGAACGATAACCAAATATAGATTTTCTCTTTTTCTGAAGATCATCAGTAGTAGCTCTCGTCTTTGGCATTCTCAACACCATTTCTTCCTCCATTGGACCACTCAATAAATTTTGTAAATCATCATGTTTGGAATCAACTGCATTTTTCAAATTCATAATTAAGTGAGGGTATGAGTCTATCCAGAACTTTAACAGGTCTTCATTCATTTTATAATTTTCCAACAGATTATCGGTAGAACCTGCTTTAGTAACGTTAAAGAGAGGATTAGAGAAGATGCAATCATCACTCTTAAAGAAGCTTAATTGGAATATCTTTGCTAAATTAGAGGAAGTCATTTTTGTAGTCTTAACGAGTCCAGGTTGTGAAATATGATGTAAAAATCCCAGTAAATATATGAATAAGTGTAAATTTTGAATTGGCAGGTTAGCTAAAGTAGAGCAAGTGATTAGTTTCTCAGAATCATAGTTTAAACTCGTTGAGTCAGTGACTGAGCTAGAAACACTAAAATCAGCTTCCATTAAAGAATGATCACTATCCATTTCAGAAGACAATGATTTTGATGAAGAAGGTGTAGGAAGTTGTTCATGGTGCTGGTGATGCTTTCTTTGTAATGATTCCCTTGAATTTAAATAACGAGATAAATAAACATCTAGTTTTTCATTTGGTTGTTGATCTAAAGACAGGTATTCATCTTTTAATAATTGGCTAATCTCAGTAGTTAATAAACCATTTTCTAAATTGGATAACCATCTCTTTAAGATCATGGCAACATCATAAGGATTAGCATCCACTTCTTCAAGGCCATCAAAACCTTCAACGGTAACTATACAATCTTTGAATTCAAAAGAATTGATATTATTTTGAATTTCTGATTCAATCATTTTGACTTTTTTAACAGCACCATTAATTCTAAAGATACCTTCACAAGGTTCTGAATTCAAGATGAACTCACAGCATTTATGAACTATACTTGGCACCATCAAGGAGATTTCATCACCAATGGGAACAGTAACTGAAGCTTTTCTTAATTCATTAGCCAATTTACGAACGCCGGCAGGAGGAGATGGAAATGCTGGGGATAAAAGAGCAGGTAGAGACTTTGGTGTATTAGAAACTGATGCAGCCATAGTGGCAGAACGTCTATGAGTGGAAGAAGGAAAAATTGGAGTTGTAGGTGTAGCTGCGGCACTCTTAGTGTGTGTGTCAAGCCTTAGAACAGGCGTAGAAATGTGCTGGTGTTGAGAACTAGCAGTAGACTGATGCATCTTCTTGGAGTAATTAGAGGAATTTAAAGGTTTGAAAGATGTCTTTGCACTTGAATTTGAAGAATTAGTGGTTTTAATGGACTGTGTATCCATAGTCTCACTGTTGTTTGTTTTTGTTGTTGTTGTTTATGAAAGGAAAGTAGGGTAGCAGGCAGATGGGCGATAGTAACACTAACAACTACTGGAAGATAAGGAAATGAGCAAAAGGAGGGAAAATTAACTCTTGATATAATAGGGAGAAATAAGCTGTTGAAACACACACTTGTCAAAATTGGAGAGCTTGAGCTTAAAGGGTTACAGCGCAAAACTGAGTTATGTGTTTGTTTTGTTTTTTTCTCTAGAAAGTGTCCTAAGGATTGAAGGAGATGGGATAATAGGGAAAGTGAGCAGTGGGTGCAAGAAAGGAAAGATTGACTGTGGTCGGTAGGAAAGTCAGGAAAAAGAGGATACACTTAGAAGAGGAAAAGGTTTACCCCAATTGAAGAGTGACGAATTAAATTTTGGCTAGTGTATGCTAGGTGGTTCCGAATGTCGAGCTAAAACAAAAAAACAAGAAAACAAACACACGCCGCCGCCGCCAGCGACGTTTCCGAAACATAGGCCGTGCTAGCTGGACTGCTGTCTCCTGCCTTATTCCCGGGGCGTGCCACTGGCCCCCCCTAGCCCATGGCCACCGGGCAAAGGAGTGCCTCCCATCCCGACGCGCTCAATCGCCTGCAGCCTGCATCCTGCCAGACGGCCTAACTTCATTCTCTAAGTACCAGGAGGCCAGGGTTTCCTTAAGATCTGGCTAGAGAGTGATTCTCTCTTCTGTTTCCCTTCTCTCAGTTTTATGCATAATTCCCTAGCTGTGTACAACTATTTAGGATTAGAAAACAAATAACTAATGGTGAACCCAATGGACTATGGCTTCAGAACCACTTTCCGTAGCCGGATATACAGTTGTGAAACACGCCAGATGAACGCATGCCTACAATACAACCCCTTGTGCAGATTGTATCTCCCCATCATAATCAGCGCGTACCTCATTCTCGGATAACCTTAATGGCCGTTATCAATCAATCGGGTGGGAATTTCTCAGTTTGCTGGCGCTTGCTTTGATCCACAATCCATGAGTAGACTCAACTCAAGTGAAACGGTTCATATATATATAAGCCAGGTGGCCAGCCTTAACTATCAACTCTGTAAACACCGAACAAACGATCAGAAAATATAGTAGAGAGGCTGGTTTTAGCTTTCCAACAGTTGCCCTTTTCCAGCCAGTTAGAACCAACTACTGGCTCGAGCTATTCTTAGCGTGCTATATATAGTAGCTGGTCTTTTTGTATACTGGGGCCTGCCCTGACCCTGGCTATTCTTATATGTGAGAGTCCGTCACTATGTCCAATGCCATCAAAACGTCATGGTTGAGGTCTCATGTTGATTTGTCATCTCATATAACCTTAAACCTGATTGCAAGACTATACGAGTTTACTGCTAGTGAAAGGGGTAAACATGTCAATTAATTTTAACCCTCGGAGACCAGTAATTAATTAATGCAATTTTGATGCTGTCACTCATACCAGGCACTTCTTCATACGTTCAACCGAACTTAACTTAATAATTGAACTCTATCGGAAGATATATATGTATTCATTTAGGCGTATGATCCAATTTTTGCCGGATACAACTCAATGTCATACCATTCCCTTATCATATTTTATCATATTTTATCATATATATATATATATAGGATTTAAAGAAGGTTAATTTCATGTGCCAATAAGGTACGTATAACTAAGGATTTGCAGTACGTGTAATACGGGTATATATAGATGTACCCCTTCCAATTTTCATCTTTATTGAAGTTGATCATCTAGCAATTAATGAACATGAAATAATGAGCTCATAATCCGTCATCAAAATCAATAGCATATATCTTTCACAACAAATCCTTATCTAAAAATCGTGAATTATAGCTCAGGTATTTTGTTCTTTCTTAGCTTTTTCTTAGCACAGAGGATAACTGAAAATTTCCTTCATAACAAGGCTGGGTGCGGGCTCTACGTCTGTAACTAGCTTTGCACCTATAATCTCAGTTGAAGATGCACTCATACACTCTAGTTTTTTCCAAAGGAGAAATATTAGAGGAATTAACAAATTATTATCTATATATTCCTTCCGAGTAGAGTTAAGAGTTAAGTCCAAACACCCGATCGAGATATGCAAGCTAGGTGGAGACAGAAAAACCCTCGATCAAATTAGTAATCTTTCACACAATTAGCTATTGATCGTATATAAATTCGACGTACCTTTACGAATATCATGATCTTCAATTCTAAAGGGCTTTGCTTGGAAGCACACTAGTTTCATCATCATCCAAATGACACAACAGATCTCATGAATTAGATTGGCTTTTGAAAAGAGCTGCAATTTATAAGGGGTACATGCTCTAAAAGTCAAAGTAATCTAAAGGATTAAACTTCGGTTGCACAGACAGGGTGGCGCGCCGGCGCCTGTAAAATCCACAGGGGTAATTTTCCGTCCCGCCACACGTCAATCAATTCACCAGGGGACATCCCACCTGGGGTAGCTGGTCCGGCCGGGGAGTCGTTTCTTGCTTTTGGGGTCGATTATATCAAACACACGTCGTTCGTTGCAAGGCCTCCCATCCAGCTACCATGCATACACTCACAGAACAGTGCTTCCCTCCAATAATTTCACTATACTACACGTACATGTAATCTAATTACAGTAAATGTATACATACACCTTTTCGTTTGAAGGGAATGTGTATAAGTTCATTTTATATATATATGTTCGTAAATTTGACATCTGTGAGATCAGAAATCAAGACGGATCCGAAATTAGAAATATTCGAAATATATATGCGCAGATTCAACTTGTACTCTTCTATCGATGTAACTGATAAGCTTATTCATTTAACTTGCCTGGCAATTGTGAAAGATCATAATTTCTTATGAAATGAATGAATATATGTAGATAGCGGAAATTAATTTATCGGGATAAGTATATGCATCGAAAAGAAACAAAAATCCATCGAAAAAGAATAGATCACGTTAAAAAGAAAGCAAAATATATTAGTGAGACATACTCAAACAAAACAAATAATTAAAACGTGCTTGAAGCACAGATATACATTAAAGTCGAATGGAGTTTTTTTGTGATCTACGTGTAAAGAAGAAATTAGCTAGATCAAATATGTGAGGGTGGAATTAGTTAGCAAAGAAGATAATGACGAATTTCATGCAAAAAAAAAAGAATAATTAGTTAAGCAAAGAATTTAAGACTGCATGGTGTAATAGCTCAAAATGAGCTTAAACTTAAAACGGAAGAAAAAATTATATAATTAAGGTGGGTTTAGCAAAGTGAGAAATATTTTAAGAAAAAAAGAAGAAGAATAGGGGACAGCACATTTTAAATTAAGCATACGTACACGTACCTTTAAAGCTTCAAAAGGACATTATTGATCTGATTGAGATTAAAGAAAATTGAATGATTAAACCAGATGATTTAGCAAAGAATTTTAAAAGCAAATATATGCGTTAAGATCAATTCTAATTCACAAAAAGCCGTAATGGATCGAACCTAGAGTATGCATTGCCAGGTTTAAAAGCAGAAATACCATGAATGAAATTCTGTTTTGAAAAATAACAAACCTGATTAACTACTTCCGGATCAATTGTTATATTTTTCTCTAGGGGATTTTTAACGGTTAGGTATGAATTGTAACCCAAGGGTGTGATAATTGTGTTGCCTTTCACGATACTAGTAAATAACATCAAATGATTGGTTTCTAAAGTATCGATTCTGATCCAATCGAATAAACTAACATTACAGTCACATGGTAAGTCCATATTAACACAGATTTGATTGGTCAGTTGACTAGTCAAAATGTTGATTTCACAATTGCGTAAGTTGGGATGTTTTAAGTTTATTCCAAACCTTTTGGTTCTTCTATTTCTGTCAAACCAAGGCTTGGCCGATTGATCGTTAATTAAAAGTGTGTTCAAACCTTGTGGAACATGGTCCCAGACTTTATCAGTTTCTAATTGATAAGGATTGTTTAACTTTAAATTGCATAAATGTGGACAGGAATCGAAATTAAAGAAAGGAAGAGAAGCAACATTACAATTTAAATATTTTAAAAATGTGGGTAGTTTCAATTTTCCATACTCTTTCAGCTTTTGATTTGTAGGAATATCTAAATCGAATTCAAGGGTGATACGGACAACATACTGAGATACATTTTGTAGTGAAGAAGGATCGATTAATCCACCGAAATCGTTACTCAAAAATGAAATATTCTTTAACCTTTCCAGTTCAGTAAAATCACAGTTTTTGATTTTATTGGAAACTAAAATCAATCTACGTATATCAGAATTTCTAAAGTTTAAATCAGTTGAAGCAAAACTATCAATTAGAATCGTCTTGATGTTTTTCAGCAACGGTAAGATTGCAAGTTGTTCATTCTCCTTCTTATTTGGCATTAAATATAACGGAAAAGAGGGTAATTGTGATGATAAATGTGACGATAAAACCGAACTGAATGCTAATGTGCTCGCAGATAATGGGAAGCTTTTAAGATTGTTACCAAATAAAATATCCACTTTTTCTTTGTTTTGTTTTATGAATGAGAAAAATGATTTAGACACGACAGAACAGTCGAATTGAATCTTCATCTTTTCAGTAAGCATTAATAGTTGATTTAGCTTCCCAGAAGCTGTTATATCAACTTTTAAATCAATTATAATTTCTTTCAATGGAAAATGCAACTTGTCTTTATTTTGGAAAATCAAATCTATATCGAATTGAGTACAATGAATGGAGTTTACTTGGAGACCAACTACTTTGCAATACTCCAAAGCAAGAAATCCACGACCTTTATTATTTGATGAAAAGTTAGTTAAAGTAACGTCGTCTATATGCAACTTAGCTTCTCTTAAACTGGAACATAGTGCACTCAAATGAAGCATCGCAGGACCTGGATAAGTAACTTGATCAACATTATGAGGTTCTAAAAACAGTCCAGGTTGGCAATCAAGTGTAATACCTTTAATATTACAATTTAATAATGTTTTCACCATAACCTTTGATAATTGAGGGTCATGGAGCTTGAACTCGGTATGCAAGGTAATTTTATCAAACAAAACCATCTTAAGTGTAATAAGCTGATCTTTTGTATATTTAGCCCAAACTAGCGGAGGGTTAGACTCTCTGAAACGGGAGATAATAGGAAAATACATAATCCAGGTAGTTGGGTAATGGTGGAGATACAGTTCATGAATGGAATGGGCAATTAATAGGCATTGAAGTTGAATGGGAAGTGTTCTAATGAAAGACACGTATCTGATAAGTTGTAGACAAAGAACCATGATTGAAAACTCTCAATTATGATTCCCCTTATCTAACTATCTTGAACAGAAGTGCTTCTAGACCATTGTCCACGAATAAAAGAAGAGGTGTGAAGGAAGAAACACGTAAAATAGGTAAGCAAAACTCTTTTGAAGCTGGAGCGCGTAAAAGATTGATCTAACGAGACTTACAACTACAGTCTTCTTCAAATCCAGGGCACTTTACTCCAAAACAACCAGCCATAATATTTTAGTTATCTCGAAACAGAGAAGACATTCTGCAAATGAAACCCAAAAAAGAACTTGATACTATTCACAGTTTGCGGAAAGAGGTTCAAGATTCTATAATACTGAAACAAATTAAATTCTCTACCCAGAAGTCATCATAAAACTCTCTTCTGAGAGAATTAAAAGTTATTTATAAGAATACCATCTACAAGCCACTAAACTCTATCTGAGTCCTCACTTTCAAGAGCAGAAGAGCATCACCAACACGAGATTTTTGAAACATGATCATGATCATGATTATTGATGATGCTACCAATAAAATACCTGGCACTGATGCACCTGTGCACCAGATTTGCGACGCGACGTCGACCCACTGTGAAATTGAAACTAATCGACAGGAATTTATTTATTGTATCCCCTGTTCTGGTCTGGTGCATCAAAACACTCATCTTCTTGTTTATTCAGATCTCCATCCATTGCTTTCTTCCTGGCTTTCCTTTAGAGGACGTCGTCTGGATCTTATTGCACAGTGTTACGCTCACTCACTTCTTCTTCAACTTCAATCGCAGTGCTCCATCTTGCTATCGGCCTTTATCGAATTTCCACTTGAAATTACACTCTTGGATTAAACTTTTTTAACGTACAAACAAACACAAACAAACCACAAACATACCTATCAATTACAAGTTTCACATATACTATGGCTGCTGATAACCTTTACTCAGCTGTTTATTCAGGTGTTCCTGTCTATGAGTTTATACATCCAAAATCTTCTGTGATGCGACGTAAACAAGATGGTTGGATTAATGCTACACATATTTTGAAAGTTGCAGATTTTCCAAAGGCTAGAAGAACAAGAATCTTAGAGAAAGATGTCCAAACAGGTGTCCATGAAAAAGTCCAAGGTGGTTACGGTAAGTATCAAGGTACTTGGGTTCCAATTACCAGAGCCATTGAAATAGCCAAAGAATTTGGAGTTTATGAAGAACTTGCAACCTTATTTGATTACAGACCAAGTGGTGGGACATCTTCACCTCCTCCAGCTCCAAAGCATCATCATGCAACTTCGAGTAGGAGAGGTAGAGGAGGTGCCAGAGCGGCGGGCCGTTCAGCAAGTGCTACTTCTAAAGCAACAGCTCTTAAAAGATCAGCTAGTACAGCAAGTGAAAACAATTCAAGAAAAAGAGTATTAAAAGCCCCAAGACCGTTACCAGTTTCCACTTCAAATCTCACTTCTTCTGTAAAATTACAAATTTCTTCTTCTGAATCCGACTTTGATACTGAATCCACACCAGATGATAACAAAAGACCAAGGTCTAGAGATAACAATTCAATTGATAAAAAATTTGTGAATGAAGTTCCACCATCCAATAATGAATCTTCAGCTAGTGAATTTCTAAGTGATGAAGATTTGGATAATGCTTTAAGACCACATTCTAATGGCGGACCTTCTTCTGGACTACAAAGAGGTAGTACTGATTCTGGTAATAGTGGCCAAGCTGCAATTGCTAACCAACAAGAATGGGTTGATCCAAAGAAAATTTTCACACAAAAATTACTAGAATACTTTTTATCAAATGAAGATGGAGTTAGTAACGGATTACCAATGCCATCATTTATAAAAGAATCTAACTCAGGCTTTAATGTTGATGAACCGATTGATAAAGATGGAAATACAACCTTTCATTGGGCATGTGCAATGGGTGACTTGAAAATGTGTGATGCTCTACTGGCTAGAGGCGCCAATTACAGAATTCTTAATAACGCTGGTCAAGTTCCAATAATGAGAGCTGTCTTGTATAATAATTCTTATGTTCGAAGAACATTTGCCAAATTGTTAGACTTACTTCGGGACACTTTACTTGACTCTGATAGTCAGGGCAGAACAATTCTACATCATATTGCATTCTCAACTAATGCACACAATAATTTACCTTCAGCTAGATATTATTCAGAAATATTAGTTACGAAAGTTGCAGAGACAGTTCAACCAATTGAGAGAATTATCAATTTCATAAATCAGCAGGATCATGAAGGAAATACAGCACTGCATATTTTAAGCTATAACGGAGCCCTGAAATGTATACGGGTGTTATTGGGTTATAATGCTAGAGTCGATATTCCAAACAACAGAAATGAATTTGTCAGTGATTACTTATACAGTAATGGCCTTGAACCTATACAGCAAGTTGCACCGGGACTTCCAAGTAATACAGGAAATTCATTGAATTCTATGTCTCAACTCAGACCATTCAATCCTGTTGCCGAGACACCAATTGCAAGTCAACACATTTCAATACTTAATGCATCGAATTACTTAGCTATACCTCACTACTCTGAAGCTGCCATGCAGGTTACTCAAAAGTCTGGCGAGATAATGGAAAAACTAGGAGAATTATCCAATGCATTTGATGTTGAGCTACAACAAAAGGACACAGATATCAAAGAGTTGAGTGCAATTTTATCCGAAATGGATAACGACATCTGCAAAACCAACGAGGATATTAAAGAGATTTTAACAACTATTTTAAATGAAGATAATCCTGATTCACAAAAATTAATCAAATTAGAAGATTTTGAAGGTAGTTTGAAATTACTAGAAGAAGAGTTGAGAAATGCAGATTCTGAATATTTGTTAAAAACTGCACAGTTGAAAAAATTGATTGAAAGGTCTCAAGCTAAAGATTTAGCTATGATTGTTCAACAGTACGAAAATGATAAACTAAAAGAAGAATTAGGTGGTAATGATAAAAACGGCGAGACTAATGAGGAGGAAGCCATTAGCCAATTAAAGGCGTCTGAAATGAATTCGAAGAATATTGGCTTAATTTTGGAACTCATTAAATTACAAATCATAAGAAAAAGAACTGTTCATGGATTGGTTGAGTTATATGCTGATGCATCCGAAAATACTGAAACTATAAGCAACTATAGAAGATTGGTTTCTAAATTATCAAATGTTCCATTGGATGAAGTTGATGAAAGTTTGAACGATATCGAAGATTGTTTAAAAGATGATGATTTGTAAGTTGATTACTTCGGTTTTTCCTTTTTTTTTTCTCTTTCAGTTAACTTAAAAGGAAATTTTATAAAAAGTTGTTAATGATATCTGGATTTTGTACCTTTTGAATGCTTTTCATTTTGTTCCCTGTATTTTTAAATATTTTGTTGTGTGGTTTTGTTTTAATTTGTTTTATTTTTTATTTTTTATTTTTATCTCGAGTTTTTCTTCAAGTTTTTGTTTGTTTCTATAATCTATAGTATAGAAAATCTTTTCTTATATATTTTTTTTTTGTTTCTTTCGTTGGTGTCTTTCTTAGTCTCTCACTTTGTTCTTTTCCTTCTATTATTTTTTCTTTTGTATTTTTTATTATTGTATACTATGTACTTTCACTTTATTTTACAACTTGATATATATTTATTTTCGCCACTACTTGATTAAAAATAGTTTTTTAAAATTCAACGTAGCAGGAGAGACATGGATCTTAGCGTAGTGGTATATATTAGTGTAGATTCGGTAGATTTCCCTTAATGCGCTACTTGCTGCATGATAGAGCTAAAGCTTTATATTATTTTGTTCTATGTATCTCGTATTTCGTTCCCACACAACATATAGGTAAACAGTGAACGCCCATAGACCCCCAAATAAAACAGACATAAATCAAGTACAACACGAGATCAGATATGTCTAAACTACGTGATTTCGAAGAAAAGCTCACGATTCCTGTTCCGGGAACATCCATTGAACTATCAGCCATCATTGCTCAACCAAAAGGTATATTGACGGACCATTATGTTAACAATTTCTCCCCACCCACGCATAGAATAGCAATTATCTTACATGGACAAGGAGGTCATAAGAGTTATATTTACTTGTCTAAGTTAGCTGAGGATTTATCTGAAAAGTTGGGGATGTACTCAATCAGGTTTGATTTCAGAAATTGTGGTGATTCAAGTCTAACTTCGGACGAAGAAGGTCGAACTTTGCAGACTGATTTAGATGATTTAAGTTCCGTTTATCAGTATTTGACTACAAGAAAGTACAACGGAAAGTATTTTTTTGTAGATTCAATAATTGGCCATTCTAGAGGTGCGTTATGTATGTTCAATTGGTGTTTAGAAAATCCAAGTGTTTATGTTCCAAATTTAATTAATTGTGGCGGTAGATTTGATGGTGCTGGTTTAGATGCTAGAACTACTAAAACTTTTCCAGATTGGAAAGAAAAAGGTGGATTGAGAAGAATCAGTCATCAGTCTGGTACTTATAAACAAGTTTGGATTCCTGCTATTGAAACTGAAAGTTTAACTGGACAAGAACTAAGCAAGATTCATAATTTAGGACTGTACATTAATGTTTTAAGTGTTTATGGATTGGAAGATACTGTTATTCCCTTACAAGATGCTGCTAAGTTTGCTAATGCATTAGGTGATAGACATACTTTAGAATTCATCAGTGATGCAGATCATAATTATCATGGAGTTGAATCTGTTGAACATGAAAGTGAAGATGATTTATTACATCCTGTTCATAGAAAGAAAAAAGTTTATGACTTTAATTACATCGTCGTTGACAAGATCATTAATTATTTAACGTCTGAAAATGCATTGATTAGATTTTATGATAGAAACTTAAACATTGAAACTAATTTACCAAGATGGAAAAATGTTGAAGGTATTTCGAATTTCAGAGATATTGGAGGATGGTTAACGGAGGATGGGAAACATTATTTCAAGTCTGGACTTGCATTCAGATGTGCTAATCCATATAAAGTTACTGCTAAAGGTATTAAAGAAATTCAAAGGTTAAACATTAAAGCTATTTTTGATTTAAGATCATTGGGGGAAAGACAAGAGCATCCATTTCCTCCAATTGCAGGGGTTAAAAACATCCATGTTCCTTTGTTTGGGAACCAAAGTTTAGCTCCTGCGGATGCTCTGTTGATGTATAGCAAATTATTTACATCTTGGTCCACATATATATCAGTTTACGAAGATATTCTAGATCAAGGAACAGAAGGATTGAGAAGAATTTTTGAGTTCATTAGAGATAATCCAGGCCAGGGGTTCATTTTCCATTGTACTGCGGGTAAAGATAGAACAGGAGTGTTGGCTATGTTGATATTATTGTTAGGTGGAGTCTCTCCGCAGATTATTTGTAGAGAATACGAATTGACTGCTATAGGATTAAAGCCCGATCACGAAGATATTAAAGATAAGTTCATGGGATCGCTGGGCAAATTAGAGCATACAACTAATGGCCAACAGTTTTTACAGATGGTTACCAAGAACAGAAGGAATTGGACAATTTATAAAGATGGCTTTGAGAATTTGATCTCTAGTAAATACGAAGCTATGCTGGAGACCATCGAACTTATTGAAACCAAGTATGGAGGGATACAGAAACTGTTCGTTGATAAGATAGGGTGGTCGTTAGAAGACATGGAGAAATTCAGAAACAATCTTTTGGAATTAAGCGGTGCAGAGTAAAAAAAGCTAGGTAGCATATGTATCCTGTGTACTACATATCCTCAAACGAGAACAAATATGAGTCACTTCCATTTGCCCATTTTTCAAAAAGGGATTCGACCCTTCTTTCTGTTTGCCGTGGAGGCCCCCAATGTGGGGTAGACTAGCACGCAGCGGGTACAGAAGGATCTTAGAAGCCAGCACCAGAAGCCGGCCGCAAGCCGGGCCTGTACCGGGCAGTGCTTGAGCTGGCGGCTATAAACGATCGAGGAGCTCTCCAGATTTCGATTTGGGTTTTCGTCAAATTTTTCATTAGTACTAATATTGGCCTCCCTCTTTCCACTCCTTTTCCTGACAAACAGCACTTCGTTTCCCGAGTACCCAAGCAATGTTCAAGAGATCCCTCGTATTACTACAGAAGTCCACAAAAGGTGCATGGAGCAACATGCTCAAGGACCCTTCCAGCAAATATTCCAGATTCAAGGGTGTCGACTTACCAGACAGACAATGGCCTAACAAAGTTATAGAAAAGGCCCCAAGATGGCTATCCACAGATTTAAGAGATGGTAACCAATCATTACCCGATCCTATGTCTGTTGAACAGAAAAAAGAATACTTCCATAAATTACTTGAAATTGGTTTCAAAGAAATTGAAGTCTCTTTCCCTTCTGCTTCTCAAACTGATTTCGATTTCACTAGATACGCCGTTGAAAATGCTCCAGATGATGTCTCTATTCAAGCTTTAGTTCAGTCTAGGGAGCATTTGATTAGAAGAACCGTTGAATCATTGAAAGGTGCCAAAAAGGCTACTGTCCACACTTATCTAGCTACTTCCGATTTATTCAGAGAAGTTGTGTTTGGTATGTCTCAAGAAGAAGCTATTGAAAAGGCTGTTTGGGCTGCTAAATTGGTCAAATCTTTAACTAAAGATGATCCAGCTATGCAAGACACTCAATGGACTTACCAATTTTCTCCTGAATGTTTCTCTGACACCCCTGTTGAATTCGCCTTAAAAATTTGTGAAGCTGTTAAAGCTGCCTGGGAACCTACTGCCGAAAACCCAATTATCTTTAATTTACCTGCTACAGTCGAAGTCTCTGGTCCTCATACTTACGCTGATCAAGTCGAATATTTCTCTAGAAACATTTCTGAAAGAGAAAAGGTTATCATTTCTTTACACTGCCACAATGATAGAGGTTGTGGGGTGGCTGCAACCGAATTAGGTTTATTAGCTGGTGCTGATAGAGTGGAAGGTTGTCTTTTCGGTAATGGTGAAAGAACAGGTAATGTCGATATAGTTACTGTCGCTTTGAATTTATACACTGATGGTGTTTCTCCAGAATTAGACTTTTCTGATATGGAATCTGTTATCGATGTTGTTGAAAAGGGTAATAAGATTCCAGTTCATTCAAGAGCACCATATGGTGGTTCTTTAGTTGTTTCTGCTTTCTCTGGTTCCCATCAAGATGCTATTAAGAAGGGTTTTGCTCTTCAATCCAAGAGAGAAGCTAAGGGTGACAAGAGATGGATGATTCCTTACTTACCTTTAGATCCACAAGATATTGGTAGAAGTTACGAAGCTGTTATCAGAGTTAACTCTCAATCTGGTAAAGGTGGTGCTGCTTGGGTTGTTCAAAGAACTTTAGGTTTAGATTTACCAAGACAAATGCAAGTTGACTTCTCTAGAGTTGTTCAAGATACCGCCGATGGTTTAGGTCGTGAATTAAAATCAGATGAAATCATCGCTTTACTACAATCTCATTACAACATTGATAACTGTTCTAGTCAAATTTTAACTGTTAAAGATTACAATTATGAAAAGAAGTCTGATGCGGTCACTGATGTTATTGCTCACCTATATGTTAACGGTAAAGAAGTTACTGTTTCTGGTACTGGTAATGGACCAATCTCTTCATTCTTAGATGCCGTTTCTAAACTCTCTGGTACTACTTTTGAAGTCCAATCCTATAGTGAACACTCTGTTGGTAAAGGTTCTAGTACTAAGGCTGCCACTTATGTTCAATTAGGTGACGGTAAAACTACCAGATGGGGTATTGGTATGAATGAATCTATCACCAGAGCTTCTGTTAATTCTTTAGTTTCTTGTATCAACACCTTCTTAAAGGAAGATGCTTCTGCTGCTGCTTCTGAACCTGAATCTGAAAAGGCTAAAGCCTAATCTGTTCTGTCTTTATGTCTCTCAATTTCGTTTACTTTTTCCTGTATTATTCATAATCTTTTTGAAAGATATCAACTTATTCATATATACAATTATTTATTTATTTTCTCTCTTCTGTTTTTTTTAGGTTTACATAAAAACAAAATACTATTGGATTTTTTTAACGTCTTTTTTCTTAATAAATAATAAAACAAATAAATAAAAGATTAAAAGAAATATGTAGCGTAAAATTAGCAAATAAAATAAAACAAAAACAACTATCGACTTCCAGGGTACTTCAAACCATCTTCACAAATTGGTGGTGGCTCCTTTTCCATTAAACTAGAATCAGTTTTAAATGTACCGACTTTCCAATACTTTGGATTTTTTTCAAAATATTTAATCCATGATCCAAGTTTCTTTTCTATTTCAGCTTCATCTAAACCTCTTAAATCCGAACTGAACTGATCACGACGATGGAAACATCCATTCACAAAAACACGACTATAGTCATGACCAGCTAAAACATGATATCTTGTACCAGGTTCATATAAATCTCTGCTAGTAGAAACATCATAGACTGTTCCATTGATACCTAAAAAAACAGGAAGTTTAGGATCCGTCCCATCGTATTGAGATAATGTGTCCACAGTGAACTCATCTAATTCAAAAGGATGTGTTATTAGAAAACTGTAATATCTTGGATCCAAAAGTCGGCCCTCATAGCCCCATGTGGTAGATGATGTGAACCAGTATGAAAGAACTGAGTTTAGAAGTAGAACACCTCCAAAAAGTCTAGCAACGTCAAGTAATGTAAAATGATTTCCAGGTTGCATTAGTTAATCCATGATACTCTTACAATGAGTTGGGTGAAGCTGAAAATAAGAAGGAAATGAAGCATAGCTGTTCTGATCCATATATGGATAATTTTGAATAACCCTTGTTTATTTATCAGCTACATGACACGTGCACCGTTTTGGCAGTCTCGAAAATTTTTCTATAAAAAGTGTTGAAGGGAATCAACTTCTGACTACCAGCACTTTCTCTTGAATTTTGTCCTTTCTTTGTACCAAAACCACCTTTCAAGACAGTACGATTAAGTCTCTACATCTGGGCTTGAATTCTAGTAATTAGAATTCTATGTCTGGTTTCCATAGACTCTATACGTGATTTATTGGTGGAGAGATTAGCTTTTGTGTTATTAAGAACTCGTCTGGATCCTTTTGGGAACGGAAAGAGGGGTGTCAGATAGCATATACATTTGTATCTATAACATTTGAATTCATTTTTATTTGTAGTCTAAACTGTGGTAGTGATCTACTATACGTTGTGAAGTTTTATTAGTTTTCTGTTGCAAGACCGTTAAGTTGACATGCCTGGTCATCAACAGATTCGGGTTTTGCAGAACATTATTTTTTACTGGAACTATGGAATTAGTGTTAATTCTAGGGCTAGTATTTACTAGTTGCTCTCTGTTACACCTACATTCCCAGTTAAAGTCAATCTTTAGTTAAATGCCTAAGTAGCTTACATAACAAATAGACTCAAGATACTGACTCTCTTCTAATATTGCTAAGCTAAGCATATCCTAAATTTTAAAAACAGAACTATACCAATTCTAATTTCAAACCAATAGTTGCACTAAACTCCGAGGTATTCGTGGCTATACAAACATTAAAATTACAATGTTATAATACCTCAAAAATCCAAAATGAGCTAACAAATTAAATGCCAGATATCCTTTATTTATTAAAATTCAATGGGATAATATATAATACAAAAATGGGGAACGATAGATAAACCAATCTTAATTTTAAATGAATCTTAAATGTATAATCAACGATCTTTTAAAAGCTTGTTTCTCTTCTCTCTTCTCTTTAATCTATCCAATCTCTTAGCATGCATAACAGCAGCAAGTCTTTCATATCTTTCCTTTTCTTCCTTCTTTTCCCTTCTGTCTTTAATCTTTTGTATTCTTTCTTTCTTTTCAGCTTCCTTCTCGTCTTTCAATTCTTTGAGTTTGGCTTTAGTCTGATTTTCTTTCTCTCTTTGTAATTGTCTATCATGATAGGATGATCTAACACCTAAGGATTTAACTCTAAATGCCTTCTTCTGAGTTTTCCATCCCTTACCTGAAATATAATTTGAGGAAAAAGATTGTTAGTATTTCGCAAGTTCGAATTGAGTCAGAAACAAGAATCAGAGCTGCTTGTTAATCGAAACTGAAAATTGGTACATACCACTCACTCTAGCACCTTGTGCTGGATCTTTCTTGAGCAGTAGCTCTTTAATTTCTTCGTTCAAAGGAGTTTCCTTCTGTTGATCTTTGGAAGACATTTGTAATTGTATGGATGGATAAAGGAAAGATAAGAGATAACAGTAAGCCTGATTTGATACGGAGAAAATTAATTTTCAAAGAAAACAAAAATTTGCTGAGAATTATTTATACGCAGAGCTGTGCAGTCGCTATGAGTGAGAGATGGTGCGGCTTACTGTCTCTTCAAATCATATAGGATATGATTAAATTGGCAGAAGAATCCAAGAAATTGGCAGTGACATTGAAATAAATGATTACTGGCGCTGCTAAAGTTATTACCAACTTATATAGATATAAATGTCTATTAATTAATTGCAAAGTTTATTTACTGGCCCATTTAAAAAATCCACAGCTAAATTCATCAAGATCATCAGATTCTTCTAAATCTTTTCCAACTGGCTTTTGTGATATTTCCCAAGTATCTCTTCTCGAGTTTCTTGGACAACTCCAGAATTTTCTTCCTTTGTGGACACTATCATCTCTTTTAACGGCTCTCAACACACATGCTTCTTTATGCTTACAATAGGGAGTACCTGAAATAACTTTGCTTTGGAGAATGCTTTTAAAATCTTTGCACGATATAGTTTTTTTAGCAACTACTTGGACTTCTTCATCATCACTACTGTAATCATCTTGAACAAAAAGGGAATTCGAACTTCTAATTTTTCTAACTTTTTCAACTACGTTGATAGGCTGTGAAGAAGATGAAGAGAAAAATTTAGATATTGTCTTTTGGTCAACAGATTGCCTCTTTCTACTTATGTACACTGGCTTTTCAGCGGGTCTTTTCTTAATCTCACTTGTTGTAACATCTTTAGTTTTAACTGCCTGGGAGTTTTTTGATTTCTTACCAAAGAAAAAATCTATTCCTTTTCCTATATGAAGGTTATAGAACCTAGATGCATCAAAATGATTAGTTTTGTTCTTAAACTTCTCATATAAATCAGTTGAGTTTGGTAAAGCAACATTCTGAATATCAATATCACAAAATACGGGGCAATGATCTGATCCATAGAGAAAAGGCCAACTATTGGCCACTTTGGTTGATTCAGCCAATGTATCTGTTGTAAGTATTAAATCAATTCTAGAGCCAATATTTAAAGGTCGGCTATTCAGTAATGTATTCCAAACAGTGTACATCTTCAGTTTTCTGCCATTAACTTCTCTTATAACATCATGGAGTAATTTATCTTCATTTAATGTAAATCCGGTGGTATCAAACACATAATCATTTAATAATGCTCTAGCTTCAGTCGAGATCTTAAAACTTATCACTTGTTCTTTATTAATTTTTTCAAATTTTATAGGGTCATCATCCCAAGTGACTACCTTATCGTATAGTGCTTCTCGTATTGTTTCGTCATTATCGATAAGATCTGGAGACACATTGATATCACCCATTATAACAACATGCTTTCCTAACTTCGCTAAATTATCCGCTCTTTCAAAAAGGCATCTGAGAAACGTAATTCTGAATTCTTCGCCCTCTTCCGTTCTCATCGAATTAGCAGGACAGTAAACCGAAATAACAACTAATCCAAAGTTAAGTTCTACCATAATACATCTGCCTTCACCATCTATTCTTCTGCAGAGTTCTGCATCTGATAATAATGGATACCCACCAATGCACATGTCTTTATACATTAGTTCTTCGGACGCTTCTCTATAACTTTTCTTTGCGGGCTTTAAATTTAAAATGCCAGTTATTCCTTCTTCGACTTTTATCACCGTTAGCATTTTCTTTACTGATTCATGATCATTTTCATTTGCTTTTCTTATAAATACTCCAACTCCACTATAACCTTTTCTTGAAACAGGAACAGTGATGAAACTCCTATAACCTTCCAAATTCGCTATACTTTGATCTATGTCCATTCTCTGTAATTTGAGTTCTTGCAATGCGATGATATCAGCTTTCATGAAGGAAAGACTTTCAGAGTAATTTGAATGCTCGTTAAAAGGAGAGTAATTTCTCAGAGTTTTAATACCATTAACATTGAAACTTATAAGTCGTATGGATTTGGGGGCCACATTGGGTATTTCAGTTGTATTTGTCATCTTATAATTGAAAGCTTCTTTACTTTAGAGGCTGTAGATCAAGTAGATAATAATTGATGTTGTGCTGAGTCTTTTGCTTCTTGAGCTAACTCTATTCATATAATTGGTATAAATATATAGTCCTGTAGTTGAGCAGGTTTGGAGGTATTCAGAACCAGAGCTTATATGGAATGATTTCGACAGTTAGAGAAAATGCCTGTCGAAGTTTGAAGTTGACCAAACAAATTGAACCCAAATCAAATCAATTAACCACGCGAAAAATGAGACCTTTAATAAACCTTTTCCCAGGGATATATATACACCAACCACTCCCAAAATATTTTTCAAAAGTTACTGTAAATATTTCATGGATTGAAGAATTGAATCTTTTAAAAGTCGGAAAATTGGTGTAAAAGAATTATTAAATCCAGAGTTAATTCTAATGGAAACCTAAAAGAGCTTTCTGGTGCAAGGGTGTTACACCAAAATTATGATCTTAATTCAAACTAAAACGCGTTGGTGGATTACGAACACACACATTATACTTGATCAATCGATGATTATCCAAACTCTCTAGATATCGAAAATTTTTCATCTGTCATACCATATATTTTCAGACCTATCAGGCATGCCTTCAATACAATTAAATTATCATAAAGCCCATGCATCTTTAACGGCTCCAAATGACACCACCACTAAATATTCAACTACAATATCCACAGCTTTAGGATTAATTCTGATAGAGATTCAAGGTGAATTAAACCTCCCAGCAGATAAGCCAGAGGAGCTTGGACCCGATGAAGAAGCTTTATTCATTGAAACCAAAATACCCGATGCGGTTTCAGATACTGAAGAAATTGTTAAAAATGCGGTCAAATTTGGAAAATTAGAATTAGATGATGATGGTAAAAGAGCTACTCTGTTTATTAGTAAGTCACAAAGATTAATCGGTAGTATTGAAAAGCTTGATCCTCCTCTTGGTGTGCTAAAAGTTTCCCGATCACAAACAGGCGATGCATATGGGGCGTCTAATCAAGAATGTCAGATTGTTGATGTTATTAAGCAGAAAGTTGTTTTTAAGTTCAGACCACTACCAATTATGTAATGAAACCTTACATTAATATATCCCACTTGGATTCGAGAAAGTTATGGCATCGCTTAAGATTTTGCTTTAACTGCCTCAATTTCTTTTCTGATAATTCAAAGCTCAGTGTCCAGATGTATTTTCAGGGGTGTACAGCTTTCTTCATTTCTCTATTTCCTATGTAAATCAATGGAAGATATCAAATTAAGAGATCCTTTTAATATAGAATTTTTAAATTGATTAGATTACTCATATAGAGATTTAACTGTTTCTAGGTTGGCGTGGATATTGTGAGTTGTTATAGTGGTACAATCATAATTTGGTTAAGTAGGCATATATTTCATTCAAAGTTAATATCTTTTAATGTTTTGTAGTTATATAGGTTTGCTTAATCATTATTGTTTCGGCATAGCTTTTTGATTCTCCTTTGTATTCTTTTCTTACTGCAAGTCTTGATTCCTCGAAGATATCAAGTTTCATATGAAGGTTCATTAATTCTAGAACAACTTATTCTTTTACCTAAAATTATAAGAGGTGTATGCCATTGCGGTGTATAATATATAAATAGTGCCAGCTACATTATAAATATGATGGAGACGGACTATCACACATGTGCTAACTCCGGATTTTAGTTATCAATTTGTTGCTATGTTGTGTTATGCATGTCGGGAAGGTGGCATATGTTGCGACTTAAAAATTATATACTTACATATATGCTACGTAGGTACCGGCTCTATATATAGGATCCATATAATTAACTAATGAAGAGAGTGATCAGACAGATTGTGTAACTTAATTGACTTATCAATTCGACCAGCTTGTAACCTAGAGGTTGTACGTACATTTACATGTATCATAATGTAAAACGTAAGGAGACAGTACTAAATTGCATATATACGAGTTAGCACCTTGAATATAGACCCATAGCTAATATGAACGTTTATGGACCCAACAAAATAAAGAGGTGTTATATGCTCATTCTCAAACTATAGGTTATGGCTAACGATATCACCGGTTGGTGATTCAATTTATATTCATTACCAATGTCATGGTATAGCCTTACATACGGTTAAGTAAATATCATAAATATATACGTGTGGGAGGACAAAATAGTACAGGGATGTTGTTTACATATATGCATTAATGCGTTATCAGAACGTCACGTAGACGGTAAAGCCGGAGTACCAAAACTGTATGCTCAAGCTAGATCAGACCAGAAAAGTTACCTCAGAAAACTCCGAAAAGTAAACAATATTAACAGCTACCAGCCAATCAGAAGGTAGTATCACGCTTAGACGCGTTGTCTCTGTAACGCTTGGACGCGTACACAAAACACCCTAGCAGATCTGCTGTGAGACTTATACGATATACGACCCAAACCCTGGCCTGCGCAGGCAAACAGGTTTATCTATACGATTCACTGTTAATATGGATATGCGGTATACTTTTGATGATATAATTGCTAAGGTCAAATTTATTGATTTCAATAGAAATGATTCGATGAAATTGCATGGACTGCAGAAAGAATTAATTAATATAAGTGAACTTGAAATTGAGAGTTTGCAGTGCTATACACTGGTCGCAATCTTAGTAATTGGGCAATTTCAAATATACCATTTCCTACATTGTAGCTTACAAGAATAAATAAGTCATGGACTCAAGCCAAAACCCCAAAAGATGACCCCATCACATTAATTTGGTATCGACCTGGCCTTTTAAAGGAGCTCGATGAGATGAACTAAGAATTAGTCCATTAAAGAAGAAGTTAGCGCTGAATCCTCAAATTGCTAGCGCTATAGCTAGTTAACAAAACTTCTTTCGTGATTACTTCTTCGAGTGGCCTCACATGGCACTATAATTTGCTGTGCTGGGTTTGGAAATGCAGAAGTTGGATGCATGGGTAACAATTGGCCCAGCTATGGCGTACGTACGTACGTACGTATACCGTAATTCCCAAATGTTGAGCTACTGCGATTGCCACAGCCACAGCGGGCCGTTCCCTGAGACCTAGGCCGGTGGGCTCGGAGTTGCTCGGTGGGCCCCCTGCTCGTATACGCTCGGGCCTAGCCTAGTAACTACCATGCACCCCCACCGCACGACGCAGCACAGCCAGAAGACAGTATCGAACCACTTTATCGATCGAACCGCCAACAAACATGAAATCCACTCAACAGTATAAATACACACCGTTTTTCCTCTTTTACGTCCGGTCCACTGATCTTAAGTTTTCTTCTCCATATCTCATATCTTATCCTCACAAGACTAATACTACTTGCAAATATTAACATATAGCTAGATAAACCATGTTCACTCGTCAATTCTTTAGATTACACCACACTTTTGGCTCCCCAGTTGCTACCTCTCAAAAATTGTTGGCCTTAGCTTACATGTCCGTTGGTCTAACGGTACCATTTTTATTGCCTTTAAAATATTCTATTGATTGCAATAAAGCCACCGAATATATGACATATGGCCACTTCAACACTAGAAATGCCTTCAAGATATAATTGAAGGATCACTGTTACACAATTTACAATATGCCTATGCCTCTATGCTATACAAAAAAAATATTTGTTTTCATTAAACTTTATTATATTCTTCAATGTCTTTTTATTCACTTTAATTCAATGTTGGTCGTTCAAATCTGGTGGTGTTTTTTACGTTTTCTTTCATAATTGTTGGTAATACCTTATCTTTTCTTAAATATGTTCATGTTATATCAATTTGGAGTTCATTTGTGGTCTGTCTTATGCTTGTCTTTTTTTTGTTTTACCCTTCTCTTCTATCAACACATCGTCTTTTGTCCTTGGTCCTTATATTCAGTTTATGTTTACCAATTTGTCCATTATTTCGTTATACTGTTTTTTCTCATTATATGTAGGTTTATGGTCTTCGTCTTCTGTAAGGAAACTGGTTTTCTTTCTCTTTTTTCCGAGGTAAAAATTATTATATCCTACCCTTTCATATATGTTCATTATGTTACACGTTTCTATACTTTAATTGAATACTCGTTTGTTAGCGTTAATTAGTTATTTTATTAAGTTGTAGGGTTATATAAGTAACATCAGCGAGAATTAAAAGAATTGTATATAGTTTAAGAAAAAAAAATATGTAATTAGAGTTCACAGTTGATAGTAAGAAGAGTAAATGTGAAAGTAAAAGTAAAAGTAAAAGTAAAAGTAAAAGTAAAGGTAAAAGTAAGTAAAAGTAAAGTAGCAAAATTAACAAGTTACTAAAGAAAGAATTGTAATAAAAATAAATGTAAAACTAACAAAGTAATGCAGTTGTTAAATTTCTGATCTGAGATCTAATCTAAAAATATAGAGCTATATTCGGAAATATGACGTATATCAAAGTAATAAACCCTGTATCGGAAATATGGCACACAAATGGACATAGTATATATATGTAATCAAGATTCACCATATCTAAGGTACAATGCATTTTTGAAATGTTCATGTTTAATCCCAGGTGGTTTCCCCTTTGCAAAGGCATCCAATGATTCTTTCACAGACCAGCCCAATTTCTCCACTAAATAACAACAAATCAAGAATCCCGTTCTATTCTGACCATAATGACAATGAACCACCACATATTGGGTTGTAGTTGTTCTAGATTGGACTAATTTATCAACGAATGATATGAATTTGATTATGCTGATGTTATCGGGTATGACTTTTGATTCTGTCTTATATTTCAAGTATTTTATTCTTTCAAGATCAGTTGGGTCGTATGATGGGGTGTTTGATCCGATGTCAACTATTGCAAAAACTTCTGGATGATCAAGTTCGAATTGTTTAGGGTTATGAGTATGGTCTGTTTGTGTTAAAGTTTTCATGCCCAGTAAAGGGGATTTAGGTTTGTTTGAACTATTTGAGTTGATTAGTGGTTTGGATAAGGTCACCACTTTATCCCACTTTTCTTTGTTTTTCAAACCCCATTTATCTCCACTTAATGTAGCCTTCACTTGTAAAACCCACGTACAATCAATATTTAGGTTCAACTCTTCAATGAATTGATATATCACTGCCGATAGATAATGTGGTTTGTCTAAAAACAATGAATGATTTGCATTGATGATTTTGTCTAGTTTGCATTGAAATCCATTTTTGATCAAAATGTTATGAATGTTTTCAGAGTTCTTAAATGGTGTCACCTTGTCATTGTCACCATTGCATATTAGAATTTTACAAGCTTTCTTTGAATTATTGATTTTAGAAGCTGCTTCAAGTAACTCCGTCTCTGTTATTGGGCTAAATCCATAAATATATTTCAAGAAAATGTTGGAATCGGTGTCTAAATTCCATCTAAATTGAGTTAAACGCTTAAAGATATCATCTTCTTCTGGGTATATGTAGCTATCGACAGAATGAGAGTAAAGCCCACCTGCTCTATCAGCCATTCTGTAGAAATCAAACAGTCTTGGGAAGTAGTTACAAGTACCCAGAAATAACTTAGCAGGTAATGGTAATTCAGTACTTTGTAATTTTGCGGGAGCTAATAAACAAATTGATTCGATTCTATCTTTTGGTAACTTATTAACCAATTTCAAGGTTATATGAGTACCCATTGAATGAGATATAATTATTAATTTTCTATTAGGAAATTTATAATTTAAAACTTGAGCAATAATATCAACTATTGAATCAGTTTGAAAATCTTCCCAAGTCATCTTACTTAGGCAATCTTCTAAGTTCTGAATATCTTCAATTTGGAAATCCGATAATCTATTAAATTTATCTTTATTTTTTAGTCGAGGCTTCGAATTACCAAATCCAGGTAAATCAATACCAAAAATATCAGCACAATTTCTAAACTCCTGTATTATTGCTTCTAATTGAGATAATTGGCCACCTAAGCCATGTAAGAAGAACATTAAAGGCAATTCTTCAATTTTATCTAACTGTTGTTGAGCTTTTTTTAAACCTTCTGAATCAACATTAGATAATTTTTTAACTGATCTTTTATGAAATTCACGTAATGGATGATCACTATATATAGTACTTAAAGTGATTGAATCTAATCTTGGATGACTTTCAAGCGGGAAGGTTTCTAAATCAGAGAATTTTTGAATGACTGGGCAATCATTGGGCTTTAGATTCAATATCCTTTTTTCAAAATCTGTATATAAATCATTTGACAGAAATTTTGAAAAATATTGAAATTTTGATAAATTTCTTTTGTTATCTTCTTCCTGTAAATGTTTTAAACTCTCTTCATTTAATATAAAACTTTGTGAGACAGTAGACGTGCTAGATGTATTGGTCTGTGTTGTTATAGATGATATTGAAGGGGTGCTGAAGTCTTTAGTAGGGGTTGTTGCAGTTTTTGTGGCCCTAGTTGTAGAATCAGAAGCGGTGGATAAGACCGACTCGGAGTTGGAAAGTGGCTGAGATGGGGGAAGGTTTGGTAAATCTGTGTCCGGAGTGGCAAGTGATAATGGAGATTCTATTTCTTCTTCCATAATCTTGGGCATGGCGTGTGTATTGGGGGATGTAAACGACAGTAGGAAGAAGAAGAAGTAGTTGAAGTTGGAAGACTGTTGTTCTGGCTCGCCGATGAATCGATGATTACGAGAAGTGAAAATGACTAACGATCAGAATAATCAGATTTGAAGAAGGAGTATCAATTAATTGAAAGGCCCACGAGGTCACCTCTCTCAGTTTGTTGGGCTTACGGGAGATATATATACATGTCGTGGGTAAAATCAGAAGCAAGGCTACCAGTATGTTATTGATGGTGCTACTTAACCAGGAGCTGTCTCCAGGCTAACCCTAGGTGTTACTCAACGCTTAACAGCGGAAAACAGTGGTAACTAACTCATCACTATTCCCGCCACACTGGTAGGTCTTCTCCGTGTTCTTTGGGTAAATGGAGCTAGTATTATTGCTATTACTACAATCTCTATATTAGTTGAATGGAAATTTCTAGATATACTATAGCGAGAGAAATTAGGGTTGTAAGAAGTTGAAGTTGATGAGATGATAAGAAACGTGCAATTATGGATTATTATATTAATATAAGCGATGAGCCTTAACCAAAATTTTTCTTCTCTTTTTCTCCTAGGTTATCGGTGATTAGTATATTTGACTTCTTTCTAATTAAGTTGATGATCATTAAGCCTACTAATTTAAATCATTAACTCCATCACCATTGCCATGGCACTGAATGGATAAACACCCCTTTAAATACTAAGTGGTAAAGCGCAAATTCCTGAATCGACGCTGATCCTTATCAGAGAAGTCGATTGTCCCAATCATTCTCCTTTGTTCCGCATATTGACTTTTGTCCCACAACACCTGTGCACCTGAGACTTAAATGGCTCGAATCTGAGTTGTTGATGATCTTTTGATGCAATTGTCGAAGACAAAAGGGAACGGGATCAACCTCGAGTTCCTCAACCTTTAAAGCTAAGAAAAGTAGATCAAAATGCTAATTTTGTAGATAGTAGGCTGCAAATAGAACAAAAGCAATTGACTATTTGAGTATTCTAGTGTGCTGAAAAGTCTGTTGAGTTGTCCATTTCTCCTACGCTAAGTAACATAAGCACTAAGCACTGCCGGGATAACCCCCGGCAGTAGAGTTTCCGGACAAAATCTGTCCAGATCCTTCTAGTTTCGGCATTCACAAGAGAGGACCCTTGGAAATCATTTCTGTATCAGGAAATTGTAAACGGAATGTTCCGCACTCTGGTGCTAACCGTGAGATTGAGAAAAGGGTGTCTCTCTCTGAACTGGACTGAAATGAGTTGCATTGAACAAACCCGAGTTTGAGGGAAGGCCTTTTGTATTTTGTGTTTTGTATTTTGTGAGTAGGTTTAGTTATTTTCCCTTTTTTGCCCTCACATCCACTTTGAACTCTTCACTTCCTATTATCATCTTCTTATCCATCCTGCTGGCCTTTGATTCATTCTTTCGGGCTGTCTGGTGTTCTCTCTTTCCAAAATGAGTTCCAACATAGAGCTACTCCCCACTAAACTCTCACTCCAAGATGACTACTCTTTCACTGGCTCAGACACAAACAACAACCTTCTGCCAGTTTCCGAAAATATGAATAGGTTACCAAGGCTAAATGTCTTAAGTTCAAAACCTCAATCCTCAATCCCAGTTAAATCCCTTTCTGCAAGATATCAAGTCTTGGGAAATTTAGGAAGTGGTAGTTTTGGTACTGTGACTTTGGCAAAAATTAGAACAGGTGCTTTACCAACCATCTTTGATGATATGAGAAAGTGTAAAGGTACTCTACTAGAACCAATTAAGAATTATTCCCGTTCAAAGTATGATGTTGTTGCAATTAAGACGATGACTAAAAAATTACCCCGTGTTGAGGATTATACTAGAGTTAAAGAAGTTAAATTTATATTAGCATTGAAGTCCCATCCTTGTTTGGTTCAGATTTATGATATGTTTATTGATGGATCTTCCTTTAAACTACATATTGTCATGGAATCTATGGACCAAAATTTATACCAATTAATGAAGTATAGAAAGAATTGTGTGTTTTCCCCTAAAACTTTAAAATCAATTTTGGCCCAAATCCTAGCAGGTATTCGTCATATTCACAAAAACTTTTATTATCATAGAGATGTTAAGCCTGAAAATATCTTAATAATGCAAGCTTCAAACTTTTATGGATCAAGAAGTAATATTCCAAATGATAAAATTCATTGTCCTTATATTGTTAAATTAGCTGATTATGGTTTGGCTAGACGTATTGATAATCACAAGCCTTATACTGCTTATGTTTCAACCAGATGGTATAGATCTCCAGAAATCTTGTTGAGACAAAAGACTTACTCTTATCCAATCGATATTTGGGCGTTTGGCTGTGTTGCTGTTGAAGCTGCCACCTTTTGTCCTTTATTCCCAGGGTCAACTGAATTGGATCAAACTTGGAGAATCCTTGAAATCTTGGGTTGTCCAGATGTGTATGGTTATAGTGAACCTCCTCTTGGTGGCTACTGGGATGATGCCCAAAAGTTAGCCTCTGGTTTAGGCTTTAGCTTACCAAAAGTTCCAGGTACTTATATTGAAAAGTTAGTTCCAAGATTGGATATGAACGATAAAGAGAAGGAGAACTTTTGTAAATTTGTGAAACAGTGTTTAACTTGGAACCCAAATACCCGTATTGATGTTCATAAATTATCTGAGATGGAATATTTTGATGGTACTATCATTAGAGAAGAAGATAAACAAGTTTTAAAAGAGCAGAAGAATTCGAATTTCTTGAACAAATCTCAAGAATTTGCAGGATTAACTGCTATATCTAATACTTTGAAAGCTTCTTCAAATAACAAAAACAAATTGTATTATTCATCTTCACAACCACAACCACAACTTCAACAACAGGATCAATTGAAATCAGCTGCTGTTCCAATTAATAATGAAAATGAAGATCCTTCATCAACTAATGGTACTGAATCCAACCGTAAGATACGAAAAACTCCTCATATTAACATGAACGTTTTCAATTTAATTAAGAAAAGAAACAGTAATGTTGTTGAGAAAAAACATGAAGAGGTTAACAGCTCTTTAATTGTCAACGGTGATATGTCTCAATTACAAGAGAATAACTTTAATCCTCCACTGCATAACAACTCTCACATTAACTCAGATGATCAATATCCCGAACCATTAGAATTTGATAACGGTAGGGATGGTGAATATCCACAAGATGACGATAATGATGAATTTGAGGAAGAACCTTTGGAGCCCTATGAAGTGGATTACAACAACAATAACCCTCAGATTATATCCGAACCATATGAGATGTTCCCGTTTAATAAGTTTCACAACAACTTTAAGAATGTTGAAAACGGCATCCCTATAGATGATTCTAAACATCATAATCCTGGTGATTTTGCTAATAATTCCAATAGTTGTAATATAACTGATGCAATTAATTATGCCCTGGAGGACGACTATTGTGACTACAATAATAACAGCAACTTATATGACTGGACACCAGTCAGTAACTTGTAGATTTTAATTCTTGCTTATATAATATTTTTTTTAATACCTTTTGTTTTTGGAATTCTTTTGATTTTTATGTTTCTTTGTTTGTCTTGATTTGTCTTTTTTTTCTTTGATTTTCAACCTTACTTGCATTCATCCTTGTTTTTCTTTCGTTCATTCCGTATTTATTATAACTTGCTCATATTTAATTTTACTTAATGTCATACTGAAAAAAATATCATTCTCTACACGAAATAGAGCAAAGAAAAAAGAAATAAATAATAAGTAAAACAGTGACTACAAAAGTTATACATAAAATCTACGACTAGAAAAAAGTATTTTAAAATTGAATGTAATCTTCATTAGACTTCAAAGCTTCATCACTTCCATTCTGTTCTATATAAACACCAGTACGAATTTCAACATCCGAATCCGAATCCGAATCATCATAATCGCTTTCTTCGTCATCTTCAGCACCAACTTGTAAACTAGACAGTAGTTCCTTTTCTAAAACTGAATAATCTGGTGTACCATTATCAAAATCACTATTTTCATTAAGCATAGTAGGAGTCGAACTAACATCATCATTATCAGCATTTCTAATAACACCAGAAAGTTGATCATCATGAGTAGAAGTGTATTCATTATCATCCTTGAAAATAGGATCGTAAAAATAACTTGATGGAGGATCATAACCCAATCTGAAATCATGACCCAACTTACAACCCCCACCGCCTGACTTCAAACAGTATCCAAATTCTTGATAGTCTGGGCATTGAAAATAATGTAATAAAGAGCATGATCTACCTTTGTCGCAGTATCCATTAATCGCAAACTGTCTACATATCAACGAATTTCTGGTTTCTAGTTTGTGTGAGTAGATACAATTGACATTTGAACAGTGACCTTGCTGGAAATATTTACATGATGGAGTATTGTACTGCGTTGGTTTGTGTGATAATAGACATTCTTTTTTAAGTCTCTCTTTTGGGCAGTTTTTTAGTTTTGGGTTCAAAATACCAGGACATAATGCAATGTGATTTGCTGGGTGTGCATGACGGCATCTTGGATTTTTACAAAGACCTGAATAAATTGCAAAATCAAAAAAGTTTAAGGTTATAAGGTTAGTATTCAGAGAGTAAAGAAAAAAGCACAAGTAAGTATGAAAAAGGGATATTTGAAAACAACTCAAACTTAGAAAGGTAATATTGAAGATATAACTAGAGATATGATTTTGGAGAAAAAATATAGGGACATACCTGATCTTGTATAATAAACACACGGCTCCTTCAAACTTAGTAAAGGGCTATATTACAGCCACAGGTTGGCAGGATAGACTAGTTAGTACAAATCTTTATACAGAGAGGAGAAAATGTAAAAGCACGTACGAATGATTCACAGTTTGTATCTGATAATCACCATTATAATCCTTGACATATTTCCTATTGTTGAAAATCAATAATACTTTCAAATCATTAACAGAGGATAGTTCTTTCTTTGTATTTTCAAATTCAGTGGAAATCAATGAGAGTGTATTGCCCGAGTTAGTTAACACAAATTTTAAATTATCCAATTGGAAATGGTTCTTGTAATTAAATTTAATTCTATTTTTGTAAATATATCGTAATAATATTTTCTTAGCCTTATTTAGTCTTTTCATTTCTATCATTTTTTTCTTGAAATCTACATCGTATACATTACTATTGACTAAGCATCTCCCATGTTGAGTCTTGATAAATTTGCTATCCGTCTTCTCAGTTCTATTTTCCTCTTTAGCAAGTTCACTTGGCGCTTGTTCTTCACCTTTAAGAGTACTAGATTCAATAGGAGGAGTTGGGGGTAGCGTAGAAGTAGGAGGAGCAACAGTACTGGAGTTGAATGTAGGCTGCCGTCTACTTCTAACAAAACCCTTATACCCACCTCTATAATTGGCTCTAGTACGTATTCTGGCACTTGTTGTGGGATATGGCAATGGAAATGATCTTGAACTGTTATTTTTTAGTCTTGATTTCAGATGTTTTTGTTGTTGTTGAATTTGCTTTTGTTTTTGTTCCAGTTGTGAAGTTAGTTGTTCTCGTTGTTGCTTGAGTGTGTTTTCTAACTCCGCCAGACGACGTTTCATCTGATCTGCATCTGACATGACGTGATTATTTTGAGTAATCCTGTTTACTAACACAATAGTAGTGATACGGGGATGTATGAGTGCAATCCCAGGAAGTACACAATATAGCTCACAACAAGATGCTATGCATGATCTCTTTAAAAATCTTATGAGGGCGAGCCGCGAGAGCTCAGATCAAGCTTACTCAAATAATTTCACAAAATTAACTTATCCAGGCTTTAAGAATATTCAACGTTGTCAATTCCCAGCAAAAATCACCATTTTCAGAAAATGAGTACTTATACAAGAAACCAAATAAAAGATTATGGTATTCACGGAATCAAAGCTATTCTTCCGTTGGATGACGAAACTCTGTCCCAAATGGTGGACTATGCAATCAATGAACTTCATTCTAGAGATGCTGTGAGTCAGCATTTCATGAATTTAATTGGGCAGTCGCCTGATGCTTTATATTTCATAACTAGGTTTTCCAATATGATATTTGGTGATCCAAATTCCGAATCAAAATTATCTTCTCAATCTCATAGTTCTTTAAGAGTTCCTACTAAGTCAGCATCCCCATCTCCAGACCCGGCAGGAAGTATGTCTAAAGTCAGTGCTCCAAAAGTGCTGAAAATTGTTTCAGGAAAACCAGGACAGAGGAAAAAGGTTCTGACTACGAAAATAATTAAGAAAAATGATAGCCCCGCTACTAGAAGGAACGAAAATCCACGGGATAACAATAGCAAGAGAGAAGAACCCAAGAAAGCTGTTGTCGGAAAAGCTAGATTATCTAAAAATTCATCTTCTGGATCCACAACTTCGGAATTATTAACTAAGAAACCATCAATGCAAGCTAGTATTAAAGAGCATACTGATTTTAATAAGAAAAATGCACAGAAGAAATTAAATAATTTAAAAGATTTAGATGCTGCATTGACCGAACTAGAGACAATTCACGTTGCTGGAGAAAGTTCAACTGTTAGAAGAGTTTGTAATTGTAATGCGACCAGACATCCATTATTTGAAATGTTCCCAAATTGTCTTAATTGTGGTAAGATTATTTGTATCAAAGAAGGTCTTCAACCTTGTTCATTTTGTGGAAAGAGCTTATTATCGAATGAAGAAAGATTACAAATATTACAAGTTTTAAAGCAAGAAAAAGAGGAATTGGAAGGTAAGAAAACTGTTAAAGTCGAAGATAACATAAAAACTAAAAAGAAAAATAAGATCAAGATTTCTATTAGTTCTGCAGGCCAAAATAATTTTAAAATTCAAGATCAAGTTTTTAAAAGAATTGAAAGAAAAAGAGAACTAGAGAGAGAAAAAATTGCTAAGAAACAAAAGGCGGATGAAGAAATCGTTCAAGTTCAACAAGAATTAGATTATTATAGTTCAATTAAAGGTAAAGATGATGAATTGGTTAAAGCACAAGAAAGATTGGATACATTATTAAATTTCCAAGACAATGGTACTCAAAGAACTAAAATTATAGATCAAGCCTCTGATTTCGATGCCCCTTCGTCTTCGACTAATTTATGGGCTTCACCTTTAGAAAGGGCTCTTCAATTGAAAAGACAACAGAAACAGCTTAGAAGACAAGAAGATTCTGAAAAGGAAAGGTCGGGACGTGGTAAAAGAGTTATGGATTTATCAATTAGAGATGGTAAGGCTTATATCAGAGAAACATCTGTTACTTCTGAAGGAACTGATAGATTATCTGACGATGAAGAAATTAAAGATTTAGAAGGTCAATTAAATATTCAAAAGATGAAACAATTCCACGAAAATACGCAGAAGACATGGGATCATGTAAATGATATTAAGAAATTCGTTAAACCTCTTTACATCAGTAAATCTAATAATGAAGATGCTGCTACTGATGGCGAAGCGAATAATAAAAACGATCTACCTACTCTTGGTAAAGTCGTTCAGTTAGGTGACGAAGAAGAACAAGAAAATGCGATGTTTACTCTTGTGGGCATATGATTTATACTTTATACATGATTTGTAATGTATATTTATTTATTCTTTTTGATCTAGCAAGCCCTAACTATTTCGTTCTACGGCTCAGCGGAGTCAAGCAGTTTACCCGGCTTTAAAATTTTTCTGATGATTCGCACTATTTAAAGAGTGGATTTGGTCTTTTTAAGAAGCTGATTTTATTTACTTGTTCCTCTTAAAGAAGCTATCATCGGTAGTGGTTATACTAATAAGTATAATTATTATTTTTATAGGACCATTTGAAAGTCGATTACTCAGCCATTATGACTGTTTTAAGCAAAAATGATTGACTTCAAGTATCAGCTAAATGTCAGTTTCCGACTTGCCTAACAAACAAGCCACGGATGACGTTTCGTTTCAGGTTCTTAGATTAATTTTTTAATGCGTTAGTGGTAGCAATATTTGTTTCAAATATAATGATGATTTCAGAGTCTCCATACCAGAGATTCATTATTATTGAGTTCATCCAACTAATAGTGTTTGTACATTTCCTTTTATTTTTCTTCGTATTTTTTTCTATCGATGATTTGGGTCTGGGGCACGTAATAATTGTATAATATGTATTTGATACTTACGAAGTACTTAACTGGTACTAATTCTCGAAACCTAAGATCACAATAATCCTTTATTAAAAAGAAAGAAAGAAAGACTATATACAAGATTGAAATGAAAAATTATAATTAACGAGTAGCTGCAAACAAGATCTCTCTATATATACGTAGCCTGTAATAGATAAATGCTAATTTGATATAAAACAATATTTCCCTTTAAAAATATTGAACATGATTATTTCATATAAGTTCAAGAAACTAGTACATGCAAATTTGAAAATAAAGTGTAAAACGTAACTGTAAGTTCATTCCTTCCCACTTCCGGGATCTCCACCGTTTTCCTGTTCAGCTTCTCGTTCTTTTTGGAATTCCTCTATGTAATCTAATTCATTTTTAATTCTTTCCATTGCTCTAAAAACTTTGGATTGGACGTAAAAGGAGCCACCATTTTCTTTTGAATTTATATCGAATAAATAATCATATTTCTTTTGGGCAACTTCCATTGATAACCCAGAAGCATCAACATTTAATATTTTACAAGCTTCATCCAATGCAATACTACCGTCTCTTGATTGAGAAGAAGTTGCGGATTTTTTGGCATTATTACCAGTAGCTTGTTGAGCAGTTGTAGCAGCAGCAGCTTGTTTGTAAGCTTCAGAAAAAGCCCTTCCAAAGACTTTTGCACCTGTGAAGACGACCTGCACTAGTAGTCTGTGAGCCATGGTAGTTGTGGAAGTAACAGTGCAAAGTGGTATTCTTCCCCAGAGTACGTATGGATAAAGTTTAAGATTTGAGTCTCTTTGCAAGGGTGTGTTTTCTCTGTCTCCGAGATCAGCATAAGTAAAGTGGCTTCTATATCATATGTTGGAAGCGTGCAAGAGATTTATGCCAATAATAGTCGATGACTAGCATCGACGCGACTGCTTACGCAATTCGTATACACATCAAGAACAATAGAATTCGTTTAAACTGGAGTGAAACCTGACGCTTGATCGGGTTCGTTTAACATGGTCAAAAGGATATACGATGATACGAACGTTGTTGTAAAGTGAAGGCATATTAAGTAGACGAATAAACGAACCAAAAGGCATCCCAGGCTGCAGCATCTCATCCCATATTCCCAACAACAACTACTGGCCCTTCCTTAGTTCCTTAATTCTTAATTGGCCCTAGCTCTAGCCCCGAATTCTCTCCTCGTGCTTATCTTCTCTTCCTATATTGGTTACGGTAACCACCTTCAGCTCTTCTCATCTTCTTCTTTACTTAATATTACTAGCTAAGACCTATTCTCTTTCTCCAGCTTGCTAAATTAGTTACTAGACCCATCCAGCGCATCGCATATCGCATATCGCAAATTTGCTTCTTTTCTATTTCTATTCCATCCCTTTCAACTTTCAGCTTCCAACTCATCTGGCTCTTCCTACTCGTCCTCTTCTACTCCCTCACTAGCAATAAACGATGTCCAACAAACCAACACCGGAATTACAGGACAACGAAGCTGCTGGTCTCTTGATGCTCTTCTCTCATCAGCCTCCAGCTCCGAGTGCTCAAAATCAAACGCAAACCCAACCTCAACAACCTCAGACGACGTCTAGCAATACAGCTAGTGCTACTGTCTCCAACTTGATAACTTCCGATGCTCACACACAACAACCTCAGCCTATAAAACAGCACTCCAGATCACCATCCACTTCAAAGCAAGAGAATCACAAGCCTATGGAGAGAGAGTCTTCAAACAGTTCGTCTTCCTCTTCAAATCAAACAACCACTTCCTCTTCTTCACATCAAACTTTAAGCTCAAACTCGGCCAATGTTAGATTGAGCCCGCCATTGAAACAAGTGGAACAGGCCTCAAATCATGTCACAACATCCCCTGGCCCTGCCGCTGCTGCTCTGGCTAGTGACAGAGGTTCAAATAAAGCCATGGTCGCCGCCGCCGCTTTAGCTGCCGCTGCTGCTACTCCTTTACCTCTGCAACAACGTCATTTACCTCCCCCTGCTATCCATTCAAATCATCAATCTCGCCCAACCTCCGCTTCCGCATCCCCAGTTTTACCAAGAACTCCAGAAGAGTCTTCAATGACACATCCAAAAGAAGATCTTTCAAAGGAAGAACCTTCCCCAAAATTGAAATTGGAGAAAGAATATAAGTCTGAAATTTCAAAAGATCTCACGGAAACAATGAAAAAAGATGAAAAAACAAAATCTCCAATAATTGAACAAGAACAATGGCAAAAAACACCACAACGACAAAACATAATAACGCAAGTTAGCAAAGATAGTGAAGATAACAAAGATGAAAAAGATGAAAAAGATAAAGATGTGGATAAAGAAATTGAGCAAGAACCACCTAGAAAACATCCAGCTTCTTCTCCCTCTAAACATCCCTCTTCAAAATCAAATTCTCAAAATTCAGATTCTTTACCTCCTCCACCATATGCAGTTGATCCGGATGCTGGTACAATTGGCTGCATATGTGGTTATACTCATGATGATGGTTTTACAATTCAGTGTGACCGTTGCTTTCGATGGCAACATGCTGTTTGTATGAATATACCTGATATGGATGATGTTCCTGAAAATTATCTTTGCTTCTTATGTGATACTGAATCTAAAATTGATGCTAGAAAGGCTCAGAGACTGCAGGAGTCCTTGATGCAACCTCGTAAAAGAAAATCTGGTAATGCAAACTCTGAAAAGAAGGAAAATAATAGAAATGGTACCCCTACTGGCTCAACTCAAAAGCCTAAAAGAAGAAAAACAGCTGATGACGTTGATGGCTCCGAAGCTATTGAAAAATATCAGACTCTTTATTTTAATATTGATCAATTAGAATTTAAAACAAGTGGTATTAAATCATTGGTTGATAAATTGCCCAAACTAATTCAGAAAAGGTCTGAGATTTTGAAATTTTTTTCAATTGAAGAATTTAAAAGTGGACTTGTTAATCCAAAGACTCATCTTCAAGTTAAATCAGCCCCCGAAAACCCTAAAGCTAAATTTAACGGTATTTCAAAATTAGGTTTATATGCTTCAAAACCTTTAAAAAGTAACCATTTAATTGCTGAAATTGTTGGTGAACTATCTTTAAAACAAGATTATATAGAGGAAAAATGGAATCAATATTGGCTTCTAGGTTGCTGTAAACCTAATGTTTTCTTCCATCCCAATTTACCAATAGCTATAGACGAAAGAGGCTTAGGTAATTTAACCAGATTTGTTCGGAAATCTTGTAGACCAAATTGTGAAATTAAAACTATAATTGTTAATAATCATAATAATTATGAAGTTAAATTTGCTTTGAATCCGCTTTATGACATTAAACAAGACCAAGAACTAACTCTACCTTGGGAATGGGATGTTTCTCATCCAATCCGAGAAATGACTAATAACGAAATCAACTTCGAAGATTTAGAGCATGATAAAAAACAAAAACTGATTAATTCAATCCAATCAATCTTAAATCTTTGTGACTGTGCGTGTTCAAATTCATCTGGTGATTGTCAAATCAACAAGATTAAGAAGATTACGTCATATTTGCAAAGAAATACAAGAAAGCCAACAGCCACGCAAGCTTCAATTCACATGACTCCTACACCAAACCAAGAGTATATTCCAATACAATCTAGATACCTCTATAGAGATGAAGTCATCACTAAAAATGTTGAAAATGCACATTTGGTTGGAAATACAGTTGGTGGTGATTCGTCTTCAGTTTCAAGTGTCCCATCTCCAGAAACAGTTGACAATACCAGTATGAATAATTATGATGGATCAATTGAAAATATTGAAGATGAAAGTACTATTGATGACTCCAGATTTAAACCATTCAAATCAAAATCAATATTAGAATCAACAGCCATCCCACCGAAGTATCAAATCATGAAGAATTATTTATCCGGTAATACTCAATCTACTGACATTGTGATCTTTGATGAACGTGAAAATTCAACTGATTTGTTTGTTCCATTTCAAGTTAATCCTAATAAATTAATTTCAATTACTTCTGGTAGCTCAACTGGATTACTAGAAGAGGTTCGTGGTAGTGTTTCAGGTGGTGCTGGTGGTAGTGTTCCGTCAGACTTGAAATATGATAGTTTGGTTGGATCTAATAATGGTATATCTGGTTTAAGTAATAGTAATGGTGCTCGTTCTGGTGATGGTGCTAAGAAAGTTGATGAACATAAACCTAAGATTGTTAAGAAGTTCAGTTTAGCTGATTATAAGAAGAAGAGTAAAAGTATTTCTTCTTCGAAATAAACTTAGGTTCATTTTTAATTTATTTTAACGTTCTTTTTTTTATTCTTTATATAACATAACACTTCACTAAACATTGATTTTTTTGTTTTTCAACTTACATAGCTTTTGTCTTGCCCTTTAATTTTATACTTTTCAAACTTGTTTTATTTTTTTTTATTTATCATTTTTTTAGTTTTAGTTTTACTCCATAATTTTAATCATTTTGTTTATCCTTCGTTTTTTACCTTTTTTTTTAAATTTTAACCCTTCTTTCGATTTACTATCTATATGCTTTTTTGTTCCTTTAATTATAATGGCTATTTTCTCTTTTTTCTCTTCGACTCACATTTTTCCTGTTAGTGTATATTACTTTATGTCTTCTAGTATAATTTATTTCATAAGTTTGAACTTCTAACGTAAATATATGGTGCAGGTCTTAGTTTGATGGATGCATTATAATTGAGAAAAAGAAGGAAAGAGTCTCCGAAGTAATTAGCCGCACGATGATCTCCATGAAAAACTTTTTTTTTTGTTTTCGGAAATTTTCAGAGTCCAGAGACCCAGTGAGGCGTACCCAATTCTAATCGACATGGCGACCATGCACCACAGTGACACCCTCTAACGGCCAGAAATTACACCTTACGTTACACATTGGACATATAGGATTGAGGGAGATTCGAAACGCTTTTAATTAATGAAATACAAAAAAACTGTAAAAAGTAAAAAATGAAGAAGGAAAGTGGTAATCTATACGTTGCTAGCTGCAATGCTAGAAATAGATCACAATTAAAAACAACCAGTAATTAATGAAGTAAACAACCCAAAGCAAAAAAATAAAGTCTTTTTGAAAGAAATAAAATAAGAACACCTAAAGAAATATTGAAAATTAAAAGTACAATCAAATTGGATGATATAAATATAAATAGAAGAAAGCGGAAGAAGCACTGGTAGTAGCTGCTATATGAACGATGTATGTGAAGTGGATGGAAAAAATGAAAATCTGTCCTTGTAGTTAGATTCGTTAAATCATGTATGAAAAAGTAAGCAAAAATGTACTTGTGAAATGTCTTTCTTGATCATATTATGGAATGGAATAAAGAGAGTGTTTTGGAGAGTTCGCTTAATTCAATAAACTTTTGATAGATATAGCCTTAGGATATTTAGGAACTCTTAAGTTAGAATAGTTAGACGTGAATAAGCCTTCTGACATTCTCGGAACATCTGAATTTTCTGATGATTTTGTAATAGCAGCAGTAGTGTTGTAAGAAAGTGGTTGTAAATTAGGAGACGATAAAGGGGAAACGTAATGATTGTCATTTTCCGAACAAACTGACTGCGGAGAAGATGGAGATGAATGATTAGGCGATGAAACAGGAGATTCACAACAACCATCAAGCCTATGATCATGTTGTTGAGGTTGTTGACTTTTGAGCTCTAATACTTTGGCTAAAGCTCTCTTCTTTCTGGAGGAAGTATTCTTTCTTTCTGGTTTCTTTATTTCATCAGCAGAAGGATAAACACAGCTTAACATATTTCTAACACAACCTGAACAAGCTGGTTTCATCTCATCGCATTTTTTCTTTCTTCTACGGCAACAGAAACAACCAGTTTTGGTCCTTGTGATTTTCTTTTTAGGAATGATATTATCGGAGTTTGTGTTCAAGGAGATGACATTCTGAGCAAGAGTAGCGTTTATGGACTTTGGAGAGGATTCTGAGGATGAAGATGGGGGAGTGACTAACTGCTGTTTTTGTGGAGTTGAGAGTTTGATAACTCTTTGGTATTCACGGTAATTTGTCATTATGTAGGCAATGTGGCGATGAGCTTATCTGTGCTATCTGTTCCAGTTTCTTGAGTTCTGTATAAGTTTGGAATACTAAACCTTGTATAAGAAGAAGAAACACGACAAATGAAGATAAAATTTTTTTCCTGTTGACCCTTTACTTCACTTTGCCTTACTTGCCAGGTATGAATCATATCTTTCTTGATTTGGAACAGTTTATAATTCAACCTAGAAATAACCGGCTTCTCCTGCCCATGATGCATGACAGCCCACACCGAGCAACGATTTGGAAACGGAAACAGCATTCTAATACAGGGAAGCTAACAACGAGAAGGGAAGCACACAGCGCAAGTTTGTTTGATTTTAGCGACTTGCCTGATTTGGACAGATTTCGGACATACTGCCCGGTTAATACACTCCTACAATCTGCGAGAATTAATAAACCATACTTTTAAAAGATCTATAAACATGACAAAGTCTAAACTAAAGAAACACAAACAAACAACTAAAAATCAACAAAAGTAAGAATTAGAACAAAAACAAAAGAATAAAAATTAATAAAAAAAAACTAAAATACAAATTAACAAAAACAAATAACAAAAACTAACGAAAAATTAATAACTGAGAATACTAACAAACAAACTAATAAAAATAAAAATAATCAAGATAACAAAAAGTATAACGTAAAACAAAATAACAAATAAAGGACAGAAAAAGTCATAAAATCAGGCAGATGCTAATTCCGAAAAGTATTGTCTTAAAATCAAAGATAACATTTCTGGTAACTCATTTATATTATGAACAACCACGTAAAATTCGAACGGGAATGAATCTAAATATCTATTGAACTCCATTTTACCGTCGATAAATCCAACTTGAGTCATATCTAAAATGGATTGGTTATTATTGACACCATCGATGATAACGAACACTAACATAATTTTTTCTTCTCTTGCTCTTCTAACTAATTTCTGAATATCTTCATGCTTTTCACAAACACCATCAGATAAGATGATTTGTAATTGCCATAAATCCGAATCACCCATTGATCTAGCATCATTGAAAATCTTAATTGATTTATTAACCAATCTATGAATATCAGTTTTAACTTGATCAAACTTGAAACTCTGGAACACACGAACACCAGATTCTGATGAAAATTGCTTTTCAAATGGATGAACAACTTCGGTGTTTTCACCGAACTTAACAATAGATAGTTGACCTGATTCTAATTGAGTTAAAGCTTTAGAAACTAATGTAATACTTTGGAAAGCAATTTCAACCGATTTTGATTCTGCCATTGATTTAGAATCATCAACTGCAACCATAATTTGATATTGTCTTTTACTCGGCTTGGTTCTTCTCATCCAGATCTTATCTTTTCTAAATGAAGATGCAATATAAGGAATTATTCTCTTCATGTTTAACCTTTTACCTGTCTTGTAATCGCCTTTTAATTTGGTGGCTAAAGTAGGTTCTAAAATTAATCTTAATTGTTCGCATAATCCAGCAGTTAATTCCCTGGTCGCTTCATCAGCTTTTTTCCACAATTCCTGTGATTCTTCATACGGACGTAATTCAACAACTTCTGTTTCTGCATTGTTATGGTGGATATCTACATCATTGAAATCTTCAGATTCCGAATCATTCTCATGGTCAATTTCCATCTTCATATCAAAATTTTCATCTTCATCAACATCTCTCTTTCTTTCACCAACCATAGCAGATCTAGACTGACCATTGAAATCATCTTGAGCTTCTTGAGCCTCTTGTAAATCATCTTCATCTTTATCAACAGAATTTTCATCATCTGGATTTGTAGAAGGCTTTTCATTCTTTTCCTCTGCAATTTCGTTCTCGTCTTCATCATCATCAATTGCCATTTCATCATTGATAGATTGGATTTGATCTTGATTAGCTGCACCAAGGGCTTGAGTATCACTGTTGGTGTTTTCACCCTCTAAATGTTGAAATTCATCAGGACGCTCGCCAGACTTTTGTTCAACCATATCATCATCAGTGGTTTCTTTAATCTCTTGTCTTCTTCTATGAAACTCCTTCAAAGAATCACCCAACTGCTTTAATGATTCAGAGGCTAGATCTCTAGAACTATCAGTTTGTTCTTTTTCTTCGTCTTCTTGATTGTTTTCAGCATCATTTTGGAAATCCGCCGAACCACCACTGGCACCAATGTTCTCTTGTTCCACTTGAATTTCAGCATCAGCACCTTCAGACTCCATGCCTGTCTTCTGCTGAGCAGCCGTATCAGCATCTATATCTTCATCATCATTGTTACCATCTTCAAGGCCATCTAAACCCTCAATGTCATCATTGTTTTCTTCATTCATCTTAGCATCTTTGCCTTCTTGTTCTTCATCAATATCCATCAAATCTTCTTCATTTTCAACGCCACCGTCTTCGTTGAGGTCAGCATCATCGTTACCAAAATTCTCATCACCTTCTTCTTCTTCGTTATCTTCTCCATCTTCTTCGTTATCTTCTCCTTCCTCCTCCTTATTATTTGATTCACCTTCAACTTCTTCCTTGTTCTCATTCTCATCTTCAGGTGGCTCGTCAGTCATATCGACATCCATCTTATCTATATTTTCAGGATCCATTTGTTGATCGTCTTCATCAAGCTTATCTTCGAAGCCATCATCATCACCTTCCTTCTCCTCTGCTTCCGAACCTTCATTGTCTTCATCTAAATTGATATCTTCAGGTAAGTCTAAAACTTCCGCTTCGGGAACTTCAGCATCTAGTTGTTGATCTTCTTCGTTTCTAACTTCATCATCTTGTTGACCAACATTATCTTCTTCCCCTTCATCATCATCTTTATCATTATCTTCATTAGATTCTTCTGGTTCCTTATTCTGATTATCTTGAGGATTTTCTTTATTATTTTGAGTCTTGTCATCATCTTCTTCCACGCCTTGCATATCATCATTTGCATTCGAATCTTCAGGCATGGTTTCAGAATCTTTTTCTTTAGAGTTGTCGTCAGCCTCTTCATCCCACATTTTTTCATCGATAGCATTAGGATCCATGTCATCAAGATCATCAATTTCATCATCTAATTCCTCCTCGTTTTTATCATCTTCTCCTTCTTTTCCTTCATCATCGTCTTCAGGAGGTGCATTTTCTAAATCTCCAGCCATATCACCTTCAATATCAACTGCATCATCATTTTCTTCTTCGCCTTCGTCTTTCTCTTTGTTCTCTTCATTAGGTTGTTGTGCTTGTTCTGAAAGATCTTCATCATCCTCAACATCATTAGAGTTATTTGTAGCACCTTCACCATCACCTAAACCAGTTCCATCATGTAAGTTCTCATCTTCCCTTGACTCTTGTGGGGGCTGTGGAGAGCAGAAACCATCCTTGGAAACTTTATATAAGATGTATGATAGGTTATAAGCTCCATGTGACACATTAATGTAGTTATCTCTTAACTTTGATAAAACGGTATTAACCAAGTTTTGATAATGTTTAATAATAGGCATAGAATAAGAGACCAAAGCTTGAACTTGTTGAGATGTAGTTTCGTTATATTCAACCCTGTTCAACATTTCAATACATGATTCAAACTTAGATGTTAACGAACCCGGATACAACAACTTAGAATATTTAGTTAACTTAGACTGAGAATCAACCAACCAATTTTTGTCATCATCTTTAATAATACCTGTTTCTTTTTGAGAACCGGAGATTTTTTGAACGGAGAGAATAATGTAAGTCATCAATTGACGGAACACCAGTTCAACATCTTCAATAGTGTTAAGTTTAGTTAATGAAGTTGATGTTTCAATTCTGAAATTGAAATTTTGTGAAGCAATCCAATCTAAAACGAAATCTGCAACAAAGGCAACAGATATATTGGAGGACTTCCAATTTTTTAATTCATTAATGAATTTCAACATGAAGACGCCAACACTACTAACAAGTTTAATATCAGATTCAAGCAAAACTGATCTATCAATTGGGATAATTATACTTTTAATAAACAATTTAGCTTCATAGAAAATGGTTGTTGAGTACTCACTCTTGGTGAATTCAGAAGAAGCCTTAAGAGAATCCAAAGCAGCATTAATAACTTCTGGAAGCCAAGATTGGATCTTTTTCACTTGTTTCAAGAGTGAACGAGCAGAGTCGGATTGAGTTACTTTAATTGGAGCATTCTTATTTTCAAGAGAAGAATCTGAAAATTCAGAGACAAATTTGGAAACTGATTCAGATAAATTAGAAACACCACATAGTGTTTCACGACCAGCAATTAAAGACACCATTAAATTTTCTGCTGCTGCTAGTCCCTTTTGAACTTGAGCGGGTGGGACTTCTTCATTAACCTCATTAACAGCTGCTCTTAGTCTTGGAAGTAAATCTAACATCTTAAAGTAATAGCCATCAATGTTAGCAACGTTCAAACCAGAAAGAGTTCTAGATGTTGCAATTATAGCAGTAACTGAACTTAAAGCTTTTTGAACATCAGAAGTAGAATGCAATCTTAGACCCATTCCTTTTAAGTCACGTAAAATATCACTAAATAACTTACGCTTTTGGGATTTCAAATTAGCGCACAATTTCTTGTTTTCTTCCTTCAATTGGTTAGGGGTTTCCTTTCTTAATCTTTCAGATTGGTCAGAAATTTCAGAAGTGTACGCATAAAAATTTGGTAATTCTTCTTTATCAACACGTTGGATGTAAACAGTCATGTTCTTTCCAACAATTTGAGAGTTAGGTAATTTATCCAGTCTTTCTTTCCAAGATGAGATCTGAGAGCAAACACTCAATATATTTTCCATAGAGTTATCAGTGACAATATTATGAATCATTAATTCTTGTTTCAAAATTAACGTCTTTTTTGAAGGATCTAAACCAGATTCAATGATTTGGGTAATTGATTGATTCAAGACATCACGATACTTACGAATGATTTTGTAAAGGTTGTGATGAGAACGACGAGAACTTTGTTTCAAGGCATCAACATTAACATCTTTCCAACTTGCAAGTAAAATAACTTCGTTAACATCTTTCTCTAATCTCTTCTTAACAGTAAGAATGCCATCATCAATGATGCCTTGAAATTGTTCGTAGAAGCAAATGACATTACAAAGAGAGTCATAAATAGCAGATTCAGGAACTAGGATATGAACATGATTGACAAATGCCTTTAATAATTCAAGTCTGTAACCAAATTCACCATATGTAGTTTGTGATAAGAAAACATTAACAGCTGCAATAACTCTAACTTCATTTTCCTCACTTTCTAATTCACCTTGAGTTGCTGGAATAATAATAGATTCAAAAAGATGGAACCACCATTTAGCCATGTTCTTTTGAATTGTGAATTCTTCATTCTTAAACACTTGCTTCCAAGAAACCAATTCTAATTTTCTCCAAGAAACAATCAAATTAGCCAAAGAATCACCGTGTACTTTAAGAGAAACTCCTGAATGAGCATATTTCTCCCATTCGCTAACAAACGTGTAGATTTGTTCAACCTTGGCTAACAAACGGAAAATTGGAGTCTGTGAGGAGAAATCTAAAAATTCTTGAGAAATTCTAAACAATTGACCAAGCGTAGCATGTTCGGGCCATTGCTTTAGAAGCTCGTGGACGGAACCTTGTAGTTTTCTAATAACTTCACCAGCTCTATTAGTTTCATATGAATTGTAGCCATGATAAAAGTCAATATCCTTGGAATCAGTTTTCATGGTGAACTGATTAATAGAATTCGATAAAGAGGTCACTAGTGCAACCAGCTGAGAGGCAGAATTCTTACCAAAACCAGAAGTAGCAGATAACTTGTTCAAAGATTGAACAATGTCCGATCCTTCAGAAAGAAGATTAGCAAAAGAGGAATTGGCTGGAGTCTTCTTACCATAAGATAGAATATAAGTTTTAACAATTTCATAATAAACATCATCATTTGAAGTATCAACTTTTCCCTCATCAATAGTGGTAACATCAATTACATCTTCAGAATCGGGGAACATTTTTTGAAAATCTTTCTCGGCGTCAACTGTTGGATCAGAAAACTTGAAAACACCCTGTTGAACTGATTCCGCTTCTTCCTGCTTTAGTCTTCTTAATGACCATCTATAATATAAAGATAAGAGGGTCTGGTTTGATAAATCATTAATTTCACGAGACAAATCTCCATGGTTATAAGCCAAGTTAACAAATTTGATAATAAATGAATACACTTTTTCAACTTCAAAACAAGTAACAGGGACAGATTTAAAAGCACCCTTCAACTCTGAACATATATTAGAAAGTTCAGTAAAATCAGTTAAAGTGGTGATATCAACAGGCCACAGTGATGAATATTTGGACAAACTAGACTCTTTAGTACTTGTGAACATTAACTCAAAACCTAATTTAACACAATAAATGTAACCAATAAGAATTTCATTAAGATCAGCATACCTTGAAAATCCATCTTTCAACCTTAACACAAATTGTGATGAATTTCTTTCAAAATTTTGAATTTGAGATGACGCTTTTTCTGTGAATCTAGAAGCAGCATCCAAAAGAGTCTCAATATGTTTATCGCTAATCGAAGAATCCATAAAAGAGGACCATTCATCAAACAAAGAATCAGTAGATTCACCACTACGGAAGACACGTGGCTTGTTAGGAGTTTTACTTTCCTCAATTTCAGGAAGCAACCTTTCTGCGTGAAGTTCGTTATCACCGGAGATAACTGTACGAACAGTAAACCAAGACTTTCTAGTGTTTTCAATTAATTGTTGTAAACCCAAAAAGCTTTCATACATCACATGATCAGTGATAGCTGGATCATAAGCAGAACTAGGGACGTATAGTTGGATAAAACCACATCCTATTATAGTCCAAGCCCTACCGACTGATAATTTGGAAATAGGATCTTTTAGAGATAATAATCCTGGGCAGAAATATTTCAAAAAGACTTCATTGAATGAGGTTAAAGATGAATTTTCTAGTAATTGTGAAAATGAAGCAAACGAATTTTCGTCATAAGATTCTGCTTCCAATGAAGCAATGAATGATTGTAGCTCTTCTACCTTATCAGCAATAACTGAGTTTTCATGTAAACCACAAATGTAAGAAACCCATTTTAAAAGTAGAGACTTGAAATGAGATAATTGATCATCTAATATTGAAGTCGAATGTGATATTAAAGAGGAAGTAAATAATTTCATATCTGAAAGTAGCTCTTCAATTTTACCACCAGGAACATTGTTTATTTCCGAAGATATAGTATTAATTCTTTTGAACAAGTCATCATTAAATAATTCAGAAGTTTTAGTGACATATTCATTTTCATTGTTAGTCCATAAAGCATCAAAAATTCTTGGATATGGTTTAAATGAATGTGATTGCTCAGCCTTGAGTAAAGAAAAAGTGGAACGGCCTGCCAGTAAAGATAAAGAAAGGATTTCATCATTAATGGATAATTTGCCTTTTCCAGAGGTCGATGAATCAATGAAATTCAGAAGCAATTTGAATTCATTCATAATTAAATGAGAACGTGAATTTAAAAACTTGCTTGAAATTTCTTCTAGCTTCATAATTTGTGATTCAAGATTTTCTAACAAGTTCTGAAATTCCTCCGGCTGTGTAGCATCCAGACAACCTTCAAACAAACTTAGAAATGCTCTTCTTAAATTATTTATCAGTTGAACACTTTCAGGAAATTGATGAAGTGCAAGCTTATCAAATTCTTCAGCAACAGAATACAATTGTTCAAAATTGGACCAAGCCTTTTCCGAGGATGGATATATAGCTCTGGAGCTTTCCCAAATTAAAGCCATAGCTGAACCTTTGGATAATTCAAGGTCTTTGGAAAAGGAATCAACTGAAGAAATCAAAATATCAAGATTTGTAGAAGAATATCTACAAGAAGAGGAATCGGCCCATTGAATTAGTTGATCTTGGTAAACACGTAATTTTGATTCATTCTGAGAACCTGAACTATCAAAAAGATTGTTCCACAGTAATAATAAATCAAATAAAGACTTGAAATAGGCATCCTGAGCTAAAAGGGAATTATTCTTAACAACAGAAGTAATCTCATCCTTCACGAAATTATAAATGGAGCAGACTAAATCAAACACCTTTAATCTTGGAACTTTTTTAATATCTCTTCCAAAACTTGCGGCAGCAGATCTTTCAATGTAATTTAGATCAGTAGGTTTAGCTGATTGTGATCTCTTGACTAGTAAATTCAACTTTTCTGAAGCATCAGAGAGCATTCCCATAACTTGGATAAAGTAATGGGATTCGTCAGAGTTCAAGTATTGTCTATCTTGAGATAAAGAATCAATAATATAAACATTCAAAAGAGGCAGTAACAATTGATTCATGGAATAAGAATCATAAATACCAGCAACTAAAGAATTATTTGCAAGCGGGGAGTATATTGACGAGATGGATTTAATGATACCATTATCTCCATAAAACTGCAAGTTTGAGGCCACTTTAACAAATAATTCAGATATGGAGTCAGAAAATTCGGAAGAAGAAGAAACAGTTTCCGCAAATTTCTTAAAACCTGAAATAGCAACTATTGGAGAACAAGCAGAAAGTAGAGCAGCCAACTCCTTATGGTAATTACAAGAAACCAAATCAAAGGAATCCAAAACCAACGATGGATAATTAACTGAAGAGTCATAACAACTGACAAATGAAGAAACATTTCTCTCTAATAAGGGAGCTGATAAATCTAATTTACTCATTTCCTCATCGATATTTGTTTCCTTTTTGATTTCTAAGGGATAACCTAAACTTCTTTTATCAAAAACAGTTGAACGGTCTTTCAAATCATGTAAGTAAATTTCGACACCTCTATTTCTCATAGCTCTTGATAATTCACCATACTTTGGATCCGAAGTCAAAAACAATCTAAAATTAGGATGAGGGTTAATCAATCTCGGTGAGCCGTCTTCATTTGTGCATTCATTAATAACCAATGTACCACCGATTTCAAGCAAGGAATTTAATCTATCCAACACAGAAGGGCTACATAGATTAGCATTATCGAGGATTAACCAATGACCTTTTTCCACAGCTTGAACAAGTAAACCATCGAACCATTGAAATTTCACAGACGTTTTTTCAGAAGCCTTGGAAATCAATGAATTTAAGTCATCATATAACGTAAGCAATCCTTCATTATCACATGAACTTATTAAAGCTTCAAAGTGTCTCTTCAAATCAGAGATGTTAGATGTTCTTAGTTGAACAGAATTTAAGAAACTAACAATTTTCAAACAATTTCCAAAGACATCAAAATTAGTAGAAGTATTATTGTGTAAGTCTAATGCAATTAGTTGTAAAAGAAACTCCAGTAAGTTGTTTGAAAATTCAGCCAGTTCACGTGAAATATCAGCTTGTTCATATCCACCAAGAATATCCATACTATCAATATCACTATTCATTGAGAATTCGTAAACTTTAGATCCGATAACAGAAGCTGCAAATCTTATAAGTTCAGTCTTACCTGAATTTGAAGGACCAACTAGAATCATTGGCCAAGCATGATTAACACAACGTAATAATGTTTCAAGAGCTTCGAAGTTACATTCTAAAGAGATGAGAGGGTGGTTAGCCAAATATTGAATATTTGTATTTCTCATAGAAATTTCGCCATTTGCCTGAACATAGTTGGAGCCAATTTGATATAATTGGTCTTTAGAATCTGTTTTTCCAAATATAGATTCAAATAATTCTTCGGATTTTGCTCGATCCTCTGCGGTTCTAAATCTTTGTTTCACCACTAAATTAAAGAAATCACTTGGGCTAATTTTATCAGATAGAGATCTAGCATCTAACAGGGAAAGCCAACGTAAAGTATCTCTCAAATTGAACTCCCATGGGCCACCAGACGAACCCCATTGTCTTTTAACAACCACTTGAGATTCTAATTCAGACATAAAACTAATCATTTTATCAGAAATTGAGCTATCAAGATTAGGATATAAGTGATGTGCAATCATTCGTAAATCTTGCTCAGTTAACATATCAACATAAACCACACTGAATCTATTAACAAAGGATTTAGGTAAACCTTTTCTTCCACCACCTTGATATTGAGGGTTTTGTGCAGCGAAAACTTTAAAGTTAGGATGACTAGTAAATGATCTATCCAATTCAGGGATATAAGCCTCACCTCTGTGATCCAAACAAGCATTTAAACCTTCTAAAACGGATTGAGAAGCCAAATTCATTTCGTCCAATAATACCCATTCTCCTCTTTGCATAGCTCTTAAAAATGGAGCATCTCTCCAAACAAATTGACCGGCTGCTCCACCTTCAACTGGGGAATCAGAACCAAATAAATCAATTAAATCAGTTTGTTCTGACAGGTTGATTCTTGTTAAAGTGTTACCAGATGCTTTTGAAAGAGCTGAAATCAAACTAGTTTTACCGACACCAGGGCTACCTTCTAGCAGAATTGGTTTAGAAACTTGCATGGCTCTTATCACTCTCATAGTATTGGATGCTGTCGTAGGAGCTTGTAAATTAAACGACTTATCCAAAGCTGTTTCCGTTCTTTGAATTTTAAATGAACCACAAGATAAATAAGAATCAGAAACTGAAACATCATATTTAGCTAAATAAAGTGGAGCGAGATCAAATCCTGAATATTGGGATAAACGGGAAACGAACTCTAATTTCATGTCTCTTAATTTAGTTTCATTTTCAGCTAAATGGGCAGTATTATTGGTACCTAATGCGTCAATGAACACCATAGATGCACCATGAAGTAATGCAGTTTCCTTTGGAACACCGTTAATAAAAGCAGAGTTGATAAATTGAACCCAAGCTAAGATATCTCTTAAGGAAATAACACCATTAGAAGTCGAGCCACTCCCTAATCTTAGAGCATACCATTCAGAGAACTTAACAACAGAATCTGTGAGATCTCTAACATCAACGTCAAGACGAGAATTAATAATTTGTCTGACGTCTTCAAAGTCCTCCATAGAAGGAACCCAAATTTCAGTGAAACGATTTCTCAAAGCAGGAGACAATTCTTTTTTACCATAATCGCCACCTGGATTCATAGTAGCCAAAAATTGGAAATTTTCACTTGCAGTTATAAAACTGTTATCAGTACCCTTTTCAGCTAACAAAAGGCTTCTTTCAGGTTCTAAAACAGAATTCAATCTTTCTAAAACAGAATCATCTGCTAATGAAATTTCATCTAATAAGAAATAACTACCAGATTTCATGGCATTAATTAAAGGACCATCGCACCATTCAAATAAGGCGGTGGATTCAGCAAGTAAATATTCGATATGTGATTTATCTTCATCAAGAAGTTGTTCATTTTCTCTATGAGCTTTCCATAATGAGATTAAATCATCTAAACTAGTTTGAACAGGGGGGTCAATACTAATGTCACGCAATGCCTTTAAAATACTTTCTTTGAGTTTAGATTGTAATTCAGATCTGTTACGAATTGGTCTTTGGGCACCTAACAAATCACCCGTTTCTGTATTTTGATGAGCATTAACAATAATTAACTTTTTCTTAAAAAATTTGGAAATCAACTGGCACACAGTAGTTTTACCACAACCGGTTTCACCGACTAAAAGTAAAGGTTCGTTATGCTTCATAGATGTAGTCACTAAAACTGCCAATCTTCTCATTGCTTTAGTCCATATAACATTACCAGTTAATTCAAGTAACTCGGGTATTTCAAGACTTTTATAGTAAGCATCCATATCAAGTTGAACTCTCATAACTTTTTCAATGACCTGTTTAACAATAACTTTTTCTTCAGATCTTCTAACTCTTTCAGCCAAAAGCATATAACCATTGGCAGCCAATTGTTCATAACCAACTGCATCTCTTTGGGCCCATCTGAAAAGATCTCTCAAAGTGGCAAACGAATTCTTTTGTTCAAATAATCTGGTAGATTGACGCTGGATGGACAATTCTTTATAAACTTCAATAACTTTCTTTGCGTATGTAGGAGCAATTTTACATCTCTTGGCAAGAATTTCTTCTAATTCGTTTGGAGGGATATCATCAAAATGCAACTCCAAGAATCTATTTCTGAAAGCTTTTGATAAAACTTTTCTACCACCATATAGTCCGGGTGGATTCTGTGTAGCAAATAACATAAATTCTGGGTGTGGCCTAACAACTTCCTGAGTTTCAGGAATAAATAATTCTCTGTTATCATCTAGTAGACGATTTAAAGCTTCGAGGACATCGGTTGGTGCCAAATTCAATTCATCTAAGACGATCCAATGGCCTTTTCTTAACGCCTCCACTAGAACACCTTCCTTAAAAGCAAGTTCACCTGTGTCGTCTGAAACATATGTACCCAAATATTCCTGTAAATCAGTATGTTCATGGTTATTAATACGCACAAATTCATGACCGGTTAATTTAGCAAGATAATTAATCATAGAGGTTTTACCAGCAGAAGTTGGACCTTGAATTAAAACAGGGAAACGTCTACCACTTGTAGCTCTAACCAAATTAAGTAAATTCTTTTTAACAGATGCAGTCATAATATAGTTGGTATCTTCATGTCTTTCACCAGGACCAGATTTCATCCAGTAATGTTCAAAACGAGTGTATTCATCAGGATCTGAAGAGTCAGATGGATTGGGGGGAATTTGCTTAACAACAGATTTAGCATTCTTGAGTCTACCAATAGTATATTTGTGAATTTCTGGTTCCAATAAACCTTCAGATTTGGCATCCAGTAATGTAAGGAATGACATACAAAAAGCTTCATATAATGATCTTCTTAAACCATAAATAGACACAATATCCCTAACGTAGAGCAAAGTTCTGGTCAATGTACGAATACTGAAATGAGGCTTTTGATTAGCACCGTCAACAATCGCATTAGTATCAGATAATTCTTTAGCTTTCAAATACAACTCAGCGATATCATTACCAACCCATTCATCAGTAATTGAATATTTGCCGATATACTTATCAATAATCATTAACAAATCAGTTATATCTTGATCTGGTGAATGAACATAAATTTCAGAGAATCTTGATCTAATACTAGTAGGTAGGTCTTTTTTACCCACATCAGTAGATGGATTCATGCAACCAAATATTCTGAAATTAGGGTGAGCTTTGATAGCTTCAGCATCACCTTTTTCGGATAGTAAAATATTTCTACTAGAAGGATGGTCGGATAGTAAATCAGAAATACTATCAAGAGTCTCAGATGTAGCTAAATTCACCTCATCTAATAACAGCCAATCACCATTTCTAACCGCTTTCACTAATGAACCTTCAATAAATTTGAATAAGAATGAATTTTCAATGGAAATAGATTGTTTCTCAAATTCAGTAATTCTATTAAACATGATTTTCCATTCCTTCAGAATCTGGGATTTTTCAGAATCATTTAATTTACGCTTTTTCTTTGTTGATTCTTCTTCTATACCAGAGGAAGTTTTAGATTCATGTTTGTCATAAGTAGTTTGAGCCATTTTATAAGCTTCTTTCCATAATCTAGCGACATTTTTCCATTGAGACTTATTGAAACATTTAGCTAACAATTTTAAAAATTGAGCATTTTTCTTAACTGAAAACGACCTATTGAATAAATCTTCAAAGTCTTCTTGAATAGGCAAGGCAATAGTTTTTGCATTAACAGGCTTAAAACCACCTAAAAGATCACCAACTTCAGTTTGTTGAGAAACATTAATAACTGTCAATTTCCTATTTAATAATTTAGCCATCTCTTGAACAACAGTAGTTTTACCCGTACCAGTTTCACCAACAAGTAAAAGAGGTTCGTTCATAGAAACTGCAACGCCCACTTTTTCCATTAATTTTAAAGAATGATTTGTTCTAGCGAAAGAAGTAGTATTACCAGGAGCAATCTTCTTACTCTGTTTAAAACCAGTAGCAAAGTGTTTATTCAAATGTGCCCTACCAACTATGATAGAATTTTCGGATTGTTCAAAAATGGGAACATTTCTGGTTAGTTGTAAATTGATTCTAGAAGTAGGAACTTCCAATGTTTCACCAATTTCCTTAACTAAAGTCTGAATGGGTCCAATCTCAACAATGGAACTCGTGAAACAATCAACGGCTTCCTGGAATATAGAATCAAAAACTTCATCTTGAATCAGGTCATCAGAAGATTTAATACCAGCATTGGACAATATTTGAATGCACCTATTACAAAATTTCATTAAATCTCTAATTGAAATAGGTCTTACTTGTGCACCTTTATTCATTGAAACAAATCTTCTAGAGTTATAGATATCTTTAACTTTCAAAAAACAGTTGATGAATAATTTGTTGAAACGGTAAAGTAGAGGGAATTTACTATCTAAAATATTTTTTAACTCACTAGATTCTAATTCTTCAAGTTCTATTATATCCCAAAGTCTTAAACCAATCATATCTGGAATCTGATGCTTTTGAGTGTCAGCGGAAATTCTAATGGTAGAAATTAATTGGAAACCATTGGCAGCTTTAATAACTTCGCCTCTAGACGGAATTGTTAATTCCTTATTCTCTAATAAACTTAATAAAATGGAAAGAACTTCATTCGGGGCTTTATCAATATCTTCAACTAAAACCCATCTACCTTCTTTAACTGCCGTAGTAAGAACACCATTTTTCCACTCGAAACTACCTGGACTGGCACCAGAAGTGTAAGTACCTAGCAATAGTTTGGAATCTGTCTGTTGGTTTAAATGAATCTTAACAATACTGTTGGAATCCATGTGTAAGAAGTTTGCCAGTTCATTAATAATAAATGTTTTACCTGTACCTGCTTTACCCACCAGCATTATTGAAGAAGACTTTTGAACAGATGATGCGACCGACCGTAATGTAACTAATGATTTCTTAATTGGAACAAAATCAGAGACTGGTTGTTCTTGTATGTCAATGCTTTTTAGTGTTGCTAAATTCGGAACTAAGACTCCAGCTATAACACTGACTCCCTTTGACAGATCAGATTGACTTAATGTAACAACATATTTTAATGTAGGATCAGTAGATCTTCCGAATGAAGGTAATTTGGTTAAGTTGGATAATCTTTTAGCCTCTAAAATTGGTAAATGCAAATAATTGATATTGAGGTCACCTTCATAATATCCATAAAGAGCGTTGGTGCTGATGTTTTTGGAAATCATGCCATTTCTAACTTCTTCAGATAAAAATAAATAAGATGATAAAATTTGAATTGAAAGATATTTGTTGATATCTGTAGCTTGAGAGGACAAAACAGTGTACAAAAGTTCGGGATTAATGAATCTTTGAAATCTTTGTCTGTTGGTAGTTATAAGTCTATAAAATGCAAGTAATAAAAATTGAAGTTCGTCTTGTTTGATGTTATTAATACAATTGCTTAGAGAAATAAAAAATTGCCTTTGATCTAAAAAGTATTCGGCCAGGATGGATATTTCATTAGAAATAGTAGTAATCTTAGCTAAAGCATTTAAAATGGTTGTACCCGGAATCAAGGTTTTCAAGCCATTGGTGGACAAAAAATGTCTCTCTAATTCTTCATTATTAATTAATCTTGTAGCTAGTTCTATAGTTAGTTGTCTATAAGTGTAAAAAATAACAGCTGTGGCTTTGTCGTCTAATAATTGAACGGCCAAGTTTGATAAGTTCTGTACATTTGATAGAGATTGATCAAATTGATAAATGTTGGAGATATCTTTCTTAGGATAAAACGTTTTATAAGCCTCATAAAGTTTTGAAACTTGACGTAAATCAAGGGGTATTGAGTTATAATTTGAAGTCATCTGGGATGATGAAAAATATAGATAGTTAGTAGGGAAGATCCTTAAAGAAACAACGTGAAATAATAATAAACATACTTTTATTCATCCAAAAGCTCCAGTAATCAATAAATGTCAGCTACAAAGTGAATTAAATCAATCAATGTAGGTAACTGAGTAAATTGTGTGTGTATGTGGTAAGCTCTTTGAAAACTGTTTACCTCTTATCAGAACTTAGAAGATCTCTTAACAAAAATTCTTTTAGAAAAATTTTCGATTACGTAAAATTTTGCATAAGCATATAATGTGCGGCGCTATACATGTTATACTCAACCTATAGACGGCTAACTAGTACTTCTAGTTTTACTTTCCATCTTCACCTCTGGTTTTGGCCCATTCAGCAGAACCACTCTGTCTTGGAAGCATCTCATTAGATGATGTGACCTTGTTAGGATGAGGCTTAGAGATTCTATTTCTTTGATTGTAGTCGTTCACCAATTCCGAGGAAATTTCTAAAAAGTCGGTATCATCTCTTATCTTCAATAAATTACTAGAATTCGTCAATGCAAGGTACTTATTTAAATCATTTTCATTAATTTTGTTTCTTGGCAATTTATTATCAGATTTTGGATCCACGTATCTATTACTAACGTCTTGAACATAATTTTCAGAAAGAGCAAACACATAAGACATCTTCTTTCCCCAACCATGATTATAAAGCAAGGGATTATCAAAAGCATTTTCACAAGAATCTAAATGGATCCATCTCTTAAGATTAGCAGAGTAATATTCACACCAAACATGATCCTCTAAATTCCAAATATACCTCACTTTCAACCCCAATGATTTTAAAATCAAAGTAAAACAGTTAGCCCACTCACCGCATCTTCCTTTCCTTGTATTCAATAAAGTTAGAGGATTGTTGTATCTTGGAAAGTGATTAATACGACCGCAATTATCACATTTGTAACCTTCAACCGTATCAGCACCACCCTCAATGTGTTCCTGAAGGTAACTTTTAAAGCTACCAACGGGTGTTATTTTATCTTGGTCTTTATTTCCGCATGCATCACAATCTAATTTATTAACCCACTTGAAAAAATCTTCTTTAAACCACTTAAGTAGTTGTTGAACCAAATGATCAGTATAATCAAAGCAATCATTTTTGCCTTCCTGACTTTGCTCAACTTTATCAAGTCTATCGTAAACCGGTGAATCTAAAATGATGTCTAGAGCTGTACTTTGAGCAATTGGATCCTGGTACTTGTCCATATTATGTGATAATCGAGCTACTTGGTGAATAAAAGGATTGGTTCTAATTGTTCTCATGAGCTGGTCGTTCGAAGAAACTCGTTTCACAATTTCAGAAAGTGTTCTTCTCCTTTCATCTACAAGAGCAGATTTGACCTCTTTGGCTAGTTTAGAAGCGTCCAATTTTTGTTCTGACATCTTTAACTCAGTTGGTAGTGTTGTTGGTGGCTTGTTTGAACATACGTTTAGGAAGACATTGTCTCTTGTAAACAACTCGGAGTCGGGTGTGGGCTCGGTCGGTTAGCCACCTTTCAATCTTTTAAATGCGCCACTGCCCATTAAGTTGTTTTTTCGGCTCATCAATCAATCACGTACACGTACGAAAAAAGACCTGTGGCTACTTTGTACTATGTCTTTGTAGCATTAATCTAAAATACAGCTTCTCATACTTTTCTGAGAAATGAGTAAGAGATGGGAATTGCATAGAGAAACATATAGAAACCTGAAGCATAGAAATACACACTCAGCACACTATGAACGTCCTCAGATAAAACTTAACAGAAGACTTTCTCAGGTCTCACCTGAAGAAGCCATTCAAATGGAACATTATCAAGATGAGTTGAAGCAATATGGTATACTAGTATTAATTGCGACTTGGCTAGTGTTTGTTATTGGTATGGGTTCTATTTTCAATTTATGGAATTGGTGCTTCAATTTTGAATTACTAGACTCATCTCAGAACGTTTTGGCTAAATACATAAGGAAAATAAGTATAGTATTGAATTCACAGAACAATATAGTCGACAACTACTACGTTTATTGTTTTTTCTTAAGTTTTGCCATCTTATGGATTTGGTGTGTTATATCTTGGATAAGTATGAAATTGTTTAGGCACAGTAAAGGTATTGGTCGTTGAACTACCATAAGGGTGCAGCCAATAACTTCCAGATTTTATTTATTTATTTCTGAATCTTTGCTATATACAAACTCTAATAATATTTACAAACTATATGATATGTTGTCTCCTTAGAAAACTTCTATAATGTAGTATTGTTTACCAACTCTTAGAAGTAGCAATTTATCTTCGATTAAATGCTTATCAAGATCGACAAGGTCTTCGAATGCTTTGAACTTCGTATTTTTATCATTTCCAACGTAAACTGAACCACCTTTAATCATTCTTCTAAATTCAGATTTAGATTTTTCACCGTTTGAAACTTTATATAAAATACTACCAACATTAGTTTCTTGTAACTCATTTCTTGAAATAGGGATAACCATATTTTGTAATTTGAAAGCATGGAGAATTTCATCTGCTTTAAAATTAGCAAAACTGCCTTTACCAAATAAGACTTCACTAATAATAAAATTGTTGAACCCCTCGCCATCACCATGAATTAGATCACACATTTCAATAGCAAGAACTTTTTGGCCAATTCTCTGCTTCTTATCAGAATCATGTCTTTCAATTATTCTGTCAATTAAAGAGGTTGGTAGTAAAGAAAATTTATATAAGAACTTTTTAACGTCAATGTCAGAAGTGTTGAACATAAATTGATAAATATTATAAGATGGTGTGAGCTCTTTATCAATGAAAATAGCATTGCCTGCACTCTTACCGAATTTAACACCATTTGATGTGGTTAATAAAGGCACGGTTATCCCAAAACACTCTTTATTTTGATTAAACTCTTCCTGCTTTTTCATTCTTGTGATTAAATCAACACCAGCAACAATATTACCATATTGATCATTACCACCAACTTGAATATCCACATCTAAATTTTTGTTCAAATAATAAAAGTCAAAGGCTTGTAAAATTTGGTAGGTAAACTCATTAAAACTTAAACCTTGTTCAGACGTTAATCTACTCTTAACTGAATCTCTAGCTAGCATTTGATTCACTCTAATAAATCTACCATATTTAGCTAAGAATTCCAACATCCCAATATCTTTCCACCAATCATAATTATTTCTTAAGTTTTGTGTACCTGCATTACTTTCCTGTATTAATGGATTTCTAGTGCTACCATACTGAAGACCCTTTTTAAAGAAATTTATGAATTGCTGTGAAATTCTTTCAACGTTGGTTAATCTGGTTTCTTGAGCCATAACATCTCTTTCTGTAGTTCTACCAGATGGGTCACCGACAGAGCCTGTGGCCCCGCCAATCAAAGGATTAATATTATGACCTCTAATATTAAAATGGAGTAACACCATTAAAGGAAGTAAATTACCTAAGTGCAATGACTTGGCTGTTGGATCAGCACCACAGTACAAACCTAGTTTTTCTGTTTCTAACTCCTTAACTAATTGCTCTTCATTTACACATGTTTCAATTAACCCCCTTTTGTATAAATGGGTCAATAATGGTTGGGCCAGATCTTTTTCAAAATCTTCTTCAAGTATGTCAATGTTGTAGGTATTTAACAGATTTTTCACGGACTTAGATATGGATTCTTTCTCTTGAAATCTTGAAATTATGGAAGAACTAAAGGGCCTTCTTTTGTAATAGCACCCGTGTATTATTCTCTTACTTGCCAGCATGTTTTATGTGATAAACTTTGAAGTAGTGATCTAGTTTCCTCGTGTTGTGATTGTCCAAGAAACATCCGAGCTCTAAAGTTAATGAGTCAAAATTGCATGGTTTCCACTCGGGCGGCTCTCAATTTTGAAACTCGGCTCTTCCTATTCTGACCATAGGTCCTTCCGATCCCTAAATTGAAATAATTCACTAAAAATACATTACAATATCTAAATATATATATATTGATCTAAAATGTACTATGTAACAAATAAAAAGAATTAGAAATCAGTTAGACTGCCTCTTAATATCAGTCTTATTATCTTCAGAATCAACAACTTTTCTCTTTGATCCAATTTCTTCTTGTTCCCTGTTATTTTCATTAATCTTCTTCAAAGATTCTTTAATAACATATTTACCTTCAGCACCATCAACTTTTCTGAAATGGGGTTGCAATCTCCAGTATGGAACTTCTCTATATCTTCCACCCCATTCTTCAACTTCACCAATCTTAATAGTATCTAATTGATCTATATCTTCTTTCTCGAATATTTCATCAACTGTTTTTTCAATTGGTTTAATAACTTGATCATCGATTTCATCCCACGTGCTGTTTTTATGTAACTTGGCCAAAGACGTTCTGATTCCAGTATGAACAGGTAAGAAATTCTTCAAGCATTTGAATAAATGAGTTTTAAAACATCTTTTGGATTCACCCCCTTCACAACTCTTTGCGATTTCGAAATATTCTCGAACGAATCTATCAATTCTAGGAAATTGTTTCTCTTTATCATCAGTCTTAGTCCAAAACACACCAGGATTACATAAATTACCTTCAGCTGACATAACCGCATCACACCCAATTTCATTAACACATCTATCAACATCATCTGGATATAAAATATTACCATTTGAAATGAAAACTGTACCTTCAGGTAAATTATCTCTTAGATATCTAACCAGTTTCCAATTGGCCAATCCAGTCTTCTGGCCTTTCATATCTCTGGTTCTACCATGAACAGTTAAAAATTGAGCGCCTGCATCAAGGCACATTTTAGCATACGCTAAGGATTTAGACCAATCATCAAAAACTCTGATTTTGGCTGTAACAGGAATTTCCAGCTCTGTATGTAATTTATTAATCAAAGAATAAACTAATTCCCATTCTTCCATTAAAAATGATCCATAATGACCTTTTCTAGCTATACCTTGAGGACAACCAAAATTAATATCAACAGCATCACACCTTCCAACGACGTGTTTTGTAGCCAGTAATAAGATTTCAGGATCATTAGCGCAAAATTGAACGATTAAAGGTCTGTCGAATCCAGGTTTACCATCTGATGGACCAAAAAATTGCTCCCTGTATTTATGTTCCGTTGCAAATAATCTGGAATGCATCATTGGTGTGTAACATAGTTCTGCACCGTATTTTCTCGATATGACTCTCCATGCTAGTTCGGAGCCATCAACCATTGGAGCTACTATTTTAGTCGGTCCGTTTAATTTTTCAAAAAGGGCTCTACCTTTAAGTTTGGCCGGACTTTCATTCTTTCCTCTTTCGTTTGATGATGGTATTGGTGTGGTATTCCCAGTTGTAGTTGTAGTGGTCATTCTTGTGCTTAAATGTCTTTTTTGGTTAGGTTGTAAAGAGTTTTTAGTCAGAAAAAATCTATTAAATTGGTGAAATTGATTTATTTTGAAAAGATTAATTTTCATGGAAATGCAAAAGGGTATATATTAAAGGGTGTATAGAACTGTACAAGTGTCTAGGCAACTCAAAGTAATCAATCAAGATCTGAAAAAAAAAGATAGTTCACAAATTTTATTTCTCGTTTCTTTAGCGAATCTGGAGAAGTTGTCCCGAATTATACCGGGATGTGGCAACCTGTTTGATCAGTGAAACAACATACTGGGCATGTGTCTACCACATAACAATAAATATCATATTGTAATAACATAAAACAAACTATAAAACAATCCAAAAAAGATAAAATCAAGCTACCAAAATTCACTCACTTAAAACTTATCTACTTTATTATCTGCACTTTTACCACTTTCACTTAACTTATCCGTATTGACATCAACTTTAGGTCTATGATCTCCAGCTTGTAACAATCCACCTGATAAATTACTAGTACCATGAGAGACACCTATGTTCGATTGAATGGGATGAACAGGTTTGCGTGGTATCACATGATGAGGACGACGGAGTCTTGGATTGTCTGGAGAGAATGCTTTACCATTGATTATAATCTTAGCACCTGTTAACTCTTCGTTGTGGAGTTCAGGTTTGGTTGTATCATCTGATGACATGACTGATTGTGTTTTCTGTAGGGTGTTTGATGTGTTTTGCGTATGAAGAAATAGGATTTAATACTTGGTTAGGTAGAAAATGTCGTGGTGCCGTTCTATAGTTTAGATCGAAATGTGGCAAATTGTTGCTCAGCCTGGTGCTTGCTGTACCACATAAAGAAAAACAAAGAGAATTCAATGAGACATGCTTAAAAGCTTAACAAAAGTGTTGTTTTTTTATTGACTAATGGAATGTGATTTAAAAAATCTAAAGGGACATTATTATATTCGTTTCAAACACAATCAGGATTTGGTTGTTGATTTATCTTTTACGAACTTTCATCGTAATTTTTCTTGTATTTCTTAAAATATAAACTAAACCTTCTTATTTCTGTGCCTATTAATTCACCAAATATAACCATATGTTAACTTCATGGAACTTGTCTGATAGAAATAAAAAAAAAGACCCCCCTCAGTAGTAAATAAGAATATCCTGCGCGTGCTATAAACTTCAAAGGGCAAAGCAGATTCCCTTTTTTTGGGGGTAATTTTTAAACCAAAGAAGGATTCACATATCCTATTAATGGATTCTAGTTCAAGTAATATTTACTATATATACTCGGAAATTAAACAAGTTTGTATGAGCAAATCTATAATTTAATCACGTTTAAAATTTTTATAATTTCCCATATAATATAGCAAAATATGAAAAGTTCAGTTGTATATATGCAATTCTGTGCTAGTTTAACATGATTACAACTATGAAAATTATTATTTCGCACGCCATAGACACGCTATTAATTTCAGATTGTTGAATTGGATGGATTCACATAACTAATGGGAAATGTAAAGCCATAAAATTGTGGTACTTATAGCTAATTTCTCCGGCTGGGAGCTGAATGAATGAAATCTGCTAAACTTAGTTAAAGTTTGGAATTGTATATAAAGTTTTACAATGAGCGCATATACAACCTAACGGCCAAACTTAAACACCATATAATACTTACGGTTGATTCCATTTGAGGATGAACTACCTAATTAATGGGGTTAAAGCTAAATAGTTTGTCCACAAGCTAAACTTACACTGCAATTAACATTAAACAGACGGAGATTAATCGACGATCCATACAGATATTACCCTGGTTTTGGGGCCTTATAGAGATCAACGTTCTAGTAGAATTGATAAAAATTACTCTACTATAAAGCATCGGAAACAGGGATGCTTACTTGACTTTGTTTAATTGAGCTTTGTGCTCCAGGGTTCTTTCTATCTATCAAATCTACAAAGCGATCTAGAATCAATTAATGGCCGGCGGCTCCGGGGAGGCTCGTTCGACGACCGAGCTCCTCGGCTTTTCTATCAAATTATTGTTGACGACTAGACACATAATTCAACCTACATACTCATGTACTAGGTAGAAGGTAATGAAGAAGGTGCTTAAGGTATTGATATAAAAAAGTTAAAAATGACAATTATGTGCAATTTGTTTGTTATGGTGCTTGCTGTTTTGGGAAGCAATCCTTCTCTCTCCTCCATCAACAAGGTTGCATACGGGAACTTTGGGTCTGGTCCTTGTCTACTAATAGGGGATACGTTCAGGTCACAAAGGGTTATGCTTACTCTCCTTACACAGGACAAAGAGAATCTATCAGTTCGTGTATGCACACAAGGCGAGCCGTTAATCTCTCTCTCCAATTATAAACTTAGCACTAATAGCTATGTATTGTTAGGGCAAGATCATCCTCAGGTCATCAACGCATTACGCAGGTCACCGACTCACCGCGAAGACAAGGGAGAGCCAGCCAGGGCCGATCAAGAGCTAACCAGGACCATACCTATATCACCATGACTTCTAGAAGAGTGGGATCCATGCAGATATGCAAGAGATATACTATATCATCAAATGCTGGAAGTAGCTAAAGTAAAAAGTGTAAAGCAAATAGGGAAACCCGCAAGGGATCTCCTGGAAAAGGCGCCTCTCAGGTGCACGGGTGTGTCTATAGGCTCAACCCATGCCAAACAAACCCAAACAAACAAAACTAGACATCTTCTTCACGTCCGAATACCTGCTTACACCTCTTCCTCTTCCTCTTGCCAACAAGTCAACCACGTTTAGTGATTGTGATTCCTGCACTCTCCAGTCGTTCCTTTAGCTCAATAGTGTCACCACTCCCGAGTCTCTCACCCAGTGCCTCCAATCTCCAATCTCTAAGTCCCCTACGTGTCTCCCTGCAAGTGTTTCAAATTCCCAGTGCCCACCCTCTGAGAAGGACGACTCGATCGAAGAACATTCAACTGATTCACCCAGTTACTCTACTGAGTCTGCTCTAAGCCCCCTCTTATCCTCTAAAGTGATCTCTCATAAACACTTATTGGTCTCCAAGGCTAGCGCTCCCTTCCCCTCTACTCCCACTAACACCACCACTAACACTACCACTACCACCTATTAATAGACCCACAAGTTCAACCACAGCGCTACACACATGAACAACAACCTGCTCAACTTCTCCAACGAAGGCATTAGGACACAGCTTCGGCAACCAGCCCAACCTCCATACTTACCGGAGGGCCTGGCATCTACTTCTGCTGCCCCTGCCCAGTCTCCTTTAAGTGCTGGAAGTGCTACTTCTTCCTTTGCCCAACAGCATCCTTATCATCACCCCCATTCTCACCACTCATCTCAACAACGACTACCCGACATCCACCTAACCCATACTCATTCTCTTAATAATAGCTCTGCTAGTAATATTCATATACACCCTCCCCATCTCCCTTATCCTCAGTCAAGAACAAATTCAAATAATTCATCTGCAACTTCAAATAACATGGGATTAGAATGGAGAAGGCCTATTCCCTATGGTTCCGCTCCTAATTCAAGAAATTCAAGCGTCCCCGATATTACAAGATCAGATCAATCAGATCTATCTCCTCAAAAACAAAACAACAATGGTAAAAAGCCAGCAAAAATTTGTAAAGCATGTGGCGATCCAATTATTGGAACTTTAGTTAGAGCAATGGGTAGCATGTATCATGTCGAATGCTTTACTTGTTATGATTGCGGTAAACCTTGTTCAAATAAATTCTTCGCAGCTGATATACAAGATGAAACTGGTAATTTGATCCAAGTTCCTCTTTGTGAATATGATTATTTTAAAAGAATTGATTTGATTTGTGTAACTTGCGATAAAGCAGTTAGGGGTTCTTATATAACAGCTGCGGGTAAAAAATATCATCCTGAACATTTCTATTGTGAGATTTGTCATAAAGTTTTTGATTCCGAAGATTATTATGAATACCACGATAAAATTTATTGTCATTATCACTATTCGAAACTATATGCTGCTCATTGCGAAGCTTGTAAATCAGCCATTCTGAAACAGTATGTTGAAATGGTTAGAGGTGGTAGAGAACAACAGTGGCATCCAGAGTGTTTTATGGTTCATAAATTTTGGGGTGTTGACATAACTCTGGATCATATTGGTTACGATCAATCAAATTTAAAATTCAAGTCGATAAATCAAATTAAAGATGTAGATGAAAAGAATATACCTTCAAAACAATTATTTGAAATTGAAAAAAAATTAGAAAGAACAACAATGTCCGTTTGGTTGACAATTTCTGAATTTGAAGAATCTTGTGCTTCTTGTATTTCAGATATGTTGCATTCGGCTTCAAACGGTGATAGATTAAATGGTTTATTAACCTCGGGTAGATTGGTTCTAAAAGTTGAAACTTTATTTAAGGGTTTAGATTCTTTGACTGATTATGCAACAAATTTCAGAATTCAATTAGATTACAGTTCAAATTCAAAATTAACTGAATTAACGAAAGAACCAAGAAGCATGTCTTCAAAAATAATGTCTTACTTAACTTTCTTAAGAGATACAGATCAATCAAGAATTATGAGTAATAATTTTTCTCATGATTTATTATCTCTAATTTCAACTTTGGCTCATTATATTAAACTCATATCAAGAAATTCCTTAATTCATGCTTTAGAATATAATAAAATTACAAAATCAACGGTGGCCTCAGATAAATATTTAAGAGAAATTTCAACTCATGATTCAATTCCAAAAGATGTTTTCCCAATATTGAATATACCTCAAAATGCAAAGGATATTTGTTTCAAATGCGGTGATAGTATTGAAGAAGATTGTTTCCAATTTGAACATAAGAGATGGCATATAAATTGTTTAAGCTGTTCAAAATGTAATAAATCTCTAGCTCATTCAAATGTTAATGAAATTGCCTTCAATCCAAATACAAATTCTGTTTTATGTAATGGATGTGCTTCCGATGATCTTGATGCAATTTCTGGTTTTAAAAGAGTTTCTAAATATTTACAATTAATTTACTTATTAAAAATCGCCCTTGTTAGATCAAAATATGCGATGAGAAAAAGAGGTTTGATCGATTTACACAGTTCCAAACATTCTCACAGTAATATTCAAAATGAAGATTCTTATTCTCAAAAAGTTACCGATATTAAGCGTATGCGTTCACAAAGACAATATCAAAAAATGGGCAATGCAGCTTCTAACGAGGCAAGAAGATCAATTATTGTTGAAGCCCCAATTGCATCATCCGCTGGCACTGAAGACATCCCTGAAGAACCGTCTGTTATCAGAGCTAATTCTGTTCCAATAATAACTCCAACCACAACAACTCCGACTGGTTTAATAGCACAACGTCAATATTCTCAACGTTCATCTACTAGATTGTCTCATAATATATCTACTTCCTCAAGAAAAACAGTTGACGCTACTAAATTTCTGAAAAAAGAAAAATCATTGGGTAGAAAAGGTTCAAAGAGGTTGAGAATTGAAGATGTTCCAATGAAATCTAAACCTCAAAATGCTAACCTAGATTTGACTTCAAGTTTATTAAAGAACGAAAAGAGTTTAACATTGGATGATATTCCAAGAATCGTTTCATCGGAACAAGCTAGAGAGCATCGTCCAAATGCTTTTAGATTTCAAAAGAGACATTACCAAACAACAACAGCTACCTTGCCTACTCCAAAATCCGTTCAGAATAAAGTTAAAGATCAGCAGAATGGAGGTAAATCTTTACCAAATTTGCCAAATACTGTTCCTATGCCTGCTAGTGAGAATAGTAGTATTACTAAAAGTTTAGATGCTAATGTTAATAGAAAGAGATATTCCGAGTTAACTAAGACTCAACATGAACAGATGAGATATGTTGCAGCCTACGGGTTACATAAATTAATGAATGATACAATGACTTTAGATGATTGCCTTTCTTTTGTACAAGCTAACAAGCAAACAAGTACATTTTGGGGTAAATTATTTAATTCTAAAAAAGGTTCTGATAATATTACAACTGTTTTTGCTGCTCCTTTGGAATTATTAGTCAATAAGTTTGGTGTTGATAGTGATTTAGGTATCGGGCCTGAAAAATTAAGAATTCCAACTTTTGTTGATGAAGTTATTAATGTTATGCACACTCAAGATTTATCTGCTGAAGGTGTTTTCCGTCTAAACGGTAACATCAGAAGATTGAAGCAATTGGTTGAATCGATTGATGCTAATCCTAATAAACCACCTGATTTCAATAAAGAGACTCCAATCCAATTAGCTGCGTTGTTAAAAAGATTTCTGAGGGAAATGCCTGATCCACTATTAACTTTTAGATTATATGATTTATTTATTTTATCACAAAAACTAGGCACTGAAGATTTAAGAAAAAGAGATCGTATTTTGAAATTGGCTTATTGTATGTTGCCTAAAGCAAATCGTGATTTGACTGAAGTTTTATTATCATTTTTAAGCTGGGTTTCCACTTTTTGCCATATTGACGAAGAAACAGGATCCAAGATGGATATTCATAATTTAGCTACCGTTTTGACTCCAAATATCTTGTACTCCAGACCAACTACAAATATTAAAGATGTTCCTGCTAATTCTGCTGAACTAGTTCCAAGAGGTGAAAACCATTTCTTGGGTATTGAGTGTATTAATACTATGATTGAAAGTCAGGATGAATTAAGTGTTATTCCTACTGATTTACTGGAATTGTTTCAATATGCTGAGTTTGATAAACTTCCTCCAAATGCTAATGAATTAAGTGCAAAAGATATAATGACCAGATGTAAAAATGCTTTTGATAAGCATCCTAATATATTCAATAGTTTTTAATATTTCATTCAAGTTACTTTATTCCATTATTCTATTTTATTTCTTCTTCGTTAAAATTCTTTTTTTTCTTTTCTATTCTTTTTGTTCTTGTTCTGTTGTTTTAATCTTTTAATATTGTTTGTTTGTTACTTTACTGTACTTTAGTTTATTATTATATTATATTATATTTTTTATCTTTTCTCAAGTTTTACTGTTTAATATGCTCTTTTTATTTTATTCCATTTTTTGAATTTTCGTTTTTCCATCCGTTGTTCTTCTTTTTACTACTATATTTGTTGATTTTCTACATTGTAATATTGATTGATATATGTACCAATGGATTATTGTGTATATCTTCTCTTCGTTCTTTCTATCCTTCTTGCTTGTCTTTAGTCTTTTTCTTCTTTCGAATGATTTCCTTCTTTTATTGTTATTTGATTCTTTTAAGGTTTTACTATATACTTACGTCGATGAAAAGTTATCTTTCGTTTTCAGAGTATGTTATTCATAATTTCGTATAATGCATGCAGTTTTCTTTTAATTAAGTTATCAAAATAATAAAAAAACAATATCAGTACCAAAGGTAATACAAGAACAGTTTATGTAAACAATAATTAATTACAAATTACCACAAGTTTTCAAAAAAAGTAATAGTACAACAAAAAGGGAAACAAAAATCAATCTTATTGATATATAGTCTTAGTTTGTTCCATAGCACCTCTTCCGAAAAAACCCATCATCACCTTAAACCTATCGTTACTATCAACCAAACTAGCCTTGAACAAGTCATTCCGCTCACCAATTTCTTCATGCTGTCTTTTTAATATAGTCATCGTATCGAATTCCGTAACGCACCTAGGGCACTGCACTTCATCATCTGCTGCGATTCTAATTGAACCATTTGTTGTCGTCGTGGTTGTTGGTGTTACTCCAACTGTTTTTGAAGTGTTGGCCATCATTGGAGATTCAGTAACTAGACAATGTTCATGGTATGAATGAGAGCATTTGAAATGGATAATTGGAAATTCTAAAGGTTGTGAACACGATGAGCATCTTGGTCTGTTTATTATTTGTGAGTCGCAGATCAATTTTTCAGTTTGCGTTGCTAGTTTCTTGGATTCGTCATTATATGAAGAGATTAATTGGGTGTTGTTCTTGATTTCTTGTTTTTGACGTTTGATATAATTGATTAAATATTGTTTAACCAGGCCTAGTTTGATGAATGAGTTGTTATTTAGACTTAGCTGTTTGATTAATTCTAATGGAGTCATTAACTTTAAAGTTTCAATTTTGTTTATAATTTCTAGGATTTTAGACTCACCTATAGCTTTAAAGATTTCTTCATTGGACGTGTAGATCGTCAAACTTAACTTATACAAATCTGGTTCTTTTTCACCATATTTATTTAAAACCTCCCAGGACTTTTCGTAATTGTTGGATAATACGGCCGATCTGAAAAAATCCAGTTCAAAGCCTTCAGATGATTTATCAGTTGATTCACGAATTAATATCTCGCCTTCATTAAAGTCACCCAAATTGGATAGTAACAATAAATTTGCCTTTTCAGTAGTCGACCAACTATCATCTTTTTGAATTTGGTTTAATAATTCTCTGGCTTTATTTTCCCATGATAATATATCCCACTCTTCTTCTTCTTTCGCTTCTTCAGATTCACTAGAGAGTGATAAATACATTTCATATAAGGTAATCATAATATCTTTCTTATCTTTTACATTACCTCCAAATTTTTCATAACTTTCAACGCATGCTTCTAAGAAAATAACAAATTCATTAGGATGATTGACAAAGGATTGGAAAATGATTCTTGGTCTTGGTGGTAAGTAGGTCGGCTTAGGAGGTTCTTCACCTTCTGCAGTTTCATTAATTTTCATAAATGAGGCAAATTGTCTATAAGAGGTGAGTATCGGATAACCACTACTATTGTCATGAGTTTCTTCAGTTTTCGTTGAACCATTGCTTATTGAAACCTCTTCTAAATTAAAACTATTATCTGGGTTATACTTTCCGGTGAAAACCTCAATTAAAAGTTGTGTTGCTTCATTAGGCAATTTATCCAAAAGGTCTTTAACATTATCAATTAAAACTCTTAACAAATCATCAATTGGAAGACCTTTAATGTATTTCATGGCCAATTTGGGATTATTCAAATCAGTCAATTGTATATCGACGACAATAGAAGGTTGATTGAATCGTTTAGCAATGATAGAAGCTAACTTATGATATCCACTTTCTCTGCATAATCTGATAACAGTATCCATATCGAATTTCTTATACGGTTGAACAATTTCATAATCTTCGTCTATCTCTATTTTATTAACAAAATCTAAAAGTTTATCATCTTGATTTAGTTTACAATAAGAGCATAAAAGTAAAGTAACATGATCTTCGTTGGAAAGTTGTAAATCAATAAAAGTTTTAAGATATTGTGTAAGAAATGGAATTTTAGAACTTTCTTTATATTTTTGAAGGATTTCACTTGTTTTACCTAGTTTGATGCATTTTATATAGTGTTGAATAGCTTCTTCGATTTCACCTTTGTTGTATAAAAAGTCACCATATTGTTTTTGAATTGTCATTATATCCTTTTCAGTAAGCTCTTCCGTATTGTTGCCGTTATTCTTATCTTGATTCTTCTTAATAATTTCTAGTTGCTGTTCGGATGGTCGTGATTCAGATACTGAAGATTCTGCAAGCTTGATAGCAATAGGAAATAATTCTCTTTGGACCACAATATCAACCATTTGTTTTGTGGTCTTTTCATGTAATTTATAAATTAATCCATCAAGAGTTAAAACATATAGATCATCCCATAATTCAAAAATATCAATTACTGAGTTGGAGATGGTCTGATTGAATGCAATAAACTTATTAGATATATCAACTATCACAAGTTTGTTTGTTTGGATAGTCGAAGTTGAAGTCAAATTTGAATTAACTGCTGAAACTAAAAGCACATATTTATTTTTATAAGTGTATAATCTACTCTTTGGAATTTTCAACATCAAATTATGAGCTTTACTTTTAGAATTATAAAATTGAATAGACTCTTCTCTTGCAACAACTAAATTCTTTCTTTGATCTTGTAAAACATCAACACAATGAATGTCAGCACCCATTTTTTCTTCTAACATCTTATCTGGATTACCTTGATTTCTACCCGTAGTTGGAATGGTAAATATTTTAGAAACGGTGGAAACAAACAGCAAAGAAGCATCTCTGAAGTGAACATCAGTAATTGGGTCTTGACTTTCATAAACTTGTCTTTGTCTTGAGCCTCTATCATGCAATAAATCGCCCCTAACTAAAATAACGGTACCATTTGCAAAACCAAATGCTAAAATTGAGAAATCAACAGAACTGGCAAAACAAGTCAAAGGGTAATTATTAGACCCATTAGTGACTTGACATAACGTATGATAGTCAGAATTAAAATCAACTCTTTGAAAATCCATTAGCTTCTTCAAGTCCCAGAGTTTTAAAGCTAATGGAAAACCTTGTTTTTCAGCTATCGAACATAAGAACCCATTGCCTCCACCTATATCAATATATTTCAATTTCGTTATTGTCCAGCCTGAATCATACGCTTTAAATTGGTAAACTAAATTAAAATCTTCTCCTATTAATTTAATTGTTGATCTTCCCGTTGATATTATTAAGTGCTCTGGAGAAGAACAGATGGCTGATATTGTTGGGTCTGAGTATAGAGCATCTGGAGATCCGTAATATGGGTCTCTTATAGGCAAACAATCAAAGAATGGAAATTGCCTCCAAGATGATAATGACATTTTGATTTTATGTCAATTTGTTGTTGTAAGGGGTATTAGATGTGGAAATCGAACTCTCATAGAGTAAATACGTGGATACAGGCAGAAGAACTACACAAAAAACGAAGGAGGGCGTGCGCAACTCTATTATTTCGAAATTCCGAAGATTGGCCAGACTGACTATAAAGGATCAACCAAAACAATTTCATTGTTCAAGAATCAAATTGGAAAGGGTCTGGTACAACTAGATATATTAAAGCTACAGCAAATGGAGAGCTTACACTGGAGCTTGGGAACGGGACCCATCCGTACACCAGTTGACAGCTCACTTTCCCGTCAAAAGAGGTTTTGAAACATCTGTGAAGCACTTTGCAGACCAAATAGTCATCAACTAAAGAAAAACTACTAGAGTTTAAGTATATTAAGGATACTTATATAATGAATTGAGATAACCCTTTTTTTCCTTGTCAGAAGACAATTCGTAAATCATCACCATCAAAGGTCAAAGACAAGAATCCAAGATATAAAATACAACATGATTCATAGAAGAACTACAAGTTTAGGCTCTTTTCCAACTACATACGCAACATCATCGGTCTATTCATCACCTAGATCTCAACCTTCCATCAACGAATCATACATAACTGATTATTCTTCAAAAAGAAAATCCAGTCCAACTATAATGCAGTTAGACTCGCCTTCTCCGATTGAAGATTATTACCAACCGAAAGAAGCCAACCCATATTCCAGTTCACTCTGGTATTATTTAAGGGGTGATAATGGTGAAGAAATCAAGGACATGCAAAAGAAAACAAGAAATAAAAGAAACTTGGAAATTCAAATTCTTGATCCTAAAAACCAACATTTTCAAGAAGGTAGCCCAGCTAAAAGATTTAGTCCTGCAGCTCGGAGTAATGGTTTACTAAGAGATTTTGAAATTCCCGAAACTTCTAATCCTCCCTCAGCTTTGATTCCTAGTTATGAAACTTATTATTCACCTCATAGTTCAATTGGTAGACTTCTATCTGAAGAAAAGAACTATTTAGGTATCCTTAGACAATATGAAGTTTTGATCCAGTCATTCAATGCATTTCTAAGACAAAATTCAATCATTATGAAGAAAAGTGATATTAATACTTTATTTGGTAATCATAGAAATATGATTAGTGTGATTGAACTATTTCTCGAAAAAATAGCGGTTAGAGCAGCAGATGAAGCAGGCAGAGATCAAGTTATCTGTGATTACGTTAATAGACTAAGTTTTGTTTATGCATCTAATATTCAGTCTACTTCTAAAAGATTTCAATTATTAAAATCAATCAAATATGATTCTAGATTTGAAAGATGGGACAATTTAGCTAATTTCAATGAGAATTTTATAGTTGATAAACTAATTTTAAGACATATAGAATCAATATGCAATTATCTAATTAGCGTTGATCCAACTGAATTCAAATTAGTAACTAATAAGTTAGACAATTTAGCAGAACAAAGCAAACAATTGCAGAAATTAAGCAGAACAGTCTCACCAAATGAATTAGAGTTAGTGATGATTGATATTCCATCAGCTTGGAAAAAAGAGAACAAGAATAAATGGCACGAGATTTGTAAAGAAGAACAAGAATACCAAGTGACAAGTTATTTATTTCATCAATTTAAAAAGTCAGGATCAGATTTCAAAACCATTGTGAATCAAATGAATAAACAAGTTTCTGTAATCAAACAATCTAACTTTGTTAATAAGAAATTGGCATCTACTTTTAATCTATATTCAAGCAAACTAGAAATAGATAAACATGAAAATTCAGACGACTCCATCTGTATGACCCCAAAGACATTGTTGTTTATGGAAAATTCAATACAGTCTGCATATCAACTGTATTCCGAAAAGGTGGGAGTTAATCTAATTTTGATTCAAGATGAAATAGATAGTTTTGAGAAGTCCATCAAACAAAGAACAGAAGAAATGAACGAGTTAAACGTTGGTATTAAGATGAAGTTTAAGAAACTGTTGAAGAAATCATATCACATGGAACGTGAACTGAGAGTAGAAGAGTTATTCAAAATTTGTGAATTTATGAAACTTCAGAAAGAGTTCGTAGAACTGCTGTTTATGAAGTTTTGGATGTTCGTTGCTCGTTACTTGGGGATTTTAAAGGGCCCAGCCGGTGCCAGTGAGAATTGCAGAGAGATCATTGAAGAGTTCTTCAGACTACGGATGGTGAACGGCAACCTTGTAGCCGGTGCCCAAGCTGGAGGCAGGGCTCGAGTCAGAGTGCTGAAGCTGTTTGAGTAAAACTGGAAACGTTGGAAACTGGAATGCTTCCACGCACCTTGTGCGATTTTGACATGTTTAACGTTGACCGATCACAACACTCTTTTTAATTAATTCTATCTTTATCTTCATATCTACCACCCTAAATACGATACATAGAATACCATCAATACCATCAATACCTCTATCGACGCCTCTATGAACGACCACACGTACGTATAACTCCCCACTCTCCATCTCAGGCTCGATGCTCTACTTACTAACAAACCAACAACGTCAGCCTCTACTCTCTTTCCCAGTATCTCAAGTCTGTGGACTGCCAGGACTATCTGGAGACATTTGTGGATAATGACATCTCTCCTGACTTAATTCCGCAATTGGATAAGTCTGCATTGAAGGAGATTGGGGTCACCAAGGTGGGCGATAGACTCCGTCTCTTGATTCTTGTTCAGTTGTTGAATTTGGAAAAACTCCGGTCTATGGTCCCTGTAGGAGACATGGTTTCTTCCATCACCACTTCTGCTTTAACTTTGAATCAGGTTGAAAACACTGTTATTGCAAAACAACAAACTGCCTTAACTCCAGGGACTACACCAACTGCAAAGGACTTCAAAGATGTCGTCACTATCATCTCACAGGACGGAAGATCCTATCAAATCAACATATCAGGCTGCTTCAATTCAACTGCTATCAAAACTAAAGCTTTAAAGAAAATTGGTCTAGTCACTGACTCTCCAAAAACTCAGGATTGGTCTGCCTTTTATATAGATAACAAAACTGGCCAACCTCACTTGATGTTTGATGTTGAATTAACTACAGTTTGCCATTCGGCAGACAGAGAAGAAAGAGGTAGAATCATATTGTGTAAGACTGGTGAAGAACCTTCTTATGAAGCACTCCAAATGTCTAATAAATTAAGTCACTTAAAATACAACAATGAGCATTTAATGAAAAATATTATGGGTCAAAGACCTCCAAGTCAAATTATTTCAAGTAATCTAGGTGAATATTTCCCAGAAACTGGTACTTCTAAATTGAAAGAAGTTCTGAGAAATTCCGTGAGGGTTTCAGTCTATGGGAATAAGGCATTACAACAACAGCTGGCACAAGGTGGTGATATTCGTGAAAGTATCGCAACTGCTAGAAATTCAGTTTATTCAAATTTATCAACTTTTAGTAGACCTTTATCGATGGTTAGTTCCATTTTGAGTTTGGGGGTTGGCGTGCCTGCTTCCGGTAATCAGACAATTGGTGAAGTGTTATTAAACAATTCTAATGCTGTTGATACTATTAAAGATGATCTAAGTCTGCTGAGCGAAGATGCTGATTCTAGAACAATACATAGTGTTGAGTCTTTAGGTAAAGCTTCGCAACATTCAGCTACATCGATTCATTCACCTGTTGCTGCTGCTGTTGCTGCTATTCCTGTTTCTGCTATTCCTGTTTCTGCTATTCCTGTCGCTGCTGCTACTACTACTGGTGCTGCCGTTAACCCTGGTACCGTTAAGAGGGTTTCCAAAAGACCTAACTCAATTATTGAATTATTAGAAGATGGTGAAGATGAAGAAGATTTCTTTGATTCTTCAGAAGAAGTAGTTAGTAATTTATCAATGGGCTCAAGGGAAGGTCCTTCTGTCTGGCACAAAGGTTCTAAAATTGGACAAGGTTCGTTCGGTACGGTTTATTTAGGTTTAGATGGTATAACAGGTGCCTTAATGGCTGTTAAACAAGTTGATTTACCGAAATCTTCAACTGAGAATTCCAAAGTCAGTATGATCAATGCACTAAAGCAAGAAATGTCTTTATTGAAGGAATTAAATCATGAAAATATTGTTAGATATCTAGGCTCTTCTTCAGATGCCCAAAGATTATACATTTTCTTAGAATACATTCCTGGTGGCTCAGTTAGTTCTATGTTAAACACATATGGTCCTTTCGAAGAACCGCTAGTTAGAAATTTCATTACACAAGTTTTGATTGGTTTGAGATACTTACACGGTGAAGGTATCATTCATAGAGATATTAAAGGCGCTAACATTTTAATTGATATTAATGGTACAGTTAAAATCAGTGACTTTGGTATTTCAAAGAAAATTCCAGATGCAGTTACTGATGACACTAATTCCCCAAGCACACCTAAAGCATCTAAAGAGAAAGAGAGTAATAAGAAAAAAAGAGCTTCATTGCAAGGTTCAGTTTACTGGATGGCACCAGAAGTTGTCAAGCAAATTGCCTACACTGATAAAGCCGATATTTGGTCGGTTGGTTGCTTGATTGTCGAAATGTACACAGGTAAACATCCATATCCTGGTTTCTCACAAATGCAAGCTATTTTCAGAATTGGTACGTTAACGTTACCTGAGGTTCCTCAAAGTACTACTGAGACTGCCAAAGACTTCTTAGCTATGACTTTTGAAACTGACTACACTAAAAGAGCCAGTGCTTCTGATTTATTGAAACACCCTTTTATTACTCCTTTAATTACTCGTAGCCCTACTTCTACACAAGTTCAAGCTTAATTATTTTAGGGTTAAAGTTTACGTTTTTACATTTTTCACACTTTTACACTTTTACACTTTTACACTTTTACACTTTTACATTGTTTTTCTTATTACTTTTTTGTTTTTGTTTTCATTTACTACCATCATAGCTTTTCTTTGCTGATCTATTCATTCATTCATTCGATTTTTCTTCTCTGTCTCATATACTATTTTACTAGTTTACGGTTTTTTTTTTTAATTCTGCTTGCTTCGTTGCACCTTTTCAGTATTGATTAGAATATTTATGCTTCGCTTTTTTTTTCTTTTATATATATGTATTTTTCAAAAACAAAGTTGCAAACAATCAAAGTTTCATTCATATTTGAGTCTGTGTAAATATAGCAACAGCTAGGCCGAAAGGGTAAGCCAAACAAACAACAACACAGTGCAGTAACTTTCTTATAGTCTTAAGTATAGAAAATAAATTAGTAAATACAAACAAATATATAAAGAGAAAAGAAAAAAAGCTGAAAGTACAAATGGCATTAAATTAATTATAAGTTCAAAACAAAAACAAAAGGAGAGAGAATGTAGTATAGTATCGCTCAACTACATGCATGCAATTATAAATATGCAATTTTGATAACAAAAAGAAAAAAAGACAAACCTGAAGTAAAAAGAAGAAAGAAAGAAAGAAAGAAAGAAAAAGCAATATGATTACGAATTTAAACCATTGTTTCTGGGGTATCACCAACAGAAGCTTCTTCGTTTGCGTTCTCGTTAATTTGGCCCTGACTACCATCTTCTAACAGCAAAATTTTCTGTTGTTCTTTGCCTTGACTAGACTGAAATGAAGGATCAGTATTACTATTAATATTAACATTATCAACATCAACTAATTCATCATTCGTTCCGATTATACTATTGATTAATCCACCATTATTCAAGACAAAATAACCGTGACCCAGAACAGATCTTTTTTCACCTTCATTTCTAAACAATCCGGATCGTAATGACTCTAAATCGAAATTAGAATGTGGGAACTCACCGAGGCTGAATCTTCGTTTTGGTTCTACTGATTCGACTCCTGAATAGTTCCCAGTTTCATTTTCGTGTTCGTTGTTGCTTGCAGTAGTGTTATATATCAGTTTTCTTGGAGTGAATGATGACGATCTCGGGTTGTAATATGATGAACCAACTTCCGGACTTTGATATTCAGAGTAATTGTTATAATCAGGTTGTAAAGGGGAGCTGATAGCATCGTAAGTTAAAGTTGATGCGGTTGATTCATCCGATACTCCGGAAGAAATTAGAGGAGTTAATTGTGAACGTGGCTCGAGCCAATGTGAATGGCCTTTAGTTTTATTTCTTGTTGGTGGAGAGGGACAAGGAGAAACATCAGCAGATAATGGATTACGTGCTAACTCTGGGGAAGATTTAGATGATTGAAGCAGAATTCCCATTTGAGTGGTAGGGTCTGTTGAAGGGAAGTGAGATGGCGACAGAGGCTGGGGTTGCTCGTCTGCAGACAGTATGGATGATGGTGTTCTAGATAATGCTCGGATATTCTTATTATTGTTGCTAGCGTGACTAGTTGTTTTGTTCAGTTGAATGCTGGGTATGATGTTGTTTGAAGTAGTATGATGTAGTCTATTAGGGGTGTTATTGAGTGATGAGTTAGTCGTAACTGTAAATGGACTATTATCGGACTGATCAGATCTAATTCCACAAATAAAGAAAACGCCAGAGAACGTAAAAAATGCACCCAATAAAAACACAGACATTTGTAAAGGAGTTTTCTCAGAAAAGTCACGAAACACAATAGTTGAACAAATTAAAACTGAAGACGTGAAAAAGACAAAGTGAATTGGAACAACAGTCGTAGCATTTGCAACAGCCAGGCATTCATTTAAATATTTGATTTGTAAGACTGAAGTGAAAATTATAACAAATAATAAAGCATAAGATCTATAATTGGTTATTATTTTATCAAATGGAGCAAATTCCACTATTGAAGAAAGTAATTTGGTTGAAGTTGCAGTGTACGAACCAACGATGGCCACGATTGTTAAATTCGACAAGATGTATTTGATTGTTCTCTTTTTATGCTTTTCTTGTAGTAGTGATAAGGAGGCAATCAGAACTAACACTACGGTAGCTGTAGCAATCACATAAATTAAAGTTGATTCAGTAGTGACTATTGAATCAACGTAACTGAAAGGATCTTTTATGGGTTCAACATCTTGACTTCTATTCATTGAAGATGAAATCATTAAAACAACGCCAAAAGCACATAAAAAAGTTCCAACGATGTTCATAACACCAATTTTCTCATGGAACAGTACGGGAGCAACAAACGTTGAATTTGATATAATCGTGACGACACCTAGTGGAGCAACTAAACTAACTGGGGCCAACCCATAACTAACAAAATTACCTATTTCACCTAAGCTCATCAAGATAAACCCCAGCTGCCATTTGAAGCTCTTGTAATATTGTTGACTTGAGTTGATTCTTGCAGATGATGATGCCAAGTCGAGATGAGCAGATTTCTGAATGTTTAAAGAGACTGATATCAATAGATTACCAGCTATGGAAAGTATTATTCCTAACGTGGTGTAACTGAAGGGTATCTTGAACATGGCGGAGGGACTGTGAGTAAGGAACAGATTTCAGATTGGAATGAACTGGTGGACTCACCAGTATCTTTTGGATTATTGTCAGAATTAGCAAGAAACACGGTGTTGCAAGGATACCACAATGGACCGGCTACGAACAAACACCAGTTACCACCGTATTTATGTTTGTGCTACATAAGCCTAGAGGCGACCAAAATGCGACAACACATTTGTTGCTTCACGTGATATTGTATCATGACTATGTCACGTGTAATACAAGGCACTTATTTCCGAATATGGAAGGACAAAACCACACCCTTGACACTCTTATCAGTACCATACAGATCAAGCAAGGACTGGCTGAGAGTATTGAGTAAAGGACGTCCAAAGAAGGGTTTACTTGTACAATAAACACATTTACAAGCTGCCAGTGATGTAAGGCGACTATAGATTAGAAGAGGATAAGATATATAGACTATAGAACTGAAAAAATTGGAGTGTAATCTCCAGAAAAAAGCGTTTTCTGTGCACTTAATAGAGGGACGTTATTGTGCAATGTAGATACCGCATTACCGTTTACTTCTTCCTGATTTGTTCTGATTAAGCTCCCGTACCTTATCGCTTTGCCGGTTACAATTGATTTATTTTCATCCACATCCTATATATACTTCCAGCTTCTGTCTAGATCTAGTTAAGGTTTCGGCTGCTTGTTCTGTTCTCTGGAATCTGGATTCGAGTCATCGACTTATTACGTCTGCTTTCACAACGACACCCACTTTGCTAATAGTTGTTTTTATTTCTATTCATCTTCTTTTGAATTGCTCACTCTAAAAATTTTTTCATTTCATTTCATAGCATTTTAAGTCACACAGTCTAATATGTCGTCTTTTAAAGAGAATCAAGAAAACATTGAATCGGACCAACTTCGGAACAGGGACACTACTACTCAACAAAGAAAGAAAAGAAAATATTCAAGAAATGGTTGTAAAGAGTGCAAAAGAAGGAAATTGAAGTGTGATGAAGGTAAACCTCACTGTTGGAATTGTCTGCATTTAAGTAAAGAGTGTCTTTATGAAAAATTAATCAAGTTCACTGACACCAGAACTTTCACCATTCAATCAACCAAAGGTTCTAATAATGGTAAATTCATAGATCTGCAAACTAAAGCAAGACTGAAAAAAAAAAACACGAAGAAAACTGAACCTCCCTTTACAGCATCTACATCAACTTCTACTTCCAATTCCACTTCAGCTAGCACAACTAACGTTAATAATGGTAATCAAATCAAGAAGCCCGAACTCATTACAAAGCCTAGCCCGGTTAACAAACCCCTTGATTCCTCTAATTCTCCTCTTAATTCTTCCACATCTACATTTGGAAACCCAATATCATTTGGAAGCTCAAACCAACTTCCTATGATGCAAAACCCTCCAGAATCCTTTGACTCGTCTTCTCATGGACGGCAACCTACAATAGCTTCATTGTTAACTCCAGTTACTTCTTTACTAGATCCTGATATGCATGAATCTATGAATTTTGATTTCTCTCCGAATACTAAAGGACCTGGTTCAAATAACTCTGAAATTATTGATAATATTTTTACTGATGCTAATACTCTGATTACAGATTTAAATGGCTTAATTAAAAGCTTTGATTTTGATTTTCCATTAGCTCAAACATATGATCATCTCAACAATGATAATCAAAAAATTCCGACTACTGATATTCCTGAAGTTAACTTAAACGCTAAACCTCCATATGATGGTATATCTCCAACTAATTATTCAGTTAATTCTAATGAAACTCCTCTAGAAGAAGAGCTGGATAATTCAAATGAAGAATATATCAAATCGTTGACTAAATCATTAAGTAAAGATTATAAATTATATTCACCTAGTGCAATTTCTAGTTTATCATATAACACTGCTATGCAGAGGTCAGCTACCGATAATACAATACTGGAAGGGACTAGTGCTACTAATGATGCTAAAACCATGACGAGAAGCTCTTCATATAATCGTCGTTATCAAGTTTCTCCATCTACTGTCACTCGTTCAAGTCAGCTTTTTGATTCTCAAAGCCACCAGAAGCAACAACAACAACAACAACAACACCAACAACACCAACAACAACAACAACAACAGCAAACTAAGAAAATTTTGCCTGCTTACCCGCCTCCTTCATTTTCTATACTATCATCTCCGTCTAGTGAAAGGTTTGAATACTTATTTGCTTTGAATAATTCAATTTCTCAAAATGATTTAGTTGGGTTGGCTAATTTTTTCCAATGGTCTGTCACATCATCTCATATTAATTACCTGAAGATCTTCATAACTAAAATTCAAATGAATTTATTACCATTCACAACTACTTTTCTGCATAATTCTATTGTCAACTGTTTCTTATTACAAGCGAAGAATTCACCTCATTTATTATTTGCACTATTAGCTATAGCAGCAAGATATGAAAGTGATCAAGCAAGCAAATTAAAAACTTCAGAAGAATCAAACAAAAAGATCAGATACCATAATAAGTTTAGAGAGCATTATGTTAAATCATGTTTGAAATCCTTGGATGCGATTTTTGATTCCAAACCTAAAATTTTAAATAATATAGAATCATTATTAATGACGATCTTAATTCTAGCTTCTGATTATTCTGCTTCTACTGGTTCGCAATGGAGAGCTCATTTAAGGGGTGCTAAAGATTTACTCATTAAGTATTGTAAATTCAAACCCATTTCTTTAGAATTAGCAATTATTAATGTTTGGTTTTATTCAATGGAAACATTAGCTTGTTTAACTGTTCCTTCGGGTGGTACTATACATGATTTTGATGAATTACATAATTTTTTATCAGTTGTTAAAAGTGATAACGATAAAGTTGGCTTAACTTTAAAGAGATTCCAATTTTTGTATCCAGGACATTATTCTGAAGATAAGGATTCTCCAGATAAGAAGAGTATCATATTGGGTGAAAATGCAATTGAAAGTGATAGAAAGCTAATGAAGTTCACAAGCTTCAATCTATATTTGGGTTTCAATGACGATATAATGGAAATTAACAAAGAAAGTGTATTAGTTATAGAAGCTTTGAAATCATTTGACTTGCTAGATGGACCATCCCCAAAAAATAGATCATCCTGGCATCCTACAATGCTAAAAATACTGAATGCGCAGGGACAAGTCCAGTCAAATCAACTATTGAAAATGATGACGATAATAAACAAAGCTAGATCATTCACGTTAATCACAAATGAAGCACCATATCGTATACCCATTAATTCGGCATATCATCCTTTGAACACAAATGGATATCATTATAATAACCCAACGGGTGAAAATTTGGTAATGTCATGTTACATTCATAATACGAATCCATTAACTTCATCTACCAATGATTTTGAAAATTGGTATAGTTGGTTTGATTTATCTCAACAGTTATTCGTCGATGCTTCATTCTTAAAATTGTTAACTATGAGTCGTTGTTTTAATGAATATGGATTGAATATTAAAAATCATTTGATTCAAGATGTTGTTGAAAGAATGTTGTTAGGCTTAAGCTCATTAGTTCAATTAAATGGTCAATTAACGAAAGAAGATTTGGATATTTTAGATGCTTATTATAATAATCTCGATGATGATGTTTCATCTAAATATAGTGCTCCTAGTGGGTCATCATCTGAAGTTGAAGTGGACAGTTCAAAATCGTCAGCAGATGAACTTGATAGTGATGCTGGTAAGCCCAATAAAACCAAACAAACAAAAGAGGAACAGATATCTGATGGACAAGAAAAAGAAGAAGAAGAAGAAGAAGATGATGATGATGGTGAATTGGACCATAAAGATAATGAAGAGGAAAATTTGAAGATCCATAAAGAGTCTAAATTAGATACAATGGTTAGCTCAGATTCGTCAAAACCAAAGGATGAAAATTCACCGAGTTTGATTCCAAATACAAGTACAATTTCAAATTCTAGAAAAGATACTTTGATTATTAATTTTGACAAGTATTTATATTATCAATTTGATAATAGATTGGTCATGGTTCAATGGCCTCTTTTGTTATGTGGCTTATGTTGTTATTTGCCTAGACAGAAGTTAATTATAGACTGTTGTTTTAATGCGTTGATTAATTTTGGTGTTGGATCTGGTGAGATTTCATTGATAAAGTTGAAAAAACTTTGGAGTTTACAAAAGCATGGTGCATTTGATTATGATAATCATGATTTATTTAACGATGAAAACGATTATGTTCCTTTCAGTTAGGCTTTAGTTATTTTTATTTAGTTCCTTTTATAAACTTGTATTTATTTATTATTTTTTATTTCTTTTTTTAATTTAGATTTCAGTTATCTTTTCTTTACCTCCAAAACAAAAGGCTTAAAAAGACTTGAAAAAATAAATTAATATGATAATAGCAATTGATACTCTTTAAAAAAAATCTACAACCAGGTATTTAATATACAAAATAATACAGAGAAAAATTAATAAAACAAAGCAGCATAAAAAACATATTTAGGGAATTATATAACTCAGTATACAAGTTCACCTTGTCTAGCCTCCTCTTTCTTCGTTATCCAATATCTTTGTTTTTCTTCAACATCATCCATCTCGCTTTCTCTATTTAATTTATCGATTATGAGTTGTTCTTCGTCAGTGGTAAGATTCTGTAAATCAGGTGGAATCTCCTGCATCGCTACTGATGGTGCCCCTCTTAAATATCTTATATTTTCTAACAATCTATTTTTCAGATCTTCCAAATATTTCTTCGAATTTTTGTTGTCTATCCTATCACCTAAATTCGGATGTAAAGAATAATCAGGTTGGAAAAAATTTCTGAAAGGTAACTCATCTGGTAATTTAGAAGTTAATTGGGAATTAGTCATAATACTAGTTTCATAACACCACAATCTACTAACATTTCTTGGGGTGTAACCACCACCACCAACAACCAGCATTGGTATTCCATAACTTTTGACAAATTTAACACATTCACCATGAGCTTTAATATTTAAATTAAAACAGCCCAATCTATCACAGCCCAAAGAATCGGCACCACATTGTTGAACGATAGCTGTAGGTTTAAAAGTTGTTATAACAGGTTCCATGATGGATTTAAACAGTCTAACATAGGATTCATCATCAATACCATCTTGTAATGGGACATTTAAAGCGAAATGTTTACCCTTACCAACACCAGTCTCATCATAATTACCAGTACCAGGGAAAAACTCACCGTTATATTTATGGAATGAAACAGTCATAACTCTATCAGTCAGATAGAAAGCTTCTTGGACACCATCACCGTGATGCAGATCAATGTCGATATATAACACTCTAGGATGGACTCTAAGTAAGTTCAAAATGGATAGAACAATATCATTAACATAACAAAATCCACTTGGTTCATACTTTTTAGCATGATGTAAACCTCCAGACCAATTAATTGCAATATCACTCATACCATTAATCAATTTTCTTGATGCATCTAATGAAGCACCCGCATAAATTTGGCAATAATCAGACATCCCATCAAAGACAGGACAATCATCACCAATATTAAATTTCTTAAGAGAACTTGAAAACTTACTAACGTTGTCTGGAGTAACGGATTCAAGAAATTTGATATAGTCACTGGAATGGAACTCTGCGAGTTCTTCGTTTGTTGCTCTTCTTGGTTCGTATAAGTCCATTTGTTGGTATAATTTGTAAGCTATCACCAAATGATCAGTCAACATCAACCTAAACGGCTTCATTGGATGCCTCACTCCGTAATGATATTGGGACACATCTGGATTGTAATGGTAAGAGACTCTAGGGTTGTAACCAAGTCCATCAAATGTGTTTACTATGGGTTCATAGAAAGGTGTTTTTTCGTTTGTTTTGCGGTCATTTGAGAACGTTGCATCTTCATCTAGCCAGTACGACATTTTTGAGTGGTGTTTCAGGCGTATATGATACCGAAGTTGACTAGTAAGAGCGGTAACCCAGGAAAAGTAAAACTGTTTAAAGATGGTCAAAAGTTTTGACTTTTCAACTCAGCAATTGATGTTCGCTCTTTCAAATATTTGTATTTGTATTTCAGGTATCTGTCCCCGAATATTACAACTTACAACCTACAGCCTACTGCAAATGACAAATTTTGAGGCGGAATCTCCTGTTGTTATCTCATATCAGGATCTTCTTAAAGGTATTGCTATTCCAGAAGAGGTCCTGAGTAGAGCGTTTGGACCTGATTCCCTTGGTATCATCGTTGTTAGAGATCTTCCAAAGGAGTTCCACCAACTAAGAAAAGACACTTTACTACAAGCCACTTATTTAAGTAAACTTCCCAAGGAATCTTTAGACAAGTTGGAATCTCCAGAAGGATACTACTTAACCGGTTGGTCTTTGGGTAAAGAAAAACTAGCTAATGATCAATACGATTTGTTGAAGGGTTCCTACTATATCAATTGTGCATTTTACAAAGATCCGGCACTGGAAGGCCCAACTAAAGAAGAATGCGAAGAGTTTAAAGATTATCCAGCCAATACTACATGGAACAAATGGCCCAACGAAGATGAAAAGAAAGAATTAGATAGATTCCAAACCAACTGTAAGAGATTGATCAATTTAATTGTCGACGTTAGTCTGTATGTCTCGAAAAACTGCGATAGTTACTGCATTAATAACATTAAAGATTACAAAAGTGGTTATTTAGAATCGATAGTTAAGAATTCTACTACATCTAAAGCCAGATTATTACACTATTATGCGCAAACAGCAGGACAAGTTGCCCAATCTGAAAGTCAAGATTGGTGCGGTGAACATTGTGATCATTCCTGTTTGACTGGATTGACGTCGGCTATGTTTTTAAAAGAGGATGGTGACAAAGTTGAAATCTTACCAGGAAATCCAGATCCACAGGCTGGACTATACATCAGAAACAGACACGGAGAACACGTGAAAGTGAATATCCCGGTTGACTGTTTGGCCTTCCAGACCGGTGCTTCTCTAGAAGAGGTGTCTTCTGGTCAATTTAAAGCTGTTTCTCATTATGTGAAGGGTACTAACATGCCTTTGATTAGCAGAAACACGTTGGCGGTCTTCTTGCAACCATCCATGGGAGACAAGGTAAATCATTCGGAAACGTTTGCTCAGTTCTCGGATCGTGTGTTAAAAGGCAACCACTAATTATATCGATCTATATATCTATCTATATATCTATCTATATATCTATTTATTCTTATTTATCTATTTATTAATCTCTTTAGACCGTTCATCAATGATTGTAATCTGTTATTATTGTTAGTTTGATAAAAAAAAACGAGCGAGCGACTTGAACTGAAAATCGAAATCGTTTCGAGTGGCAAAACACTCTAACGACCATCTCTTTCTGTTTTCCAACTATCACCAAATCCACACCTCTAGTTCGTAATGTCAGGTATGTCAATGTCAATGTCAATATAGTCCAGCTCGATTTTTCATTTAGAACTCATACTAACCCCTTTGCCTTCCCAATGCCATAGGTTCCGCCGGTTTCGATAGACACATCACTGTTTTCTCTCCAGAAGGTAGACTATACCAAGTCGAGTATGCCTTCAAAGCCATCAATTCAACAAATATATCCTGTATAGGTATAGTTGGAGAAGACTCCACTGTGTTCATTTCCCAGAAGAAAATCCCAGATAAGTTATTAGATTCCTCTACAATTTCATATATTTTCAATATCTCACAACATGTTGGTATGTTGGCAACTGGATCAATAGCTGATGCTAGATCGTTAGCAATGAGAGCCAGATCTGAAGCAGCAGAGTTTCAATATAAAAACGGGTATGAAATGCCTGTTTCCGCAATTTCTAAAAGAATGGCTAATTTAGCTCAAGTGTACACTCAAAAAGCTTATATGAGACCAATGGGTGTTTCGCTAATGTTCATTGCCGTTGATGACGAAGATGGACCAAGTTTATTCAAAACTGATCCTGCTGGTTATTTCTTCGGTGCCAAGGCCACTGCCACTGGTCCAAAACAACAAGAACTTACAACTGCTTTAGAGAGAGCCTTGAAAAAGAAGAAGGAAGGTACTAAAGTTATTGCTAAAGGTGATTGGACTAAAGTTGTGGAGTTTGGTATTATTACTTTGAGTAATACATTAAGTACCGAATTCAGAAAAAACGATTTGGAAATTGGTATCGCTACAAAAGATGGTTTTAGATCCCTGACCCCAGAGGAAATTGATGAAAGATTGGTGTCTATTGCTGAACAGGATTAAATTTAGATTAGTGTTTTGTATATTCTTTTAATTAAAGCTTATTTCATTGATGTCATCTATTAGTATTGCTAGTAACTGAGTAAAGATTCAAACAATATGCTTTTTGTATCTGTTTGTTTAAAACAACAGAATAAGAGAAAGAGAAAATCATACATAATACAAACATATAATGTATAAGAACAATAAAATTATAATTATACATAATTAGAATCTAAATGGTAATATTAAAAATAAAGGAGATAATAAACAATTATATTATCTCATGACTTATATCTTCTTTTATATAGATCAGAAAACATAAGGAATAAATAAATAAGGACATTCTTTTTTATATCTAATCCAATCTTCACCATACTTCTTCTCACACTTAGCGATATCCCTCATAGTTCTGTGAATCAAAACAACAAAGAAGAAGGCTGGATAAAACCAAGGGAAAATAGATCCAAACCCGCAAATAAAAGACCAGGTTGAAGCTTGGATCCAATCAGCAGTGTAATTGATCTTTCTAGCATATCTGATCCAACCATCAACTAACAAAGTAGAACCATTGGCACACTTGATGTATTTTGGATCCTTTAAAACTTGATAAGGTAAAAATGGGAAACTTTTTCTGATTTCAGTATCACCGGCTAAGATCTTTCTGAAAGAGTTCTTTTGACCATTAGTAGTATCAAAGAAATAGTAAGCAATAACTAGCACACAAAAGCACGCTCCAGTGTACCATCCAGACCAGTTATATTCTGATGGATCATGATAGAATAAGAATAAAGTGCCTTGACAATAAGTGTAAGGAACACCAGCAATATTCCAAAAGATCAACATGAAACCAAATTTTTCATAAGCCATATCCCAGGTTGGAACAATTAATTCTTCGCCTTTAGAGCAAGCATTAGCGTAAAGGTAATGAGCAAACAAGATAAACCAAGCCTGTGGAGAAACCTTGCCATACTCTTCTTGTTGTTTCAAAACTAATCCTAAAGACATGAAAAATAAAGTGTACCATGGCAATCTGACTTCAAAAAACATTTTCAAATCGATGATACCGATTCTTGGATTCAATGGAGCACCCATAAACATATCATAAATGTGAATACCAGTCATTCTATGATAATCCTTACTAACATACATAGTGTAGAGGTAAAGGCCGATGGAGAAAGCAAACCCGCAAAAGATAGCAGAGGACATAATTTCACCAAAATTATCTAAAATATAATACAACTTGAAAATTCCAGAATAGTGTAAAGTCAATGCCAACACGATATTAGTGTAGAAGGTAGTATAAGCATTACAGAAATAAGGTAACTGTTTATTATCCAGATGCTTTAGAGGTTGACCTTTAGTCCAAACGCCAGGTAAAGTAACATAGAAAATACCTTGGACGATAATAAAAGTACCAAAAAATAGAGCCGATTTGGTGGAAGGAATACCATAATCTAAGAAATATTGGAATAATTGTTGTAAGAAATCAGACCAAGTTTGATCAGCAGTTGGCCAAGCCGGTTTACCATCGTAGAATCTAGCAGAGATCCACATATAGTACATTAGCAAAGGGAATCCAACCATCATCCCCAGAGCACCAACGGGGCCACCAAACTCGAACCCTAACTCTTGGGCTTCAGCATTATTGTTGTTGCTAGTTGATGATGATGTAGAAGCTATTAGCGGTTGTTGTGAAGCAGAATCTTCGGCAGTCATCTTGGATTCACCTGCTGTTGTTTTGGGAAGATTTTCCACTTGTTTGACCATGTCAGGATCGAAAGGAGGGAGGAAATCTTGGGTATTTAAGTGATCTGTGATTTCGTTTCTGATGCATCTCCAATGATGACCAGGGAGTATTTTGTTTACCAATCCACAAGATTCAAGATCTAAACGAGCGAGGAACGAGGAACTTACGGAACGAGTCGATGATCATCCCGAGTTTAATCGCTTCCGAGTTTTTACTGAATGTAGATAGACGCCTGAAGGCTAGTAAACACAAAAGAAGGAGTATTATATGTATAAAGACAAAGGAGTATATATGATAATATGATAATAAAATGAGAACAAAACTATATAATCTGTCACTTAATATAGTAAAAAAATGCAATAATTTGGAAATGGGGCAGCATAGTGGAGACTGGAAAGTAAAAAACACTTCAAACAAAACAACCAACACAGAAGATAAAACAAGGAATCATATTATATCAATTAAAAAAATACTGCATAGCTGTTAAGTTTTCAAAACAAAAAAAGAGTATAAAAAAGGGTGAGTTTGATTATTAAAACAAAACATAAAAAAACAAGAGTAAAAATAAAATACAAGATGAATGAAATTGATCAATCAATCATTCAAGGGTTCCAGTTATAATACAAATAATAGTAAAATGAGGACGATGAGTAAAAAATTATTGTTGAAAATACCTGTTGTAAAGGGGAGTGGATAATGGATAGGGGTAACAAAAAAAACAGTTTAATAAAATATAATAAACCAGAACCTTCAAAACAAAATATGATTTCTCTCAATATAAAACAGGACACACATGATGATGACTTAATGATAACAATGAAACAACAAAACAAACGTGGAAAAAAAGTGAAGAAAATAAAATAATAATAATAATAATAATAAAAAAAACGCAAATGCAAAAATGACGATATATTGATTATTAACAAACTTTAAAAAAATACAAACTTGTAGATTGTTTATGATCAAAAAAAACTAAATTAAAATAATTTTCTCTTTTTCAATAATTAAAAGCTTTCTCTTATATTTATTTTCAGGTCCAAATGTTAGTTGGAAACCCATTAGGAACAGGTGGAGCATGACCATCAAGAGTTGGAACTTGAGGGTGGTGGGAAGCCATATTAGGATGGCCATTACCAGTTGGAGGGCCATTCAAGTTAGTATATGGAAGGCCTGCTGCCGATCCACCTCTGCTAACTAATTTGGATAAGATTCTTCTACCATAAGGAGTGTTTCTAACTTCACCTAAAAATGGTTTTAACAGTTCACTTAATTCTCTAAAACTTGCATCGTCAGCAACGTCTAATGAAGTTTGTAAAACATAATTACCATAAGCATCATGTAATAATAATTTTAAGTTTGTGGTTTCGTTTAACAGTTGATTAATTAATAATGGTGATAAAGTTGGAATTCTTAAAGATTTTTCAATAACATTGGAACCAAATTTATGAGTGGACATTCTAGTCAAGTTACCACTTAAAGCTCTAATAACTAATTGAATAGCACCTTCAGTGTTTGGAATTTTAGAAGGAGCCTCAGGATCATTTTGAGTTCTCAATCTATTTTCTTCCATACTTAAAACATATTGAACAACATAATTACCATAAGGATCAACACTTAACTCAACACAGTTCTCACCAACCTTCAAGCTTAATCTTTCACATTGTTCAGGAGTACCGTGATCAAAACATCTTTGTAAAACACAACAACCATGTCTGTGCTTGGCAATTTTAACACAATTTTCACAAGCGGCATCAAAAATGAAATCACATGAAGCAGGAGGTAATCTTTGTAAACATTTTTGAACAACATGATTACCATTCAAATCCCTACTCAGTAAAACAATATAAGAAGATAAGGAGTTAATGATAATGTTGAATTCAGTGTTAGAACTAATACATTCAACTAATTTCTGTAAAGCTCTGGTACCATGGGGGTCTAAAGCAATTCTAACAAATTGAGAGGAAGCGTTACGAACTAAAATAGTTCTTTGTTCTTCGTTGACTCTTTCTAATAACTTTTGAATTAAGTAATTACCAAATGGGTCAATCATTAATTCAATAACATTTAATTGAATTTCATTGAAAATCTTAGTTGCAGCTTCAGAACCACCAATTTCTAATTGTCTTTGTAAAAATCTGCAACCATGCTGATCTTTACATAAGAAGTAAATTTCATTAACAAAATCAGTTAAAGAAGCATTGATAAATTTAGAGGCATCTTCACCGCGTCTTTTGTTAGAAGAATGTTTTCTGTGAACATTAGCAGTAGCGTTTAAACCTAAATTGGTGCGTTGGTTATTGTTATGTTGTTGTAATTGTTGTTGTTGTTGTTGTTGTTGTTGTTGTTGGGAGATGGTCTGAGAAGACTGATGACGATGAATTTGTTGTTGTTGTTGCTGATTAACTTGTTTATTCAGATCATTGCCACCAAAACCACCAAATGAGTTGTTTCTTTGGTAGCCACCAGCACCACCAAATGGAGAAGTACGTTGAGGACCAGAAATTGATGGATTCATTGGAGGATAATTAACAGTCTGGGAAGAAGGCAATGGCAGAGCAGTTTGGGACGAGCCATTATTGTTGGTATTAACTATACCATTAGAGGAGCCAGCAGAAGGAGGAGGGACCTGGAAATTAGAATAGCCATTATTGAAAGAAGGGCCGCTATTAGAACCACCAAAGCTACCACTGTTATTACTAATACCCATACCGATAGAACCACCAGCAACTGTACCAGCTAACATATCATTAGTTAAAGCAGGATGTAGGGCAGAAATAGCGTTATCAACAGTTTCAGAAGACTTAGGGTTTTGATTTGGAGAAGAACCAGGATAAGTTAATCTTCTTGATGTATCACCCAGTAATGGAGGGCCAAAAGTATTATCTGGGTTAGCAGATGGAGTACGATTATTATTCAATAAGCTTGAAGAAGATGATGAAGAAACGGTACCCTGTTTACGGTTACCATTACCGTTGCCATTGATACTAGCAGCAGCAGAAGATTGGTTGGTAGTAGCAATATCGTACAGAGAATCGATATCCGAAGACTGAACTTGAGGACTGTTACCATTATCACCCGGAAGCATAAAAGGTCCAGCATTAATGAAACCCAGCGCAGAAGTTCTTCTGACTGGAGGAGCACTTGATGGAACATTAACCTTAGTGTTAGAGAATGGGGTACCTTGAGAGTTAAATTGGGAAGAACCACCAAAACCGGAAACGCCGGCATTTGGGGTCAGAGACATAAATTGTTGGTGGCCATTAACGTTACCATTGGCTGAAGAATCAAAGTTTAGGAATTGTTGAGAATTCTTTGGCATAGTCTGGGGAGTTGTGGTCAGTTCAGGCAAAATTGATTGAGAAGCAAATCCACCTAACGAGCCCGAGCCAGACCAATTTGGAGTTCTTGGTTGCTTGGTAGCTGAAACAAAAAAATCATTACCACCTTGATGTTGGTTTGGTAGTAGCAAAGAAGAGGAACGACCTGGGGTGGAAGGCAAAGCAGAAGATTTAACGTTTTGGTTCAGTGGAGAAAATTGAGGAGAAAAAATTGAAGTTTTAAAGTCAGCAGTTAATTTATTTGGATCATTGTTTAAATCTAAATTTAAATTACCCAAGACACCACTAATATCATCTAAGTCAGGAGTGGATGCCCTCGCAGAGGATTTATCGTTACCTGTTCTATGATTACCTAAAGCAGAGTGAGGATCGTGTTTTGAAAATGACATGTCACCAGTTGGTGGTGTAGTTGTAGTAGTAACGTCGGCAGACATGAAGGATTCGTCAATGGAAGACAGAGTAGTTTGATCTGACATATTAGTATATTAAAATAAATAAGTATTTTTTTAATTTATATTTTCTGGAAAACTGAAAATGGAAAGTGGAAAATGAAACGATGAATGATAATAGCAAGTGTTGTTGTTTTGTAGGAAAATGTATAGTACAAATAATACAAGAAAGGAGGACTAGAATAGATGAAGGTATGATAAGTGGTATGATAAATTTCAACAAACTAGTAAATCCGTTCTGTTAAAGGTTGCAAGGAAAAGTAAAGTAAAATGTTGAGGGGTGTGGGTGAGAGTATGAGTTTGAGTGGAACAACTAATAAAACAAAATGATATAATGAGAAATGACCTTCTAATATACAGAATCTAAATGTAATACAATTGATGAAAAGGACCTGACGAAACCAAAGAGAGTGTTTTTTGGGAAGCAGAGACTTCTTGTGAATAACTAACTAAAGTGACTAATATACTGAGTATCAAGCAGTGAAAAAAGGAGGTATTGGGGAGGGTAGAAAGGTGAGAGATTAGAGAAGAGCGGTAGCTGTTAAGTGAAGAAGACTTAGGAAGTCTGACTAGTGTACAGTGTGGGAAACGGGGGCAAGCTGTGGGAAGTGACCTGTAACAGCGTTGTACCACCTGTTTGTGTCTCTAGCTGTATCGATCTCTCTCAGCTCTCAGCCAGACAGCGTGAGCGGCCCCAATAACAAATTTTTTCGGGCAAAAAGAAATTTTTGTTAGTACGCAGTTCAAACTTCGCAGGGGGAGAGGCCAGCCAGGTGCGTGGGGGAGCCACCGGGCGGGCTGATGGGGCACCGGGGCCAGGCCACGTACTGGAACACTGAACACTGGAGGGTTGATTCTACCACTCAGACTGATGTGTCAGGTCAGAAGGTTCAGCTCAGAGCTACTGTTCTCCATATGTTCAGAGAGTGCTAGTAGTGGTAAGAGTAAGATGGAGTAAAAAAGTACATACCTAATTGGTTGATCTAAAATGAAAAGTGAAAACCGTTGGACCAATCGAATTGAACAGATTAAAAGAAGGATGGTTAGACTCAGACAACTAAATTGAATGTAATAGGGGAAGTTTATTATTCAAATCAACTGTAACTGAAGTTGTAGTTTGTCTGTGGGAGGTATATAGAGAGTTGGGTGGGAGGTAAGAAACTTGCGAAACAGTACAGCTGGGAAGTTGTATAAAATAAACAGCTAGGTTCCTAGGAAGAGATCAAAACGGACTGAAATGCGATGATTCTGATTGCCTATGAAAGGACAGGGTCTGTGATTGCAGTTGTAGTTGTAGTGGTGGCAAAACAGAGAGGGAGGAGCTGGATGGAGCTTTCCTTTTGTTGGATTCGAAGTCGAGATATTGAGGCAGAGTCCGTCCTTACAGTTCTGGCAAACGTCTACAGTCCCGACTCCCTTGATGGGTGAGTCGACCTTGCTCTTTTGATCTTTTGATCCTGGTCTAGTCTGGACCTCCTGTCATCTACACACCTCCTACTGGGTCACGGTTACTGTCTTCTTGGTCCCGGGTGTCTTCTGGCCTCAGTGAGACCCTTGTAGAGCAAGCAGTCTCCGGCGTGCAGTGCACCAGCAGACGTACTGGTTGTTCCAGCTCTCGCCAGCATTCCAAGATTTGGTTGGTTCATTCCTTGTGGGCGTGCTTCACCTAAAGGCTAACACAACACAGTGCTCCGGTCTTTAGCAGGATATACCAATCACACGCTGTTGACCCAGCTTATATCGTCTATTATTTTACATACCTAGGGGTTGGAGCAGAAGGAAGACATATAGCGTAATCTGTCTCTAATTATACTAGCCAATCCTAAGGTCTCTTCTCTGTTCTGCACAATTCTTTTAATTTACTGCATTTAATTAACTTCAACTTTATATTTATCAGGATTCAGCTCGCAAGAAGATCCACGGCCCTATTCTCTAAACCATATTTATTAAGCTTCCACAGCTGCTTGCTCTAGACTTCACAGTTTGACTGGAAACCAATTTAAGCAGTTATACGATATCCCGGTGTGACATCATGATCATGGCTGTCGCTTTCGCTTTACTTTTGTACCGTGTACCAGCAATGTAAAAACGCACATGTTGATTAGCTGTTTCAAGAATCCTACAAACCCTTTTTACCTTTTCAGTAATTAGTATCTAGATAGTTTCCAGCTGACCTATGAACAGAAAGCAGGATTTCCTTCTGATTTCCTTATATACTCCTTTCAGTAGTCGTCCTAGTTGCACGCTTGATTAGCTAAAGGAGTAACTAAATTATTTAATGTAACGTACTCTTTACTGTTTATGGTACCCAGTACTCAACTGAAATTGCCTTGTTCTTTGAAGATGCCTCTGAGTTAAGCGAGTGAATCATTCATTATGCTCAGCTTTAATTTACTAAACACCCAACAGCAAGTGACTAAATTAGCGACTGCTACAATTAGTCGATTCTTCGAGAGTTCAAAGACTAACCTCTAAGGTAATCACTGCAATCACTTTAACATACGGAGTCGACTTATAACTAATTAACTAAATGAAAGCCTCCATTAAGAATAAGAGCATCCTCTATGCCAGTTCAGCCCCAGCGAAAAAAAAACCTCCGAACTTGCCAGAAATTCATGTCCCCCAATGACTTCAAACAGCCATCTGCGAATCTAATTGGTCTCTTTTTCTTCGCTTCCTTTCATTTTCATTCTTTACGACCTAACCACCAGATGGTGCTTGTTTTACTAAACATTCACACCTCTAAACTCCATATACGATAAATTCTAGAAGTATCTTCGCCTACGAATTTAGCTCGAACAAAGGACGTCGCGGTTGTGCGTTGTGAAAAGGCCACCAACCATGTCTACCGGCACCCGCTGTGACCGGCCTGGCCTGTTTCCTGTCCCCCCTGTCCTTTTTCTTTGTTCGAATTCCACCGGGCGCGCTTTTTTTTTCAGCTAAACTGAACAACCGTGCACTTCAAGACAATTTTTTTGGAGGTTCAACCATATTAGGAAGTTTGTGGGGTGCGGCTCAAAACTTTTTCAAAAAGATCTGCGTAGACTGCATTTCGGCGCGTCGCTCGGCTATTCATTTGTATGTGAATGTGATATTACGTAATAAGCGGAAAATTTAACCGGGCCTGGTCTAGTCTGGTTGCTACGTGCCAACATTTCAAGAGCATGTGAAAGAGGAGTCTGTGCTACAATCATTAGTCTTTAATACACTTCAGCTTATGATTGGGTTATGGGCCATAAAATTATGTAGGAGGAGTTTGATTTGTTGGACTTTTGATAGAGATTAATCGGAGCATTTGGGGAGTGGGGAAGAAATTTGTGTAGAGGGAGTATTTTGCTTTTTTTTCTCTTGTTCACCCGACTAGCCAGGTAAATATTTATTACTTTTTAATTACCTATGATCAAGTACCTAGATGTTATTCTTTGTACTGTTTTCATATACAGTTGGAAAACATTAATATAAAGGTAAAGTGAAGTCATTCCAAAACCTTAATGAGAAGATAACATATCAATTTTCTGGAAATTTCTAAAATACTTTAAATAGCCCAACTGAATGATTTAAAAAACTGAATTGACGGTAGTTAAGTTTAACTATAAATAAATCAGATAACTGGAAAAGTTATTAAATTAGTAGTTTGTACAATAGTAGAGTGCATTTCAATATCCTAGTGAAATTGGAGATCACCCATGTATTGATCATGATGAAATACGATGCTGTGTGCTCATTTTTACAATCAAGAGTCATTTTTATAAATTCTATATAAACATAAAATCTTTCATCGATCTTCAATGTGGTGATTTACTAAACACACCACATAATTCCTACTTAAAAATAATCGACTTTATATACATCCAATTAATCCCTTTATTCTTATAAAGCATAAAAAGCTTATATTACACACAAAAATACACAAAAATACACACACATACGCACATACATACATACATACACTTAACAGCAGACAACAACCTGAACAATTAGGTAACAACATTAATTTAAACAATAATTGAAAATCCAGCATGGATTGAACTTAAAAAACACAAGACAAAACAATATAGTAAATAAATGAGATAAATAGAAAGGATAGAAAACAAACAAAAAGACAGTGGCACTAACGTTAACACACAAAAAGATAAGAAAAGTAATAAAATAATAATAAAAGAAGAATCATCATCAAACAAAAGAATAATAATAAATATATAGTGCAATTATATGAGCATCTCAAACAAACTCGGCCATCATAAAAAAAAGAGAAATGAATTAGAAATGAATTAAAAGTAAACAAAAGAGAGAGACACAAACCCATCAAAAAAACAAAACGTAAAGAAGGCAAGAAAAGTATAGCAGCAGTAGCAATATCTTGATATAATTATTTTAAGTATATTAGAAAAGATTGAACAAAGTATAATATAATATAACCACAGAATAAAACCCGCTAATAACAAAACAAAAAAAAAAAGCCAAAGAAACAGAAACTCAGAACACAAAATAGTCCTCCCAGAAAGAATAAATAAACAAAACAAAAAAGTGAATAAATTGTAACATAACTCAATAACTGAAGCAAAAGCACTCAATCAATCATCTTCCTTAACGACAATTTTTTCGACCCCTTCTTCCTCATTGTACGCATTCATGTAATTTAACTTTGAAACCAATTCTGAATTCAATTTTTCATGTTGTTTTAAGTTCCACGATTCTGCCTTTTGTAAGTTTTCATTACAGAACTTAATTATATTATTAATCATATCTAATGACTCTTGACACAGAATTAAAATCTTACCATTTGGATCATTCTTTTGAATCTGTTTCCTGATAGTTCTTTTAAACCATGACCGTTCACCATTAGGACCACCAGGCGACGAAGCTGTTGAAGAAGACAGAGAAGAGGAAGATGTTTGATGAGTTAGAGGAGACGATGGAGTAGTTTTAGGTTTGTATTTAAATAAATTCATTAATAATCTTTGAGCAATATGCTGTTTTCTAGCTGGTCTGCCATTATTTTGTTTTTTCAGTTCAGTTGGATCTTCAACTGAATCTTCATAACGGGTATCAATTGATGCAGAATCATCATCATCATCATCATCAAGATCTGAATCTGAATCTGAATCTGAATCTGAATCTGAATCATCCCCTGATTGATCATCACTTCCCTCTTGTTGTCGGAGTTGCTGTTCAAACATTGTAGCCCAATTAGCTGGCAGCTTTAATAAAATTTCTCTAACGTGGGATCTAGCAGGTTCAGGTAAAGAATTTGCAGAAACTTTAGATACAACATTGACAATTTTTTTAACAGTCGTAACAATTTCATTTTTAATTTCTTGAATTGGGATATCATCAACATCAAAGAGGGTTTGCTGTTGCTTTTCCAGTAGTTGATTGTCAGAGGTTGGAGTTGGAGATCTTGAGTTGAAAGGGTCACTTGTATTTGAATTTTGCTTCTGTAATTGTTGTAATTTACGCTCTCTTTCGGAATCAACCAAATTAATTAAAGATTCAATACGCTCACTCAACTGAGAATTTCCCATTTTTAAGAAATTAATAAGCATCGTTACTCTTTTTCGACTTTCAATATTTAAATTGATAACACTCAAATCTCTTAAATCTTGTAAAGATTGTTGAGCCGAAATGGCAGATGAAACCGTTACATGTTGTCTTAAATTAGTGTTATTTCTTGGAAATCTTGGAGGTAACGGAGTGATAGTCGATTGTTGAGGCTGAGGCTGAACCTGGGCCTGTGGCTGTGGGATAAGAGGAGGTAAAGTAGTTGAAGAAGACAGTTTTGATTGTAGTTTCGGTCTTTTGAAAGTCGTAGTTTGGTCATAAGAAATTGAAGTACGAGATCTTTTAAAATGCTCTTCTGAAGGAAATTGATTGATACCAGTCGATAAAGCGCTGAACTCTGAGATTGCTGGGAGGGTACCATTTGGAGTGGAAGAAGTGGAATTTGTTGTATTAGTTGGGGTAATGGCGGTAGAAGAGGGAGTGGAAACATCTTCTTTAACATAGTTGTTAGAAGTGGATATAGTCTTCTCCAACATATAATTAATGGAATTTGAGATTAGAGGGTAAGAAGTCATTTTATCTAGAATGGTTACCGGCTTCTCCAGTTCATTGGATGATTCACTACCACTTGAACTGTTTGAAGTTGATGGAGGAGATTGTGATTGTCTCAGTTGACCTAGGGCTTGGGCAGCCATTAGAAGGTCCTGTTCCTGATCGTGGTCCTGGTCCTGTTCCTGTTGGATTGTATTCGAGGGCGTCATTCCTGAAGTTGTAGAGAGAGAAGACTGACGAAGCAAATCGTTGATTTTGAGAGGCCGTTTTCTGGGTGGTGATGCGTTATCTGGGGGCATTGGGTGGTATTTGTACTGCAATGTGGTATATAATGTAATGCTCTGTAGCTGGGTCAGAAGAGATGTCCAACAAAAAAAAGAAAGACCGGGCTCTTTTCATGTGCTCTCCTCTACAAGCCGAGTGAAGTGGCGCGGGAGGCGCAATGAGCAGATTAGATTATATAGTAAAAGGAAAAGGTGATAAATACATATATAGTATATACACAGGAATTAGAAAGTCATATCAGCTTTCTCGGTACTTCATGGACTTCACTTCTAGTTCTTGAGACCACTCATCCAACTGCTCACTGATCAGAACTAGCTTACTGACTCGGTCCTCAACCAACTTCAACTTGAACTCTTGATCTGTCATTTGCTCACTCAATACTTTGATGGCCTCACTATCTTTTAGTAGAATGTCAATGTAATTCTCAATGTCCTTGAATTTCAATATACTTGAGCTGTTGACTGTCTCTAATAAATTGAAATCCGATATTGTAGACTGGGTGTCCAATTCCAGTATTTTTTTGATACATTCAAACGAAGCTTTGATTAGCTTCTTGGGATCCTGTTTGGACGGGATAGAGTTTGTTGAACTTATCGTAGACACAGACTGTGCCGACTGTGGTGGGTTTGGGGTTGAATTGGAGCTGTAGTTATTCAAAGGCATGACTGAAAAGGGGAGGGGTACTTACAATCTGCTATTGTCTGTTCAATTTCAATTCTAGTTTACGAAGAGATTATCACAAGCAGCAAGCTCAACAGCGAGAAAGCGGTAGTGCGCAGCTCACCTGGTCTCCGACTATTCAACATTTATCATTTACCCAGGAAATTCAAGTGCTTTTGTCTCACATGAGCACATGCAAAAATCTTGTGTTTGCTCTTGATTGGTAACCAGGCCACATAACCTTCCCTCTTTCAGTTGATGTGGTAACGCTGGTGGAGTTTGGTTTTAATTAAAAAACAAAAAAGAGATCAGTATTACGTAATAAGCCAGCCGCACAACTCGTTTTAAAGTTATGACTTTAGTTATCAAATCAAACAAAGGTGTGTTTTCATTTGAGTTGATTTAGCTGACTCTACTGCTGTTGTATTACTCTTTTGTCCAAAACTTACTGCTGCTGGTTCCTACTTTGTTTCCGCAGTGCTTCAGTTTTAACCTTTACTTGCTCTTTTCAAAATGAACCCTTCACTCTCCCACACCACACCAAGTCTCTTTCATAATGAAACTTAACCTACTTGTCTCACTCACCATCCTTTCAAAGTTATCCACAGCCTCTTACTTAGATCCGTTACTGTTACAACACGAATATGAAAACGACTTAACTGCTAATGGTGCTACATCTACTGCTCCCCAACAACAAATCCTCATTCCAAGAGATTATGAAGAAGAAGAAGAGGATGACGACTACGACGAAGAACTTGACACTGCCGAAGCTAGTGACTATGAAGAGGAAGAAAGTGGTGAAATTTCCATGCAACAAATTAACGTTCCAGTTAAAGGCCCAATTCCTGAATCAGAGCAATATTACGATAAGTACGGTAGAAAAATTGTTTATGAAGTCGACATGGATGAAGTTGATGCTTTATTAGATCAATATCTTATGATGGGTAAAGATAAGTTTAACGCTTACTTGGCCAAATCTGGTACATGCCATTTCCTAGATTTTATTAGCAAATTGAAACAAAAACTTAAGAAACATAAAGAAGATGATGATTGTGATTCAGAGCATGAGGAACCAGTGAAAGAAGAACCTTGCGATTCCGAAGATCCTTATCAAGTACCAGATGATTTAGATGATGATAAAGTTTGTGAATTTGTTAAGTTCAAGAAATTATTATTAGAAACCTCACAAGAATGGAATGAAGAAGATATTGATAATATGATTGCTTCATTGGCCTCCTTTGACTTTAGTGAAGATCCTTACTGTGAAAATAGTGAAAATGAAGAAGAATGTGCAGATTTGAAATCCATAAAAGTGAAGTCTCAAGGCCAAAAGGAATGGTTAGAAGAAAATGCTAAAAGAAGATTAGAATTATTAAGTGAAGTTTTGAATTCCCCTGATGATATAGATGATGAAACCATCGTCAGTTCAGAGGAGTTTCAATACAGACAACATAACATATTCTTAGAGCAAGATGATAATGAATTCATTAATGTTGGTACTACTTTTGTTTCACCTTACAAATTACTATTAACTGCTGTTGCATCCGTGTTATCTTTAATTTAAATTATAGTTTCTTCTTTTACTGTATAGTTTAGTTTAGTTTATTTTAGTTTCAGCGTTCGTTCTTTTTTTACCCCTTTTCTGCTGATACAAAAGCCATATTTGCTAAATAATATAAATAAAATATTTAATACATATAAAAACTACAGAGTGAACAAGCCAGTTCTCTTCTTACCTGTAGGATAGACAACAATAGTAGACAAATATAATCCCACACTAATACCTAAGGCAACTTGGATCATAACCAAACCAAAATTCAGAGTTGAAGAAGAAGAAGAAGAGGAGGAGCTTGTACTACTAGAGGAGGAATTAGAATGGACGATCTCATTAGCAGTAGTAACACCAACCAACAAAGAACCCTGTGAAGCAATACCAGATGGTACTTGAACAAAAATAGCAGGCAACATTAAGGAAACAGTCATAAACGAACCTTTAGTGAACACTTTATTAAACGACTTCATTAATCTAGTATATAAATTACTCATCAAACCGACGATGAAACAACCTAATGTTGCATTCAACTCAGTTGCGGTTTTGAAATGCTTGCTCGCAAAGTAATTCACAATGTAACCAACCTCAGAAATTAAAACCATTAATGGCAATTGACTGTATGAAGCTTGATTGACTAAAGCTATTCCGATTGTGAACATAGGAACAAATAAAAACCTGTAGCCAACGGGAACATTTGAGGTACAGGTTGTGGTGTTAGTTGCACCCTCATCAATCCAGCCATATAATGCTGAGCCTAGTGTGATACCAAATGATAGCATTAATGAGTAAATAAAAGCATAGAACATTCTCACTGCACCGGCAACCAAGTTTCTACTTTGTAATTCTAGTGAACCACAAAGAATGATGTAGCCTGGTAAGATTAATGCTAGTGTACTTTGAACTATTGCTGCAAAACAAAATGTTGAACCACCATTAATTGATCCTAATGCTCTACCGATAAAACTAACTAGGATACTTGCAGTCACCTCAAAAACAGATGAATAAAGTGATGATTTTGGGACAAGCACAAATTGTAAGAATCCAATTAATAAACCAACACCGAAACAAATTGGAATGTCTATCCAAGAACTACCAAAAGCCCAAGGTCCAACAAATGCCGAGCAGAAACCATACAAGAAAATACAAATCCATGGGTTGAATTTTGGTTTGCGGTTCATCATGTTTTCCAAATGTGAACTGGCTTGTTCAACACCAACTCTATCATGAACCACATTTTTATAAATCTCATAAGTTTCATCCAACTTACCTAAATCGACACCTTGAGGACATCTAACCAACTTCATATCTGACGTTCTTGTAGCAGCATCACCAAATGAAACTATCATTGTACCGGGAAGGTAAATAAATGAACCATCGATTTCTAAAACTTGAGCAGTCATAGACATATATTCTTCTAATCTATGAGTTGGTGCTCCATATAACATTAACGCTTTACACAATAATAAGATAAATCTTTGTCTTTGTAAAACATCAGCTATGTGAACTGTAATTCTTGCAACTGTCTCTTTTTTGAATTTTCTTTTCTTCATTCTGATTTTACCCTTACTACTCGCAGGGGTTTTGCTGTTATGAGTTTTCACCTTCTTTTTCCTGCTCTTTTCTTTGCTATATGAAAAGCGTGGTGTTGGAATACCCAAGAAAGAACTCTGGTCATTTGAATCAGGTGTAGTGTCTTTCTCTTCAACATCGTCATCATCATCGTCATCATCATCAATGTCGTAACTGCTAAGACCACTTTCACTCTTAGTTCTTAAAAAATTAGGAAAGTTTGAATTAGTTTTCTTAGGTTTCTCGGTATCAAATTTAACTTTTCTAGCATTATGATGCAATTCCTCATCAGCAGCAGGATTATTTGTGTTTAAATTACTAAAGGCTAAGTTAACAGAAGAAGCATTTGAAGCAATTCTTTTGTGTTTAGGTCTTTGTGTTAATGGTAGTGAAAGTCTGCTACCAGCCAGTGATGAATTATCTAAACCAGCTCCAATACTTTTTAATCTTGAATCGAGATCATCTGCATCGATATCATAATCTGAATTCATAGCACTGGATCTTGGTGTCGCAGAACCAGATGACATAATTGACGGAGTATATACACTAGGGGTTTGTGAAACATTACCAGGTTGATATAATGATAATAATGCTGAAGCTATACCCTTTTTAACTCTTTTATGTTGAACCTTTGACTCTGGAATATTTAATTCTGAATAATCCAAGTCTCTTTTCAAATCATCAAAATCATCAACCAGTATTTCTGGATTACTCGTGTAAAATGAATTATTATTGGAGTGTGGTCTATGTTCTGGCTGTGAATTATTGTTATTGTTATTGTTATTGTTATTGTTATTTGGATCATCTCCATTAGAATTTAAAGTTGACCCACCCAGAGTGTCATTTAGTGTGAGCGTACTAGCATTGCCTGGATTATAATGTAATTTGACCATATCTCTAGCTTCTTCTTTGAACTGACTTGGATCAACATGTTGAATCATAGGATCATCAATTGAATCTCTACCCTGTTCTAAATCTAAAGGCAAATGAGGATGACGATGGCGGTGCCGGTTATCTATTATACCATTATTTGAAGAAGAAGGTGTCATGCCTGGATTAACATCCATTCCCAATATTTTGCCAAACAATGATTGCTGTCTTCGTCTGAAATGAGCTTCAGAATTGGTCGATGATGCCTCATCCAGTTCATTATTGGATGTCTTTTCATTGTATTCACCAGAGGATTGATTTTCAACATCATTTACAGGGCTTTCTTCGTAATGAGCAGTGAATCTTCTTTTGAAACGATCACGTAAAGATAAAGCCCTACGGCGACCACCAACAGAAGCTGTAGGAGGAGGAGCTTGAAGATCTCCTGGGTCAACAGGAGACTTTATACCATCTTCATTATACATTGGGGTAACTCTATCAGCTTCGTCTTCAGTTGATTCACCAGATGAAGAATTTTCATGTAATTCAAACGTGGGTTTTCTAGCCCGTCTTTTAAATTCAGTAGTATCATTGGCTGGAACATTGTAATTATTATGAGGAGCAGCATCTCTACTGAAATCCTGATCGAAATCATCATCAATTTGTCTTCGAAGATTGGAATCATCACCAACACCACCAATTGAAGAAGGAACACTAATTGACGATTGAGCTGCACTAGCCTGTTGTATTGAATTGGGAAGTGGAGGAGGGGGAGAACTAGAGGGACTTGCTATGGTACGATCAATACTATTTGCTGGTCCAAACGTAAAATTGGGTAGGACAGGTCCAGAAAAGTCTTTGCTTTCTTCATCATCTTCCAATATAGGTAAATCGTGTCCTCGAGTAGTCTTTGATTTAATTTTTCTACTTGATCTGAAGTGTTTGGACATCGTGTGCACTAGGGGAGCCAGAGAGAAGGAGAAAGAGAAGCAGGAATAATTGGAGACGTGTTCCACAGGATTTGGTACCTTTTAAATATAATTTTCTCTCTAGAGGAGTTACACAGATCAACCACCTCAAGATAAGCAGCTGGAGGAGATCGACACGAATTGAACAACCCATGTTTTGTGTGGTAATGCTGTACGGTCCGAGTATTCTGGTGCAATGATGAGGTCATCAATCCCCTCTTAGTAGAACCGGCAACTTGCAAATTATACTCAAGGAACTCCTTGTTAAAACAGGTGGTGGCAGACGCGAGCGTCTCCCTAACAACGGGTAGGCACTTATTCGAGGGCGGCCGGAGAATTTAGAATAGGCAAGCCTCTACGCCTACTTGACTACAGGAGAAATCGATATATTTATAGAAAAACATATGAATATGTATTAGAATTTGAGAAAACAACAAAAAACAGATTAAAACAATAAACCCCATGAGAATATATATGAACAATATGAAACATTAAAACAAACAAATAAGCAATGGTAAAAAAGCAAATAAACAAAAAAAGCTCAAGACTAACTTAATAGCTTAAGCAAAAGTATAAGAAACTGTATAAGATAGATAGCAAGTGACTAAAAAAGAGTGAATGAGTTGTAAATATGTGTAAAAACAATGAAGAAAAGAAAACAGTATTCTTGCAAATTAACTGAATCAAACTATTACAATTTTCTTCACATCCTCTATATCATAAAATTTAAGCAACGGAAAATAAGGTAAAACGAAAAATTTAACAACAAAAAATATTGGTAAGGAAAACACAAAGAATTATTAAGGTTAAAAATATTTTCTTCTTTATCTCTCTTTTTTTTTTAAAGAAATCACTATTTCTTTTGTAGTAATTCTCAATCAATTATATAGAAAAGTTCTAGTTTTGAAAACAAAATGATTTTTTAATAAAAATAAATAATTAGCAATAATAAAACTTATAACTTCTCTAAATGTCTAAGCAATAATAATATAATCAATGTTGAGAAAAAATGAAAATTAAAATAGTAAAAAAAAAAGAAAATCTAAAAACCCAGTTTGTAAAAATCTAAAATACAATTGAATTGAAATAAAATAAAATAGTAACATTAATGAAAATGTTTATGTTTTATATTAACCAATTCAACAAAACAAACAAATAATATAGGAATATAATGAAAATGTTAAATAAATTATTGTAGTCATATCCAATGATGATGATGATGATGTAAATTTGATGATGTATGTTGTGTTAATATATGTTGTCTTTTGTTTAATAAAAAATAAAAAAAAATAATATAGCAAAGATTCTTTCTTCTCTCTTCACATTTGTAAATAATAATTTGGTAAAATAAAAATAAAGTAAACAGTAGATAGCAATGGCTTTCAAAATTTCAAATTCAATTTTTCTTAAAAACTTTCACTCCTCTTTTTTAATAGTAAATAAAATAAAAAAATGTTGATAAAAAGAAAAAAGAATAACAGCATGTAATAAGGTAAAAGTTAGTAGTTTCATATAATGTTTCAATTTCTCATATTGTAAGCAACAGTATAAATGTGAATATTGTGTCCGTCAATTTTCCTCCAAATTCAATAAAATAATAAAGTAATAAAATAATAAATCAATTTCAATTTTTTTTCAAAGTGTGATAATAATTAATAAGAAAAAACGCATAAAATAAAAACAAAAAAAAAGAACAAAGAACAGGTCACAATAATTGGACAATGAAAACAACTTTTAAAAAAAAGTTGTTTACCACCATTGGGAACCACCAGAAGATTGATTAGAGTTGTATGAACTGGAACCACCGTAACCGCCTCTGCTACCACCATTGTTGTAGCCAAAACCATTGCTACCGTAACTGTTACCGTAGGAAGAGCCACCATAAGAAGAGTTACCACCATAAGAAGAGTTACCACCACCATATCTTCTGTAATCTCTAGTTGGACCTCTTCCACCTCTACCTCTACCTCTACCACCTGAAGATTCTCTGGAAATAGTGTTTAAGAAATCTGGAACTTCTTGGTTAGCTTCCGCCAGAATATCAATTAAATCTTTACAAATGTTCTTGTTACCTCTGTTGAAGAAAGCAGTAGCAATACCAGTGTTACCAGCTCTACCAGTTCTACCAATTCTGTGAACATAATCATCAATATCACCTGGTAAATCATAGTTAATAACATGAGTAACATTCGGAATATCTAAACCTCTAGCGGCAACAGCAGTAGCAACTAAAATTGGGGCTCTACCAGATTTAAACATTTCTAAAGCTCTCTCTCTTTCACTTTGTGATCTATCACCATGAATAGAAGTAGCTGGGAATTGTTGGTCAATTAAGAATTCACTTAAAATATCGGCCATTCTCTTAGTTTCAACGAAAACTAAGGTTAAACCGGTAGTTAAAGTATCATCAGTGGATGATAAAATATCCAATAAACTAGATTGCTTTTCGTTATCTTCAACGTACATAATTCTTTGAGTGATGTTATCAGATGTAGAACCAACTCTACCAACAGATAAGAAAATATAATCGTTTAAGAAGTCTCTAGCTAAATGTTGAATTTCTTTTGGGAAAGTAGCAGAGAATAGCAAAGTCTGTCTTTCAGTTGCAGCCGGCATATCACAACCTTGAACAATATGTCTGATTTGTGGTTCAAAACCCATATCAAGCATTCTATCGGCTTCATCTAAAACAAAATATTTAATATTTTGTAAAGAGATTCTACCTCTTTCTAATAAATCGTTCAATCTACCTGGGGTACCAACTAGTAAATCGCAACCTCTTTCTAATTGTCTGATTTGACCATCAATGGAAGCACCACCGTAAACAACAGCAGGCTTAACCCATGATCTGTAAGCGAATTTTCTGGCTTCTTCGTAAATTTGGGAAACTAATTCTCTTGTTGGAGCCATAATTAAAGCAGTTGGGTGTGCCTTTCTTTTAGCGAAGACGTTGTTCTCAGCAGAAACTTCAGCTGGACCATTTTTATACATTTCACTTAAAACTGGGAATAAGAAACCACCAGTTTTACCTGAACCAGTCTGGGCACAAGCCATTAAATCTCTACCACCACAAACAATTGGGACAGAATATTTTTGAACTGGGGTTGGTTTGGTGAATCTAGCGAGTTCAATATTCTCAACCAGTAATTCATCAACAGTTGGAGAAACGAATTCAGTAATTGGTTCTGGAGCGTTTTCACCAGAAGCTTCAACTGGAATATCATCGTAATGGTCGAAATTAATACCTGAGGTTTGGAATTTAGAATCTCCAGCTTCACCAAATAATTGTAATTCTAAAGCGTGATCTCTTTCAGATGGTTTGTGAACACCATCAACCCAGCTACCTTCACCTGCAACCTTTCTGGATCTGTAGTTGTTGTAGCCACCTCTGCCATAACCTCTGTTATTGTTGTAGCTACCGTTATTACCATAACCTCTGGAATAGCCACCTCTGTTATTGTTGTAGCCACCGTTATTACCATAACCTCTGGAATAACCATTTGAATTGTAGTTGTTGTAACCACCGTTACCTCTTGGTTGGTAACCGTTGTTTGAGCCGCCAAAGCCAGTTTGTTGAGCTTGAGCGTCATCGCCTGATCTCATATGAGGAGGAACGTAAGACATGATGTATCGAATGTGTAACGTTTGTGTTGGTTCCAAAGGAAAGAAATGGACGATTTGCCTTTATCTCTAAAAATGGTAAAAATGCTTTTAGTATAATCACTCAGATCGAAAAATTTTCATTTCTGCCAGACGCGCATCGTGTCATTAAACGTGGCCTTACAGGAGAAGATTACCAAAGTTTGCAAATTACATCGATTTTTGAATATACTATCAAATATTGGATTTATAAATAAACTAATAAAAGAAGTATACAAGTAGCATTAGACTAAAGGAAGAATCTTAAGACAAAGCAGAAACTACACTTAGTTTAAGTCCTTCTTTAAAGTACCTAAGAAAGCATGCTTTTCAGCTGGAGTTTGGAATCTACCTTTACCGAACTTAGAAGCAGTGTCAATCCATTTTAAGTTGACGGCTTCTAAAGCTCTTCTAGTAGATGGGTTGTATAATGACTTTCTTAAAGTGATAACTCTCTTAACTGGACCTGGAATAGAACCCTTTAATAAAACAAAATCGTTTTCAACGGCACCGTATCTAACGAAACCACCCATTGGGGTAATGGTCTTCTTTGTTCTGTCGAATTCAGTAGCAGCAGAAGCTTCATCACCAGCCTTACCTAATCTGTAGACCTTGTGGTTAATGGAAGTTCTGTGATGGTAACCTCTTTGACCAGCTCTGGCAACAGTCCATTGGACGTGGGATGGATGCCATGCACCAATACAAGCAACCTTTCTAACACCTCTATGAGATTTTCTTGGTAACTTCTTGGTACCCCATCTGTGAGTGACACCTTCGAAACCGTGACCCTTGGTAACAGCAATAGCATCGATCATTTCAGATTCTTCGAAGACAGAGTGGACGGAGACAGTCTTTTCGAAATGTTCTCTAGCCCATTCAAGCTTGTCAGCAACAGAACCACCATTTAATTGGATTTCAGCTAAGTGAGCCTTCTTCTGAGATAATGGAGTCTTTCTGATTTGAGTGTGAACTAAAACTCTAACGACTGAACAGTACTTTTGAATTCTAGCTAATTCTTGTTCAATATCCTTAGCACTGTTAGAGTACTTTTCAGAGTACTTGGTGAAAGCTCTCTTCTTAGCCTTGTACCAGTTCTTGTAGAATCTTCTCTTGATTTCATCAGATAAGTGTTCAGCCCAAACGGTGGTCAAAGATCTTAAACCTCTTGGAGTTTCAACGTAACCGACAACACCAACAACAACTAATTCTGGAGTATCGACAACAGTAGCAGCTTCAACAACTTCTCTCTTGTGCATCTTAGAACCTGGTCTTTCTAAGTCTCTGACAATGGTGGTCATACCAGCCTTGTAACCTAAGAAAGCAGTTAAAGCAACTGGCTTGGATTTAACATCCTTTGGGAAAGACTTACATCTACCTCTTTGTAAAGCAGCTCTCTTTCTTGGTAAGAAACCTAAGGAACCATGTCTTGGTTGTTCAAACTTTCTGTGGGACATCTTGTGATTAGTGGAATATAAAGTAAAGTTAAATTTTTGTAAAGAAGCAAAAGAAGCACTAGTAAAAACCCAGTATGTGTAGGGAGAGCTCTTTATTTATTCAATAATGTGATAGTGCGCAGATTGAAAAATTTTTCAGCGTTTTGATGTCGTGTGTGAGCTAAAGTCAAGGTGGCGTATGGTCAGGGTAACAGTGGCGTATGGGAAGTTATGGCTTGTGCGTCGATATTCTTCAATTCATATATCGACCCTTGATCTCTCCGGATTAGGTAATTTTCAACTTTTCCGCGCAGTGGGTTTGGCAAGCGATTATTCAACGTCCCGTATAGAAAAATTTTCGTATAAGTTGATGATGACTCAGTTCTTTTATTTTACTAGTAGTTCTTTATAAACCCTCCCACTACCTCTTTTTTCTGCCTGTATCTATTCATTTATCATTATCCACAATCACAATCAAAATGAGTCTTCTCTACAAAGTTTTCAGCGCAAGAGCCTCTTTGCAAAAATCCACTACCTCTCTTTTCAAATCTCCAACCTTCATTAGACAATCTTCTACCAAGACTTTAGACAGAGCTACTCTGACAATTAGAGATGGTCCTGTCTTTAATGGTTACTCATTTGGTGCTGATAAAAATATCTCTGGTGAAGCTGTTTTCACTACATCTTTAGTTGGTTATCCTGAATCTATGACTGATCCATCTTATAAAGGTCAAATCATTTGTTTCACCCAACCTCTAATTGGTAACTATGGTGTTCCATCCGGTACAGCCAGAGATCAATTCAATTTATTGAAATACTTTGAATCTCCTCATATTCAATGTATTGGTATTGTTGTATCCGATGTCGCTATGGAATATTCTCATTGGACAGCCGTTGAATCTTTATCTCAATGGTGTAAAAGAGAGGGTGTTGCTGCTATCACTGGTGTTGATACAAGAGAATTAGTTAGTTATCTAAGAGAACAAGGTTCAAGTTTAGCCAGAATTTCTGTTGGTGAGACTTACGATGCTGATGAAGATGCAGCTTTCGAAGATCCCGGCGCTGTTAATCTAGTTCATAAGGTTACAACCAAAGCTCCTTTCCATATTTCATCTCCAAACGCTAAATACCATGTTGCTGTTTTAGATTGTGGTGTTAAAGAAAACATTTTAAGATCTTTAGTTTCAAGAGGTGCCTCAGTTACCGTTTTACCATATAATTACCCAGTTCAAAAAATTGCTAAGAAATTCGATGGTGTCTTCATTTCTAATGGTCCAGGTGATCCAACCCATTGTGCTTCAACTGTTCAAAATTTAAAAGAAACTATGGAAAATCATCCTGATTTGCCTATTTTTGGTATCTGCTTAGGTCATCAATTGTTAGCTTTAGCTTCGGGTGCTAAGACTATTAAATTAAAATATGGTAACAGAGCCCACAATATCCCAGCTTTAGATTTAACTACCGGTAAATGCCACATCACATCTCAAAACCATGGTTATGCCGTTGATGCTCAAACTTTACACCCAGACTTCAAAGAATATTTCATTAACTTGAACGATTTATCAAATGAAGGTATGATTCATAAAGCTAAGCCAATCTTCTCGACTCAGTTTCATCCTGAGGCTAAGGGCGGTCCTTTAGATTCTTCTTATTTATTTGATAAGTACTTTGAATTATTAGAAGTTTATCACAAGAAAACTGGATTAAAGTTCAATGCTGACGATTTATTAGTTGATATCTTACCAAGAGAAAGGGTCCTATAGATAATAACAATATAATTATACTTTAAAATTACGACAACACGGACAATGATATATATACTTGTATTTTTCTTTCTTGATTATTATTCTTATCTGTACCCGTTTCTGCTTTGCTTAGATTAAACTAGAAGTTATCTTCATTTCTCTTTTTTTTTCCATTTCTCTTCTTTTTCTTTGCATTTTCAACCAATTAATCTAATAAAACTAATTGATTCTCCATTATTCTTTTCCCTTGTGAAGTAGTTGTTCTCTCCATACCCATACTGACACGGACAGGTTAAGCGAAAGATCCATACTAGCGATAGCGAGATTTGGAGATAAGGTTGCGTTGTGCTACTTCCAGCAAAGTATACCACTTTTCAAAGGAATTTCGCCAGGTAACATCTGCTACATAGCAAAGCGCATTTTCATTCCTTAACCAGACAATCGTAGCTTCCATGGAACGTAACAAACGAGTTTGAGGTGTTTTATCTCGTATATACTATGGAAAAAAGCAGCTCGTTTCTTTTTTACGTACCCGTTGTGGATTATTGGGTATTGACCAGTGCAGCCTAAACTATTATTCAAACCAGAAGGTTCCCTGTATCTCCTGTATCCAGGTTGATTGTTGTACAGAGGCACACATGGGTCCCAAGGAGTAAGAGTTGGTATATAAATGAATCATTAAGTCCTGCTTTCTTCAGAGTGCTCAAATTAAGGTAGCTAGATCCAGCTGCAAGTCTAGCAGCCCAAAAATTAAAAAAATGAAAGTGGTTTTAACAAACGACGACGGTTGCCCACATGATACAGCTTCCCCTTATATCAAATATCTAGTGGAAGCCATAATACAATATACAAATTGGGATTTGACTATTTGTGTTCCATCTTCACAAAAATCATGGATCGGTAAAGCATATTTGGCTGATCAAGATTTATTAGCCCAGTATATATACACTAAGATCAACCAGCCTGAAGATAATTCATTCCTAGGTCCCTTTAGTTCATCTCAATTAAAATTGAGATCAGACCGAACTTTAAAAGAATATGTTTTAGTCAATGGAACCCCCGCTTCATGTTGTGACATTGGCTTGAATCATATAGCAGAGGATAACCAAGATATTGATCTAGTTATTTCTGGTCCTAACGTTGGTAGGAATTCTACTGCATTATATGCTTTATCCAGTGGCACTTTTGGAGGTGCTTTAGAAGCTTGTCATCACGGTAAGAAGTCAATCGTTCTATCCTACGCATTTAACGATTTTACCACAGATCCTATAAACTTAAGAGAAGCTTCGCTGATTTCAATTAAAATGATTGAAAGCTTATACTCCAAATGGAATAAAGATGTTGATTTCTATTCTATTAATGTTCCTCTTTGGGGTGATTTGAAATTGGGTAAAACTGAGATCCATTGGGCTCCAATGATGGAAAATAGATGGGGCTCGTCATTGTTTAAGAAGAGTGAGTTGAAACAAGATGATGGTGAACTGTATCTTTGGGGTCCCGATTATAGCTACGTTCATGATTTTATTAGTAAGAGTTCACAAGTTTCTGATGGCAAATTGGTTGCTGATGGAGCAGTTACTGTTACAGCTTTGAAATCTATCTATCAACAAGTTCACGATCTGAACAGCGGTGAGTTTGAATTTTGATTGGTTTTTATTTTATTTGTGTTTTTGCCCCGTTTTGTTGACATTTTTTGCTTCAATATCACGTAAGCTTGCTTTTATACTTGTCAAAGTAATTTTCTTGTTATAACTTTGTAATTTTGTAATCAGGGATTCAGTATTGAGGATTCAAATCCAGATTCGGATCTCAGATCTAGACTCCAGATCCAGGAATCAGAAACGAGCGCTTCAACAAAATGCAGTATCAACAAAAATTTATTTCCACACCTAAACTCAAAACAACCACAGTTTGTCTTGATGCCACTCCTCTTCTTATACAGGACTGAAAACCAACAACAATAATGCCACTAAGAGTTTTGCTAACTAATGATGATGGTGGCCCAAATGATCTGGCCTCCCCTTATGTCAAATACCTAGTCGAAGCTATTGAAACTTTGACCAATTGGGAACTAACAATCTGTGTTCCTTCATCCCAAAAGTCATGGATCGGTAAGGCACATTTTGCAGGTAGAGACGTTAAGGCTACTTATATTTATTCTACCATAGAAGAGCCTGATGATAACTCATACCATGGTCCTTTTGCTTACCCACAACCTAAATTGAAACAAGATAAATCGTTAAAAGAGTGGTGCCTAATAGATGGTACCCCAGCTACATGTACTGATATTGGCCTAAATCATATTTCAGGTGGTATTGATAATATTGATTTAGTGTTGAGTGGTCCTAATGTCGGCAGAAATTCAAGTTCGTTGTATTCTTTATCCAGTGGTACCATTGGTGGAGCTATGGAAGGTACGAGTCATGGCAAGAAGGCTGTTGCCGTTTCTTATGCATATTATAAGAGTTTCAAAGAACGTCCAGAAATTTTAAGAGAAGCTTCTTTGATAACTATTAAGATCGTTGAAAAATTATACGATACATGGAACTGCAAAACTGACATTTATTCAATTAATGTCCCATTAAAGCCAGATTTAAAATTAGGTGAAACTAAAGTTTTAATGGTTCCATTTTTTGAGAATAAATGGGAAAAATCCTTATTTCAATCAACGTCCTCACAAGTGCCTGAAAACGAAAAAGGCTATGATATCGTTGATCAATCTGTTACATCAGGCCAAATCTTCAAATGGAGTCCAGACTTTGATGCTGTTCATAAAACTGTGGCTGCAAGTACAGCTTTAACTGACGGTAAAGCCATTGAGCGTGGTGAAATTTCAATTACTGCTATGAAGGCTGTCTTTAAACAAATTGATGAGATCAACCAAGGTGAACTAATTTTAGAGTAAGTCCAATTTTGTTATTCTTTTTTTCTTTGTTTTCGTTTATAACATTCTAGACTGTACAATAACGCAATTACTTAAAGTCCCGTTCACACTAAATAAGTTTTGTATTATTATTATTAGTCTATTGTTTTATTCTCTTACCCTCTCCTCCATATTAATGAAACTAATATAATTATGATTTTTTGTTTATTACTTCTAGCTTTCCGATTGATAAATTATCCCTCGAAGACTCTGAACAGAATACTAAGAAACAATATTCTTCTATTGTGATTGCTTTTCCAAAAGAATCTTATATTTTTGAACCATTAGAAGAGGCAGCTTCTAAACATTTATCCCAATCAAAAATTTATAATTCTTTAGAAGAAGTGAAAGAAGGTAAGTACGTTCATATTGCTGAATACGAGGACTTAGATCATGAAAGGTTAATGGTCGATTCAAAAACATATTTTGCAAATTCATATATTTATCGTAAGTCTTTAATCAGAAAGAATTATCTGGCTAATACTATAAAGAGTTTCACATCCAAGAATCCCGATTCAATCTTAAAAAAATCATTTCCACAGTCGTTCAATTTAGAATTAGACTATGCTGAATTTTTAGATGACGCATTAGATGAAATTTACGAATTTAAATGTGAATTATTAGACAATGAACAAAGGCCGAACGAAGAACAAAAAACTTACATCTTAAAGCCAAGTATGAGTGATAAAGGGCAAGGTATTAGAATCTTTAAAACTATTGATCAATTACAGGAAATATTCGATTCATTTGAAGAAAATGAAACCGATGAAGAGTATCGTGGAGATGGCGATGATGATAATGGTATTATTACTTCACAATTAAGAGACTTTGTTATTCAAGATTATATTAATGATCCGTTACTGTTGTCTGAATATGGTAACCGAAAGTTCCATATTAGATGTTATGTTTTATGTTCCAATAATTTGAGGGTTTACGTTTACAAAAGAATGTTGATGCTGTTTAGTGAATTCAAATATGCTGATCCAAATAACGGAAGTGATATTTTTGATATGAAAGGCCATTTAACTAATACTTGTTTACAACGTGATAAAAAAACAGTGATTGAAATCAATAAGTCTGTTCTGAATAATCAACAAAAAAATAAAATCGAAGCCCAAATTTTTGAAATTGTGAGTGACTTGTTCAGGGCCGGTTTAAATGTTGATAAATTTAATTTCCAACCTTTACCTAATGCATTTGAGGTTTTTGGTTTGGATTTCTTGGTTGATTCTAAACTAGCTGTTTCTTTATTAGAAGTTAATTCTTATCCTGATTTTAAACAAACAGGTGATGACTTGAAAGGATTAATTTATGAGCTGTTTGAAGGTATTATGATCAAGTCCATTAGACCGTTTTTAGAAAATATTTCAAAAGAAGAAGAATTTGAGAATTTATATAAAGTGTTAGACGTTGATAATAATTATTAATTTTTAAGTTTTTTACAGTTCTATTTTATAGATTTACCCCCTTTTTTAATTTAAATAATAGATTTCATAAGAATTCAATTCCCCATATCTATACAATAGCAAGATTTTTAAAAGTACAAACAACAAAAAGCAAATAAAAAGAAACTAAAAAGATCAACGTCAATTCGCTTTACCATTACCATTAGTTGAACCATGTTGCAAATCATCCATTTCTTTACACCATCTAAAAATATTGTCTTTCAACCTTTCTGCCCTTATAAACCCATTTCTAATAGTAGTCAATGATCTAATAAATTCTTCATTTCTTTGTAATGCAATCTGAATTAATTGTCTAGATTCTTCGGCGTCCTCAACTTTTTGAACACCAAAATTAAAATCTCTTTTAAATTGCGGAAGTTTAAAAAATGGATCTTTAATAGCCTTATTAGCTTCTTGTGCTTCTGGATCAACTATACCACCAGTATGGCCTAAATCGGTTTGTTGAACTTCATCTTGAGTTGAATCTATATCCATTCCACTCATTTCGGTTGTTGTTTCATTAGCATTAACTGTAGTATTACCATGTAATAAAATTGCTTCTTTTTTCAATTTTGCATCAAGGTCTAAATTATGATCATATAAAGGTAAAGCCAAACCATTTGATCTATAATTGTTGAAATCATCACCAAGGAAGACATCCATTAATTTTGATAATTGATTAACGTTATCTTGCTCTTTTTCAATTATGTGGATAGTTTCTTCTGCTAATTTAGTTAAATGCTTCGATTTATAAATATCAACAAACGTTTTACGTCTTACTATATCTGAAGGTGTTGTAATTGGTTTAAGTATATTAGCGACATCTAAATTCTGTAGTAGTTCAGCAGCATCTTCATTATAGTTATCATCCATTTCATAATCAGAGTCATCATCGGGATCACCAAATTCTTCATCTAACTCTTTTTTTATTATAGAATCTATAGTTGACTTCTTATTTATTAAGACTAGTCTCTCATCAACTAAATTTTCAGCTGGAGCAGTTGTTGTTGTATTATTATCAATAGTAGTTAGCAGAGGTCTCGATTTTATTTTAACTAACTTAAATTCATCATCATTAGCATTCAATCTTGTAAAATCGACAGTTTCTTCAGCCTGTTCCAATTTATTACCCCTATTTGAATATGTTTTATTGAATTCGGAATCTTGAATGTTTATCAAAAGAGAGTTGTTTAAATCTTTGGAGTAATTGTTTTCAATAGCCAACTTGAAACGAAGAATATCTTCCATTTGTGGGATCTGCGAGACTGTAGTCACTGGAGTGGGAGGAACCATGACGAACAAATGTGGTATTGATTTCTGGGATTTAATTCTGTTATTATCAAGGCAGAATCTGAACCATTTTATCTGAATCTAGTATCACTTTTTCTAGGTGAGCTCAAGTATACGAGTAGTGCGCGGGCCAAATATTATATATCACGTGAAATAATCACCTGATCTAATACTTAGCACCTCTGCACCACAACTAATGACGGATAACCTCCCTGGAGATTCTCCGAGATAATTTCATTGCGAAGTAGTTGATCATGATGTAATGAGTTGAGTTGACGAAGTACGTGCTATATCATCAACTCTTTAACTAGGAGAATACTGGACAAACTTCTGGTGTCCATTTCATCTTCATATAGAAAGATAGATTAGATTATGACTATATTCTGTTTTCATGAACTCCGGGTTAATTAGTCATATAGTGCGGGAACCCTAGCTGCGGAACAATTACCCAATATGTCTTTCTCCAGAATAGACTGACGGACTACAGTACGTAAGCCATAACGTAAGTCAGATTGAATTCACTGCTCTCCGAAACATTATTTAAACACATCAGTTTTTCCTTCAATTTTTTGAAAACTTGTGCCGTGTCTGAATCATTAATTCATCAATCGATAAAGCACATTAATGACCGTTCCTCCATTATACTACAACAGTGATCCACGTTCTTTTGGCTTTTCAACCGCTAGATCAAGATGGCCAAAGATTTTATCAACTGCGATTGAAGATGTTAAGATCGAAATTAATAATACAACCCCGTCAAATGATCTAAAGGCAACACAAGCAGATACCATTATTAAATCGATTGAGTCATTAAGTGAGGACATCGTTAGCAATAGGATTCTCAAGAAATTCAGCAGTGATATCCCAGGTTTAAGCTCATATGATGAGACATTATCTAACTTAGAAATTGAAAATGATAATAAACAATTAACTTGGCTAACTGGTCCTTGGTTATTCACTGAATGTTATTTATATCGTCAGTTAGATTCTTATTTTAAGTCTAATTCAGAATGGCTGGAATTTGACGTCTTCAATAGACTGAAAAGGGAAACATTTTTTTCTTCTACTCTGGGTGTTTATGAGCTAATTATTAGATACAAACAATTATCTTTACAGAAAGCTGAAATCGAAAATAACGAAGAATTACTGAAAATTTTGTATGAAGAATTTATCGATGTTTCGTTATGGGGTAATGCAACTGATCTATCCTTATTAGCTAATGCTTCCTTAGACGATATTAAATCCGTTCAAGGTAAAGAAGCAAGAGAAAAGTCTAAAAAGAATATCATTGCTAATGATTTGGATAAGTCCTGGGAAAGATTAACAAATTCTACAGCAAAAGGTGAAAAAAGAGTTGATTTTGTTTTAGATAATGCTGGATTTGAATTTTTCACTGATTTATGCTTATCGTTATTTTTATTAGACTTTAAATTGGTTGATAAGATTGTAGTCCATTGTAAAACTAGACCATGGATGGTTTCTGATACCATGGTTAAAGATGTTAAGATTATCTTAGATGATTTGATGAATGAAACTTATTTCCCGGAACATCAATCCGAAATTCAATTCTTTGTTGATGCTATTGAGAAATATCAAAAATTAGGTCAATTTGAAGCTGTTGATAGTGAATTCTGGACTGTTGACTTAGATTATTGGAACTTGGCCAAAAGTGAAACCAAATATGGTGGTAGTGATCTATGGAAATATTTCCAAGATTCAACTCTAGTTATTATAAAAGGTGATTTAAATTACAGAAAATTAACTGGTGATAGACACTGGCCGAGAGATACACCTTTCGTCACCGCTATTGATCGGTTGTCAAAGTCTGGTATTCATTTATTGGCTTTGAGAACTTGTAAGGCTGATGTTTGTGCTGGTTTAGCTCCAGGTAAGGACGAAGAATTGTGCAAACATTGGGAAAGTTTAGGAAATGAAGTTGGTGAATTATGGTGTTCAAGTGGTAAATGGGCTGTCATTTCATACTCTGATGGACATCATTAATAGTTAGAATCTATCATTCGTAACTTTACTCCTTTACATATCCTACCTCTATATAACTTATGCTTGCTCTTCAAAAGCTTAATAAACAAAACCGCTTTTTATATTACAAGAACTGCAGAATGTAGTAGCAAAGATGTATATATATAAGAAATGACTACATACTAGATATAAACTATTGGATTTCAGCATTCATTTTAACAGCATAATTGCTAAATCGTTTAGCCAACTTGAAATCCACATCGGACAACCCATCTATATCATGAGTAGTCAACAGCAACTCTACATTATTGTAAGTAGTTGTGATAGTGGGATGATGCTGGGTCAAGTGGGATCTCAGGCTAATTTTCATTAAATAGGCCCATGTGTCTTCGAACGTTTTAAATTTCAGTTGGGTCGAAATGGCTTTCTGAGTCGACGAAAGCTGCCAATTTATCGGTAGCTGGCCAAGCTGAGTGTGTATCTCTGCCAGGCCCAATTTGATGTATCTGGCCTGCTTGGACATAGCAAATTGGAATTGTTGTAAAGGCTCGGAAGAGAGTACGAGTCGTAAAGGTACGTGCAGTTCCAACAATCAAGATAGTCCTTCAACACTGTGCGCAGCCTGTTCGTGAATTTCGTGTTCTTTGAAGTTCTCTGGATCGGATTGAAAGTCGTTCGACGATTCACACAGGAATTACAGGCACGTCCCTCTTTGTTGTCACCAAGAACTGCAGCTTTCAGAGGTTGATTGGTGTCCCAATGGCGTCAGCGATATATATCCTAGATCAAGAGCTGAACCTGCTCATACAGAGGCAGTACAAATACGATTTGAACTCAGCTTTTATTGTTGACAATTTCCAAAGAGCATTCAAGAAACAGAAAAACCCGGATCTAAACAGTCCCGTTCTAACAATAGATAACTTGATCTACGTTTACCTGAGAATTGATGGAATCTATTTGATGACTCCAACATTTGAAGATTTAAATCTTATGGGACTAGTATCATTTCTATCGAAGTTTGGTTCATTATTAAAAAGTTATTTCATTGAATATAAATTAATGGATAAGAACAGGGGTAAATTGACAAGTGATCTAATAAAAGATAATTACATTTTGATCTATGAATTATTTGATGAAACTGCAGATTTTGGAATTCCTCAATTAACAGAATTCAATATCTTAAGAGAATACATTAAGCTCATAGTACATGACCCCGAATCATTGGTTAATAGCACTACTGATTCAACTGTTGATGATCAAGATGATTTTTCAAGGGAAATTAATTCAAGTATATCTAGAACTTCAACAACCAAAGTTTCTTGGAGACCCAAAGGTATTTTTTATAATAAGAATGAATTTTTCGTGAATATGAATGAACATTTAAGATTTAAATTCCATTTGAATGAAAACAGAGTGATTTTTAATTCGATTACGGGTGAGATGAACTGTAAATGCTTTTTATCGGGTATGCCTAAATTGACCTTAGCTATAAATGAAAATTTCAAAGATGATAAAACAGTTTTCACTAGTATGAATTTCCATCAATCGGTTGAGTTATCAGAAGAACTAATAGAAGAAAAACAAGAAACTGATGAAGATGGGAATGAAAATGATACTGAATCAACATCATCAACTACTTTGTCGACTAAAAATAATAAAAAAGAAACTAGTAATCAAATACAATTTATCCCACCGGATGGTAATTTCAGATTAGCAAATTATCAGATTATAGGTACGGTTAAATTAAAGCCTTTAGTTCTTGTTGTCCCTACTTACAAACTCTACTATAAAAATGGAACATACAAGTTAAAGATCAAAGCTACAACAGTTACCAGTTTCAAGAAAAGAAGTAAAAATCAAATGAAAGATGTTAAGATTAAAATTCCAATAGTTATACCTAATCAAAATCTATGCTTGAATTTTGTCCCATCAACCGGAAGTGGATTGAAATTTAAAACAAAATTAGGCAATGTTGTTCATAATTTGAAAAGTAATTGTATCTTTTGGCAGATTTCTCAAATGGAAGGTAATTCAAAAGGTGAGATGGTTGCTGAATTCGAATTAATTTCTAAAAAACAAGTTGCTGAAAGTCATCAGGCTAATTTCAAAAGAGGTAAACAAGATAAAAATGATTTAATTTATTATGATCTTACGAATGAATTAACTTTAGATAAGATGTGGGAGACTGAAAATAGACTGCTAACTGTTGAATTTAAATTGAATATAACATATAGTGATTTGAAAATCAGTTATTTGAAAATTGAAGAGGCCCAACTAAAATTCCAAAGTTTCCCATGGATCAAGTATAATACTTATTGTAGTGGAGAAGATTATTGTTTTGTTGTTGGTGAAAAACAATTACGAGTTGATTTGAATGAAGAAGAGCTGGCTCAACTGGAAGAAGAAAACAAAGAAGAACAAGATGTTGATGAACCTGACACAACAATAGAAGAAATTGAGGCTGCTGTTGACTCGTTAATCAATGGTTCTGATTCTGATTCGGAGTCTCACGAAGGAGATCAAAGTCATCATGATCCGGTCATTGCGCCTGCACCCAAGACCACTGGAAAGTACAGATACGGCGACAGATTCATCGATTTCGAGGAGTATGTTGTGGAAGATGAGCCAGTACCATCCATGCGGTCTTCTGTTGAGACCCACTCCACTCAGGAAGCGGAAGACTACGAAGCTCTGGAACAGCAGACCATCCAGTCGACTTCTACCAAGAACTGAGTCCAGGCCAATGGCGAAAAGCGAACGCACTGTGCGAGTTGAAGCGGATTCGGGAGGTTCGTAGTTAATTCGTTGTTCGTTATTTGTTGTTCTTTTTGTAGTATATACGTACTGACTGTACACTTATATAGTTAATTTAACATTTGCATATCCAATTAGGTAATGAAGCTTAAGAGCAACACAGTCGATCTAGGCTACCCCATCTACGGCGCAAAGTTCCTCAGAGACGACCTCTTGATCGTTGCTGGAGGAGGTGGTGAAGCTGACAACGGTGTTCCAAACAGGCTAACTGCCCTTCTAATGCAACCCGAAAACGTCAAGAAACCAATTCGGAAATATAGAGAACTACCATTGAAAGACTTTGAAGACTGCCCTATGTCACTTGACGTGAACAACAACATCATTTTAGCAGGTATAAATGAAAACTCTCAAACCATTAAAGAAGGTGTTAATAAACATTTAAGAAAATTCAGGTTCGAAAACGATCATTTAAGATTCACCGAAAGTTATCAAGTCCATTCTAGTACAAATCCCCAACATTATCAAAAATTAACAGAATTAACTAAAGATGGTACTCAAGCTGTTATTGTGATGAATGACAATCCATCTTCTGTTTACATTGTTGATACGGCAGAAGATCTAGAAGAGAAATTCAAAGTTGCGACTAATGGTGATGTTAAAGATATTTCCATTTCTCCTGATGGTAAAATGATGTGTTATATTACTAGTCATCAGTTCCAAGCGATTTCCACAATCACTGGGAGATCAGTCCACTCTTCTACTCTGAATTTCAACTTATCAAAAGTTTCATTCTATGATAATAATATTGTTGTTGTTGCAGGTACCTCAGGTGATAATATTGCTGTTGCTCATTTTTCAATATCGAAATCTTCAGTGATCAAACAATCAACAGTAATTAAGAAACTAAAAGGTTTACTCTCGATGGACGTTAATCCTAATAATGGTTTAATCTCACTTGCTGGTTCAGACTGTTCGATTTATTTAGTTAGAGTTAAAGATCTGAAATTAATTAAAAAGATTAATCAAGTTCATGCTTTTGCTATCACAAAAATTGTTTCTAATGAAAGAGGTAATTATTTGGCTTCTGTTTCTGCTGCAAATTCATTAAACCTAATTCAAATACCTGAAAACTTTGCGAACTCGAAATCAATAATTCTAAGTTTTTTCCAATTAGTTTTCTCTCTTGCTTTTATTGCTATTCTTGGTATAGGCTTACAATTTGCAATTCAACATGGTTATGTCCAAAAAGCACAAGAGGAAATAATTAAATATTATAACAAAAGAAAGCCAGCAGATTCTTCACATTATTTTTCTGTTGAGCCATTAAGGGAAAAAACAATTACGAGAATTCCTTCTGAAAGTTCAACCACTACATACATGCCAATTGAAGAAAGAAAAGAAAGATCCACTACTCAAATTGTTGAAGACACAAAAGTCTCCATACAGCCTGTTGGTGCTCCTGAGGTTTATACAGAAGGTGCCCCTTCAGATACGTCTTATATTCCTATTAAAGATAAAACTATAAAAGAGGATATCGTTTCGGTTAGTGAGGACTTTTCAACTTATTTCACGCCCAGTGAAACATATATTACACCAAGCGAAACTGATGATTTTAGAAAAAGTACAACTCCATCGGATATCAAAGGTAAGACTATTAAGGATGATATTATTTCCATCAAAGAATATACTACAGTTACCCCTAGTAACACATCTACTTTAACGGGAACAATATCATCTACATTAGTTGAGACAGAAACCAATTTGAAGAGCACGGTTTCAGAGTCAAAAAGAGAAGTTACCGAGAAGAATGTTTCTAAGGCCGATGAACTGGCCGAAACTGCCAGTTCTACTGTTTCTCCAGTCTCTAGGAAAGAATCTTCCTCCTCATCATCGGTGACCAAAAAGTCCTTATCGAGTACTATTAGCTTTGAAACTAGTATAGAAGAATTAGAAGAAACTTCAAAAGTGACATCTCAAACTACTCTGCTGAAAACCATTGTTCAAACTGTTGTCCAAACTCAAGTTGTTGTGGAAACTGTATTAAGTAAGACCACTTTGACCCAGATTGAAACTATTAAAGTTACTGAAAATCTAAGTACTTCATCTAAACCTTCTTCTACCGAAATCCCTTCATCAAACTCGGTTAAGTCAAACGCATCTTCTTTGTCGTCTGCTACAACTGAATTATCTTCCTCAGAAGAGTATAGTTTAACTTCTTTAAGCTCTATAGCTTCAGCTTCAACGGTTGCACCTATATCTATTTCATTTATACCAAGTGACTCCACTAGTGTTTCCACTTCATCAGAAGAATCAAGAACTTCTGAATCTTTGATTTCATCAACTGCTCTGTCTTCTGCCTCTGTTTTATCTTCATCTGTGAAACCAACTACTTCTGATCTTTCCTCAACCTCATTATCTTCAATTAAGTATCTGAATTCGAGTTTCTCATTAGTTTCAGGTTCATCTCTTGCATCGTCTCAGACGACAGAAACCGAAAAGCCTTCCTCGACTAAGCCTGCTGTCTCTTCATCTGCCTTATCTACATCAAAGGAATCAAGTTCTGAACTGTCCGAAGGCAGTCCAGTCAAAACTCCAATTAATAGTTCATCAATTAAAGAATCAGTAGAAACAGAAGTTCCTAGCGATAGTACTGTTGATGAAACCGTTGAAGAAGCGATTAAAGAAACACCAGCTAAATTGGCGTCTGCTTCTGGTTCATCCACTTACAGTACAGAAGAGTCAAAGGTCAGTGCTGCTATTGGATCTCCTGAACCAAAGAAGCCTGTGACCAATCCAGCTTTAACCGCCTCTAGTGTTGGAGGTACTACAGTTTCTAGTAGTGAATCAAGTATAGTAATTTCAGAATCGGCTGAAACTGTCGTTGAGTCTGAATCTGAAGCTGAAAGTGAATCCACAGTTACCAGTTATGTCACCATTGAAGAAACTTCTACAGTTACCATCCCTGGTGGGGTTCATGATGAATTATAGTTGATTTTTGTAAATAAAAAGACAAACTCCACTTTATATTTTTTTTGATTTAAATTATCAAGCTCAATATATCTACATCTTTACTTTTTTGTATAATCTTTTAATGTATATCTTTTTTTTATCTCATATTTCATTAATAAAAGAAAAAAATCGTGTATAAAACCCATGGGGAAAAAAATAAAAAAAATGAGTAGTACGAATAATACTTAAGCTAGCGTATTACAAAAATGAATATTGCTTGGACTCTTAAATTGTATCAAGTGTTAATATGGTGGTCGAAACTGTGTTAAAATGTACTGGTATAATGAATGATAACTATTTTCTTTATGTTGTGTGTACAGATAGCATGGGGATAATTAAGATTCTCCAGCTCTTTTTGAATTACAGGCAACAATCTTAAACTTCTCAACATTAACAGTATCACCATCATCCAATTTGACATTAACATCTTTGATGACAAAAGTCCAAACGTCATCACAGAATCTATACGTATGTAAATGCCCTTTGAAGTTCAGTTTCGACTTAACCTCTTTCAAATTATCAGCGGTGACTCTATCAAAGTTAGTCAACACTTTCATAGCTAATTGCGGTTGAATTCTTTGATCCACAATCAATGTATCTAACGCCTCTGCTAATGAAGTTCCGATTCTATATTGATGAAGTCAATGGCGTTTGTGGGTAGTTAGTAATCTTATGTTCGAGCCTTGAATGAAGAATAAACTAGACGGATTGAATACAGGCATGGGTAAAAAAGATAAATGACACATACGTGCTTCTTCTATAGAATTCATAATATGCTGGTCCATTCATTGTTAGATGCCGTAGAGATACACTATGGGGGGGTCAGAAGATGGAAGATTGTATTTATCGGTTTCAGCTTTAGTAGCCGTTCTTATTCTTGTTTAGTTCTGGTGAAGTGCGAAAGTTGAGCGGCGCTCTGCCAAAACTTGAAACGGGTGCATTTGGCCTTGTCAAGAAACAGAATAACCAATTTCCTAAGGATTCAAGTTGCTGTTTTTTCTTCAGATGGATTTATCAGACATATCTTGTTTAAAAGAAGAGAAGACCTTCAACAATTGCCCGAACATCAGATTTTATACCAAGTTTGATGACCTCATAATAAAGTCGAAAGATGTCGTAAGCTACTTCCTTAGTCTCCATAATACAGCTTTATCAGAATAATCAACTAGACAGTCTTCAAATCTTTTTGGATGTGTGACACGTTATGTGTCGCATCATATCAAAAAGTCCAATTGAGGACAATTTCCAGAGTGATTTGATGTTGGCAACTAGAAACATATCTATACGTTCATTGCCAAGATTGAACTCTTCTTTATACCAATAACGATTATGATGTTTCTCATTAGACTTTTGAGCTTAAACCAAATTATCAGAGACTTGCGTTTGAGTAACTTTCAAAAGCTTTAATAAATTATCGGCAGATGAGGTGAAGCTAGCTTGATCACGTACATTGATAAGAATGAACACTTGGAACATAACTTTAATCAACGTGGAATTAAACTGGACTTATTGATTTCTGCTTGGTAGAATTATATGCAGACCCAAACATACTTAGGAAATTATCTCAATTAGCTTAATATGCTTGCCAGTAGTCTCCTCAAAATTGATTAACAATATGAACAATTTTAGACTGGCCATCAGAAACCATGGGTTATTTTTGTGTTTTTCCCAATAGCTTTAACTGCAGTTAAAATTTCCGAAATGCAAGCCATTTCTGATTTATAAGTACTATCTTTAATATATTTTGCAAGAAGATGTTCTCCAAGGTATTTAGTTCTTAGATTCACAACTCGGTCACTTGATAAGACATCAGCGCCCTAGTACTCCCTGAATGATACCAAATTGGAATTGTGATAATTCAATTAAAGTGCTTGACTGAAAGCCGAAGAATCAGATGAGATGAATTAGTTCGCAAATCATTGTTAGAGGTGATCGTAGTAATGATATATTGAGAAAGAAAGGCTGATGTTATATATTTCTTTGTAATCATAGGGGCCAGTTACTGGAAGAACAGGCACAGGGGCTTGATAGGAACAAATGCAATCAGCAATAGCAAAGTCATGAAACTAAGAGGTTGCTCTAGTTAAGAGTAATAGAACTGGACTAATGGTACAATATTTTTCTAGCTGTTTTCCAATATATATTATACTTCCAATTTGAAGCCGCTTCCTTCCTTGGTCGTAGTGTCTGTTTGCTGTTATTGTCCAGTACATTTACATTTTCGTAGCAACTCGGCGATAAAATCCTTACTTAGTAAGAGTTATAATCATTATAATTGGATAAATCCCCACTGATAATCAACAAACTAAGGATCAACACAAAATGAATTGAAACTATTAAAATCGGAAGTTTTATCCAAGTCTCAACAAACTACATTTTCAGTTTTTCTATTAGCAGTCTAAATCATTGATAATTATTTGAAACTCTACTTAAATTATACATTTCCTCCATTTTCTAAATGATCGGTTATTTTAAGGTACAATATACAAAATGTATTACTTTTGGTAAAAAAGAACCGGTATCTATTAAGAAATCTGCTGTTAAACAAATTAAATGAGATCATATATTAAGCTTCAAATCATCCTTACCGCTGTTGATGATTAAGTTAAAAATTTGCAGCCTCTACAGATCTGGCTTGTTAACTTTTGAATCTTCCCGATACTGAGCTAAGTGTATCCAATACGCTTTTCGGAACAACCTGGTTTTTTAACTTTTATCGAAATTTGAAATCAAAAGATATCTATCTACCTGCATCTACGACCAATTCTGGGTTCGATTGTTTTTTTATCTTTTCAAGCTTGGATAGCAGTTTTAAAGCCATGTGTAATTAATTGTGTGTATCCTTTTACTTTTACAGCTTTGTGTACTTGAGTATATTCAAGGTAATAAATACTGTATGAAACATTAATCCCAAAATGAAATTCCTTAATATTCCCTATTTGGAAGTACTTCCGTGTACCAAAAGTGCTCGGGTTTGAAAGGATTACATTTTGTCGCGCAGTGATTGGCTGTAGATATTCTGCCATTCAATGCTGCAATCAGGTTATTCTGTGTCTGGCCGCAATCCCACCACCAGACTGGACAGAATCCACCCCAGAAGGTCCACAGACACACACAGACACCCTCCTGATCAGCCTGTAGCAGAACCAGCTCCAGGTGAAAAGCACGTTGCGAACTTTGTGGAAACGGAAATCAAATCAACGCACGAGCCAATTAGCCACCTCTACATTTATTTCCGTCTGGTCTCGGGCCTAATTCCGATCACCTAACTATTCAACTCGAATTCTGTACAGTTTAACAACGAGAACTCACATTTCGTCTACGCCGCCGTATAATCCCGATTCCTACTGCCACTTCTCTTGCTCTGTGGAACCTCTCCGAACCATATTCTATCTTAGCTCTAGCTTCAATTCCCTCTCGTGTCTGCGTGTTTGTGTGGTGTCCCTACTTTAAACGTACTCGTTATATCCTTCCAAGCATAGATCGATCGGAGTTCAGAATCCTTTTTCGAACAAAGAAAATCGCCCATTTTTTCAAAATCCACCTAAACCAATTTCTTTGACTGCTTTCCAATTCTCTCTTCCATCTACGACTCTTGTTTCTTCAAATCAAACATATATACAAGTTCTTTTGCTTGTGGAAATTCTCGTTATCTCATTTCGGTTATTTGTCAGCCTCATTTTCTGTTTCTATAGAAGGCTGTTTTATCATTTTTTTTTCATAAGTTCACAACTCTATTATGAGCACGGTCGTTTCAAATCACCCCATTCCAAAGTCATTCCTACATATGAATTCAGAACAACAAAATTTGAATATTGAAAATGGGCATTTGCTTCATCAAAATTCAAGTTCTCCAATTTCAAATAATTCAAATAAAGTTAAAACCCCGAATAGAGGTCAGAAAAGAACTACAACTAATTCTACTTCAAATCAAACTTCACCAAAATCACCAAGCAATGCTGGTGCCGCCACTGCTTCTGTTGGCCAGATTTGTGCTAACTGCGGAGCTACAAAAACTCCACTTTGGAGAAGAACTCCTGATGGTGCTTTAACGTGTAATGCTTGTGGTCTTTATTATAAAGCAAACCATACACATCGGCCAGTTAATTTGAAAAAGCCTCCTCATATGGTTGCTATTTCTAAACATGAACTTCCGCAAGGCTCTTGTACGGGTGGTGGCCACTGTAATGGTACAGGTGGCTCTACTAGTTGTAGTGGTTGTCCCGCCTTTAACAACAGGGTTCTTGTCCATCAAGAAAAAACTCCAAAGAAAGAGACCAAAGAAGATGAAGTTGAACTGGCATTAGCTTGTATGAACTGTGGTACTACTGTTACTCCATTATGGAGAAGAGATGATTCTGGTAATACAATTTGCAATGCTTGTGGGTTATACTTCAAGCTACATGGTGTTCATAGACCCGTCAAAATGAAGAAGGAAACTATCAAAAGAAGAAAAAGAAATGTCACTCATACAACAGCTACAGGTGGTACTTCAGTTTCACCCCCTCCTAGTTCAATAAGCTCTCCAATTTCAGGTAATCCTGTGGTGGCTCCTACCCCCGTTCCTGACTCTTCAAATATAAGATTGTTGTTATCAAAATCAACAGCGATCACTAGTCCACACCTTCCACCTCAAATTGGCTCGTCTTCTGAACAAGTTAAACTCCCTCCAATCCAATCATTCAGCCAGCAACCTCAATCAAGACAAGGTGTGCTTCCAATCATGCCTGGTGCTCCGTTGATGAACAATCAAATGACGCGTAGTCCACCCTCATTTGGGAGTTCAAATTCCTCTTCAGCTCTTCCTCCTTTATACAACCTAACTCGAACCACGCCTCCATTACCACCATTGAGATCAATAACAACTCCCCCTCCGGCCCCAACTCAATTACCACCATTAGCCATTGATTTTACTTCAATGTATTCCTCAATGAATTATCAACAACAACAATCAGTTGTGCTACCACCAATAAACAGACCTGAGTCATCGCCAGTAAGTTTACAAAATAGACTTTCAAATTCATCTAGCCCTTCAAATGAAACTGCAACTAGAAATACAATTAGTGTTGATTCGTTACTGAACGTTTCAGTTAACCAGAAGGGTCAAAACAACCAAAGCCAAAACAAGAAAAGACCTCTCTGACATTTAATCATATATGTCTTTGTTCATTACTATTATGTTTATTTATTTCCTGTGTTTTTCATTGCTCTTTTTTGAAACTTTATATACACCATATTTCATTACTGCCTACTACTAGCATACATTTTACTATTTATTATTTATCCTATACCCACTTCTGAGTCTCAAATTTTATATAGCATAATAATTTATTTATTATTTATTATTTATAGCTTTCCTTTACTTCTTATTAAAATCAAAAGAATGTATACACCTTACAGCATCAAAATTGGGAATAACTGAACATCATGATTCACCTCTGTTTCTTTTTTAGGTTTCTGACGATGCTTTTATTGCTGTAAACTTTAATTTCTTCAAGCTTTAATTTGCTTTCTGTTTCAATTGTATAATTTATGCTGCTTTTTTATATTGTTGGATTTTGAATTAATTTCAAAACAAAATCATAATGTATTTATTTATTTAACCTATACATCAATCTTACCTTAACTCCTTGGCCAACCGCGTTGCAGGTCCAGCTTTACCAATATAGAACTAACTATTGTACACTGTATATGATCGATATATCCATGGAATCGATTGTTTAATACATATTTGTAAGGGCTGACAAAAGAGCAAGTTTAAACAAGCGGCTATATGCCAAGACACCAAGCGGCAGGGCTCGGGGTAACTTAAATCCTAATCAGGTAAGTGCGAGCTCCGAAAGTGGTGTATGGATGTGTTGTATATGCGAACTTTGACCTAAGAACAAGATTTGAGGAACGGTGATTTCCTTGCAAATAATAGTGTGTAAGGCCTCCTTCGTCAATTGCTTATATATATTGTTTGTAGCGGGATATATATAAATTCTTAAGGTTCTTGCATTAGAAGGGTGGCAAGGAAGTAATATCTCTGAGCTTCATTGAATAAATGAAAGAAAACTTTGAAATCAAACGTTTTATAGTGAGTCGGACTTCTACTCACAAATATTCTGCTTTTAGATATACCCAATTGATTATATTTCACCATTGTCTACTTCAAACCAACACACAAATTATTAGTCGTGAAAACCGTCATCCCCTCGTATTACTAAATTTCCCTTATCAGAATACAGATAACTGATATAGTTGCAACTGATAATATTCGATAACCTGGCGGCCCTGATACCAAAAAAATAGCAGATAAATAGCTCGATTAACTTTTTGTAAAATTCTGCCAAAAGAATATATATAAGGAGAACCAGAAAACTTTTATCGAAGCGGAACAAAAGAATGTTGCTACCAAAAGTCTGAAAACTTTTCAAAGTGAAATTGGTAGCGTTCCGCACTGAATTTGAAAACCAATGGTGGTTTAATTGTTGATAACCTCACTTCTAGGGCTGCTACCATTTAACAAAAAGATCAAAGATATATGGAAACTTTAATGGCTTTACCTGGAAGATTATGGGTTTGAGAAAGCAAATTATGGAAAGTAATCTACAGTATCTTGGACATGCTATATCAAGAACAGGAAAATAGCTTCTTTGCGGGATCTTAGTTTGAGTAAATCTTATTATCAAAAACGGATAATCTATAGATAAATTACAGATCAAACAATTTTCAGTACACTCCTATAAATTTAGATAGACTCCCCTGTTTTTTATATAGATTTTTTATCTTTTTCTCTATCATATTCCATGTCTGTTCACATTCCACAGTGGATTAAGTCTTTATATAAGTTCTCACAATGGATGACTCTAACTTAATTTTTGGTATAGAAGGCGCAGATGATTTGTCTATTAATTTCAAAGAATTGAATGATACCATTAACACCAATATCAATTTTAATTTGGATGATTTCTCTTTGTTCCCAATTAATGAAAGTGAAAATACCACTTATTTGATTAACAAAGAAATCAATCAACAGCTTTCTGAGTCTTTAATTAAACCAATTCCTCATATTACAGTAGAACCTGTTATTTCTGAAACAGCACTAAAGCCAGTTATTACCTTACCAATTGAACCTGCTACAATTTTACAAATTAAACCACCTACTGATTTAAAATCTCAAGAAAAAAGTGAAACAATAAGCTATAATGGCAGACGATCAACATTAGCGGAACGTATGCATGAAGTTTATTCTAATTACAAATACAAACTTAAAGAAGCACCATCAATTGATGCTTTATTAGGTACACAAGATCAACATTATGAATCATTTTCTAAACTGGAAAATATTAATCTTTTAGAACCTCAACTCAATTTAAATGGTGATGCATCTCCTATAACAACTACCACTTTTACTACTGATGCTACCTCTCATATTCCAGTCATTCCAAAACCAGATCCACTAAACTATCCAATAGCTCAATCAAAACCAATTGATATTGCTTTACACAAAGACTGTTCAAATTCTTTTAAAACTTACACACCTCATTATGGTACTCCATTTTTTCCTCCTCCTTCTATTTACAACCCAGCATTATTCAACAACTTATCCACTGTTAAAAAGTTGCCAGCTAATGAAAAAGAATTTGAAGAGGAGCTAGTCGACGAAGAAGAAAGCGATTCAAAAGACGACTATGATAGTAAAGACTACCAAGAAGATGACGAGCATGGGGAGAAGGAGGAAAAAGAGAAAGAAACTCATAATTATTCAATTTTTGATGGTCAATTAGTTGCCAGAGACAATAAATTTGATCTGAATGGCCCTTTCGTTATAGATGACCTTCAAGAAGTTGACAGTTATTATACCATTCCACCAGGTAATAGTTATTTACCCCCAATTTCATTTAACCCAGAAAGAATTGGTAATCAACATTCACCTGAAGAGCAAATTGAAGAACTATCTGAAAAAACAACCAAAGAGTCAACTGTTCCACTTAAACTTTTTAATCCTCTAAAAAGATTAAGAAGCCATTATGAAACAACACCTGAAGAAAAGCAACCATTCACCTTTGATCTTTCTCCTAAAGCAATTCAAACTGGGCCAAGAAATAAAAAAATTAGATATGATGATTGTAAAGAAGAATTTGTTAATCGTATTGACGGAGACCAAAAAAATCCACAAGAGCATAAAGTTTTAATCTTTACTTATTCAAGAAAGCCTGTTAATGATTTACCAAAATTCTCAGAATTTAGAATTTTCAATAATATTGTTTGGGATTCATTTATTGAAAGAGTCGGAAGCCAATCAACTGACGAATACAGTTATGAACCAAATATTATGAGTAATATTGCTACTGATTATACTCCAATGATCTATAGAAAAAAAAGGGACCCAAAAGAAGTCAAAGAAAAAAATATTTACATTTCAATTAAAGATGAATTTTTAAGACAAATTATGAAGAAGCAAGATAAGTTACTATCTAAATCGCCAAGAGAAGGTTTATGTCCTTATTGCCCATTTGAAAATATCGATGGTGTAATCCAAAACTTCTATGATCTGAATACCTCACAATATGCAACTCATATGTTATCCTATCATGGTATCTTCACTACCGGCACATTAGTTTTAGATCCTGAAGTTCACAGAGTAGGTGTTGAAATAAAGTCAGGTAAAGAGGCTGAAACTGAATGTGTTCAATGCCCATATCCAGATTGTTACGCAAATATTAAATTAGGTAAACAATCCGGTGCTAAAAAATTTACAACCTATTTTAGACATATTAAGGTGTGCCATAAAGATAAAAAGAATCACAGACGTTCATGAAGCGGTCAACTTAGTTTTATCTTGTCAATTGTATTCTATTCTTTTATTGTATTTCTTAATTAATATGTACTCTAGTTATTTTTTGTGTAATAAATATCTTTTCATACCTTGACTTCATTTTATTTCGATACATTATCTTTATCAAGTAATGCTCACTCAGTCAAGGATTTCTCTTAGAGAAAATCAAAAAAAAAAGTAGAAACAGATCACAACCGTACACAAGAAGCGAAATTCCGAGTCCTGACTCCAGTACCCAATATAATTAATTCCGATTATTGGATTTACGCGCATTAAAGAGAGGAGGGAGAATAAGTTTAATTTTGTTAAAGGTATGTTTTGGGTGTTTTAAGGTATAACTACAACTACAGTTGCAGCCAAATAGTCCACTTTTCGAGTTTTCAAATCAAATGAAAATATAGCATCCAGCTTACGAAAGCTTTCACAAACAAATAATGCCACTGGAACGATTATCAATGAACGTAGTGGAACACGATCACAACATAAAAACAACAAGAAATGGTGGTGGACTAATACGGCCCAAGAAGCCAATTCTTATACACAGAGAACCTTTAAAATCATCAATAATATTGAAGTCATCACAATTACATCTTGCTGAAAAATCTGAGTCATTAGATGATGATGAAGAATATGATAGTCCGACTTTAAATAATGAACAAAAAGAGACAACTTTGGATAGCCATTCACCGATTGATGTTATACAGCAGTCTACACTTGAACATGAAACTAGTAGGAATACTGTAATTAAGCTTAATTCAAGGAATATTGCCCATAATAATAATAACACATTTAATAACAATAGAAGGGTTTCGAGTGGTAGTAAACGGAGTATTCGAATTGAATTAGGAAAGCCTTTACCTTTAGGTTATTCACCAATTAACTTCAACGCCGAAACCATAGTTAATAATAATAATAATAACAATAATAAAAACGTTTCTGTTAAACAAGAAGATGAACTATTAGGATATGGTAATGAAGATGCTCAAAATTTTCCAAGAGATAGAGATATTAGAATACGAAAATTAAGAGCGTCAGTCGATCATGAACGTCTTAAAAGATTTTCAATATTAAGTAAAGGTGTTGAAGAAGCTGGTTCCATTTTAGAGTCAAGTGAACTAGCAAAAGACGTTCACAGCAAAAGTCAAGAAAATGTGGGTGAGAGTTCAGGTTTAGACGTTGAAAGATATCAAAGACAAAAACAATTAAAGAAGAATATATTCCAACTTCGAAAATTCAAGCCTCATGTTGACACTAATTCTGAAACTATTCCAAAATCTAAGATTGTTAATGAAAATAGTAAGGATATGAAAGAAGATGAAGAACTAGATAAGAAAATTCAAGAAAAGAAAGAGGCTTTAAAAGAATTAGATAAACAACTAGAAGAGTTGAAAAATGAATTGGAAGCTGAAGAAAACAGCACTAATGAGAACCAAAATGATATAACAACGACGATTGAATTAACTACTTCTTCATTAAAATATGATACAAGTACTAACGCTGAGGTCCAAAATGAAAATGGTTTAGAAGAAAAGAATAATGATGTTTCTCAAATCTTTAAAAACATGATACAGGAGGATTGTTCCGCTCAATCGGCTCAAAAAATTAAAGAAGCTGAACAGGTTGAGACCGAAACCAGTACCAAAACTGAAACCAAGACCTCCCCTGTGAAATGCTTTACAAAATGGACGACTCTGCTAAGCGCCTCCGTGGTGCTAGTATGTATACTATCCTACTTGGCATCTGATTGATGCTTTTATAATTTATATAACTTAGTTAACTGTGTACAATAAACAAACAAATATATAAGACGGGTAACCGTTCGAGCCGCATCAACACAGCCCGAGTTCCGATAAGCTCGAAATTAGGAAACGACTAATCATTTATTTGAAGCAGTTGTTGTTGTTTTTGGTGTTTTAGTGTTTGCCACTTTCTTTCACAACTCACACATCCCATTAAACGCTATCTACAAAGCCCCATTACCTTGTTAAAGTATGTGTATTTCCAATTGCCTGGCATTTGTATTCAAAAACACGTTTTTTTTTGCCTCCCTACAAGTCCTACAAGTCCTACAAGGTGCTTATCTGTACTAACGCAAACACTGATTTAGATTTATTCACTATGAAGTCCCAATTCAAAGACGAACACCCTTTTGGTATGTATCCATTCATATTAACTTCTTGATTTTACCTTGTGCTGCTTCCTGTTGATGCTTTGATTAATAGTCGGAAACAGGGATGGCGCACATGCTCCTATCGAACCATGTACTAACCCAACAACAATTCAATAATATAGAAAAGAGAAAAGCCGAAGCCCAAAGAATCAAGGGCAAGTTCCAAGACAGAGTTCCTGTTATATGTGAAAAGGTTGAAGAAAGTGATATTCCAGAAATTGATAAACGTAAATATTTAGTTCCATGTGATTTGACCGTCGGTCAATTTGTTTACGTTATCAGAAGGAGAATCCATTTACCTTCCGAAAAGGCTATTTTCATCTTTGTTAATGATATCTTACCACCGACTGCTGCTTTAATGGGTTCTATTTATGAACAATACAAAGATGAAGATGGATTCTTGTATGTTTTATACTCTGGTGAAAACACTTTTGGTGATTTAGATGGTGTTGAAGAAATTAAAGAATAAAGTATCACTACTGCCATGATCTCCCCATTTTTTGTTTATTATTATTTACTTAAGCTTATAAGTTTGGATTGTTTTTAATTTTTATTATGCGTTTGCGTTTGCGTTTTGTTTCATTTTTTAATTGTTTTTAGGTTGAATTTGATATTCTTATGGTTTTGTTCTGGGTATGTTTGAAGCGCTTTATTATTAGTTATCTCTCTCTTTTTTTTCAATGATTATTAAATTATTATTTTCTATTTCAACACTATTATTATCACAAATCAGGTTGTCATACTTTTTTTATGTATAGTTCTTTTATTATTATTACCAATGATTTTTCAACATATTATATTCTTTTATAATGGTTACTACCAGTATTAACTCTTTAGTTGGTTATTCTATACTACATGAAAATAATATTATGTACAAATGAGAGTAGTGAAAAAAATTTGTAAAATTATAGATCTAACTTCGATTTCAATTTCAATTTGTCCTTCAACCTAGATTCAAATACTTTTGGTTCAATATTATTACCACTTAATCTCATGCATTGACCAACTAAGTAATTCAGTTTTCCTTTCTTAGGTTTCTTCAATAATTGCGCCACAACATCCCCACTCTTTAGTATAACTTGATCAATAATTTGAAAAACATGATCATCATCTATAGTCACAGCAACCAAATCAAATTCTTTAATCAGTTCCAATATTGGTTTAGATTGATCTATTGGATTGTTAATTAAATGCATTAATAGCAATTTTGCATTCTTGGCAGTTATTTGATTCAAATGAATTGCAGTTAAGAGTTCAACGAATTTATCGATTTTCAAAACTTGAGGATTGAATTCCATTTCTGACTTATTCAAACATCCTAATAATTCATGAACTATCCAATTAATTGGGTTTTTCAAGTCGTTGTTAACACATTTGTCAAAAAACTCTTTATAATATTTTAACAATTCCGGGTTGCCTAATAAGATATTTGCATCCCTTAATTTCAATTTGTAGGGCTCATTGATCAATTCATCTAATTTCAATTCGATTGTCTGTGGTAAGCGTTGCTTAATTTTTGGTATGATGTCATTTAAGTTCAGTTTGATTAAAGGTAATTCAGGATCAGGCATGTATCTATAATCGATTGAATTTTCTTTTGATCTTAATTTATAAGTAGTCTTGCCATCCCAGCCTCTAGTTTCAATCTCATCAATACGACCACCATTATTAACAATTGCACACTGTCTTTTAAATTCATATCGGATGGCATTAATTATAGCCGATGTGGTTGGTAAATTCTTAATTTCGATTCTTGAATGATCATCAATAGACACATTAACATCGACTCTGATTGATCCCGTTTCTAATTCACCTGTACAGACATCTAAATTAACCAGCATACTTTGGAATTTTTTAATAAATGATCTGATTTCTTCAACGTTTGTAAAATCTGGTTTTGTAACCATTTCAATTAATGGAATATTCGATCTATTAAAATCGATATTCGACTGGCCGTCAAGTCTATATAATGAACGCCCTGTATCTTGTTCAATTTGTATTTGCTCAATTCGAATGGTCTTGTCCGTTGGTAAAGCATCATATTTTGAGGTTAATTTAATGAAACCATTTTTAGCAATGGGATTATAATGCTGTGTGATTTGATAGCCTAATGGTTGATCACCATAAAAATAATGTTTTCTATCAAATGAAGAAATAGGGTTAATATCACAGTTTAATGCAACTGCTGTTTTTAATGCAAATAGCAATGGTTCTTTGTTTAGTTTTGGTTGTGTTCCTGGTAAACTAATATCAAAAAATGATGTTTGTGAATTTGGCTTAGTTGATAGAACTGATGTGTTATTGTGTGAGTTTGAGAAGAGCTTTCTTGATGTTTTTAGTTGGGTATGGATTTCCAATCCAACCATAAGTTTTCTCTTTATTTGAGACATTTTCAGTTGGGTGGAGGGGGTTGGTGTGGTGTAGCTTGTGTTCACAGTTCAGTGAAGTGTAAGATTCGAAAAGTTGAAATAAATTGCATTGAGGAATTTCCAACCTCCTCTTTTTCCACTTCAACAAACTCACTATTTCGTACCAAGTAAGAACCAAGCAAACAGTACACACAGTTACACAGATGATCAGTGATCCAAATTCAACCACAATCCTGTTCAAGAATAACCTTCCGAGAAACCACAGCATAGGAATAGACTTCTTATTCTTCCACCAACCCAACTCGACCTCCGCAAATAGCAACCTCAAAGGCATAAAGTTGATCTCATCAGGAATCCATTTCCTCCATCTAACGAATCACTTATCCAACATTAGATCCGGAAATTTCATCAATTGTATCCAAGGAAGCTTAATAATAATTGAATTCAACGACGATGAAGATTTTGGCTATCCGTTCACTATTGAGTCAATTCTAAAATCAAATGGCGCACTCATCTATGGTGATTATGGCAGTGGTTACGACGTTCAAACGGTGTATCCTTATATGATCAACTACTCTAATTTTAAAAACAAGAATGAATCATGGGATGAGCTATGGATGTTTTTATATCCTAGCACAATATCTGGAACTATAAGAACAGAGCAATTGATTCAATCAATCAATGAAACATTTTTACCATTATTACCCAAATTAACCACCTCCACATCGAGACTATTTACGAGAACAATAACCACAAATGACTCTTCAACTTTAGAGATCAACAAGCTAAAAGAGGCTATTTCAGAGATATCGTCTAAAAAGAACAAGAAAATTCAAGAGATTCCTGAAAACCCACGACAGCCAGATCTACCCCAGATACCATTTCAAGAATTACGATTAACATTAATCGACACCACAAACAAAAGAACATCTATCAGATCAACCACAGATCCTAAAATAATTACAAAAGATTACTTAGATAAGTCCTGGTTTATGAAAACAACATATTTCACCGCCACTATTACATCTCCCCAACCCCATCCTCACACAAAAATCGTCTTAGAAAACATATTTTCATTCGTACTAACAATCATTTTAAACAACTACTGTACCAACCAACAATGGATGATAATAAATGATTGGTTATTCAATTGTGTTGATTTAATCACTGAACTTCCTGATTTTTATCTACAGTTTTTCAAAATGTTTAAAGTTCAAATACGCATACTGTTTGAATTATTTGATTATGATAATACCAACATCTCAGTACAACCTGATGATGATGACACCCCAGAGAACTTACCACCTTTGTCGGCATTGTCAACTCCAATAGCCCTAAACAGACTCCAAACCCCAATACTCAACTTCACAAAAAACACTCCGTCTGCATTTGCATCTGTAGACTACAACGTTCAATTTGGGTTTAATAGTTTGATTAATTTTATTAATAAGAATTCTCGTAAATTTGGGTTTAAGATTAGCTATAATTTGAATGATTCCGATAGTGATGATTCTGATAATGGCTTTTTTGGAGAGTCGACTGCGTCTGGTGGTGAGGTGGTTGGGTCCGACGATGATTATGATGAAAGTTTGATTCGATAAGTTATTATTGCTGTTGCTGTTGATGCTCATGACGTTCAGTATAACTTTACCATATATTACTAGCTGTGCACACTAAATAGAATAATTTAATCCTTCAATGCTTTCAGTAAGCAACCCTTAACTAAGCATAGTGTAATTACACCACCCTAACACCCCAGCACTAATGCCCGATACATGCATGTTCCGCAGCTTACAACCCCAGAAATACAAGTACAAGCAAAACAAATTTACAAATATTTTAAAAAAATAAATAGTAAAACAACAAACTCAACAGAGAAATAAGGACATCAAGAAATCGTCAAATCATTAAAGCAAAACACGTACATCAAAGAAATAAAAAAAACACATAAGGGAGAAAAAGATACAATAACAACAAATCATAGTAAAGTTGGAACAACAAAGAAAGAAACTCTAAAGAGAAATAATGAGACAAATCGAAGAAAATGTAGAGCCATAGCTATAACTATAGTACTAGCCCACTGCAAAAAATATAATAAAACCCTGAACTAAAAAGAAAGAAAGAGAGTAAACCCAAAAAAAACAAGACTCAAAAAATGATGATAAAACGGTTTCTAAAAAAGTTAAGAATAAAAAGATGGGAAAAGAAAATGAACAGATCGTAATCGAAATCGAAATCGAATGAAAGAAATAGAGATAGTAAAGATGGAGTAAAGGTAAAGGTAAGGAAAATACATAATGCAACTTATTTTTTTGTTTTTGGTATGTATTGGTAAATGTTGTAATTGTAAAAACGTAGCAGCATCGCACATAATTATCATCATAAGATACACCCAGTGTAAGTTAATAAATAAATAAAACGGTATCATTAAAAAGTCATTAATTAATTGTAATTGTAGTAAATAAAGATAGATTTCTAATAGATAGGCAGTAGTAAACAAAGTAATGATACCCCAAAGAGTTCAATCATCTATTAAATATTTCACGTTGATAAAAATTATTAGCGCCCTTCATAAAGCATCTAAACAAGCCATTTGAAACAATGTCCCATTCATCATCTTTTGGCTCTTCATATCTAAAATGATAAGTTTCAGGTAAAAAGCGATCAGTTGAACATTCAATCTCGATGAAGTTTGACAAATCCGAATCATAAGATTGGTTTAATTGAACATTAGTTTGCTTTGAATAACCTGATTCATTAATAGAAACCAATAAAGGTATTATAATTTTATTCTGTAATTTTGAAGTTATATTAGCACTCATGAATTTTTGTCTTATTCTAATTTCGAAATTTAGCTTTGAATCTTTTTTAGTTGAAGTCGTCGAAGACAAACCAAGATTTGAATTTGGAGATATGAATAAAGGAGGCACAGGTAGTCTTGTTGAAGTTGTATTGTTCGAATTACCAAAAGGTTGTAATAGTTTCAAAGGATCATTAGTTGAAGCTGATGTGTTGTTATTGTTAGTAGGACCAGCCCCTAATAAAGAATCAGCTAACAAGGGTCTTTCATAAGTTGGCTCAGCCAATTTCAATAACTTGATACCAGACTCGGGACATTTCGTTAAATTATAGTACTTTGGATCAGACACCTTTGGCAAGATATGATCGAACAAACAAGAACCGTGTCTAAAGGAATCACAAAACTGATCAATAATCAAATTAGCTCTGCCCTGAATCATCTCAGATTGATTAATACCAATTAGAGTCATTTCAGTTGGTAATTCAATTAGAGTGGAATGAGAGTGATTCTGGACAACAGGTTTCAGTAGCCAAAGATCTTTTTTAATTTTATATTGAACCTCCACTCTGAAATTACAAGAACAGTTGTCATCTTGTTGTTGCTGAGATTGGCCTGGGATTATTCTTTTGCTATGTTTCGAACACTTGAGTATACATCTCTTTTTATCGTTCTTGGAGATGACTAGCTTGTAGCCATGATGTAAAGCATAACACTTAGCTATATCGATCAATACTTTTTTATTAGCACAATAGAGGAACGGAATGTCCGAAGCGATGATACTACTGGTGGTGGTTGCGATGGGAGGAGGCAAAGCAGACGTCATGGAAGACACGGGTAGCTTCAAGGAGTAGTCGAGTTGCAGAGCAGACATCATGGTGGTGGTGGCAAGAAAGAGGGAGAAGAGGGAAAAAGGGCAACGAAAGCCAGAAAATGGAAAACAGGCAGACGAGTGGTTTTAATAGTGAGGAAGGCTGTTTCCTGTTTCTTACGTTTGTTGGCTGTGTGAGGAGAGAGGGGTGCGCTGCGGAGTTACTGGACGTCATTCTTGGTTCGGGGGTTCTGGTTGGTTAGCTGGGGGCAGTTGTCGATTGTTCTCTAGATGACGACCATATTGGGAGAGAGAGGTTCGGGCTCGGAGTAGCGTGCCGTGCCAGCTGTTGAGCAGTTGCAACACCCCTTAGACGAGAGACAATAGCAGCTGTTCTGGGGTTTTGTGGGGTTCTCTGCTTGTGTGCTCCGTGGTGCTCCTGTCTGTCAATAGCTCAGAAGTCACCACCTTATATCACCCGATCCCAGACTAACACGGACTGATTCCACATTCAATTGCTTGAACTCTGAATTGCTCGATCCCTAATCCCTAATCAATCACCCAATCAGAGCCCAACCGAACCCATCCATCTCCATACCACGTAATACGTAATGGCAAAACGAAGCAAAACGAAGCCATCGAACACTCCGGAGCCGGGCTGTGCAACTGCTACTCCAGCGCGGACCCCGTCACCCCCACATTCTTACTAACTGTGCTTCAACCAGACAGCAGTTCGCAAGCATTTCGCTAGCAGTTAGCTAGCTGTAGGCCCAAAGGAAACAGCAGATGGGGGTACTCCTCTCTGAGAAAACCCTTATTGTCAATCAATTCAGCAGTTTGTGGGGAAGCACAGGGTGTCACCGCTCTCCGTTTATCCAATTACCAACTGATCTGGATATGATCACCGGCTGGAAGCAGTTGATCCGGACTTAGTCTCCTATACTACTTACACTTACAGTGCGCAATAGTAGCAAGTTCCCAGATCATCTTGCCAAATTAATTTCAATTTGGTAACCGCACTCTATCTCGAGCCATACTGCTACAATTGCCGGATTCCTTCTCCTCAATCTTATTCCTGATTCAATTCTAACCACCCCTAATTTTAGTATAAATACAACTGCGTTTTCCCCTTTTTCATTCCTCATCTCACAACTTTATTCCATCCATTATTTTCATCTCATCAATCAATTCATTCAATCAATCCTCAAAATGTCTATTCCAAAAACTCAAAAAGCTGTCATCTTCGAAACTAACGGTGGTCCATTAAAGTACACTGATATCCCAGTTCCAACTCCAAAGCCAAATGAAATCTTAATCAATGTTAAGTACTCTGGTGTTTGTCACACTGATTTACACGCTTGGAAAGGTGATTGGCCATTGGACACCAAATTACCTTTAGTTGGTGGTCATGAAGGTGCTGGTGTTGTTGTTGCCAAGGGTTCCAACGTTAACAACTTTGAAATTGGTGACTTGGCTGGTATCAAGTGGTTGAACGGTTCTTGTATGGGTTGTGAATACTGTCAACAAGGTGCTGAACCAAACTGTCCTGATGCTGACTTGTCTGGTTACACACATGATGGTTCTTTCCAACAGTACGCTACTGCTGATGCCGTCCAAGCTGCCCAAATTCCAAAGGGTACTGATTTGGCTCAAATTGCTCCAATCTTATGTGCCGGTGTTACCGTTTACAAGGCTTTAAAGACTGCTGAATTAAGACCAGGTCAATGGGTTGCCATCTCTGGTGCTGGTGGAGGATTAGGTTCTTTAGCTGTTCAATACGCCAAAGCTATGGGTTTGAGAGTCTTGGGTATCGATGGTGGTGACGACAAAGCTAAGTTAGTCAAACAATTGGGTGGTGAAGCCTTTGTTGATTTCACTAAAATTAAAGATGTCCCAGCTGAAATCCAAAAGATTACAAAGGGTGGTCCACATGGTGTCATTAACGTTTCTGTTTCCCCAGCTGCCGTTTCCCAATCCACTCAATATGTTAGACCTTTAGGTAAGGTTGTTTTGGTTGGTTTACCAGCTGGTGCCGTTTGTGAATCTGAAGTCTTCTCCCATGTTATTAAATCTATCCAAATTAGAGGTTCTTATGTCGGTAACAGACAAGATACCGCTGAAGCCATTGATTTCTTTACCAGAGGTTTAGTTCACTCTCCGATCAAGATTGTTGGTTTATCTGAATTAGCTGATGTTTATAAGTTAATGGAGAAGGGTCAAATTGTTGGTAGATATGTTTTAGACACATCTAAATAATTGATTTGATTATCTATCTATCTGTATATATGAAGATTGATTCTTTATATACTGTTTAGTTATTTCAAGCAGATTGTTAACTTTCTTTTATTATTATTCTTTATAAGCCTATCTTTTTTCTTACTACTTGATTTTTGTTTCCTATTTTGATGATGATCTTTATACGACCTTTGTGTTTCATAACTTTACTTTACTTTTACTCTTTTTTTTTATGATGATGAATAACAAAAAAAATGATTGACTTTTTTTCAAAAAACTTGGGGTCCAATGATCAACGATGCCCATTGTAAACTAATTGTAAAGTATCCCTATATTAAATACACTGATGCTGGAGAAACTAGCATGAATAAAATAGCCCTGTTAAGCACACCCCCTCCCCAAAAATGAGGGACGCGTATATTGACTAAAGATGCAGCCGCTGCCACTGATCCCTGACCATAAAAACTATAAATACGGGAAAGAATAAAGACTTCAAATACATAAACTACACACACTTTATACACTATTTAGATTATTTCCAATTTCCATTCACCTTCATCATTTCTAGTCATCACCTTGGTTGGGAAATAGTGATAATTGACTTTCAAAGCAGTAAGTTCAGGAGAGCCACTAAAACTAACAAGCCTTAATTTACTGAACGTATTATCATGAACGCCTTTAATAACTTCAACAAAATCTTCTAGTGTAGGTGTCGGAATCTCATTTACATGAGTAATAAAACTACAAGGTGAAACATCAAAAATTTGAGCTGGAGAACCCCTTACGCAGTAAGTGCAACAAACTAGAGAAGGCAAGCTTTGAAGTGATTGTCTAACAACACGACTTGGAATTGTTAGTATAGCTCCAGACCAGGAAACTGTTTTGTGATTCAAATAGTCCCCTGTAATTGAATTGGCTAACTTAACATTTAATTTTATAACTTTCATATCTCTAACAGCTTCAAACTGAATATATTCTTGATCTAAATCTAAATCTTTAATAGCTGATTCTATATCTCTAGGATTAGTTATCGTCTTACCATTAGCCGATAAAACAATATCGCCTCTTTTGAAAGCAGATGAAGGTTTACTATCTAATCCGACACTCACAGATGACACATACCAAAGTCCAACCTTACCAACACACTTATCTTCAATTTTAGTAACCCATTCGTCTGGAACACCATTCATTCTAGCATCCAAAACAGAGTAATTTGCGAAATTGGCTTCAATAAATCTAACACTCGGAGAAATTTTGCTCTGTTTTAAAAATTTCAACTCCCATAATATATCACAGAAATCGACATATTGACCGTCTAGAAAACATGCCCTGAATGTACCAGTATCTTCATCCACCAACAATCCAAAATCAATATCATAGCGATCTGATTCAAGTATAATTTTTGGATTACTTCCAAAATTAATATCAATAACCTTACTCTTGCTAACAGTGAAATTCCCACCAAAACTGCAACGAATAAGGGACACCTTGTCATTTATTTCAAGATAATCATCTGCAAACTTAGGAGATGGAACTGCAGGTAAGACCAAAGATGGATCATACTTAGCAATAAAATAATTCTTAGTTGGGTGAATGAATACAGCCTTAGCTGGAAGACGAAGAGATTCGGCAAATTCCAAATACACATCAAGCATATCATCAGGTAAACCAATGGAAAATATAATTACAAAACCATTCTCAGGATCAATGATAAGACCACGTCCAGTGATTACTGAAGAGGAAAACGAAAGTAACTTGTAAGCCACAAAATAATGAGTTATTGTTTTCAATTTAACGTTTTCAGCTGGTAAGTCAACAAATTTGACAACTTTAGGAGTAAGTGGAACTGGACATATTTTCTCTGATGTAATATTGGTAAAATCCATTAAACCAGTGTCATTGTTGTACGTAACAAGCTTGAGGTCATAGTCCCAGTCCTTGTTAACAAAAACCGTAGATGACGAGGGAGCTTCGTTTAGAGCAAAGATATCACGGTGCTTCACAATAACATGTGACTTGCTAGCTATGTTTTTCATAGCTTCAATAAATGCATCTAAAGTTGGAGTAGGAATACCATCTATAGAATCAATAAGGCGATCTTCAAGTGAATAATTGAAAAAACCACCAGCAAAGGAACTAGTGACTCCTTTGGCTGGAGCTCGAAGTGGTAGAGCAACTTGATAACCTAAATCATTAAATATTGACCCACCAACTTTCAAATATCTACTTGGAGTAATGGAATATAAATCTTGAACAACACATTTAATAAATAAATCTTCTCCACCTCTTTGAACTAAGATTTCAATTTCTTTTCCAACATTTGAATCTAATATGTCATCAACCGTAATAAATGTGGAAATTAATTGACCATTAATGGAAATCAAGCAGTCACCTTCCTTAATTAATCCATCACTTGGTCCTTCAGGAAGGCAAACCGAGCAAATTAAAACACCATGGATCGATGGGAATTTATTTCTCATGAGATCTTCAGTTTCTGCAGTGAGTCCCAAGTTCTTAGCAAACGAATACGATTCTAATTTCCACTGAACCTGAATGGTACCTCTTGTAATTGGTTGATTATTTTGTAGACATCTTAGTGCTCTTGATGCTCTAGAAATAGGAGAAAAGAAGTTGGTAGCCGAGCCACACATACCCCCGGCCTGTAAAGCAACAGCATGACCATCAATGTTAACAACAGGGGATCCGGATGAACCACCTGATGCAGAAGCAGCAGCTTGAATATATTCAGTATTGAAATCGTTGGGTTCTGTTAATCCATAAAATGGCGCGTTTCTATCCAATCTTGAGATAACACCAGATAAAATAGATAATTGCTCACCCGAATCATTACCAATGACTTTAATTTCAGAACCAACTTTAGCCAAATCTGGTCTTAATTCTAGTCTTTCTAATTCCATATATTTGATATCTTTTGTATTGAATTGTAAAAAGCCAAAATCATGAACAGGATCTCTAAACAAGGGCTTTAGGTCTGCTTCTTCATGACTATTAAAAATTGCACGACCAATGAAGGGACCAGATCCGACAACATGTTTATTAGTTAAAATAATACCCAACTCAGTATCAACAATGAATCCACTAGCTTCAGAAACTTCCCCATGTGAGATATCAAAAGGGTCAACAGTTGAGAACTGAATCGAAACAATTGACTTAACGACTTTGTTTATGGTCCTTTGCCAACCTGGATCATTTGAATCATTGGCCGAATCATGAGTAACAATTGGGGGTAATGAATCTCTTTTTAAGGAAAAGATTTTTCTTTGTGATAAATTATCTAAAGCAGGTAATCCAATTTGAGAAGAATTATTCGAAGGATTCGGTACCTGAGCCCACTCGGGTAGTCTTTTAGAAACCGAGGCTTGAATTTCTCTTAAGGAAGTTTGCATCTGTCTGATAAAAGTTAGATATCTTCGAGTATCAATAGCGCAAGATTGTTCAGCAGTAGTCATAATAATAAAAGCAGTAATTTTCAGAATCAATTTCTTTCAATTTATAATCTTATCCAGTGATTGATTTCTTGAAAAGAGTTATCACTGTTTCACCCCTTTGTGATAACTCAAGGGGGCGATTATGTGCCTTTTATAGACATGATTTCCACTGAGCCACATTACTTATGAATTTCTCTGCCCTGCCGGTTTAAATTATCAATGCTAGGCCAAATATCCAACTCAGCCAAATAAGGTCGGCCCTTTCAGCGGCCAAATATAGTCGCGTCTATCGAGTACGTACTTTCGACTAACCCATTCCTCTAATACAACTGAGTAGTTGCGAGTATATAGGTTATTGGAGTATCGTTATTTATGATAGACCCACGGCGGACTTATAGTCCACCGACACGTAGATGCTAGCCAACGATAATGGTCAATTAGGCTAATTGTACAATAAATAGTGAATGATATATATACTAGTTCAATTGGAATATAAAGCATACGTTATATAGCAGTTTTAAAGATATCATTAATTCATTAACTCTTTTAATAACTATTCTGTGTTATTTTTTAAATTTTCCTTCGATTGTCATATGAGGTTTGAAGCAGTTCTCTGAGAGCGAGGCTCATATATAATGGCCCAAAACTAAAGGGGGTTCTTAATTCATTAATATCTTTATCATTAAATAAATAAAATGTTGAAAGCTGATTATTAATTGGAGAATAAACCTCTTGAAATTAAAACATAATTGACATATTCATACTTAACACTTCCAAAAATACAATCATAATTCTCTTATCACCTTCCTAACAGCAGTCGCCAACATACCTCACAGGTACTTAATCAGACAGAAGAACAGCGTCATTATCAGAATCAGCTATAGTACCAGCACCTGCTTCACCAACCACACTAGATCTTTGAACGATAGTACCAATTGCTGTATCATCGGACACTATCCCTGTAATGTCTTGTAATAATTGATTGATTTTTAACTTTAATTCAAACTTATACTTCTCTTCATCATCAATACTTCTCTTTTCTTCATCACCAGTATGTTTTTCAGTTTCGGCTGCTTTAGTTGTTGTAGGTGCGGTGGTGGCCGCGGCTGTTATTGCATTTGTGGTTGTCGTACCATCGTCAATCACCGGAACATGACCAAGTATCCAATTTTCTTTTAAATTTCTAGTAATGCTTAACAATTCATCAACTAATCGAATGATTGTCCATGTATTGCTTTCAATCTGTAATGTTTCGATAGCTTGAGTTTCTAATGATTTCGATTCGGTATTAATTACTGATAATTCTAAAATGTCCTGTAACTTTTGTAAGAGGTTCTCGATGTTGTTGTCTAGTTTTGATAACATTGGTGTTGTTCTTTTTTGAAGTGCCGACATTTTTTGTAAATTGGTTTGTATTCTTATTGGTCTGTGTATATATGGTCGCGTGTATTTGAAGATTGATTGGTGGAGTGTTAGTAGAGCTGAGGTTTTTGAAAGTTGGTTTAATTGCAGAATCAAGAGAAAACAAGCGTGCGCAACTCAAACCTTCCTTCAAAAAAAAAAAAAAAAAAACCGCTGAGGAACTTTAAAAGTACAGTATAGCAACTATCAATTCCTACAAATTCAATCCTAAACAATTCAATTGATTGATAAGTAAGCAAATAATAATATATTTATATAAAAGTAAAGTTAAAAGAAAAGCAAAAAGCAAAAATATGTAGCTACATAATTCACAAGAAGCAGAAATGCACAAAATGGACATTAATCTCACGGTGGCCATCTATGGAATATCGAAACCAATGTCTTGTTAGTTTATGTTTTGGTTATCAAATTGAAATTGTCAGGCTTATTAAGCTGTTATTTCATTACATTATAAGGCATTTGAAAACAAATTCGAAACAGAAATTGCTGGTAGCGCATCACCTAATATCGCAAATGTTAATATTTATGACTGTCCTGTTAATGGTCTTAACGATAGAAGAAGTGGAGGCAATGTTCCTAACAAGAAAAAAGATTTAAAGGTGCTTAAAGAGTTTCAAACGTTGCTGCCCTTCTCTAGTAGGATCCACCAGAACTTGGCTGGTTAGTGGTGCAGAGGGTTTTATATTACCCCGAGATATGCCGGTCGGCAGTTGATCTGGCTCTTCTTGTTGTTCAAAGTTCATCCAAACAAAGGTTTACTTTTCTTATGAGTAATCCCCCCCCCCCCAATAGTATTGAAACACAATAAACGCAAACACTTAGCTAAAACTATCACAATTAAGATGACTGTTCACAATACTAACAGGAATCCATCACTCTCAAAATTCCCAGTTTGGGACTACGGAACTACATCTTCAAACCATGAACCACCAAATTCAGCCTCTTCTTCTGGTCTAATGTTAAGAGGTACTTCAAGGCACATACACTTGCTTATCACTATGATGATATACTAACTTTGACTGATAATATAGAACAAGGTGTTATGGCTGTTGTTCAGCCTGAAGTTTTACAAAACTATTTATTTCCAATTGGTGAATTACTAGAATCCAAGATATCAACTTATAGAAATAACATCAATAAATTAGTTTGTTCAACGGATGATAATCCAAGCCCACCTTTATTACCCCCACAACCAGATGCCCCAATATCCGATTTTGATATCGTCTCAACAGCATTATTTAAAAGCCAGAAACCAAAACCTTCACCCCCAGAACCACGTTACCCTGAAGATTCATTTCATAAATTATTAATTATCACAGGTCCATCATCGTTAACAATACCTAGTCAATCAATATATTGTTCACAATGGATAGCCAAATTAGCAGGCCATAGAACATATTCATTTGAAGATGTTATAATTCCACTTGATAGTTATTATGATGTTATTAGAAAAGAAGTAATGAAATTGTATTGTAATGCAGAAGAAGAATTTGGAGCTCATTTTAATGATGTTTTATTAATTTCAATGAGAGCAAATGCAACAAATTATGAACCTTCACTGCTACCTTCAATTTATTCATCGAGAGAAACTCATATCGGTATTCCATTATATAGAACTTGGTTACATGAATTAGCACAGCATTGTCCAATTACAGTGAACTTGTCAAATACTATTATGCCCCAATATATTGCCGATTTATGTTGTTTAGGATTGTGTGATCCAGGATATTTAGAAAGTCAATTACATAGAGAATTAGTTAGTGGTTGTTCATATCCTTGTGGATTTCAAACTAATTCGGTTGATAAATTTAAGTTAAATAAATGTAAAGAAGCAATGATTTCGTCATCTGTTCAGCATAGTTTTTTAACTATAACTAAGAATGGTTCTGTTGCACACGTTGAAACTACAGGTAATGAAGATACGTTTGCAGTTGTACCGATTAAAGAATTAATTAAACAAAAAGCATATTCTAAGAAGAATGAATTTCCAATTACAGATAATACATCTGAAGAAACATTAGTTGATTATAATTATTCCGTTTTGGTTAATGAAATAATGGATGAGCTGTTAATTATTGCAAAGGAAGTTTCAGTTGGTAAACATAAATTAAAATTATTGATTGATTTAGGTAAGATTGAACATCCTTTAGAACAGTTAATGAATGAGATAATCACTGCGATGATTAAGAATGAAGAGTTTTATAAACATTTGTTAGGATTCATGATTGATTCTGGAGACTGGTATCTTCCTGGAGGTGCTAGATTACAGGAGATTAATCCATTCAACTATAATCAAAATGAAGATGATAATGTTTTTCAATACAACAATTTAAAGAATAAGTTACAATCGAATGAAGGATTCTTGGTTGATGGTATGCCATCAATCGAAAGCTATGCTTCATTTCTGGGTGCTGATAGAATGATTAAGTTGATTGGCGGTGAAGTTAAAGTTAGACTACAACAGTATCTTGACAAACTTGAAAAAGCAAAGAAGGAAGAAGAGGAGGAAGAGCCTGAGAATGAGGAAGAGCATAAGAAAAAGGAAGAAAAGCGAAAGGAAGAAGAAGAGGAAGAGGAAGAAGAGGAAGAAGAAGAAGAAGAAGAACAAGCTAAGAAGGGTGGCGGTTTGAATTGTATTCAATCGTAATATTGGTGTTGTGCTTTAAATTTACATTCTTTTTATGTAGTTTATATTAACTTTTGTTTTATATACATTTTTCATTTTAATTAATACACACACGCTTTCTTTTTTGTTTGGTTGAACAGTCAAGAAGTGAGGTCTAGGATATTGATGAGTAGAATAAGCCTGAGATCTTTCTTTTGCTCATCGATAGTCTTAATCCTTGTTGTAAAGTGATGTTAATTAATTTGCAAAAAGTCTCTGCCTAGCAACGCTGACAGTCACATGTGTTCGATTAATACTGCATACGACCTACGTATATGGAAAGTCATCCGAAATCCAACGACTTATCAACAACGAAGGTTCAAAGGGTCAAGTCAAATTGCCAAAAAATCAACTCCTAACTATCACCATACGTGTTAGGCCGATCGAATGGGTTACTTGGGTTGGCCTAACCGAGATTCCATCGAATCTGCATGCTACAGGAAATTAATGGAGTTGCTTTGATGAGATCTTATCTAACATCACCAAACTCTACAAGTTATACTAGTCTTGTTTGTTATCTATATCCCATGGATTTATCTATGGAAAAGCAGCAGATTGCCCCCCTCCTTTGAATCAGCGCTGAGATGCTCGCTGGTGTAGAGATGCCGACAGATCATGTAGGTATAAAAGCTGCTGCTTCATAACAACGTCAGCTCACGATCGTGATGAACATGTAAAACTAACGAGATCACTAGCTGAACAGTTTTGTTTCGGAGTGCTACACCACAAATGGCTACAAAAGTATTGGATCAACACGGCCCGGTAGTTAATAGAGTAGCCTTACCTTTATGTTAGACAGATTCCCGGAGAAGGGGCTCTGAGCTGTGAGGTCAGTGGGCTAATATGCTGAATCGAGAACAGCTCCAAGTCCAAGGTGGACCAGTGGAGCTGTCCCTAAGTCGTCCACTGATTCAATTGTTCCAATGGATCAATTGCAATCTGGAGAGGTCATAGTGGACCAATTGAGCTGCTCCAGCTACTGGAAAATGGAAAATCGACTGATAGACAGCTTCAAAGTACGTGTCAGCACACCGCTCGGCTGGCTCCCGGAGATGCGCCGAGTGGCCCTCTCTGTTCCTTCCACCTGAGTCAGCTCTAGGACTGCCACGCGCTGGCGCTGGTCCCCGCCGGGCAGGCCATCTCACTATATATACAACAGCTATTCCTGTTCTGGGTTTTCTCGACACAAACAACCTTCTTCCTCCCCCTTTTCCTTCCCACAATTGCTCACAACACAAACACTCACTACACTACAATGGGTTTAGACTTCTTAAAGAGAAAAACTGGTGTCATCGTCGGTGACGATGTCAGAAACTTATTCAAATACGCTCAAGAAAAGGGTTTTGCTATTCCAGCCATTAACGTCACCTCTTCTTCCACCGTCGTTGCTGCTTTAGAAGCTGCTAGAGACAACAACTCTCCAATTATCTTACAAACCTCTAATGGTGGTGCCGCCTACTTTGCTGGTAAGGGTGTCTCTAACAAGGATCAATTCGCTTCCATTCAAGGTGCCATCGCTGCTGGTCACTACGTCAGAGCAATTGCTCCAACTTACGGTGTCCCAGTCATTCTGCACTCAGACCATTGTGCTAAGAAATTATTACCTTGGTTTGATGGTATGTTAGAAGCTGATGAAGCTTACTACAAGGAACATGGTGAACCATTATTCTCCTCTCACATGTTGGATTTATCTGAAGAAACCGATGATGAAAACATTGCTACCTGTGCCAAATATTTCACTAGAATGGCTAAGATGGATCAATTCTTAGAAATGGAAATTGGTATCACTGGTGGTGAAGAAGATGGTGTTAACAATGAAAGTGTTGACAAGGAGTCTTTATACACTTCTCCAGAAACCGTTTTTGCTGTTTACAAGGCTTTGGCTCCAATTTCTCCAAACTTCTCTATTGCTGCTGCTTTCGGTAATGTTCATGGTGTTTACAAGCCAGGTAATGTTGTCTTAAGACCATCCATCTTAGGTGACCATCAAGCTTATGCCAAGAAGCAATTAGGTTCTAAATCAGACAAACCATTATTCTTAGTTTTCCATGGTGGTTCAGGTTCTTCTCAAGCTGAATTTGATGAAGGTATCTCTAATGGTGTTGTTAAAGTTAACTTAGATACCGACTGTCAGTATGCTTACTTGACTGGTATTAGAGATTATGTTTTAAACAAGAAGGATTATGTTTCCTCAATGGTTGGTAACCCAGATGGTGCTGATAAGCCAAACAAGAAGTACTTTGATCCAAGAGTCTGGGTTAGAGAAGGTGAAAAGACCATGTCTAAGAGAGTCGCTGAGGCTTTAGTGATTTTCCACACCAAGGATACTTTGTAAGTATTTTATATAATTATGACTTATTTTCTTGTTACGCTAGTTTTTCAATAAATATTTATGACATTCGAAGTTCTTTACTTTATAGAAGACGATTCGACGATTCGACCACGGTCTAATGGTCGATTGACTGTATGTTACCCGCCCTCGCCGCACGTAAGTTTTTTCCACTCGAGTTTTGCTCGATCGCTGAGAGAAGACCAAATGTCAAACGTCAAACACCATTAGATGTCCATAGTCCCCATTCCAGGTCCCTTTCGAACTCACACAACTCAAACAATCCCATTGTAAAAAGAAAACACAGATCCACTTCGTATCTTTCTCCTACCATTCATCTTCCCATTTCCTCGGTTTTTTTTTAACAAAGTCTTTGCCACCACTGCATTTTTAGATATACTTATACACATAAAATTTAGCAGGGGTTTTCCAAAATCAAATCAATTAATTAAAAAAATTGTCAATCCCAGTCAATCATATAACCTGAAACATACACATATACACGTACACAATGTCCGAACAAGTGGATAATTCATTTACAACACCTCATTATCACAATAAACCAAGAGGTTCAAACCCAAAGTTTAGAAATAATTCCAAAAGATTCAATAATAATAATTCATCTTCCTCTAATTCAGCTGCTGAATTAAAGCAAAAGATTCAAACATTGACTGAATTTTTCCCTGATTGGTCTTATGATGATTTTATTACAATTAAAGAAGAAATCGTTAATGTTGATATAACTGAAATTTCAGAAGGTATATTAACTGGTAAAATTCATAAATGGGATCAAGTCAATTCTGCTAAAGAGAAAAAGAAAGCTTCCCAACTAGAGACTTCATCTACTTCGCCAACCCAATCAACACAGCAATCAACCCAATCCTCCTATAACAAAGAAACCCAAGATCAAGACAACTCCCAAACCCAATCTACGTATAAAAAGACCCCTTATAACAGTAGACACAGTAATTCAACCCAATCTACAAGAACCCCAAGATATCAAAGATCTGCAACCTACCATAGACAACCTAGACAACAATCTCAACAATCTCAACAAACCCATATTGAAGCTCATAATACTCCGACTACTGCTGCCACTATACCCTCTGGAAAATCCTCTTGGGCCAGTGCGTTGAAGCCAGCTCCAAAACCAGTTGTTAAGACTGAACCTGAACCTGTTAAAGAACCCCCAGTTGAAGAGCCTGTCGCCGTTGAGGAAGGCGAAGAAAAGGTTGAAGAGCCAGTGGAAGAGGAAGCTATTCCAGTTGTTGAAGAAACTCCAAAGGAAGACGCACCAGCTACTCCTGTCACTACTTCTGCCCCTGCCCCTGCTAAACCAATAAGTTGGGCAGCGGCCATTGCTCCAAAGAAGAAGATTGTTCCAAAGAAAGAAGAACATATTGTTGAAGAAAAGAAGGAAGAACCAGAAGCTGTCGTTGATGAATCGCAAGCTGAAGAACCAGTTGCCTTTGATGACGAACTTGTTTCTGCTACTGAAGAAGTCAGAGAAGTTGTTGAACCTGTTCAAGCTGAAGAAAAACAAGAAATTGTCGCAGAACCAACACCTGCTGTTGTTGAACAAGAACAAACCGCTGCTGTTACTCAACGTGTTTCCTCTACTCCTGTTGCTCCAAAGAAGAAACCTCAAGCTGCTGTCGTTTTACCATCTTCTGCTAATCAATTAGGCTCCGTTGATGGTATTTCATTTGGCTCAATGTCTTTGAATGATAAAGAAGAACAAATCCCAGCTGTCGTTTCAACTAGTGCCCCAGCTACTGCCAGTATCCCAAATGCACCACCTCAAGTTTCAACTCCAGTTGCACCAGCTCAAACGCAACAACCAGCTCAAGCTCCATCTGGTCCATCTCAACATCAACAACAATCTCATAACCATCATTACAATAACAACAGAAATTACAGAAACAATGGTTACAACAATTATAACAACAATAACTATAATTCTCAAAAAAATAATAATGGTTACGAATCTTACAACAATAATAGCAATAACAGTAATGCCAATTCAAACAATTACGGTTTAGGTGAATTGAATAATTACTTACAACAAAATCCAAGATCTAACAGCAATAATAATAATTCTAATAATGCTAACAACAACAACTTCCAATATGATGCAGCTCAATATCAACAATTATTAAATCAACAACAACTATTCAACCAACAACAACAACAACAACAACAACAACAAGCTACACAACAATCCCAAGCATTACCAGGTACAGCAGGTTTAACTGGTGCTCCAGGTGCAGAATTATCGTCTCCAGCTTCAAACCAAACCTTACCAACTAATGGTACTTCAAGTGCTGGCCCAGCTGGTACTCCAAACATGGGTAGTGTTAATCCAATGATGGGATTACCATACACTTATCCATATTTTAATTACTATATGCCTTTCTACCAACAACCAAACCCAGCAGCTAATCAATTCTACTACCAAAATCCTCAACAACCACAAAATCCTCAAAACTCATTTGGTTCAAACAACACATTCCAACAACAAGCTCAACAACAGCAACAACCATCTAAGATGTATAACCAATATGGTCAACCACAACAACAAACTGCAAATGGTGCTTCAGGTAATGGATCTGCATCCCAACAAGCTGAAGATGAATCAAATCAATCAACTTCAACCTCTCAACAAGCCCAACAGCCACAAATGTTAATGCAAAACCAATATGCCCAATACCAACCACAACAATATCAACAACAAGCTGCTCAAGTTCAACAACAACAGGCTACTCAAGCTCAACAACAACAACAACAAGCTTCAGTTTCGACCCCTTCATCTAACCCAGCTTCTCTGTCTACAGGCATGCAAAACTTGGCTGCGGCTTCTGCTGCTTCTGGTCAAAATCCATATGCTGCTTATTACCAAAACCAATATGCTTATCAATCTGGTGGTAACGGTAATGACTTCAACGGTAATGCCAGGGGTTGGTTTTAAGCTTTTATGAGCTTAAAGCTAACTTTTTGAAAAAAGAAAGTTTACGTTTTTTACTATAATTGTTATTAGAGAGGATTCATTAATATTATGCTAGTTTTGTTTTTGTTTTGTTTTTTTGTTTGATTGGATTGTTGAAAATATAGAATTAGTAAAAAGAAAATAAACATTATTTGACTTGCTCCTTTTATTATTTTATGGGTGTTTGTTTGAATCAGTCGTGTGATGTTAGTTCTGTGGTGTTTGTTTGGAATTATGTGATTGTCATGACCCCCTTCAGTTTTGATCATCTTTTTTTTATTATCCTTTCTTGCATTCTTTGGCATTATTTTAAATTAAGGTTGACCTTTTTAAATTTGGAAATTGTGTAAATCATTTACTGTTTTTTATTTCTTTGCTGCTGCTTTATGTTTCGTTTTAGTTTTATTATAGAGAAGGAGTGAAGATTGATTAAATTATTTTTCAAAGGAGTGTTTGGTTGAAAGATAACCAATATGGATATTTGTGTTGTTTTTATCATATCAATGTTTTCTTTTCCTGTCTAGAATAGAATTCTTCAAGAGGTTTTGTTGATGCTATCAAGATTATTGCTTTGCTCATTTTTGTTATTTTAATTTTGAAAGAAAGAGAAAAGGGATAAAGTGTTATCTTCATGTGCAATTGATTGTTTTTTTTTTGATGATATTTTTGTTTTACATGTGTGCTTTTTAATTATATTTTTCGGGTTGTCTTTTTATTAAAATTCACTGATGTTTGAAATAATTATTCATTTGAAAGATATTCAAGTTGTTATATTGAAACTATATTTTTCTTGTTTTCTGCTAAGTTGTGGTCCGTTTGTTTTAGGATTATTTCGGAATGAAAAGGTTTTCTTTTATGGTTATTGTTGCTGTATCGTCTTATTTTGGGTTCTTGATCGTTTATTTCAACGAAAAATCTAATGAGAAATTCCTTTTTTATTCTTTCAATAAATTTTGTTCATTATCTTATCCAGCTTGGCTTTCTTTTGACTTGAATGCAATATGATCTTTTTTTGTTGGTGTTTTTGTTTAATCTCTGGACTATTATGTTTTCCCTTCTTGTTTTTTTTTGTTAGTTTTATAATGTATTATACTCTTCATTTTTTTCATTATTTTGACTTTGATATTCTTAAAACACCTCATCCTTTATTGTTGTCGTTCTCCTCCTTTTTTGATTTGATTATATTACTTTTACTCTATGTTACTTATTTTTGTTACTGCTTTATCTTTTTTTATTTCCTTCAAAAACTGTTCCATTTTACTATCACTGCTGCTGCTACTATATTGCTTTTTTTATATTGATTCAACAAAAAAATAATATGTTTATTTTACCTTTTTCTTTATCTATTTTTTTTACTACATTTTTCCTCATTCATGAAACCTGGAAAAAAATGGGAATTGACACTCATCTTATTAATATTTTCTCTCTTATATATATATCCACTACTACTATTACTACTCTATTTTCATTTTACTTTTTGTCTTTATTCCCCCCATATCTTTTTCTTATATTTTTGTTTTCTCTAGTTTATATCTTTTTTTAACTTTGTTTGAAATTCTATATCTCTTTAAATTATAACTCTAAGTTTTTTGTGTCTGTTTTTTAAAACTTAACATTCATCTTTTTCGTACAACTACTTATCATTTCTACTGCATATTTTCTTTGTTGTTCCTCAACTTCCTTTAGCAAATTATATATATCTGTGTCTCTATAAATATAGTAAAGTTAGTTTTTTCTTTACTTAGCGAATTGGTCTAAGAAAATGATCTTAGGTGATATTTTGCGTCCACATTATTAGTGCTTACGTAATTTATTGGTAAGGTCAAATGTGAAAGTAGATTTATTCTCTCATTCATGAAGGGCATATAGAAACTGTTAATTAAGAATGAATCTAATACTAACATCAATTACCATTTAATTTATTTATATAAAGTAATATAATGACGAGTAACTATATAAAAGTAGACTAAAATGGGAGGATATATATGCAACAAAAAATTGTAAAAGGTGTATATTAAAATGCAAACTGAGAAAAAGTGATGACTAGTGACCAGTAATAGGATATATTATCTATGAATGAATATTGAAAAAGAACGCCAATTTTAAAAACTTTTTTCAAAAAAGTAGTAACAACTGACCCGATTTAAGGAGAAGGTTTAAAAATAAGTACTAGTAAAAGAGTGATCGAGTATCATAATAAGTAAAGAAAGTTAAAGAACGCAAAAAAGCTAATAATTCAGTCATTGGAAGCATGGAAATAAAAACTCTATTCACAATCGGTACATGTGACCGTCAGCATAACTTCTGACAGAGTTGAAGTTGTGACTATATGAGTAGAGCATGATGTTGTTGTCGTTTTAGCTGCTGCTGCTGCAGTGCCGGTGATAGTGGTACCAGTACTAGTACCCCATGTCGTTCCCCAGGTAGTTCCCCAAGTTGTACCCCAAGAAGTAGACCAGGCAGTTGAGTAAGTATATGGAATAGCACATTCATCACAAGAAGATGGAACACTGATATCTAAGGCATCAAGGCAATCTAAACTAGTACAACCTGATTGTAAACTAATCGAAAAACCAGGAAGAGTTAATGTACTGAAACATTCTTCACAGGTACAACCCGAAGCTAGACTGAAACTAGTTGTTACAACTGTTTCTTCCGCTGATGCAGCTGCAACACCTGTTTCTGTTGCTGTAGTAGCAGTACTCATCGCATTGGCTTGTGCAGATGTTGTTTCCTCTGCAGATGATTCAGCTTCAGCAGTTATAGTAGTATCAGATTCACCAGATTCCTCGCCAGATGATGAGCCAGAGGTATCGTATGAGCCAGAGCTAGAACCAGTTTCAGAAGTGTCAGATTCACCGGTAGCAGTAGCACCAGTATCTCCCGAAGGGTAGACTATACTTGAAATACAGCCAGTACTAGTACAGCCAGATTCAGGAGTGAATCCAGAAAGACTCATAGTACCGAAACAGTCCCAACCTGTGCAACCAGAAGCCATTTCAAAACTGGCAACAGTAGTTGAAGAACTATCACCACAGGTACATGGTAACACATAACCAATTTCAGAAGAAAGCCATTCAGAGAATCCTGAACCCCATTCGGATGAGCTATATGATGAGCTAGATGAGCCGGTAGATCCAGATGATGAGCCAGAGGTATCAGTGGAACCAGACGAAGATCCTGATGTATCACCAGAAGTATCAGTAGAACCAGATGTAGAACCAGATGTGTCAGAGGAGCCAGAAGTATCAGTTTCAGTGGAACCAGAAGTATCGGTAGATTCAGTACCAGACGTATCAGATTCACCAGAGGAGGAACCGGAGGTATTAGTAGATCCAGTGGATGAACCAGAAGTGTCTGTAGAGCCAGATGAGGAACCAGAAGTATCAGTTTCAGTGGAACCAGAAGTATCGGTAGATTCAGTACCAGACGTATCAGATTCACCCGAAGTGTCACCAGAAGTGTCTGTAGAGCCAGATGTAGAACCAGATGTATCGGAAGAGCCAGAAGTATCAGATTCACCAGATGAGGTACCAGAAGTGTCATAGGAGCCAGATCCAGTTTCTGATGTATCAGATTCACTGGTAGCAGTAGCAGCAGTATCAGTAGTTGCAGATATTATGCTTGAAATACAGCCAGTACTAGTACAGCCAGATTCAGGAGTGAATCCAGAAAGACTCATTGATGTGAAACAATCCCAACCTGTGCAACCAGAAGCCATTTCGAAACTGGCAACAGTAGTTGAAGAACTATCACCACAAGTACATGGTAACACATAACCAATTTCAGAAGAGAGCCATTCAGAGAATCCTGAACCCCACTCAGATGAACCAGATGAACCAGATGAGGAGCCATATGAAGAACCATATGAAGAGCCAGATGTATCAGTATCAGAGGAACCAGTATCCGAAGTATCAGTTTCGGTGGAGCCATATGTATCAGCAGAACCAGTTGTATCAGATTCACCATATGTGTCAGAGGAGCCGTATGAGCCATATGAACCAGTATCCCATTCAGAGCCAGAACCAGAGGTATCAGTTTCAGTAGATCCAGAAGTATCTGTGGAACCAGAAGTATCAGATTCGCCAGAAGAGCCATATGAACCAGAAGTATCAGATTCACCAGATGATGAGCCTGAAGTATCATAAGAACCGGATCCAGAAGTGTCATAGGAGCCAGATCCAGTTTCTGATGTATCAGATTCACTGGTAGCAGTAGCAGCAGTATCAGTAGTTGCAGATATTATGCTTGAAATACAGCCAGTACTAGTACAGCCAGATTCAGGAGTGAATCCAGAAAGACTCATAGTACCGAAACAGTCCCAACCTGTGCAACCAGAAGCCATTTCGAAACTGGCAACAGTAGTTGAAGAACTATCACCACAAGTACATGGTAACACATAACCAACATCAGAAGAACTCCATTCAGAGAATCCCGAACCCCACTCAGATGAACCAGATGAGGAACCAGATGAGGAACCAGAGGAAGATCCAGACGTATCAGTATCGGAGGATCCAGTATCAGAGCCAGAGGTGTCAGATGAAGTATCTGATTCAGATGAGCCAGATGTATCCCACGAACTAGAACCAGATGTATCAGTTTCAGTGGAACCAGATGTGTCAGTAGAACCAGTACCCCATTCTGAGGTATCTGATTCAGAGGAGCCAGATGTATCTGAGGATCCAGAACCGGAAGTATCATATGAGCCAGAACCAGATGTGTCGTAAGAACCGGAGCCAGAAGTATCAGTTTCAGTTGAACCAGAAGTATCATAAGAACCTGAACCGGATCCCCACTCAGATCCCGAAGTATCACCAGAACTTGATCCAGATGTATCAGAAGATCCCGTAGTATCGGAACAATCACTGCCTGAAGTATCTGTTGAACCAGAACCAGAAGTGTCGTATGAAGCAGAACCAGATGTATCACCAGAAGTGGAGCCAGATGTATCATAAGAAGTGGAGCCAGAAGTATCGCCAGATGAAGAACCAGAAGTATCAGAAGATTCATCGCAATCAGACTCACCAGAAGTAGAGTCCGAAGTATCGCCAGATGAAGAACCAGATGTATCATAAGAAGTGGAGCCAGAAGTATCGCCAGATGAAGAACCAGAAGTATCAGAAGATTCATCGCAATCAGACTCACCAGAAGTAGAGTCCGAAGTATCGCCAGATGAAGAACCAGATGTATCATAAGAAGTGGGGCCAGAAGTATCGCCAGATGAAGAACCAGAAGTATCAGAAGATTCATCGCAATCAGACTCACCAGAAGTAGAGTCCGAAGTATCGCCAGATGAAGAACCAGATGTATCATAAGAAGTGGGGCCAGAAGTATCGCCAGATGAAGAACCAGAAGTATCAGAAGATTCATCGCAATCAGACTCACCAGAAGTAGAGTCCGAAGTATCGCCAGATGAAGAACCAGATGTATCATAAGAAGTGGGGCCAGAAGTATCGCCAGATGAAGAACCAGAAGTATCAGAAGATTCATCGCAATCAGACTCACCAGAAGTAGAGTCCGAAGTATCGCCAGATGAAGAACCAGATGTATCATAAGAAGTGGGGCCAGAAGTATCGCCAGATGAAGAACCAGAAGTATCAGAAGATTCATCGCAATCAGACTCACCAGAAGTAGAGTCCGAAGTATCGCCAGATGAAGAACCAGATGTATCATAAGAAGTGGGGCCAGAAGTATCGCCAGATGAAGAACCAGAAGTATCAGAAGATTCATCGCAATCAGACTCACCAGAAGTAGAGCCTGAAGTATCTCCAGATGAAGAACCAGATGTATCATAGGAAGTAGTGCCAGAACTTGAGGAATCAGATGAACTAGAATCACTTGAACTAGAATCTGAAGACTCGTCACAGTCACACGTTTCAAGACCAGAATCGCATGGTATTGCGACAGGAAGAGGAACAGCTGCAGTTAAGGTGGTTAAGAAATAAACTATACAGACTGCCCTAGCAAATGAGATTGAAGCCATGGTATGTAAATACTTTAATTTAAGAGAATGAAAATGACTTTAAAATGCCGACTATAGTTGAATGATTAATTGCAGATGATATAAACGAATGTAAATGAATGTATTGGAATGGTAGCAAATAAAGACAAACTAAAGGCAACTTGATGGTACAACAAAGCAACATTTGTACTTACTCCAGTTATATTCAAAAGGGAAACGGTCAGCCTTTTATACAATTCGTGTAACCACCATCCGGGACGTTTGATCAAACAATTAAATGTGGTTTGAACCAAGTAATCGAATGCACGGTTTGAGCTTGGGCGGCTTGTCCTTTATTTGTGTACCAGAAATTAAGCATAAAAATGAACAAAAATAGTCGAACTTGGTACCCTAGTCACAAATTAGCTTAAGGGGTTCAGATGCTGGGGAAAGTATATTATAATTCAACTAATATAATTAAATTAGCTTAATTAGAATGTCAGAGCGTGGTTATAGAAGAATTGAGCATGTATCAAAACAATCAAACATAAATATGGGAGCAAAATGAAACGTTGAAGAGGAGCTTTAGGTAAGTATAGAGGCTTTGAAACCACCAGCTCATCGAAGCATTGAGATATGAATAAACAGGGCGAAGATGCCAGCTAATAGATACATGCCTATATTTCGGCGGCCCTGGTCATTAACACCATTTAGTAGACAAGATCAGTTCAACTTCAACCTGGTTAGATAAGCATACAGCTTCAATTTATATCAATTATCTGGGTGTAGTCAACTAATGAGGTGTCCACTTTGTGAGGAATCATTGATCAATCATGCGTCGATTGGGGTGATCCATCAGAAAATATTTTACTCTCGGCTTTTAAGTTCTCTTACATGGTTTTAGCGATTACCGAGTCGCCGTTGAACCCCGAGGTAAGAGTCCGAGCATGGTACAAACCTCTTATTTCACTGGATATACAACTTTGGACTTCATATTTTCAATTAGATTATGGTTTCGCTTACCAAACCTCATACAACTGGATTGTTGTTTCAAGAATATTGACTTGTCCTCAAAATTCTCAAGGCAGAACTTATGGAGGGAGTTAGGGCGACGGTTGAAAGTATTCCATACTTATGGGGATGAGGGTTTAGGCATGGGCGATTCTGTAATGATATATAGCTGGACTTGAAGTTTTAAAGTCTTTTGCGTCCATGATTGGACCATGAATCCCGACATCAAAACTTGATTTGTTAAATTCATCGTGTATACTAAGATCAAATGCCGGATAAATTGTAAGAAAGTTGAATGTTATGCATTATCGTGTATTTATAGAAATACGTCAACTGTTAATGATCGCCTTGATCGCCTCGATCAACTAGATATATAGCTATGGAACTGATAAAATTGGAATATTACATATGCCTATAGAATTTAATCTTATTATAAATAACAAAAGATGGCATACAGCTAAAAATATATATATGCTCTAGAATTGTTAAACGGAAATTCTAAAAATATGCGAATGTTTAATCAGGAATAAAAATTTTAAAGACATTACCCAGGTTGGAAATATATAAGGACTTAGTTTAGGTTGTAGATATTTTCTTGTGGAATTTTATCAAATTTCAATATTGAGTTTAATATAGCGATTGAGGGTATATCTTGTTTAGAATTAAAAGTAGTGGTAAATATAGATATACACCAAAAATAGCAAATAATAGAATCAAATGAAGTTAGTCACATTCTTTTCAAACAATGGATCATGTCAAAAAGAAATTTTGATTATATGAACACAGAATTGAGAAATTTAAGGTATGCATATGGGGTCTTGGTATGTTTAGCAATAAATGTTCGAAGCCATGCACCGGCTTAACTAGATGGACGTTACCAAGTCTGGGACCTCTATTTGAAAAGTTTTATGCATACGTGCTTAAAACTTTAAGAATAAAGAGCAGCCTTTATGATATGGAAACCAAGAGAATCTAGAACTTTTCAAGAGATATCACCAGTAAAGTAAACTAAAAACATTGAGCTGGGAATCGGGATCGAGCACGGTGCTATGTTTAACTATGAATCAATTGCACCTATATAAGCATAATTGTTAATTCATTTTCATATAAATATAACCAAGTTTTGGAGTTCATATATGATAATACTAAATTGGAACAATTGCTACTCCGATAATTTTCAAAGCATATTAATCTGTCTCATGAGGGTCCAAGAACCCAAGTTCTGCTTAGCTAGATGCGAGGGGCCCTTATTTTTTACTCAAATTTATGGCTATGCATTTTCAATTAAAGTGCTTGTATGAAGACCCATTTTATTTTCTGATTCAAGTGTTACCTTAGATCTTATTGAGTTGCTATCTGAGAGAAACCTAAGAATTGTTTTAATTGTTGATCCATTAGAACCCTTAAAACTTTGAATCCAGTGATCATTCCCTAGTTAGACCTTGTTTCCACGACCTAAGATCTCCCCATACAGTTTAATTAAATCTCACGTACAGGGTGTCAAATATAAAAGTGTCGCAAATTTCTAGATTCTGCATGCAACCTAAAGCAGCTTTAAATTAGATGAGTTATTTTCAGTATTACTAAAGTAATGAAAATGTCTACTTGATATAAATGATAAACACATTAATTATTAAACACCTATATAATGTAATGGAACGAAATGCAAACTATAATGGTTTTTATATAAGCTTCTAAAAGTAGCTGTATAAAGGTTTAGAGATGGGTATGGAAACCTGTGTGAAGAAAGTAAGATCTAAAATTTTGAAAGTAGTAACTAGTAGTAATGAAAGCTTTTCAAATACAACAAAAAAATAAATTAAATGCAAAAGACTTGAGAATTTATAACATTGACTTGAGTCAATAGATAATAATAACTGAAATGCAAAACCAAACCAGAAAAAACACCAACTAGCTAGAGCGTGGGGAATAAAACAAAATGGAGAAAGTTAAAGAACGGAAATGAAAATTCAGCCTAAACATTAAGTTAAGCAGGCTATTCGTCGCAAGAATCTTGAGTTGTAGTTGTTTGAGCCACATATGCAGTAGTAGAAGCAGTTGAGACTGCAGCGGCTGCAGTAGTAGCAGTGGTTGATGGGTAAATAATACTTGAAATACATCCAGTACTGGTACAATCAGAAGCAGTGAAACCAGAAAGACTCATTGATGTGAAGCAGTCCATACCGGTGCAACCAGAAGCCATTGCAAAACTGGCAACAGTAGTTGAAGAACTGTCACCACAAGTACATGGTAACACATAACCAATTTCGGAAGAAACATATTCTTCAAATCCTGAACCCCATGATGATGATTCATCGGATGCTTCATAAGAGCCAGAGGTGTCATAGGAAGAATCAGTGCTTCCAGTTTCGTAAGTCTCAGATTCAGCAGTAGCAGTAGCAGTGGTTGATGGGTAAATAATACTTGAAATACATCCAGTACTGGTACAATCAGAGGCAGTGAAACCAGAAAGACTCATTGATGTGAAACAATCCATACCGGTACAACCAGAAGCCATTGCAAAACTGGCAACAGTAGTTGAAGAACTGTCACCACAAGTACATGGTAACACATAACCAATTTCAGAAGAAACATATTCTTCAAATCCTGAGCCATATTCAGATGAACCAGATGAAGAACCAGATGAAGAACCAGATGAAGAGCCAGATGTATCAGTATCAGAAGAACCAGATGAAGAACCTGTAGTATCTGTTTCAGTTGAACCAGAAGAACCAGAGGTATCAGTTGAACCAGATGTATCAGATGTATCAGTGGATTCAGAACCAGTTGTATCAGATTCACCAGAGGATGAGCCAGAAGTGTCAGATTCACCAGATGTTGAACCCGAAGTATCATAAGAACCAGAACCAGTTTCAGTAACACTGGATTCGCCAGTTGCAGTAGTATCACCTGTTGGATAAATAATACTTGAAATACATCCAGTACTAGTACAATCAGAGGCAGTGAAACCAGAAAGACTCATTGATGTGAAACAATCCATACCGGTACAACCAGAAGCCATTGCAAAACTGGCAACAGTAGTTGAAGAACTGTCACCACAAGTACATGGTAACACATAACCGATTTCGGAAGAAACATATTCTTCAAATCCTGAGCCATATTCAGATGAACCAGATGAAGAGCCAGATGAAGAACCAGATGAAGAGCCAGATGAAGAACCAGATGAAGAGCCAGATGTATCAGTATCAGAAGAACCAGATGAAGAACCTGTAGTGTCTGTTTCAGTTGAACCAGAAGAACCGGAAGTGTCAGTAGAACCAGACGAACCGGAAGTGTCTGATTCACCAGATGAAGAGCCTGTAGTATCTGTTTCAGTTGAACCAGAAGAACCAGAAGTATCAGTTGAACCAGAAGAACCAGAAGTGTCTGATTCACCAGATGAAGAGCCTGTAGTATCTGTTTCAGTTGAACCAGAAGAACCAGAAGTGTCTGATTCACCAGATGAAGAGCCTGTAGTATCTGTTTCAGTTGAACCAGAAGAACCAGAAGTATCAGTTGAACCGGAAGAACCAGAAGTATCAGTTGAACCTGAAGAACCTGAAGTATCTGATTCACCGGATGAAGAGCCTGTAGTATCTGTTTCAGTTGAACCAGAAGAACCTGAAGTATCAGTTGAACCTGACGATCCTGAAGTGTCGGAAGAACCTGACCCTGAGGTATCAGAACTAGAAGTGTCCGTGGAGCCTGTATCGGTTGAACCTGATGTGTCAGTATCACTGCAGTCAGATGAACCAGAAGTATCAGATGAGCCAGAAGAACCGGAAGTATCAGTTGAAGCTGAAGTATCAGTTGAACCAGAAGTATCAGAGGATCCGGTATCAGTTGAGCCTGATGTGTCAGTATCACTGCAGTCAGATGAACCAGAAGTATCAGAAGAGCCAGAAGTATCAGATGAGCCAGAAGAACCGGAAGTATCAGTTGAATCTGAAGTATCAGTTGAACCAGAAGTATCAGAAGATCCGGTATCAGTTGAGCCTGATGTGTCAGTGTCACTGCAATCAGAAGAAGTGTCACCAGATGTAGAACCAGATGTATCAGAAGAAGTGTCACCAGATGTAGAACCAGATGTATCAGAAGAAGTGTCACCAGATGTAGAGCCAGATGTATCAGAAGAGTCCGTTGAATCGGAGGATCCTGTTGTGTCAGAAGAATCATCACAGTCAGATGTGGTATCACCAGAACCAGAAGTGTCACCTGAAGTAGAATCGGAAGTACTAGAAGATCCAGACGAATCAGACGAATCATCACAGTCAGATGTAGTGTCACTAGAACCAGAAGTATCCCCAGAAGTGGAATCAGATGTGGAGCCAGAAGAGGAATCACTAGAGCTAACATCAGTACTGGATGAATCATCGCATGGTAATGGGATTGGAATTGCTCTTGATATTGTGGCTAAACAATAGACCATCCAGATGGCCTGTTTCATTGAGAAAATTTTAGTCATGTTATATTGAAACTTAGTAGTGAAGGAAAATGACTAGCAATTCTATTTCAATAATGAATGAATGTAGATTGAATGTATCAAGTAACAAACGAGCTAGTTAATGATGAAGTAGACAACATTTGGTGTTACTCAGAGCTCAAACTAAACACAGGAAGTGGCTTTCCTTTTATACCAATTCCTTGAAGGTAGAAGTCGAGTCAATGTTCACACCATGGTTCATGGTCCATGTTCCAGCTTCCAAGAGTGAAAAATTAGTACAGGAACGGGGACCTAACTTCGGGGAACAAATTGACATCTCAGAATACTAAGCTCTATAATGTTTCAATTGCCACATAACTTCAATATTTTAATGAAACGTCTATAATGGGAGATGTATGCTTCTAAACCAGCTTCTCATCGAAGCATTGTGGTATGAATAGTCCAGGGCGAGACGCCAAATGTTAACAAACACCACCAAAGCTATGCACGTATATAGAATTGAGCTTGAGCCTAGTCTCTTGGCCCTTATAAGCCATCTAGGTTTGACGTGTAATATCTAAATATAGTTGCCGGATATACCTAATCTTAGAGGGACTAGTAGAGTATACGTTAAGGTCGACCATAAAAGTACGCAACGGTTTCTGATCAGCTTTTGAAGACCGAATCACCTCGCTGCGGTGATCCATGAGCTGAGCCTTACCATACCAGACAGCGCATATGTGCTTTTCAGCGTGTGGTTGTCATCTTCAACTTACTTAAAAGCTTGTAACTTATGATTTCATGACTTGTATATCTGTTCTTTAATGGTCAGCTTTACTAAAATATAAATGAGTTATGAACTCATTTTTTCAAGTGTGCAGGATGTTTTAGATCTTCAGGGCAGCTAGTACCTAAGGGAAGATAAATCGAGGAACTCCCATGTTCAAGGGGAACTCCCATACTTAAGGGGATAGCCGAGACAACTTTAAATGCCGGTATAAACACTCTGCTAGATTATAAATAGTATTGGCTGAAATTTGAGCCCTACTGCCTACTAAATTAATTGTTGAATGCCGGGGTTCAAGTAAGAGATTTGAATGTTCATATTTATAGAAACCCCATATATATCAATGAATGACTTCTATTGTTAACAAGTCAAAATAAACTTCAAATATTACATGGATATAGTACTACCTTGAAATTAAATGACTGTTATTATTGAGTCAAAATCTAAAAATAAGAAAATGAGAGTAGTGAAGATTACTGAAGTCGGTAATGTTAGAAGTTGAAGGAGCATACCATCCTCTTAGTTTGGGCTGCGAAAACTTATTTATACAGAGAATGAATTGTATAAAACTATCAGGATGATAGTTCCAATTAAGATATACCCATGTTAATCAAAATTTTATAGTAAGTTATATGAAACATCCCTCTTGAAAGCTAAATATACATATTATGAAACTTGATTTCAATCACCGAAATACTCTTTCGTTCATAAGACTTTTTACTCTGTAACATGGCTGAGGAGAAAATAAATAGTAAACTAACTACATAGGACGTGGATTGATCTCACCAACTAAAATGGTATAGGAAAGTAAAACTGTTTTTAACTTTTAAACAATTTAATTAAAATTCTCGTAGGCTAGTTATGTGTTTAATACAATAAATTAAATAATATTGTCTAAAATATATTTTTTAATTTATTACTCCTTTTTAAGATACTAGAGTAATAATTACTTCAAACTGTTTAGCCATAAGAATTAGTCATTATTTTGATATCTAAACTATAAATGTGCATAAAAAACAATAGTAGAATTCGGACGATGGGGAAAAATAAACTAACCAGAAGCAAAGGAGAGTTCTGAAAATAATAGTAAAACAAAACAAACAAGGGAAAATCTCCAGCAATTGAAGCGAAAGAAAGCGTTCGAGTTTTGAAAGAATAACATTCACCCTAAAGTAAATAGTTAATTAAAGAACAGAAATAAAAGAATATCAGTGTGAGAATTAAGTTAAAGGAAATTAAAGAACGAAAATAACAGCTTAACGAAAGCATTAAGAACTACTCGGAACAAATACTCTTAGTTAAATTACTTAAGAGCAGGCTTTCGTGGTAGTTTGAGCAACGGCAGCAGCAGCAGTTGTAGTTGGATAAATAATATTTGAAACACATCCAGTACTAGTACATCCAGATGCGGTGAAACCAGATAGAGTCATTGAAGGGAAGCAGTCCATACCGGTACAACCAGATGGCATAGAGAAACTTGCAACAGTAGTTGATTTATGACTACCACAGCTACATGGTAAAACAAAGCCGATATCAGAAGAAACATATTCATCAAATCCTGAACCATATGAGGTAAACTATACTTGAAACACATCCAGTACTAGTACATCCAGATGCGGTGAAACCAGATAGAGTCATTGAAGGGAAGCAGTCCATACCGGTACAACCAGATGGCATAGAGAAACTTGCAACAGTAGTTGATTTATGACTACCACAGCTACATGGTAAAACAAAGCCGATATCAGAAGAAACATATTCATCAAATCCTGAACCATATGAGCCAGAGCCTGAATCAGAACCAGTAGTGACGGCAGCAGCAGCAGTTGTAGTTGGATAAATAATATTTGAAACACATCCAGTACTAGTACATCCAGATGCGGTGAAACCAGAAAGACTCATTGAAGTAAAGCAATCCATACCGGTGCAACCAGATGGCATGTCAAAGCTAGCAACTGTAGTTGATGCACTGTCTTTACAACTACATGGTAAGACATAGCCAATATCAGTAGAGACATAGTCAGAGAATCCTGAAGCATATTCGGATTCACCAGATTCACCAGATTCACCAGATGATGATTCAGATGCATTGGTTTCAGTCGAGCCAGATGTGCCAGAGTTATCAGTTGAACCCGAACCTGAGTTACTGTTCGAACCAGTTGTGTCTGTAGTATCCGAAGTACCAGTTGAACCAGAAGATAAACCAGCTGAACCAGATGTATTAGATCCAGAAGACTCGTCACAATCGGATGAAGTATCGCTAGAACCTGAACCAGTACTAGCAACAGATCCAGCAGTATTAGTTGAACCTGAATCGCCAGTAGAACCAGAAGTATCGGTTGAATCTGAAGAATCATCACAGTCAGAGGTAGTATCAGTAGAACCAGAAGAAGTACCAGAAGAAGTACCAGAAGAAGAACCAGAAGTACCTGAAGAAGAGCCAGACGTTGAATCTGAAGAATCATCACAGTCAGAAGTAGTATCAGTAGAACCAGAAGAAGAACCAGAAGTTGAACCAGAAGTTGAATCAGAAGTACCTGAAGAAGAGCCAGACGTTGAATCCGAAGAATCATCACAGTCAGAGGTAGTATCAGTAGAACCAGAAGTTGAATCAGAAGTACCTGAAGAAGAACCAGAAGTACCCGAAGAAGAGCCAGACGTTGAATCTGAAGAATCATCACAGTCAGAAGTAGTATCAGTAGAACCAGAAGAAGAACCAGAAGTTGAATCAGAAGTACCTGAAGAAGAGCCAGACGTTAAATCCGCAGAATCATCACAGTCAGAGGTAGTATCGCTAGAGCCAGATGAAGTATCAGATGAAGACCCACTGGTGGTAACCTCAGTACTAGAAGAATCATCACATGGTAATGGAACAGGAATTGGAATAGCTCTAGAAATTGTAGCCAAACAGTAAACTAACAGAACAGCCTGTTTGATCGAGAAAAGTTTAGTCATGGTATATATCTTAAAACTTTGAAGTGAATGAAAATGACTTTGAATAACGAACAAACGAAAGGAGAGGGATGGGTATGAAAGGGAAGTGTAAATGATGATAAACTAAAATAATTTTTGTGCAAACATTTCAAGTGAATTAAACAGTGGAAATGGGGTTGTTTTTATACCATTTTGAAAAACTCATAACTTTCAGATAAGTTCTTTTGACATCTCGTCATATAATCAGCCTGCATGGATTTTTATGTATCGTACCTTAAAATAACTAAATTTAGCCTTGTACTAAATTAATTAAGCTCTCCGATTAACGAAAACGGCATCAAGGTACCTGGATCTGGCAACACCTTATCCCTGTTTAAACACAAAAGCCGGGAGAACAATGGAAAAGCAGATGAAATGACATGGGACCAAATATATCGAAGAATTTTATAGTAAAAATGAAAATTTAAGGCAGGGCAGGGTGCCAGATACCCAAGCCGGCCCAAGGAATTCATATATATCGAGACTGATCAGTGCTGCAATATATAGGGCGGTTGTCATCTATCATGAGATATATAAACAAGTTCAATGAATTTGCAGCGTGAAATTTGTGTTAAACATAAACATAGTTTCTCATCTCTTCACGTTCAACCCACGCGTAATCGATTGCCGATTTGATCACCGGCGGCTAGTGAAGCTTGAATGAATCCCGGAATAGGGATTCTCCAAAAGGTACCACCTGGGAGGCGTATCTGCAACGTACTAAGTGAAATATCTCTTAATATATGCACATTGCATATATCATCATGTAACATGATTACAACCAACCAGGAGTCGTGAACACGTAGTGCGATGACGTGGGATAGTTGTACTTTTGAAGGGATCACTGAGTTTCCATCTATACTGGACTATAGGGCAGAAAGGAAGAAGTTACAACATTATGTTCTATCTTTAAATTTCCAAAGCACGTTGGCTTGTTGGACCACATCCTAATTTATTATAGATATAAATCACAAGTAAGTTTAATAAGATCGAAAGTGTAATCTTATATTCACATTACTTTATAACAACAATTCATAAGTTTTATCAGGTGTATTACAAAGACTTCTAGTTTACTTGGCCGGGAATCGGGACCTATAGCTATATTCAAAGAATATTTCTAAAAATAAGAATCAAATAGAACCATTCGACTCGTTGCTTAGAAGTTAGAATTAAAGGTACTATTGTTATAAGACATTCTATACGACATCCTGCCAATGTGTAATGGATCTATGCAATCTAGAAGTTGATCCGTGCCCATAGATACAGTTAAAATATACAAGTAACATATATCTAGCATCTACAGTTCAATGTAATTAACTGACTGTGACATAGTTTTAAGGGCAGCTTATTATTAGTCTATTTATAATATTGAAATATCATGCAAAGAACGACACCAATTAAAACAACTCCACGCAGCTTTAGGCGGAAGTGGTTACATAGATAATCGAAGCAGGAAGATATGGTATCAATCATCTTGCATAATGAAACTATGTAATTTATGTTTGCATGATCAAAACTATCACACCGGAAGATAACAAACAAAGCTCCAATTAGCATAGACAACAGCCATTCAATAATATTTGCAGTATCTTTTATATAACGCTTATATAACTTTTAGTTGAAAAAGATCTCCAGGTTATGATTATAAGATTGACTGATTCACACCGTATAACGATCGCTGTTCATCGTGTAATTTATTTTAAAACCATGATGAATAAAAGCAACCAACAAATCTAATGTTATAAAGAAATTGATAAGCCAGGGACCAAAGAAAGATGAGCTTTGAAAATTGATTGCCTGGCAATAAGGCCGATGCTAGGAGCTTGACGTACAAAGCCAGAAAGCTAAGCTGTTGCGATAACTTAGTGGTATAAACACATCAAAACAGATATTCGGAATACTACTTCAAATCCGAGAATAATACACCCGTGCACCACTTAACTGTATTTCTCTTTACTACAGACAAAGCAAACGCGCCAAATGCAATTAATTTAAGCAGCAATCAACTTAGTGAGGGCTTACGTAATATGGCCCTAATTAATTCACCTCGCTTTTATTTTCATTTAGTATGCATGTGTATGACCGATATTTACTATGGCTTCCTTTAGGAGTGGGAGACAGGCAGAGGAGTCCAGTCGAGGTAGTAGCTATTGGCTACTATGTAGCGTTAGCTGGTAGCTGGTAGCCGTTTATGAGAAGATGAGATGAGATGAGATCAGATGGACTGACTATCCCTCCTGTCTGTCTAATGCTCTCCCGCCACTACTAACTTGAGTGATACTACTGTATTAGGGTAAAGCACAGTAAGTAACGGGCCGTATAGCTTCTCCTCCCGAGTGCCAGACTCCTAGCTAAAAAGGTCGTGCGCAGGCCACTCCCTCTTCAACTGCTCATACAAAACGCTCGCCCATATAAAGCGACTGAGGCCCTCTTCACTATGGATTGGCTTAACTACTCTGACTATCTCTTATCCCCCATACTAATTCTCACTCACTAACCTTAGTATGTATAACCTCAAACCCCAAATGCCTTGATCTTCAACTGCCTCTCCCTCTCCCACACCCTCCTCCTGTTTCCTGCTCCTGCGTTCCGAAGCATTCCTGTCCCAATTGCAATTGCAATTACAGTGAGCCAGTTGACTCGTCCTTCTTGTGCAACAACAACAACCCAACAACACTCTTCAGTCAGCTCATCACCATCATCAGCTACACTCTAGCTACAGCGAGAAATGGAAATTTCAGAATTGATTTACTCAGACACGCTGGTTTATTGGGCATCAATCCCTGATCACCCGTATCTCCCATTCCTAGCTAGTTTCCAATTGATGACTGCTTTCCAAATTTACAAGAAAAACAAGGACTGGGAAATGTGGTTTGACCCAGTTTTTTCCCTCAATAGCGCAGACCGCACCCTTCGCTGTTGGTGTCCGGGTGCGTTTTCTGTGTTTTGTTTTTTTCGGAGTTTTGCCGTTTTTAGATGCGCGTCTAGTGGCACGTGCAGCCGTGTGGCAGAGACACGCTACCAACTCACTAGCTGCATAGAGAGGTAGTTGTTGCTCATGCCCTTTTTTCTCTCTCTCTCTCTCTCTTATTTTTTCTTGTCACTTGTTGTTATACTAACTTGCACCCTTGTATTCACTATAGAAAATGGCCCCAAAGAAAGAAAGAGCTTCCAGAAAGAAGAAGGATCCAAATGCCCCAAAGAGATCCTTATCCGCTTACATGTTCTTTGCTAACGAGCAAAGAGACATTGTCAGAGCTGAAAACCCAGGTATTGCGTTTGGTCAAATTGGTAAGATGTTAGGTGAAAGATGGAAGGCTTTAGATGGTGAAGGTAAAGTTCCTTACGAAGCCAAAGCTGAGGCTGATAAAAAGAGATATGAATTGGAAAAGGCTGAATATCAAAAAACTCAAGCTTAATTAAAAATCTAAGATCTCAAAATACCCTTTCCTTTACTTACCCTTATTTCTGTATATTAGTCTTTTGTTGAGCTGGTGCTTCTCTCTCTCCCTCCACTCCCTCCATCACTATATTATGTTACCGTTATTCTTCCTTTTTGTTGATTATTACTACTACGATTTCTTATTTTCCTCTGTTTGATTATACTATTGATTGGGCTTGATTAGTTGCTTTGTTTTTTTTTCTTGTTGTAATAACTCTCCATTATTTCTTTTAAAAAAAATTATCATTCACTTGTCTTTTTTTGTTTTTGTTATATCGTTGTTCTTTGTTTTCTTTTAAATTTTGAAAGTTGTTTTATTTTTTATAGCTTATTGAATAACATGTATTGCCCCTTCACACGACACCTAGTAAATACAGTTAGAATGATATAATAAATTAAAACTAAATAAAATAAAATCTACACAAGGACTAGAAAATAAATAATAATATATATAACAGAGTCGAACTCTTAATCAACTCTTTTCAAAACAGCGACACTTTCAACGTGATGAGTTTGTGGGAAGAAGTCAAAACCTCTAATACTTTCAATCTGATAGTTCCCACCGTTGGCTGTCTTATTGACGAAAAACTCCAAATCCCTAGCTTGAGAATGCACATTACATGAAACATAAACGATCTTTCTAGGATAAAAATCACTCAACTGATTCAAAAACACCTCATCACAACCTTTTCTTGATGGATCCAAAATCACAGATGTTTTATCGTTAGGAAATCCTTCAATCTTACTAAACAATTTTTCTGCTTTACCTTCAATGAAATCACAGTTATCTATCTGATTCAATTTTTTATTCAATTTGGCGAATTTGATCGAATGCGCCGAAATTTCAACACCTAACGATTTTGTAACGTCTTTAGCAATGGATAATGAAAATAACCCAGAGCCGCAATATGCATCAACTAAATAGTTCTCATCATCAGAGTTGATCGATAAGTTGTCACTCACATATTTGAGAACTTTAGGCAAGATGGAGTTGTTATTCTGGAAGAATTCATTGGCGACAAAATCAAATCGTAGCCCATTAACGTATTCACTAACAATTGCATTGTTATCGGTAACACATGTCTTTTTATAGCTATCATCAACGGTTAAAACACTCAATTCGCCATTCTCGTCTTTGGAACCTTTCAATTGACTTACTTCACCCCCATCAGTGCATTTAACTGTATCTTCTCTTAACAAAATCGTGGCTGCTCTATGCTTGACATTTTGAATATTATTAGCTAATCTGGTTCTCTCATTCTTCATCCCAGTTCTAACGATCTCTGTACCAATGATACAATCCTCAATATCCATGACTTCACCATGGTACTGTCTGGTTGGAATAATATCTTTTCTAAACTCAGGTTTGCCTTTTGACCCGAACCCGACGTTAGGCAGCTTGTCTTGTGGCTCATGTTTATTGAATGAATAATGAGGAGTTAATTTGGTTCTGTAACCATAAGTCAATGGACTATCGATAGTCTCGCCGATTTCCGGCAATTTGTTCAAAGTCGTTAAAACAGGAGCAAAATATTTGAAGGCATTTTTGATTGTATTCTGTTTGAAAACCAACTGATCAGCGTATTCGATCTGTTGATACTGACATCCTGAACATTGTCCGAAATATTTACATCTGATTAACTCGTCGTGTCTTGACGGAGAAGCAGTGACAATTTTGAGTAAGTCGGACTCAACATATAAATGCTTGGTAATAAAGACTCTAATGTCGACGATATCACCAGGCATACCGAAAGGCACGACGACGATTTGCTTCTTGGTTGGGTCAACTGGGTTATCAATGATTGCTAAACCATCTCCATTGGACGAGTATTTCAAAATTTTGACGTTTTCAACTAGTCTGTTGTTGTATTTGGCTCTTAGTTCTGGATCGTTAAGGATTGGGTTGACTGGGTTGAGGATGTCGGATTCAGTTAAGTTGTGTTCTTTTAATAAGGTTGGGATTTCATAATTTAGAAGGATTCCTAATGGTGTGGTCGGTTCTGGGTTCTGTTGTTTTAGTTTCTTCTTACGGATTCTTGGTTCTCTTGGTTTCTTGACTTTTTTGTTATGGTGCTGGGTATTGTCTTTGTCTTGGTGGTTGGAGTTGCTGTTGTTCTCTTGTTGTTCACGTTCAGAGGATGAATTCTTTCTTTTTGGGAGAATTGCCTGTTGTTCCAACTCAACAGAGATTTTATTGGTAATTGGAGATAAAAAATGAGGCATCTGGATGGATCTTCTAGTATGAAATGACAATAATGATAGCTTTAGTAATGGTAACTGCCTTCTTATAATGAAGTTCTTAACAGGCAGCATACGAATGCTTCCTCTAAACTGATCTAGAAAAAGTTTTGAATTTTGGCAAAAAAAAATTTGGCAAAAAAAAAAACAGAAGAGCATGATCGTGCGGCTGATTCTGGGGTCCAGCTTATCTATGTGGTTACTCTATGTGTAAACAACCTGTTTCAGCCAGCCTATATTGAATTTAACAGTTGGAAATAATTTCCAATATTCTCTAGAGTTTAAGAAGAGGTTACAACAATACCGTAAGGATATAATGTGGGGTTGCACTATGTATAAAGACAGTTCTATCGTGGAACTAAAGAGCGTAATCAAACATGAGCGGCCCCTTATTGGTTAAATTTACAATTGACAATCTGAGAGTTAATTAGACAAATTTATTTTTCCTACCCAAAAAAAAAGCGCAAAAACACAGAAAAAACTAAAATTACCTAATAAGACACAGAAATAAATATAAAATAAAAGAAGAGATTGAATGAGAGGAAATATAAAATATTAGAGTAATGGATAAACAAATAGCTATTCAATAGTGAGTAAGAAGTAAAAGAAAACAAGGAAAATACAGAACAATGTTTTTAGGTAAGAAAACCATCACAGAATACAAAAACATTTAAACGATGGTACAACAAGAATGAAAACTTTTTTTATTTGGTGCATGTGTAAAACGATTAGTTAATCTAACGGAAGGCTTGTGTTTAAAATCGGCAGTAGTACCTGGATAAGGAGGTATTGGTCTCGCAGCCAAATCATTAATATATCCAGCAATACAAGCATCAAACGCTTTCTTAACGTTTTCGCCAGTCTGAGAAGAAGTTTGTAAATGTGCAATAAGATTACTACCTATCTCTCTCGCAATCTCTTTCTCTTCACCAGAAGTAACTAATTGATCAGAATTTAAAGCATCTTTCAAATCAGCCTTTGTTCCAATTAAAACAGTAGGCATATCAGGCTTGTAACGTTGAACTTCAGGAAGCCAGTATTGCTTAACGTTAGTTAATGAATCGGATACATCGATTTCATAGCATGCAATAATCACATCTATATCGTTATACAATAATGTTCTTATACCTTCATAATCTTCTTGGCCTGCTGTATCATGTAATGACAACTTATAAGTGGTACGACCATTGGTGACATAACTGTTGTAATGTTCTATAATCGTTGGAATGTAATCTTCATATGCTGGTGGTACGCCAGTTTTGAAACTGTGTAATAGTGAAGTCTTACCACAGCCTGAATCACCTATAACAGCCAATCTAATTTCAGTTGTGCCCGGGGCATTTGGACATGAATGGAATGACTGTATATTTTCAGGAACTTTGTAAATGGAGCATTGGGGTTGGCGTTGGCGTGTAGGCATTATGAATTAAATAAGACTGATCAGTGCTGGTTTCCAGTGGACACCGAGTAAAGGAATGAGAGGATTAATTAAAGGAGAATGGGCTGGTGATAAGCAAAGACAGAATAAGTGATCACTGTTGTTCTATATGGGCCCAGTGATAGTTCTCGTGTATATCAGGAACAGAAGCAGAAACCGTGTTTGTTTTATAAAGCGTGTCTGTTTAGCTGTCTGTTTAGCTAACAGCGAGCCAGGCCCACGGTATGTTCCTTTTTGCAACGGCTGGGCAGAGCTCTATAATTAGAAGGCTCCCCAGTCTTCAATTCCTTTCTGATTCAATTAGAGGAAACTGCTCAACTTCATTCAGTTTCGTGGCTAGGGTGAAGTATTACATATTATGTTTCTTCATGGATTATATCTTATGCTTAGGAAATGCTTAATGTTGAAGCAAAATATGATCCAGGTTTCGGTTTGGGTTTCGTTAATAAGATGGTGCGGCTCCAATTTATTAACAGTTCTTTCTTAGATAAAACGACTACGTGTTTTTAGGATATCTTTATACTTTAAACATTAAACAAGTTGACCATTGTTCTTGAAAAAAGCGCAGAAAATAAAAACTATACAAATGATATTTAAAAGTAAAACAAAGACAATTAACCTTCTAAACTAATGACAAACAAACATATAAAAAAAGGAATAAAGAAAAGAAAAAAAAAACTAGAAGAGAAAAGAGACAGGACAAAAAACAATAAAGAGGGAGCATAATATTAGTAATGAAAAATATAACAAATAGATAGTAACGACGAATTAAAAAAATGATAACAACAATACAATTAAATTGAAGTTTTTGGTGTTTTTTTGTTTCTTTGATTTTGTATTATTTTGGCGAATTAAACGATGACACAACAACCATGTTCCTTATCACCAGAATGAGATTTTGGTCCAACTGATAGACGATGATGAGAAGTTGATCCCTTTGTTTTTGTTTTTGAAGTGCCAGAGGCAGATGCCTTATGTGCATGAGCAGGAGCTCTTGCAGCTGCTCTATTAGCGTATTCAGCAATACAAATATCAAAAACCTTTTTAACGTTTTCACTAGTAACAGCAGAAGCTTGGACATGGCCAATAACAGTCTTACCGATTGCAGCTGCGACTCCTTGTTCATCAGGTGCAGTAACCACTTGATCGGGACTTAATTGATTTTTCAAATCAGATTTAGTAGCAACTAAAACAATTGGGACGTCAGGTTTATAGTTTTGGACTTCTGGAATCCAAACATCCTGAATGTTAGTTAAAGAAATTGTTGAGTCAATTGAGTAACAAGCGATAACCATGTCTATTTCCGAATAGATTGGGGTTCTTAAGCCTTCGAAATCTTCTTGACCTGCAGTATCATGTAATGATAATTTATAAGTCGATTGACCATTTGTAACAAAGCAATTGTAAGTCTCAAAAATGGTAGGAATATAATCTTCATAAGAAGCAGATTTACCATCTTTGAAGTTGATTAATAAGGAAGTTTTACCACAACCTGAATCACCAATAACCACCAATCTAATTTCCTTAACACCAGACTGTGAGTTTTGGGTTTGATGAAAGGACTGTAAGTTTTGAGGAGCTTTGTAAGTAGACATGATGTGGAGTGCGGAGTTGGAAGGAGTGAATAGTAAGTAAGAAAGGAGTCTGTCTGTGTCTGGTGGTGTTTATGTTTACCAAAAATTTGAGGTGAGACTGAGAGTTGCAACTTTAATCTGCCAGTGAGCCCTGGTGGTAAAATGCGTTATTTGGGAATCAGGGATGGGTTGTGACCTGTTAATTGCTGGCTTAATACGAGAGGAAGAAGAAAAGATCAGATCAGCAAATATTGCAGTTTATAAGCAGGGCCAGAAGCTGCTTTCAGGGAAAGCCATGCCCATTTTTGGACACCTCCCAGTTTGTCTGTTTACTACTCTGTAGGGGATGCGATTGCAATTGCAATTGCAATTGCAAGCTGAAAATTTCAAATACAGTTAAACATCTACCGATTACAGGGTTGTTACTACTGTTTCAAAAGATTCCAAGAAACCACAAAGTAGCTGTTGTGTTGTGTTATAACTTGTGAACCTCTGACTTGCTCACTTCATTACAATACGTGTACTCTAGGTGGAGAGCTAGGCGCTGCGCATACACTACAGCACCGAACACAGCCAGTACTTTGAGATTCCGTAGAGCTCACAGTTGAAAGTTCCCCAATGGCTATGTATCAAATCAAGCTAATGAGTATCCCTTTTTGGGTATTGAAATGATTATCAGAAATATTAAACGATCAGGGACTGTAGCTATGCAAGGGAAAGGTATTGTATCCATAGTGGACAGGAACATAACAAAATTTATTAATAGATTCGACCATAGTATACCAAAAATAACTTGAATCCCACACACTTCTATACTAGTGTAGTTTCACAGATACTCTAAACTGGGAATTCAACTCATTAATAAATCAAAGTAATAGTATATAACGTTGTTTCGGTTGATGAGTGCTTCTTTGAAGCTTTGATCCATTTTCTCATTGTCTCTCTTCCAGATTCGGTGTATCATTCTATACAACTATCTAAGTTAAATTAAATTTAAATAGTATTCACATGATAAAAACAGATTAGGAGATTTGGATCAGGAAAAGAGAAATTGACTCTGGAGGCTTGCATAGCCTTTTAAAGCGAAACACAATCTCAAAAGGTCTCGAAAAGAAACTGAGCTTAATTGAGAGTACTAGTTGAATAGATTCGTTAATATTTCTTTGCAGACTATTGGTGTAAAGCTGAGCAGCAAAAATAGGAATTAAAAAGAATAATGAGATGCTGCGGGTATAAAGGGTTTGGAAGACTGATTTAATGAATAGTCTGTGGGAAGTAAGGCACTTTGCTGAAACAGCATCCTAAAGTCATTACTTTTGCATTAGATAAACAATCAATAGCGCCAACTAAAGGACAAACTGATCCAAGCGCACATACACAGATAAATGGAATAAGGATAAGTAAATCAGAAAATGAGAATGCTTTCTCAAGATACAAACAAATCAATTTCAAGCTTAAATATTAAAAAAGGTGCCAAGTTGAACCAATTTAGAAACATGAACTTAGTATAAGGTGTGAATCAGAATAAGTTATCTTCAGTAAGTACTGTTGTCAACATGTATATTCAAGAATTGTGATACTCTTACTTCATGACTCAGCTAATCAGCAATTTATGAATTCAATTAAATAGTAGTTGTACCACTCATACAAGTAGTCTTGAATGTGATTATATTTTATTATGGATTAAAGATTCAAACCAAGTTATAGATGACAAAAAGATCAACTCTGGCCCTCATGGGTGGTCACATCAGTATGATCTATAACGGAAAACGTAATGAGAGCATTATTGAAACTTGTAGAAAGAAAAGCATAATGGTCAACTCATCTTGTCTCTTCTTATTCGAATATGCTCTTTGAACGTTTAAAGCGTCTTGACTTGACCGCAGTATTTGAACGTCCGACTTAGAACTTTTAAGCTTCCGCTGTATTTGCAGTTTGGTGATGACTGTAATCCATGATCTGAGATTTGTAATAGCAATGCCATCAAATAGTTTCTCTATATAAGAAGAAATCACGCCAATTAATTGCGGACCTAATGGACTTAGTGACCCTTAAGTACGTAATATGAATCTTTGGAAAATCCTGATTGCTTTGGTTAATTTGCTTTGGTTAAGCCTAGCCATATGATGAGGTACAACTGGCCAATTTTGCCACTTGAGATATACCATTAGTCATTCATTGCCTCAGTAATAACTTCTGATAACCTTGATAAGCATGGCCACACCAGCCTCTACCTGCGCCCGCTGCGCCCCCGATCTGCCACCTCCCTTTTTGGATTTTTGTTTTGTTTTGTTTACTCGACTGGTGGTGACCAGTGCTATAATTAAATATAATTCCAGGTATGCTACACATATATACTCCTTTATCCTCCACACCAGTACAGTTCTTTTGCGAAAACTTTCAGCTTGACCATCGGATACACTCTCAAACAATGTCTCAGCAACAAGAAACATACTTTTTCTCCCCAGCTGCTCAAGGCAGCGAATTCCAATTATTAGACGACAACTCCACGGCAAACCCAGACCCAGGCCTGCAATTCAAAATAGTCATAGTCGGTGATTCTGGTTGTGGTAAGACTTCTCTATTTACCTCCTTCATTAGGGGCTACTTCCCAACTGAATACGAACCAACCATCTTTGAAAACAGTAGAGCTTTTTTAAAGAATACAACTTCCAATGAAATTGTGACCGCCGATCTCTGGGATACTGCAGGTCAGGAGGATTACGAAAGATTAAGAAGATTATCATATCAAGATTCAAATTTGATTATCTTAGCCTATTCTCTAAATGCTAGGGAATCATTATTAAATATCCCTGAAGTTTGGGCTCCTGAAATTTTAAGCTTTTGTGAGAATACTCCAATTATGTTAGTAGGTTTAAAAGCTGATATACCTGAACATAATGTAGATCCATTCGATGCATTGAAGGTTGCTAAATCAATAAATGCCGTTGCTCATATTCAGTGTTCTGCTAAAGAAATGTTTAATGTTAATACTGTCTTTGATGCTTGTTTCAATGTTGTGTATAATAACTTTAAAAAACAACAAAGGGCTTCAAAAAGATTTAGTGCAAAGCCTGTTGGAGGCCATTTTAGAACTTCGAGTAAGTCTAAACAAAATCATAATGAATATACTCATCAACATAAGCCAAGTAATGCTTTTTCACATCATTCAAATTCTAAGAAGACTAATCAAAATGTTTACAATAATGATTCCCCGTATGTTGAACATTATGAAAAAGACCACTGTTGTGTGATTACCTAATACTCGATCTTAAGAAAAGAAAATTACTTCTTCCATCTCATGTTTCCATTCATTTTTTTTATTAATTTGTTAGAAAACGTCATGTTTGCTAACGTACTGAGCACTAGTTTGAGGCCCAAGCTTTTTTAGGGTTCAAGTACTTTTTTTACCTTCCTTTGGTCACCGAATCATCGTTTAAATTTTGATATCCATTTACAATATTGGGTTTTATTATGACTCACACTCCTGTATTATTAGTCTTATCATTTTTTTTCTTTTTTCATATTTTTATTTGCTGCACTCCCAAATTGCCTGTCATTTTGATCACTAATTTCTTTCATTTTCACTTAATTTTTTGTTCTTACTGCTTTACTCTTTGTTCTTCTCTTTATTTTCTTTGCCGTTTCTTGCGTTATGTTTACTCTTCCTTTCATAATTTTTTTATTCTGGTTCTTGTTATGTGTTCTAATTGTCTATTAGTTCTTCAATTAATCTATTTAGAAACTATCATAATTATGATTATTAAAAAGTAAAGAAAAAAAGTCTATATGTAAATACCAAATCTAATTTTCCAATAATGGCTTATACTTAGCCAAAACAGAATCAATCTCCTTTAAGATTTCATTCTTTCTATCAGTAGTAATCCAAGAACCATTAACACCATTCTTAGCAATCAGTCCCCAAGTGTCTAAATCGAAACCAAATCTAGTATGAACAACAACATAATTATCCAAAATAAAACCACCGAAATAAGCAGGATCATCAGAATTAATGGAAAAAGGAACACCATACTCTAACCATTTCAAAATAGGCAATTCGGAAACGTCCTTAACCACCTGTAATTTAACATTACTCAAAGGACACAAACTCAACATAGTTTTATTCTTAGCTAACTTTCTCAACAATTCATCATCTTTACAAGAATTAACACCATGATCGATTCTAGTCACATTCAAGTAGTTCAGTGCATCATGAATATAATCAGGCCCACCTTCTTCACCGGCATGAGCAGTCAATCCAACATCAGGGAACTGGTCATTGATCAATTTATAACAACTTTCGAATAATTTTGGAGGGAATGGTCTCTCAGATGAATCCAGACCTAGTCCCGCAATGTCACCATTTTGATAATATGGTAATGAACTCTGCAATGTGTCCATACAGTTATTGACTGGTAAATGTCTTAACAAACACATGATTAACTTGGTTGAAATGCCCAACTCCTTTTCGGCCTTCAATTGAGCTTTTTTGAAGCCTTGAATGACGATATCAATTGGAATACCTCTTTCTGTATGACCTTGCGGATCAAAAAAACATTCAGCATGATGTAGCCCGTCGTTTTTGGCCTTGACGAAGTAACTCCATGCTAGATCGAAGAAATCTTCAGAAGTGATCAGGACATTCATACCGATGTAGTAAAAGTTTAGGAAGTCTTGCAAGTCTGCAAAATTGTCGTATCTAATCTGTAAATCTTTCGGGTTCTTAGGGAATTCAGATGGCAGTTCAATGTTGTTTCTTAATGCTAGTGGGAATAACAATTCTGGGCCTAATGTACCTTCTAGGTGAACATGATGCTCACATTTTGGTAACTCTTTGAGAAAATTGTGCATATGTTCCGAACATTCGTATTTAGTCATTTTGGGATGGATTGTAGTAGTGTGATTGGGCGTGAAGAAAAAAAATGAGAAAACTAGTTTCAGAATTAACTTTAGAGGAGGAAACGCTCAGATTTAAATAGGTAAGATAGGTAAATAAAAAAAAAATATAAAAAAAGAAATGCGCCTGAGCCGTGTCGCACGAGAGAACACCGCCGTGGATCAGATCTGGTCCCTTTTATACCATTTATTAAGTTGCAATTGAGTACGTATAACGGTTATTATGATGACAATTGATTACAAATTGACAAATTGAAAGATGCTTAAGCTTTATCCGATTACTTAAACCCTTCAATTAGTCTGAGATATCTAACAACAGCTTCGGAGTTCTTGCCGAGGGGAGCCAAGAGGAAATGATAGAGCCAAATCGCCGTTCGAATTTATCTCGCTTACGAATAATCACACAAAAAACATATATTTCCAAAAGAACCATGTATAAATAAAATATAATAGCAAAGAGATTCACGTATAGACTAAACTAAAAGTTCGCTCTACCTTTTTTATAATAATCAACAGCCATTAATGCAGCTCCGATTTGATTTGTAAAATGGAAAAAGAACCCTAAGAAAGGAATAGATTCCAAAATATCGCAAGCAATACCAAATCCCATATATTCACCTTCTCTTTCTTTAACTAAGTAACCGATTTGCCTCTTTCTAAATTTTCTCAATCTGTAAAATCGAGATTGAGATTTATTACCTCTTGAAGTAAAATTATTTAAAGTTACAATAAATGGACCAACAACAGGAATTGTACTAACTATAATAAATCTTAGTAAAGACAAAATAGATAACGGCAATGTCAATGGTATCCAGAGAAATGATTCAACAACAACTTCACCAAATGTTGGTTCCACCACCCTCTTTAATTTACCTGGGAAAACAACTTTATCTAAACCTTCAGTGCATAAAACAGTATCAAACAAATTGGTCATTGGATAAGGAATTAAATGATTACTTAAGATGTAATTCGAGATATAGTTGATTTCTTGAAAAGTGATGCCAGAACCAATGAAAAACCCGGGTGGACCACAACACATCATTGAAACACTAACGTTCATTGGAAACAAGGCTGCAAACACAGACATGTAAACAGCAATATAAATGATGGCTGTAGGAGGTAGCATCTTTAAAAATAATGGCCATAATGCAGGATTTTGAAAGAAATATAGAACACCTTGTATCGGGTACAAAGCTGAACCTGATGTTGTCAATCCAACAAACACGTTAATTGGCCTTAGAATTTCCATTGTTAAACGTGCCATGATGGCACTTCTCGTCTCTTCTAGAGTAGGCATAATTGCAATTAATTGACTGAGATTCAATTCAGTTTAAGTATAGAACGAGCTGTTCCCCTTTTGTCTTGATTACGAAATGGACTACAGTTGGGTGCGCGTAAAATACATTAAAGCATATTTTTAATTAAGCAGAAGTAGAGATGAAAATGAAATGTGTATATAGGACAGGAAAGATAAATTTGTATTTATTTAATCGAATAAACCGAAACCCATGTCATCGTCAGATTCTTCCTTTTCTTCTTCAACTTCTTCTTCTTCAGCAGCTTCAGCAGCAGCACCAGAAGAGGAAGCACCAGCAGCTGGGGCACCAGTTGGGACAGAAGACATCTTTTCAGTACCTTCAGCAATTAATTCTTCAATGGTTTTACCTTCTAATTCAGAGATCAGTTTGTCTAACTTTTCAGATTCGACTTCGATACCGACAGATTCTAAAACCTTGGTGACATCGGCGGCTGATGGAGAAGCGTTACCGGCTTGAGCTAAAAGTAAGTAAGAAGCTAAGTATTTCACTATATGGAAAGATTATAGCATGTTAGTACGATAATTCTTAACTAATGTTATTATTGACTTGACTGAAAAAAAGAATGATAATTGATATTGATACCGAACCCCATAATCGAAATGCTTTATATTCTGCTGGCAACCTCCAAAAAATTGATTTATAATTGGCCATGATCAACAATACAAAATTTCTGTTCTGATGGAAACTTATTTTGTCATTTTTGGTATTTCAGATGCCAACATTACAAGGGCTGGTAGAAATCTTAGAAATACCCTGAAATAAGTTTCTCTTGATATAATTTGCGATTTCATAAACCATATTGATATGAAAATGGCATAATTATAACACTTGAGTTGCCAGAAGTGTTTGTATAAGTGTTACTTTGACAAATCTAAATGAATATTATACTATTGAAGCTCCATTTCATAAAATCTTTAAACTGTTGAACTTCAATATTGAACCGATCAGTGGAGGGGTAAAGTTCAATCATTACTCTAAATTCATTCTCTAATCCAACGTGGGCCATGGCTTTAAATGTAGCATACTTTTGATATGGAATATAATTTGTGGGGGCTTTCTAGGTTCTATGTGTATGTATATACTATGGCCATGATAGTTGTCCTTCTTCAAAATCGAGTAAGTAAATTTTCCAGCAAGATTTCACAGTCACAAAGCCATTACCTCTTTGGGACTTGTGTGGATCAAGGAGCGTGGGTGTGCTGCTCGCTAGTGCACAGCCTGGGAAGAAGTATCGCTCTAGCACAACGACCAGTCTGGAGGACCAGGGGTGCCGCACAGTGAGGGAGACTGGGTAAAACTTTTGAAAGATTTCAACGTTCAAGGACACCTAAGACTACAGTAATATACTACAAACCATACCTAATACATACATCAACACAACATGTCTGAAGGTATGTCACCTTAAATACCAAGAAACTGATCTACCAGCTTTGCAAATGTAAGAAAGGCACAACTAAGAATCACTGAAGAGAGATAGACTGAAAAAAAAAGAGAAAATTGGGGATTGATTCACTTTATACACAAGAGAATAGTTATCACAAGACTCCGATTAGAATGATTTCAAAATTGGTTTAAACAAGTTTCATTCTCTGAACATAAATCTATCACTATCCAAAGAGAGGTTTTGCCTCTTTAGGAGGCAATATAATAATAAAATAACTATGATTAATGAAATATTTGTTAAGTCGACTTATGAACTCCATAGCAAACGAGATTACTTGAATTGCTAGTTTTTAAGGCATCTTGTCTCCTCAATCTCCAAATAAACACGAAATTTTAAATCTATCAAAACTGATTCATGCCTCCAATTGCAACGATGAATTGTTCATTCAGATTAAAATGTAATACTAACATGCCCACCTTTTTTTTATTAGTCGAAACTAGAAAGAAGAGAAATTTCAAGCAATTCTCCTACAAAGGTGTTGAATTATCCGCTTTATTAGAATTATCTACTGAAGACTTCGCCAAATTATGTGGTGCTAGAGTTAGAAGAAGATTCTCCAGAGGTTTAGACTCAAAGCCAATGGGTTTGATCAAGAAATTAAGAGCTGCTAGATTAGCTGCTGGTCCAAACGAAAAGCCAACTGCTGTTAAGACCCATTTAAGAAACATGATTATTGTCCCAGAAATGATTGGTTCAGTTGTCGGTATCTACAACGGTAAGGTTTTCAACACTGTTGAAATCAAGCCAGAAATGGTTGGTCACTACTTAGGTGAATTCTCCATTACTTATAATCCAGTTCAACATGGTAAGCCTGCTTCTGGTTCTAAGTTGAGATTATACTAATCGTGTTACTCTTCATACATCAATATCACACACCCTTTGTATAGTTTAAGACTTTTTAGCCAAATATAAAAATCACCCCCCTTTTAATATTAAGTGAAATTTGCTTTACTGTATGTTACCTGTAATCATAGACTTACTTATCTATATTAATTAATGCTATACAAATTGAATTAACAAACCAAAAATTATAGAGTACAAATTAAAAAATTGAATAAAAAAACAGAGCAAAATAAACACCAATCATCCTTGACTATTTAATCCTAAAGCTTTCATATCTTCATCTATTTCATCTTTGGTACAGCTTTTCAGATTATTCAACGAACTTGGTACTAAACCACGACCAAATTTTGTAACTCCTTTCAAATTGCTTAACTCATTATACATTGAATTTCTTTGTATCACTAAATCATTAATCTTTTCCTGTTGTGTAACATTTTTAGAGTTCACACTTAAATTATATTGGAAGTACTCTGGATTACTTAGAATCATGCTATCCATATTTCTTCTTTCTTTATTAATCTCATACCAATTTGATGTTATGCTAACAATTTCTTTAGTCTTATAATCTTGACAATTTTTTAAAAATTGTTGATGTATAGCAACTCTTCTTGCTTTGGTTTGATTGTCTAAACTATTCAATTTATATTTTTGCAAGTTAACGCACTTCTCTACTTTCTTTTGGAAGTTATCATTAATCAAATCAAAGTATCTTAGCAAGTCAGGATGTTTATCTGCTTCACATAGCTTCAACTCAAATTCAAGTTTTGTCTGTTGAGTTTCATATAATGTATCTTTCATTTTAGCAAAGTCTGTTTCAATATCTTTTAACTCTTCCATTGCTTGTAATCTTGTAGCTTCTCTTTCATTTTGTTCATCATTATGATGCTGATCTTCTTCATCGTCGTCGTCTTTTTTATCATCTTCATCTTCATGTTCGTCATCTTCTTCATCGTCACCGTCATCATTATCAGCATCTTTCTTCTTTAACCTCTTCTCATCATGACTCTCAGCTGCTGAAGCAGAATCCATATCATCGTGAGATTCAACTAGCTTTCTCTTCTTAGTTTCCCCAGCAAGCCTTTCTAGATCACTTTCTTTTTCGTCTAATCCTTCCATTTTGTCTGTTTCAGCGTCAGAGGAATTCAGTTTAGTTTCAACAGTGGTTTCTCTTGATCTTCTTTTTCTGGTGTTGTGGGTGTTGTTAGATGATGATTGGTCGTCTGTTGATTGTTGGTGTTGGTCAGATTTCGTTCTTGTTTCGTCTTTTGGATAACTCATGAAGGTGACTAATGGAAATAAAACAAAGCAAAAGATAATCAATCTGACTAGTATATTTCCCAGCAGCTAGTAAATCGATCTGTAATTGTAAGAAACACGGTGGCTCACTGTATAACGTATAACCTCAGCACTGTGTACTATAAGTTACCTAACAGTACAAATCTCTCGCATGAGAAAAGAATCTCCACGAGGTGCACGGGTGCTGCACAGCCGAGACTCCTGATAAGCTCTTTGATCCTGATCCTACTTTGAACTCATATCATACAAATACAATTGAAATACTGTTAAAAAGTAAGAAAAATAACCTATATAAAAAAGAAGACGTTTGATCTATTTCTTTTCCGATAATAGCTTGGCCTTATAGGCTTGACTTCTCTTAGCAGCTCTACCTGTAGCACTTCTTGGTTTCTTCTTCATCTTACCAACAGATCCACCAACTTTAATACCTTTAACATTACCACCTTTTTTAGATCTTTCACCCTCAATAACCATCTTACCAATAGTTTGTCTATCACTTTTACTTAAAACTTTCTTACCTCTACCAATTGCAGTTTTTTGTTTGTCAGATAAATTTTTATAATTTTTACCACTTTGATTATTTGAAGTATTTGTTTGATTTTTACATCTTGAAATTCTTAAATCTCTTGGTTTTTTTGAACCTTCTAATTTCTTGCCATTTAATAATAATGCTTTCTCAACAAAATTGCTGTCTGTAAATTGAACAATTGCAAAACCCTTACCAAAATTAGTCTTTGAATCTCTAATTATTCTAACATTGGAGACGCAGTTTTCTTCTCCTAATTTTTTATTGAAAAATCTATATAGTGATTCTTCTTTCTCTTCAAAATCTAAATTACCAACGAAAATACATAACTTATTGTTTTTTGGTAAAGGATGAGTTAAATGATCAACTCTTAAATGATTCTCTAAATAAATGGTACCGTTCAGCTTAACAGCTGTTAATGAATCTGCCTTTTCTTTAAACACTACATAACTGTTAACAACATCTTGGCCTCCTTCTTCGTATGACTTTGAAATGTATGCAAGTTTCTTTGGTAATGTAGAGTTTAAATTAATTGATCTGAATCTAATTGATTGAATAGCGGCATCAGATAATTGTGATCTAATAAATTTCTTGAATTCTTTAGTTGCCTTCTTAGTTGCTATCACTGAAGCTGGTAGATTACCAATGAAAATGGTTCTTTCCGCTTTTTCCAATTCTTCATCCTTTAAATCTAAGATTTTAGCTTTTTCGTTCTCTTTGGCTGGAACTTTAGATTCGTTGTCTGCTTCATCATTTTCTGAATCAGAATCATATTCTTTATCTTCCTTTTTATCTTCTTTAGTGTCTTCTTTGGTTTCTTCTTCCAATAATTTACCAATATATCTGTCTTCTAAATCATCATTTTCATCTTTAGATTTTTTCTTGTGTTTCTTCGGTTTGTCTTCTGATATTGGAGTACTTTCTTGTTCTTCTTCTTCCTCAGAATCAATGTCCATCTCATCTTTATTAGATTTATTGTCTTCTGGAATTTCAACAACTGTTCTAATCTTATTTGCAGCTAATTGTTTATTGTTTAGTTGAGATGGTTTTCCAAACAATCCTGAGACATTAGAGTCTTCCTTAGACTTAGTAAACCCAAATAATGATGACATTGTAAGTTGTATTAGTTTATAAATATGCTAAACAAAGTTTGAACTAATGTTCTAAAAATTACAAGTAAATGTTCCTCTTGCAAGCAGGAACTCTGATAAACTATGTACAAAAAAAATTACAAAAAATTTGCGAACCGAAAAAAATAAAGCCGCACAACCCCAAGAAAAGTTGTCTCCTAAATTTAATTATCATATCTAATTTAGGTTGATGTAATTTCTTCAAATTGCATAGGCATAACTACCGTTCTTCTGTTGATTTGGTTTCTCCTTCGTCTTCTAATTCGCCCTCTGCAGTATCTTCTGATTCCTGTTTTAGACAATCAGTAATCATATTGGCAGTTTTTTGATAATTAAGATCATTTTCATCTAAATTCAATATCGCTTCGCCTTTCCATCTTAATGCACCAAATACTTCCTTTTTAAAAACAGAATCGGCTTTCTTTGGTTCAAACCATTCTGTTTTCAAATGTAGCGGACCTAATATACGAGATCTCAATAATGTTTGTATTGATTGATCCTTTGATGTTTCATTATACAACATTTTGATCAATTTAGGGGTATTTTCATTTTGCTGATAAAAAATTTTTCTTCGAAAACAGTAGCCCAGCATTTGAGTAAATAACAGCCTTGTGGAATCTTCGGGAATATTGTATTCTTTAATGAAATACTGCATTATTGATATAGTTTGGTAAAGTCTCTTATTCCTAATGGTTGACAGAAGAACTCTTCTAAGGTGGATCATTCGTAATTCACCAGTATCAATCATGATATCAATCAGTTTCAATGCTTTATCCATTTCATCATAAAATAGAAAGCCTTTAAGACGAGCCTCATTGTTCAAGGCCGGAAATAATCTTGGGTGTTTTTCGATAAGTTTAAAAAAATCACTACTGTTCTTGAATAAACCATCATTATTTTCGAGTAACAAAAATGTATCTTCTATTGGTATTTCTAACCTAATCATTTCTAGAAGTAATGATGAATTGGCTTGACCTTTGGGAAACGCACTCCAAATGAATTGATATGTTGATCTCGTTGGTATCATCTTTTCTTCTTCTATAGAAGTAATAACTCTCAATAATATGTCTGGATAAACTGCGTGTGCCTTATTGATGGAATTTAAGTATATGTTGACACAATAAATGTCTAATTTTATATCTAAAAATGAAGCGTGGAAAAATAATAAATTTGCCATACTTTCATGGTCATCATACCTTGCATAGAATTGTAATAGCTTATGGATATCTTCAATTGACATTAGGTTCAAATTTGCACCTTTTAATATCTTATATTTCAATATTTCTGTTAATTTTTGTTGTGCTTCAAGATTGTAGTTTTGAGACGTTATAGATGTGATATAATTTCCAAAAGACTTAAGGTGGAACCTTGTTGGTGGTCTTGTAAATGTACTTGTAACAAAAGGTTTAGTCATGTCTGCTTTGAAAGTGTAATCTGTTTTCTTGTCAACTCTTATTTTCTGAAACTCCGGTATCCTTTTGGAATATTGTAAGAATTTGTGAGCAACAAAGTTATACTCCTGAGAAGTACGCTCTTTCCTATTTAAACTCGCCAATTTTTCCGGAGTTAGTCGACTAAGGGTACTTGTTAAAGCAGCATCTGATTCAATATGTATTGGTGTTTCCTCAGTAACCCCGTTTCTTTTAAGTAGACCTTGGGTGGGTCCTTTAACAGTCCAAGATCTAAGGAGTACTGAGCTTGAATGATAAGATCTGATGTGATTTGGGAAGTGTCGAAGGGCATAAGAAAAGGAGCTGATCACAGGAATAAATATGGTTTGACCAGTTCTATACATGTCTTAGTCAGTGCCTTAGCTGTTATAATCTCGAGACGATTTTGTAGTGCTTGGTATCTTTTAAATCTTGATTAGGTATTGAACGCTTTAGAAAAAATATTGACTAACTTAAATTACTATGAGAGAAATTTGATCTGGCTAGAAACATGTGGCTGGGTAAGAACGAGCTGGCGCAGTGCGGTTTTATCAAAAGCCTCTAAAGTGCGCCGCGCAGCCATTGGCAGTTTCTGTTTGGAAGCCGACCGCTGCAATCGGTATTGCTTTTTGAACGTACCCTTCAACTGCTTCAGCAGGAGAAAACAAGAGTGAAATCCAATTATTATTTATTTAAATTACTTATTCGTACACTGTAAATTAGGGGACTGATAACTGTACATTCTAATTTGTGTGGGGCATCTGATAGAACTTTATCGGGTTAAGCTTTGATAGTTGAGTTGCCGAAAAATAATCGCGTAGTCATCTCTCGGACACGTAGCTATACAGTTTTTCACAAATAGATATTTGATAACTCTTAGTGTTAAGTCACCTACCGTTCACTCGTTCGACTCTTTAATATCTAAGATAGTCTCATAAACCTATACAATGTCTAAGGAAATTGGATTCGAGGTTGAAAAGGGACCTCAAAGACAATACCTTAAAGCATGTGTCCCAAATGACTTACCAACTTTTCCAACACAAAAGAATTCAAAACTAATACTTATTGCCTTACTTCTTACCGGCCTTTTAGTTAGGCTGGCTTTCATTCAGTATCCAGATTCAGTTGTTTTTAATGAAATAGGTACAGGAAAGTTTATTAATTATTATCTGAAAGGTATATACTTCGTTGACGTTGATCCACCATTAGCAAAATTCATTTATTCCGGACTATCTTACTTGTTTAATTACAGACAGCCTTCTTTTATCTTTACATCTATTGGATTACCATATTTTTCGAAATCGGGTGAATTGTTATTTCCATTTCTTCCAAACAGAGTTTTTAGTGCATTGGCTAGTACTGGTACACTTCTATTGGCTTACAGAACATTAAAATCATGTGGGGTTAGAGATTCCTTGTGTGCTTTTGGTACTATCTTGTTAATTTTTGAAAATTCATTAGTGACTCAATCAAGATTCATGTTCTCAGAATCAGCTTTCCTGTTTTTCGTTGCTATGTCTATTTCAAGCTTTAAAGCTACAGAATTGCTAACTTTCAATTCTACCAAATGGTATAAAGCTCTATTCATCGCTAGTATAGGTGCTGGTTATGCTCTTTCAACAGACTGGATTGGTATCTTAACGTTAGTTTGGTTGCTAATTGTCGAAGTTAAAAGATTCTGGATTGCATTAGGTGATTTAAGTGTTCCCGTTAAATTAACTTTCCAACACACGATTACTAAGTTAGGCTTCTTCATCACCATTCCATTAACCATCTACCTTTTTGTCTTTTCTATTCATTTAAGATCATTAGATAGAATTGGTCCAGATTATAAAAAAATGTCCCCTGAATTCCAGAAAGAACTAATTGGTAACCATTTAGGTGATATAGTTGCTGATGTCTCTTATGGTTCAACTGTTTCTCTGAGACATTATAAAACTGGTATGTATTTACATTCTGAAAATGCTACTTATCCAAATGGAGATCAACAAGTTACATTATTTGATCATCATGGTGATTCAGGTAATTTATTCTTTATTGAAAAGAAGATCAAAGCTAATTTAGGTGAGTTGGTTAGAAAGTCTCAAACTATTGAATCAGGTAGAACTATTAGAATCTTTCACAATGATACGGAGAAGTATTTAAATATTAATGGTGATGCTAAACCACCATTATCCGAACAAGAATATAATAAAGAAGTTACAGTTAAAGGTAATAAAACTTGGATTGGAGATCATTTTCTGAACTTTGAATTTAGAGTTGTGCCTGAATACACTAAGACTGAAATTGCCAAGAAAAAGCTGAGATCGATTGAATCAGTTTTTCAAATTTATAACGGTAAGAACAAATGTTACGTGTTAGGTACTTCAAACAAATTACCTAAAGAATGGAGCGACAACCAATATGAAGTTATTTGTATCGAAAAACCAACTTTAGAAGATTCGTTGTGGTACTTTGAATTTAACGATCATCCTAAGTTCACTAAGGAAAATGAAAGAGCTGAAATTAGAAAACTAAGTATATTTGAGAAAATTATTGAAGTTCATCGAGCCATGTTTACTCTCATTGGCACTATCGTTGATAAGTTTGATTTCAAGTCTACCCCACTTGATTGGATCTCTGTTAATAAAGGTATTAAGTATTGGATCAAAGACGGTCGAGCCGTTTATTTCTTAGGAAATTTCATCACTTATTATTTTGTTTTAATTGCTGTCGTGGTTTTTGCTTTGTTTAAATTAATACTTCTTGTTGCTTATAATCCGAATATCGAGTCAACACAGACTGCAGAATTTGCTAAATTTGACTATCATGCTACCGATTTCTTTGTTGGTTATTTGATTCATTTATTGCCTTTCTTTTTGGTTAGTAGAGACTTATTATCATTTTTCTATTTCCCTGCTCTTTATTTTGGTGTTCTATTAACTTGTCAAATTTTGGAATTTATTTTTGCTTCAGCCAGCAAATCGCAAAAAGCTTTAGTTTCATACTTTTTGGTCTTTGTTGCTTTTGCAGCTATTACTGTTTTCTCCAAATATTCTCCATTGATTTACGGTCTAACCTGGACTGAAGAAGAATGTAAGTCGGCTATGTTTGGACCAAACTGGGATAGAATTTGTGGACTTTACAAATAGTAAGAGTATTATTATTTAATAATAGGTCAATTAGTTCTACATTTGTATTTTGCTTTTTTCTCTAAATTTACTTAGCAATACGGAAAACAAAAATATACAATTATATTACGGTATTATCTAGTAGTAAATGAGTATGTGTAAACAAATAAAAAAATTAATCTCTTGTTTCGGCTATACCTTTACTGACCTGCAATATCAAGCTGTTAACAAAATCCATTAAATTTTCTTTCTTTATTATCGCCTGCTTTTTCTTAATCTCCAATTCTTCTAACTCCTTACCCAAGTTATGTATTTTGTCCAGTTGCTCCTCTTTTGAAACGCCAACCCCGGGGAGAGTGTCTATAATTGTTAATATTTGTTTTGTTTTTAATATTATATCTGTTGAAAGCTCTTGTAAGCTAGCTTGGAAGTCATACTCTGAAGGAGGGTTGTGGTCTGGATCCACCTGCTTTGGATCCGTCTCGTTTAATTTCATTGAGTCATGGTTTTGATCAACGTAACTCAAAGCTGCAAAGAACATATCCATTAGCTATTTTTGTAACTATGTTAGTATTTGCAGATTCTGAAAGTGCTTCGGATGCCAAAATGGAGGCTTACCTGGTCTAGACATATCTGTAGCTGTGTTAATCTGTCTGTCATTGTTATGTGTATAATTGTTATCTTCGATTGAATATAGGAAAGAAACACCAATCTAACTCTCTAGTCTCTTCATTGTATTTGAGGACTAGATAATTCTCGATCTCCAGCTGATCGGAATTTTGAGAAGTAATTATGTAAAACGCCAGAATTCCGGTCGAAAATTTTATGCATCCGTGCACCAACGGTGTATAGATATACTCAATTTAGAAATTATAATTAATGCGGTAATCCTTATCATCTCGCTTGGCATTACCAGCTGGTCTGGGAACTGTAAGTACAAGGGGAAATGGCCATTTTAAGTTGCTTTGGCTATACTTACTTTTCTTTGGAATCAGGATATATAACGAAAAAGCATATCTACTATTCTATCAAAGTTGGAAATACCTGTTTTGCTGAATCAAAATGAATATTTCAAAATATATTTCAGCTCAAACGACTATTTCTGTGGATAAATTACAGGGACAGTCATCTCAAACTCAGGGATATTCCTCACAGACAGTCCATCAGACAGGTAAAGCCATAGAACTTACTCAAATTACTACAACTGCATATAATGATTCTGATATAGGTGAAAGCTTAGAACTTACGCAAAGAGCTCCCGTTGCATCTAATCACTCTGATGCTAGAACTTCAAATCTCAATAATGAGTCTACTGAATCTGCTAATTACTACACAGATGATGATGATGATGATGACTATCCAGATGGTGGACTAAAAGCATATACAGTGTTATTTGGTTCCTTCCTTGGATTTACACTAGATTTTGGCTTGATGAATTCTGTTGGTGCAGTTCAGTCTTATTTAAGTACACATCAATTGAAGGGTACTTCTTCATCTCTATCAGCCTTGGTTTTCTCATTGTTTATTTCTGTTGGTTATGCTTCCAGTGTTTTTTCAGGTATCTTATTTGATGAATTTGGAACTAAACTACCTTTGATCTCTGGTTCAGTCTTACTGTTTGTTGGTTTATTTTGCACTGGAGAATGTAACTCGGTTGTCTCTTTTATATTTATATTTGGTATTTTGACTGGGAGTAGTTTGGGCTTTTTATTAACTCCGTCTGGTGGTGTTGTTGCTCACTATTTCAAGAAGAACCGTGCTCGTGCTTTTGGTATGGCTACCTTTGGAGGATCTGTCGGTGGTATCGTATTTCCTTTGGTTTTAGACATTTTGTATAGAAGTGTTGGATTTAAATGGACCATGAGAATTTTAGCTTTTATTTGTTTAGGGATTGGTATATTGGCTTTGGTTTTAATGAAGGAAAGACTTAAGCCTCATTCCTCAATTCAGTATTCTGAGCTTCCTCTAGGAAAACGAATGAGACTGTCTTTCAAAAATGTTTTAAGCTTAAGTAAGAAATCTATTGATTTCAAGGCATTGAAGGATCCCAAATTTGTTCTTTGTGCGTTATCAGGTGCATTATGTGAAACTTCATTGGTGTGTGCGTTGACCTATTTTGCTTCCTACACTGTTTTTATTGGGTATTCATCTACCTATGCTAATACTTTGCTTTCCATCCTCAATGCACTAGGCATCCTTGGTCGTTACTTTCCTGGTGTACTTGCAGATAAGATTGGGCCATATAATGTTATGATTGTAATGATTTTTGGAATTGCTGCCTCAACCATAGGCATATGGTGGGGTTGGTGTATGCAAACTAAAACGAAGTCTTCGTTGTATTGCTTTGCGGTGGTTTATGGGTTTTTTAACTCCTCTGCTTTAAGTTTAGCCCCAGCATGCATTTCTGCCATATCTCCAACTCGGGACTTTGGTAAGCGTTATGCTACTTTATCCTTGATCATAGGTATATTTATGTTAGGTGGGTTGACTGCAGGTGGTGCTATTATAGGTACGGTTGAAACACATGAATCATACCGTAATTTTGTCATTTATTGTGCTCTCTTGGCATTTCTTGGTGACTTCACTTGGATTCTTGCTAGATTTTTCATTGTTGGGCCTAAATTTATGGTCAAAGTCTGAATTTTAGCTTTTCCACAGTCATATACAATATTATTCTTTATTCTATCATAGATGTAGTGATTTACATTCTTTCCCTTTTTCCATAGTCACCTTTTTAATACCATGTGTATTTATGACGTATTTGAAATTATTTTAATACTTTGTTTTGGGAAATCAGTGATCCCCCATTTTCACTTAGACCAGTTATATATGGTAGGTAGCATACAAGGTAGGAAAACAAAAAAAAAAACAATCTTTAACCAAATTTTCTATCGGAGTATAGGGTAACATATCGGAGTATTGAGTAACAAGTTCAATACATATGTAGACCTTTACCAATTGTAGATATCCCCTTCGTGGTACAACTATTGAATATCTCTCCTTTGTATCTCGCAAGGTAAGATAACCTACGTAATTGGTAGCTGTGTAAATATAAGTTGCTTTATATACTAAGAATTCTAACTGGAATTAATTTCTGATAAGACTTGGTTCTTCTTTTCTTCACTATATAAGTATATAAGTCGTTTCTAGAAATAGGGATTATCCCTCATATTTATACGAAGTCTAGACATTTCCATTTATGAATTAGCCAATGGAAATCGTTAGCCAATGAGAGTTTTCCTTATACCACTTGTGCCAGAGATGTGCCACATTGCTAAAGGTAGAATTAACTATCTTATTTACTATGAGTATCATAGTTCCGACATTTTCTCAACAATTACAAAATCATCGAAATGTTCTATACGACATCGTGCCTCACAAAAACACTAAACTATATATGTCAAAAAGAACCACGAAAGTTTAATTTCAAGAAAATCCGAGATGGTTTAGTGGCTAGAATTCTCGCTTGTCACGCGGGAGACCGGGGTTCAATTCCCCGTCTCGGAGCTCCTCATTTAAAATGATGATTTACACGGATAAAAATGTGAACAATCTCTTAGTGCTATTAGTGCTGTGAAGAGAAACTAACGTTGCCTTCCTTCTGATAAAATTTTTTAGAATCATTAATATATTAACAGAAGTATAAGTGTAAATTATATATCAGGGTTCATTCTCAAGGGCTTTAACATTGAATTTACCATAGATTCCTAAATCTGAAACATCTTTCAATTCTTGAGGCCAATAATCAATTCCTACAATTTTATTAAGTTCTTCCAAACTTGTCTTATTTTCAACTAAGCATAATCTGATTAATGATTCTTTTTGCTTTTTTCTTCTTAGCAGTTTATCGCTCGAAGATTCTCTTAAACCACCAGATTGTTGAGAGAAGACCAAACAGTTTTTAAGTAGGTTCTTATGATTCTTTTCAAGAATATTAGTACTATTTAAAGCAGACTCATTCTGTAATTGTGATCTCTCTAAATCAATATCTGCTCTTTCTATTAAAACGGAGCAAAGTTGGGTAATTACTACACTCTTTCGATCTGTGCTATCAACTCTTTGGCTTTTCAAACTATCATATTCTGCTTTCACTATATCATGAGCTTGCTTATATTGCTTCGACATAAACGAAAGTACACCCCATCTCGTTGAATCATCTAGATTGATTAGAGAGGAATCAACTTTATCTAACAAAGTTCTATAAGAGGAAGTCTCCAGAAACAATTTGTCCAAAGAATTACCTAGTGGGACCGATTCCCACGTATTTTTTAAAGCATCAAAATCTAGACAGGACGAAGCAAGTAATGCAAGCTTGGCTAAGTGAAGTCCTGAAAGTTCATCTTCTGTTAAACTTGGAATCAATTCTGTAGGAGAAGATGAAAAACTAGTAATTAAATTATCCACAATCCTATCAACTGAAGTTAAAAAATCATCCATGTCATTTTTAATGGTTTCATATTGGTCAATATTAACACAAGATTCATTAAGAACAGTTCCTAGTCTGTAACAATTCAAGCAAGTTTCGCATATCGTGGAAGGCAAAATCGTCTCTTGAGAGCTTGCGTAAGTGGTATCTCCCTCTCTTTCTTGATCTTCTGGTTGTAGAAGATTGCTGGAATCAGTGGAGTTTTGATCACTATCCATAGAAAAACATCTAGTAACAAATTTATTTAAATCATTAACCTGATAATTCAAAATTTGTTCTAATAAGCTCTTAGTTAAATCAAGACAACTCATTATATCATTATAATTACTTGAAAGTCCATCATATTCTTTAGTCAGTTCTTCAATATATTCAAAATAACATAAAGATGCATTATAGTATAAGTCCCAAGGGAATTGATTTTCATTCTTTGTTGAATCACAAGATAACTGGAAAAGCTTCACAATATTCACTAATGGTTGAATAACAGCGGTTGCATCACCTGTTAGAGAGTCAGGACAATTAACCAATTCATTCAAATAAACACCTTCATTTTTGATATAATGATTATAAACATTGAACAAAAGTCGAGATATATTATATCTTGTATCCAAATGGGCCGATTGAAGGTGTAATGCTTTCCTGTAATAGTTGTAAGCTCTTTGGTAAAATCTAAGAGCTTTGGATAAATCTGAGGCAAGCCACCTATCACCAGATTCCTCTTCATCTGATCCAGCTATGAACAGTTCATCAGCTGTCTCTGGCTCTCTTTGTGGCTGATTTTGCTTATCATGCTTTGATTTTTGTTGTTGTAACAATTTTTTAGAGTGTTTTCCAAGTTCTGCCGATATTCTTAATTGTTAGTACTTTTGTAGAAAATAATTGAAAATCAGGTACAAATGAAAGTACTTACTATTCATTTTTTGATGTGTAAATAGGTCTAGAGATCGAAAAGTATAGTTAGATCCACAGGAGTAGAGTTATTTAGCTACTGCAGAAAAAAATGATTGCGGCAGACACGCCCTCAACCTCAAAGTCTGAACGCGTAACTTTGTTGCCTTACATGTTTACATGACTTTTTCCCTTGATGACCGTGGCTCTAATTATCCAAAAGTCTCCAATGCAGAGCATACTACTAGAAGACACAGACACTGAAGACTATACAACTGGTGCAATACCCAACAATGCTTATGCACCAATCAATGTTAGTGAGTTAGATACTCACATCGATAATAACAAACAGCTTCGATGCCTTCGTGAAAGAAAGTTATACCCCCGTACGCTATATGCTCTTTTAATGACATACTGCAGTCATCATAGATCAGTTGGGTTTGCAGCTGATAGGTATTTCCAACTATTAGTCACAGATTTCACAGATTTTGAAACTTCTAGGAAAGACTATGATAATACAAGACCAGGAGTTTACAAGAAGTTTACTGATTCACTGGGAATCAACGACGATAGTTTACTTTTAGTTGATTGTCATCTTAAGGGATTATATCGTCTCAAGAACTCACTGAGAAAGTTCATGACACCTCCTGAAGAATTGACCGAATTTCCACAAATTGACCTTATCCCATCAGGTATTTTACTTAAAATTAAATGTTGTGCAAAATGCTTCAGAGGTAAAATTGAACTTCAAAGATGTTTTCCTGAAGTTCTGGAAGAGTCAGACCTGGTTGAATCATTGGATAGTGGCGATAAGTATTTATATGATTTTTTAGTTAGACTAAACAAGAAATATCCTGCTCAATACAAGCCTCTACTAGAGCAAAGATATGAATTATCAAAGCTTCTTGACAAATATAATCTCAAGACAAACAAAACTAATGGTGAATATAATAATATTGATATTTCTACTCTACAATTAACGTTAAAAAAGAGCAATGCCTTAAGTGGTCATATTCCATTGATGACCGAGAGAACTCAAAGCTCTGAAATTTTAGCCGATATCAATAAGAACTCTAAATCAATTCTTGCAGATCTATTACTTAATCCAAAAGACTCTTCAAAGGAAATTTATGTCTCCCACCCAAATATTTCAAGATCTGTAGTTGTAAATACTACTTTATCACGAATTTTAAACGATTCTTCTTTGAGTGGTCCTTTCAAATTGCAAGATATGGTCATTATTGGATATTCAGGATCACCAATTTTGATGAAAGATCCCTGTGGAGAGCTCTTCATAAACGATGAATTAAAAATCATGTTAGTTGCAGTTGATGAACCACCAGTCTATGTTAACGGAGAGAAAGTTTATTGCAAATACCTATCTGTCGGATTTAACCAAACTGGACTTTTGAAATTTTTCGACCTAAGTATTATAGAATCTACTCAAGATGAAAGATATTTTATCGGGATTTTGAACAAACTCATTGGAAAGAAATTTGATGCCAAAATTAATAAACTGTCTGGTGGGGCACATAATGACCATACATTTTGGACCTTTTATGGCACATATTACTTGGATATTCTGAATGCCTGATTATATATATATATGATATTTTAAATATCTGATTAAATATATTTGCGTATGAAATTTATTGAACAGTATCATTTGTCTGTATGAGCATAAACAAAAAGATCTGACGTGCACTAAAATAGCGTCTCGAATTTCGATCAATTTTAAATTTTAGAACGCGTTCAGCAACTTTGGTTTTCACCACCAATTGTGTACCAACTGGAAGAAGCCTCTTTCTAGATACTTGGATACGTCATTATAACCTGAAAATAAATAAAAAAAATGCCACCAAAGAAGAGAGCATCCAAGGCCGTCGTTAAAGGGTTCAAATTTGCTAGAGAAACTCAATTCAAACACAAATTCGGCGCCCATGTAGGTATGGGTGGTGGTATCTATAATGCGGTTACCAACGCCATGAATATTGGTGCTAATTCTTTTGGTTTGTTCTTGAAAAATCCCAAAAGATGGGTTTCACCTATGATATCGGATGAAGATGCTGAAAAGTTCAAGAAGCTTTGTGAAGAACACAACTTTGACCCACGTACTGAATGCTTACCACATGGGTCTTATTTTATCAATCTAGCTAATCCGGATGCAGCAAAGAGAAAGCAGTCGTTAGATTCCTTTATTGATGATTTAACTAGATGTGAAAAATTGAATATTGGTCTCTACAACTTCCATCCTGGTTCATCTCTTGGGTCAGATCATAAAGAGTCGTTGAAAAGATTAGCCGAGAATATCAACACAGCTATTTCAAGGACCCATTTTGTTAAAATTGTTATTGAAAACATGGCTGGTCATGGCAATTTAATTGCAGGTAAATTAGAAGATATTGCTGAAGTTATTCAAATGGTTGAAAATAAGGAAAGAGTTGGCGTTTGTGTTGATACTTGCCATACATTTGCAGCAGGGTATGATCTAAGGACAGAAGAGGCATGGAATAAATTTTGGAAAGAATTTGAAAGCAAAATTGGCTTTAAATATTTATCGGCTCTGCATATCAATGATTCAAAGGCTCCAATTGGAGCTAATAGAGATTTACACGAAAGATTAGGCTGGGGTTTTCTAGGACTAGAGTGCTTCAGATTATTAGCAAACGATCCGCATTTTGAAGACATTCCATTGATTTTAGAAGTTCCTGTTGATCCAAAGGATGATTCTGGTTTTGGGGAAGATATTAAATTATTAGAATGGCTCGTTGGAAAGTCTAAAGATGACCCTGAATTTCTTCAAAAGGCCGAAGCATTACAAAAGCTTGGAGCTAGCAATAGAAATGAGCAACTGAAGAAATTTGAAAAGAAGTCGGCTAAGCGTGAAAGAGATGAAAAGAAGAATGATATTCTTTCCATGATGAAGACAAAGAAGACCAAAACTTCGAAGAAATAATATGAGTTTACTTATTTGTGTATGTACAGTAGTTATTTATATAATATTTAGTTCAATGACTTATTTGGAATTTAGGATTTAGTTTCCATTCAACCCGATAGAGTCTACTACAGATAGGTAATATTTCAGACAAAACAATGGTAGCAGAGTCAATAAAACTACAATAACTTCTCACACCGGAATGTCCTATAATTTTCTTTCATTGAAAGCTTTTTGAATTAGAGCTCTTTTAGATGTTCTAGGTCTAGCGTTTATCCTCTAGTTTTGTATCTATGTCATCAATTAATATACCCGAACAAATCATAAGAAAACTGGATAGAACCAAATATTTTCATTCCTAAATTAATTCAGACAGTGGAAAATGACTCATTTAAAATAAAAAAAAATATAAAGGAAGAGATGAACGAAGGAATAACTTACGCCTATTTTTGAAGACCAATGCCTTTCATCACGTTAGAATGGGCATATGAGACTTCTAAACGTTTTTTCGCACCTTTTCGACTTGCACTACCGGAATAAATGTTAGTCTTCCACGGCAATAAGTTCGGCTATATCATTAACTTGTTATCTGTACATGCATTGTTTTAAAAAAATACATATGCATAAAAGACCGTATTCATATGACCTTTTACTGAATTCAAAATTACATTCATGGGGTAAACTATAAGTAAGACTTAGTATTCTGGAAAAAGTGAATATTCATTAAGAATACGGAAGGAAATATGCGAGTAAACGTAAAAAGGATCCAAACTGAAGCAAGCACTCTCTTTGGCATACAACTACAAATGAAGGTGTCAGTTAACAGAAAAACACAAAACTGACTGTAGAGCTTATATTTAATAAAAAATTGATATAAAAATGAAAAAAAAAACACAACAATTAAAGAAAAACAATAGTATACACGTAAATGAACCTACTAAATACCTTTTTAGTTCAATTTAGCAGGAGTACCTTCGTTTTCATTAGCTACAACAGCATTTTTAATGCTCTTTCTCGTCGGAATTTCTTCATCCTCAACCGTGATAGCACCATCATCCGATTCTTCGATAACTTGATTAACTTGTTCATTCAACGGTTTAGAAACTGGTTGTTTGGCAGCTGGAATTTCACCCTTTTGTTTAAGTTCATCGGCAACTAGTTTACTTTCTTTAACTGCAGCCTGTTTAGCTTCACCTTCCTCATTAACTGATTCCAAATTATCTGCGACCTCTGGCACAACAGGTTCTGCTTCATGAACAGGAATTTTTGGAACTTCTTGATAAACTTCATCTAATTCAATAGAATCATCTTTAAGAGCAGCCTTTGGAATTTCCGGTTGTTTAGGCTTCTCTTGATCAGAAATTGGCTTTTCTTTAATTGGGATTTCTGGAACTTGTAATTGTTTTTCAGCAGCAGCAGCAGCAGGCGCTTTAGCTTTAGTTTTGTCTGAGGTAACATACTCAGTTTTTTCGACAATTTTAGGTTCATTTTGAGGAACAAGAGGCTTTCCTCTTTCCCAACCAGTAGTGAAGAGACCTCCCATATCAAATCTAGGAAATGGATGTGCCTCAGTATTGAAAACAACATTCTTAATATCCCATTTTGGATCATCAGAATCATCAAATAGTAAGTATAGATATTTCAAAGTTTCGGCCAACCAGAATGATTCCATGTTGTCTTTAGTCTTGGGAGGGATTAATGTAACTTCTTGTAAACTAGTGTATCTTGGTTTGCTATCTTTACCTCCAGAAGTAACTTTAGTATATTTAACAAAATTTTCAAAAATTTCCCAACCCCATTCTCTATATTTAACATCACCAGTGATTTTATACAAATAGAATAAGGATTCCACAGTTTCTGGTCTCTGTAAATTATGTCTATCGTTAAGTTTAATGGTAAAATCCTTTCTGTTATTAGGATCAGTATTGAAAACAACAATTTCCGGAGATAAACCAGTTGGAATATCATGATACATTCTGTAACAAGTGTAAGTCATTTCCTCACCCAATTCAAATTGTGCTTGTTTCTGTTCATTCCAAGATTTGGAGTTCTTAGCATCCTCATAAGTTTTACCTTCAGTAGCACCCATGGCAAATAGGCCACCAATAAAACAAACTAAATGATCCATCTTTGAACTCAACGGACCATTAAGACCACTTTCACGCTCACCCAAGAAAGTGAGACCATGAGGAAAGGATTTATTTAATAAATATTTCTTCATACCTTCAAATGATTCTAAGTACATTTCTAAGTAAACGAGTTCACCAGTTTGTAGATATTGCTTTAACAAATATTCATAATACGAATCACCTCTTGAACCTAATCTAATTAGCTTTCCTTGATACTTACCTGTTTCTGGATTAACAAAAATAGGAACCAAGCCACCTTCGGGTTGATTTGCATCCAACACTTGCATGACCTTTTCAGCTTTTTCCCAATATAAAGTTTCTCCAGTTAATTTAGATAAATATTTCAATTCTAATTGTAAAGTCGCTGCTTCAGCAGTGGAACTAGCGCCCCTATCAACGTGACTTTTAACACCTTTACCCGATTTTAGATTTACAGAAGCATAAGGAAGACCTGATTTTGAAGAAAATGCACCAGTAAGAGTGTTAGCTAAGCGAGTAGCTTTTTCAAGATAAAGATCATCTTCACTTAAATAATAAGCAGATAATAAGCCACCTAACATTCTAATAGTAGTTTCAAATGTGTTCACTTGATAATCGAAATCATAATTTAATTCATATTGGACCCATGATTTAGCTGTCTCCAATTCTTCTTGGCAATCCATTAACATCAGTGTGTCTAAAGAATCAACAATGATCCAACCTAAAGGCTGGCTGCCCATATTCTTACCAGTTTGTGAAACGGGTCTGTAAATATCGTAACCCCATCCATGATTTTCATAATCGTGCCAACTTTCTAAAAACACGTCTCTCACTTTTAATTTTCTTTCGTTCCAAACATCAACTTTCTTTTCAGGTAATACAGAATAAAACCATAAAATGACATATAGTGCTAATGAAGCCAAAAACGCCTTAATTAACATCTTCTTTTTTCTTGGTGTTCTTAATATGCTTTGAACCACGTTTGTGTCTTGCTGTAGCTTATCTTTATAGTATAGAGGTAATTCTAGATCTTGTTTTGATTTCCATATGTTGGATTTAGGTTTCAAAAAACTTGACATGATACAATCAATTGAATCCAAGTGTGATAGAAATTGTTCTAGGTGTAAATCAACTAGATGAAATTATTTTGAAAGAATTTCAGTAATAGTTGGTCTTTGCCTTTGATTTCAATAGGTTGCTTCTTGACGAATTGGCGAATTTGAAGTCTTAATCAACACAGAGTCTCAATTGGTAGAACAAACTTCAAAAATAGCCAAATGTATGGTCTTAAGACTGTAAAGGAGTAAGGTATAAACGCTCAAAAACTCAAATTCCTCTAAAAGGCACGTCATCAAGTATGTTAAACTGATTTTGATATTCTACGCAAAGCGGCTGATAATGCGTCGCCGACCCGCTCTAAAATTTTACGCGTCGATTTGTCAACTGAACTGGAGTCAGATCGGTAACCTGCCGTAAATTGAGTCACAGACTCAAAGTGCTCCTCCGAAAGTTTAACAGCTCCACATCATCTTTATAGATAGTCGTATAGACAGCATATATTTGAATCCTCATAATCATTATGCCTCAAGCAATTTCTCAAGATGTGGGTGCACCAATCCCAAACAACACTGAACATGCCGTCTCTGTTACCTTGCCAACATGGGAAGCTACCGTTGGTTATGAAGAGGGTCAAGAATGGGTTGTTAACAAGATGAATTCAGGATACCCTCGGTTTTTTATACATACCAAAATTCAAGAATTGTGTAAGTTAATCGAACTTAATTATGCAAGGGACAATGAAAAATCATTTATTTTCCCAACTTATAACGTTGCTAAACGTTGTAGAGAATTTATTAAATCTAAGTCAACTTTACCAAGTTGTCCTGTTAGAATCTTTCAATTAAGTTCACCCGCTCCCAAAAATGAAGAAGAGGCCTCATTTAGAATTGAAGCTAATATCGCTGTTGTTTTCTTTCCTGCTACCGAATATTCATTAGCTAAAGCCTACTGGCAACACTCAGGTGAAGGTATATCTTCAAGATTAGGTGAATATTTCTTAAACGAAATGAGAGAGAAACTAACAGCTGATATTAAAGATAAACCATTATCCAAAAGATCATCTGGAAGATCATCATCGAGAAACTCTAGATCCTCTAGATCATCCAGAGCCTCACTTACATCAGTGATAAATCAGACTACTGAATTTTCCACTTTTATTGAAGAAAGATTTGGTAGAAACTTAGATGTTAGATTTGGTAAAGAAGCCAAAAAGTTATTAAGAGAAAGATTGGCATCATCAGTTGGAAAAGACTGTGCTATTGATGATGTTTATTTGTATCCTTCAGGTATGGCCGGTATTTTCAATGCTCATCAAATTGCATTAAACGTTTTAGAGGGTGGTAGAGAGAATAAATCAGTTTGTTTTGGTTTCCCATATGTTGATACTTTAAACATCTTAAGAAAATGGGGTGCGGGTGTTCATTTTTATGGATTTGGTGATGAAAAGTCATTAGATGATTTGGAAACAAGATTAGAAACAGGTGAACAAATTTTATCACTATTTTGTGAATGTCCATCTAACCCACTGTTAAAAACTCCGGATTTAATAAGAATTAAGAAATTAAGCGAGAGATATAATTTTGCTGTTGTTGTTGATGACACAGTTGGTAATTCTTCAAATATTGATGTTTTACCATATTGTGATGTTGCAGTTTCTTCGTTAACCAAGATATTCTCTGGTGATTCTAATGTGATGGCAGGTTCATTAGTATTAAACAAACAATCCAAATATTATTCAATTTTCAAGAAATATCTAGATGAGAATTATGAAGATTTCTTTTGGGTTCAAGATGCCATTTACTTAGAAAGAAACTCAAGAGATTTCGAATCAAGATCTAAAGAAATGAACTCCAATTCATTGAAAGTGTTAGAATTATTCCAGAATTGCGATTTAATCGACCAGATATATTACCCAGCAGTGTCACCAAGTAAGAAGTATTATGATGCATTACTAAAACAAGGTGGTGGATATGGTGCTCTAATGTCGATAGTTTTTAAAGAAGAGGCAGATGCAGTTTGTTTCTTTAATAATGCCAATTTATCAAAGGGTCCTTCTTTAGGTACTAACTTCACATTGGTTTGTCCATATACTATTTTGGCACATTTCCAAGAACTGGACGAAGTCGAAAACTGGGGTGTTGATAGAAACTTAGTTAGATTAAGTATCGGTTTAGAACCAACTGAGGAACTATTATCTACAATGAAAGATGCTTTGGATGCTGCTAGAGAACAACATGACTTCGTGAAGGATTAATTATAATGAATGACATTTTACTAAATCATTTTTTTTAATTTTTATATATACCTCCTTCTCGTTATGTTCTTTTAAAAGTGTATAGATGTATTATTTTTTCTTGTTCTTAAAAAGATTACAATATACTGATAAACTGTGTAAACACCACGTTTAAATTCAAAGATTTCGATAAGTTCAAAGTCTATTTCAGAAAAAAAGGGCTATAAAAGTACCAAATGATTGGCAACTATAAATCGTTTCGTATAATCATATCGTGAATACAACAAATACAACAAAAAAGACATCATAAAAAGGTTGGAGTGAAATTTGTTAAAATGAGAATAATAATAAATATATTTGAAATATAAGATTCAGAGTAATAAAGGAAAATTCCATACTATGTTTTCAACTGTTTTAAATTTATTTTTGTTCCATGTCACCCTTCTTGAATCTTGGGTGTCTTGGATCGTTGATCCATTCAGAGGTGTCAGATAAAGCACTTTGAGCCTTACCAAATAAGTAGAAGGTGGAGGCGACTATAAAGATTAATTGAATAAAGTATTGTTAGTATTTGATTTAGAATATTTAACTCTTTGAATAGGCAAAATAGAGAACAACCGAGGGATGGGTCTTAAACAATTATTCATTTTGGGATTTTAATCAATTGAATATCATTCTAATACATAAAGCATATTAATTGCATCAAACTTTCTAAAAATCAAATTGATATAAATTTGAGGGGATATGAATTCTGCTCGTAGATTTCGGTCTGACCTTAATCAATATCTGAAATATTTCGAAACTTTGCATCTTGGTATCAATCAATTGGTTAAAACTGAATCCAAGAGAACTTGCCAATCTAATCGCAACACCAAATTGCAAATATTCAAACGATGATAACGGCTCTAATTAACAATTCCAGTCCGATAAGTTGTCTCTCATGGTGATAATGATTACGTACAACCAATGAAGAATGGCCAGTAATATTTGACGACTGGGAACTTGTAAACCTTAACTCCTAAGAACTTCATTGTTGATAATAGGATAGTTGATATGATCTGTTTAGAGATATCACGTAAAGAGAGGTTCTTGTACATCTTACTTCTTAGTGAAAAGCGTTCAAGTTCTCGCTCACTCAAAAATATCGCTGGTTATGATTGGTCGGTAGAGCGAGGGCTGCGTAACCAGGAGAGTAAGACGGCGTCGCGTCGTGTTTAAAGAGAAAATTAGTCACGTGTGGAAAGTTATGATTATTGGCAAATATATACCACAGGAAGTCTGATATGTAAATTTTCAGAAATCAACTTTTGTGAAACAGTTTAGAGATTCTGGACCTCGAAAAATCAGTAAGACTCAGTTGATAAAGAAAAGAAATCAATTTTATATATTTTGTGAATCTAGCCATTTATACTTGCTGAACGGATATCAAAGATCCAGTACTCCAAATCCTCCATAATCAGTAAGTTGTGGGGGTAGAGAGTTCGTAGACAATGTGTCGACCAAAAGTGCGAGCGTGACACCCGCACCGGCGACATCACGTCGACCTGTGTTTACAGCATATCGAAAAAGACAAGGTGGTGCAACTTATAGCAATTTATAGTAGTTGATACCCACATATAAACAGCTTTACCTTTCCTCTAACTTCCTGATATTATAAGTCTACCTCTTTTTGTATAAATTAGCTATAAAAAACTTTACAGAAATGGGATTCTTAGCAGATAAATGGAAACAAGTGGTGTACACTTTTAATTCAAATGACAGATACGCAGGTTTTTCCTCTCCATCCAGGCCAATTTATAAAAACACTGGTGATGGAGCTGCATCAGATCACATCAATGATTCTTTAATAGATTATCCAGAAGATGGTTCAACTTTAGATAATGTTAAAGATATTTTTGAAAATGTTTCAACGTCAGCTGGTTCACAAGAAGTTATTGAAAGTTGGAAATTAATTGAAGAATGGCTTGACCAAGATCCAGACAACTTACAAGATTTGAATGAATCGTTAAGTGACCCATGTACCAAGTTAGACTTAAAAGAATCTCAAAAAGATTTAAGAACAAGATTCCCAAAATGTGTTATTCAGTATTTTCAAATTCATGATGGTCAAGAATTATCAATAAGTTCAACCAGAAAGCATGGATTACTGTTTGGCTTGCAACTTATGACATTAGATGAGGTCGTTACAACTTCAAGCCATTGGAGAAAAGTTGCTGAAAAGGAAAGTCAACCAAAAGCATCACCAAAGCCTGTGCCTAAGGAAACAGAAGAAGAATCCAAAGCTTTAGAAGAAGATCCAAGCTTTCGAATTGGTGCTAAACTTCAGAAGGTTTCAAAAAAGGATATGACGAATTATCCTGATTTAATGAGAAATATGTCTAAACATTCTAAGACTAAATATATCAGAGAATTACCTTCACAAAGTTCAATCCCACCTCATGCAATTCAAAATAGTTATGCTAATCCCGGTTGGATTCCATTAGTTACTGATTATTCAGGTAATCATATTGGTGTTGATGTTAATCCAGGGCCAGAAGGTACCATCGGACAAGTTATTATTTTTGGTAGAGAGTATGATACTAAATACGTTATTGCATCCAACTGGGGTGAGTTTTTAATGAACTTTGTTAAAGATTTACAATCTGAGAATGCACAAATATCTTATAATAATGAATTTGATGATTATGATCTAGTGTTCTCTGGAAACAATAATTATTTAGACGTTTTAGCAAAGAGAGCCAAAGCCAAATGGGAAGTCGCAAAGAGGAAGACTGAAGCAGCAGCAAATACCGCCGATAATACCCTGATTAACTTAAACAATGACGATGAGATGGTTGAAGTTGATGTTGTTAAAGTTGAAGCAGATAAGAAAGCATCGAAAGGGGTTAATGCTGCTGCTGCTTCTCCTGCTGCTTCAACGACCCCTAAAGTTGAAGCAACCACATCTGCAAGTGCATGATGATAAGACCTCGTGAACTCTTTCTATAAATTATGTGTACTGTATATCAATTTGTAAGCATCTCCTGGATCCTCTGAATCGTGAATAAATTGCGTTTTCTCAAGATGGAGGGAGCCCTGATTAGGGTGGGAGTAGAATCTGTAGATTAGGTTTGAAGGTTGTACTCGGTGAGCGCAGGAATCATGGTTATCCCTACAGTATACGTTCTAATCACGGAGATCCAGTACCAACGTATGAATCATGACAGAGGGAGTTCAGCAACAATCTAACGAAAAACGCAGAACTAGGTGGATTAATGACTCGGAAGTTGCAAAGTGCGACAGAGCGAAAAGCAGTTAAAACAGGTCGATCAAGTCAAATTTTTAGAACAACTTCACTTAACTGGCCGGGCCTTCTTCCACGACTACTTATATACTGCCCTTCTCCCTCTAGTCACTTACCACTGCTTCAACTCTCCAGTCCGACTTTGTATCTCTCCCCACATATCCCAAAAATTCGCAGTACTCCCAGAAGTTAGATGGCCGAACAGCACTTCCTGATCATCAACTCACAGTTAGATCTCTAAACACAACTAAGTTCCAGTTATGTCTACTCAGAATTTAACCACCACCACTACCTCAAATAATGAGCCTCCGGTGATACAGAGCTCTATACTGTCTCAGAAAACTATAACGACAGTGAAGCCTTCCAATCTTACGACAAAACAGGTGTCTGCAGCCGGTCCTGCCCCAGCTCCTTCCACTGCTCTAGGCCCAGCTCTTCCCAAGTCCAATCCTACCATCAAGATAGAATCCTCTTCCAACTCTTTATCCCCATTTCCGGGCCATCCTCAAGCAAACATCAATAACGTCCCTTCTCCGTCCAAAACAGCGTGTTCCAATTTCGAGAAAAGAGAGGGTGCAGGAACACCCCTAGCTGGTTCAAATCTTGAAAAACCTCAAATTTCACAAACTTCAACAGCTTCAACAAATCAACAGCTGTCCCAACCTCAATCTATGCTTAAGTCCCACTCTATGAGAAATGCTTCTACTTTGAATTTAGACCAGAGTTCACAGCTTGGCCAGCAGTCTCCACCTCCGGCGGGTTCCCACCAAATGAACCGCACCAGATCGGTTCCCGTTTACAGCAAACCACAACCCCATCCAATTGCAATTAAACCAAGGCCAATAGCTATTGCTCCTTCCCCGGTCCCACATAAACACGGCCATCATCCTTCTGCTCATAGCCATAGCAGTCAGTTAAAGTCAGTTGGTCTAATGAGAAATTTATCAACTATGTCAAATCAAGGCTCTGAAGAAATTACATTAACCACTTCTAAAAATTGGGTGTTGCCTCCTAGGCCTAAAGTTAAAAAGTCAAGTTCTTCTAGAAAGAATAACAACAACGGCAGTAGCAACAACAACAATAACAACAATTCTACTCCAGTCGGTTCTATGAATAACTCTGAAAATTCTCCTGGTAAAATTAGCAGCACCTCTGTAAATTCTCCTGCTTCTGGTCCTGGTAGAATTAAGATTAATTCTCAGATTCATTCAAATATTAATCTTCATACCAATAATCAATTGGATTTAAAGATTCAACTTCAGAACGTCTCTAAAGAAAATGATAATTTGAAGAAGATTTTAACGAAGTTAAGAAAAGAAATTGGAAATTTATCATTATTAAAATCAGAAAATGATAAAAAATTGAACCCTCAAAGCAAGACAATTAGGCCGCAAAAGACAACAAAGAAGTCTTCCACTTCAACCAGATCAACAACAGCTACTGTTTCTTCATCTTCAAATTCTCCACTAAATGCATCATCGATTTCATCTATGTCAATTTCACCAACAGATACAACCTTGTTGAGTGAGACTAATACAATAGATCCAATTAATTTAAGTTATCATTTAGAATCCAAGAGACCAAAAACAAGCAAATCTTCAACTCCACATCTTGGTATGAATAAAGCTTCAATTCAGACTCAAAGAAAGATTAATACACCAGGTGCTATTGGAATTTCTGCTATTGGCGGTGGTTCTAAAGATTATTATTTATCACCGAAAGATATTATGATACATCCTGTCCCAGTTGCGTTAAAGAAACAAGAACAAGGTTTAAATCATAATAACAACAACAATATAAAATCAATATCGCCAAAAGCCACAACTAAATCAAGAAAGAAAATTCCATCAGCGTCTATTATTAAACAAGATTGTGGACAATGTAAAAAGGGTCATTGTCAATGTTTAGATACACCATCACCAACTTCATTGCCTCCCTTGGCTCCAAAGTTATTGAAAAAATCAAATTCAAAAGATAGTACTATTTCCAAACCAAGATCAAAATCAAAGACAACAAGTTCAAAATTACAACAAAAGCAAATACAAAAGAAATCTGCAACCACCACCAATAACACACCACCAGCAACTATAAAGCAACAACCCAAAAAGCCGATATCTGTCACCAAGGTCCCAAGCTCATCAAATCTAGCATCTGAATGGTTTGCCAAAAATCCCCTACTAGATTTCGACATGTATAACGAAGACATGTCTGATATAATCAGTGAGTTTACAATAAATTCAGAAATACAAAATTTAGATCAAACGAAAAGCTCATTAATCCTTGATCCAACAATAAACGGAACGCCAACGTCAAGCTTAATTGGTCATGGCAGCGGTTCAACTTCAAGTGTTGTCAATATTGGTCATTTGAACAATAAAACCAAGAGTAATAAATCAATTCATGCTGCTACTACAGAGGTTAGTACAACGTCGACTGATGGATTATTAAGCGCTAGTGGTACTGGAACTAGTCCTAAGTTTGAATTTAGATTTGATGATAATGATGATTTTATGATGTATTAAAAATTTGTTTTCAGTTTTGAGTTATGCGAGTTTATGGCCTTATGATGATTTTTATTTGTTGTTTTTAAAATATGGTTTATGAAGTTACTATAATGAAAACAAAAAAATAAATCTGCTTGTGTTTTATTTTAAAAAAAAAATTTATTCTTTCAAATTTTGTCTTTTTGTTCAATCGTGGCACGTCGTGTCCTATGCTTTTTCCGTTTGTGTGATTTCCAGTTTAGAAACCTTAAAAATGTCCCTTCATTTATTTCTCCTCCATATTAATATTCAAAAAAATTCTCAAATATCACTATTATTATTATACTCCAATTTTATTATTATTATTATTATTATTATTATTATTATTATTATTATTACTATTACTATTACTATTACTATTATTACTTACAGACTTTATGATTTTTTCTCTTTTGTTTTTTTCCTAGTTAGTTCAAATTACTTTTTTCCTATCCTATTTGTGTTTCTTCGTTTGGGTTTTCTTTTATTATTATAATCTTTTAATTATTTATGTACATAGTTTTTTCATTTTCATGAGTGTTTCTTTCATTCACATTCCTTTTTCGTTTATTTGTTTTCGTTTTGTTTACGTTTATTATGCTTTAGGAACAAAAGCTGTCTCTTATTATCTTACTCTTTATTATTTGATTGCATAGCATTTATTATATACTCCTTTATTATTATCTAGTCATTCCTTTATACCTCTTGTGTTTTTTTATTATAGCTTAGGTTTTTAATAAACTTCTATGGCTCACGATTTATGTTTAATATTTCCTGTTGCTTCAAACAGCCTACAAGCATTAGATAAAAGTAATAATATATAAGAATATATGTTAAGTAAATAAATAAGAGTATAAAAAATGTGACCTATAACAAAAACAAAACAGGGGGTTTTCAACAGAACACAGTCCAAAAAATGCAGCAGCCCTTAAATTGGCTACATAAATCAACTACACGAAGAAAGCGAAGTAAGAACCAAACAAGGCAGTAGCAGCCAAAACCGCATACCCAGTTCTATAAACACCCTTAAGAGACAATTCACGACCAGAATCCCAAGCCAAGTGTCTGAACCCATTAAAAACGTGGAAAATAAAAGGGTAACTGGCAATGGCCTTACCAGTAATCTTCAAAGCGACTGGCAAGCCAGCAGCCAAACTAACCAAGGTAGCAGTGTCTAAAGGAGTACCAATAAGTGAAGCTAAGGCATAGGAAACAGTCAATCCGTAAAAACCAGCAGCTAAACCAACACCTGAGATTCTATGAACAGAAGATAAGTACCATGTTAATTGTGGTTGGTAGATGGTTAAGTGTGGTGAGCATGGTCTGTTTATTCTTTGGGCCACTAAGATGGATTCTTCATCAGATGATGATGCTTTCACTGTAGAAATTTGTCTTATGGAAGTGAAAGATGGTCTTAGTAAAGATCCCGACACAGAAGAAGTTGATAATCTTAATGAAAGTCTGGTAACTGGTAACATGTTGATAGTGTTAATCTTGTTGTGTTCGTCTCAGAGTGAAACCAGGAAGAAAAAGAAGTGTGTAGGATAACTTTCTCAAATACTTAAACTACATCAGTAACCAACTCAGAAAGCAAATGGAGCAACGGGAGGTCTCGCTAACTTGCGCCGATCACACCAATCAGAACATATCCTTTGCTAATATCGACTTTGTTCTTCCTTTGTACACCGCTGTTTAGCCAGTCACTTCCCTAGAAACACTTTATTGTTATTATCCATCTAAATCCTATTTTTTCAGGGTTATTTGTAGCTGATTTGCTACAGTTGACGACCCCCCAAACCTTAAAAACGGTCCAGCGATACCCCGGAGTCGGGCACGGGACTTCGGACATGCACTGCTGATACCCGATCGTGATCTCTCTAAGCACCCGTACACCAATAGATAAAAAGTTGGAAGCTGCATGGAAGCAGAAACCGGGTGTTTGTGGGGTGTATGTCTAGGATAGGATATATATTTTTTAGAGAAAGAGAGCTTGAACTATAATAAAGACAAGTGAAGAAAGAAACAAAGAATTCTAAAAGGAAAAGAAAGAAAAAACACATAGAACAGCAAGTATAAGTGATAAGAATTAAGTTTTATAATATATAAATAAGAAATCTTTTTTGTTTTGTTTGTTCCTTCAATGAAAAACAAAGTATGATGACGATAATAATGATGATGGATGGGTTTTTTTTAAAAAACACTGCAATTTAAAATCAAGTAAAACAGTAACAACAAGCTTAAAAATGATGATATAATAGTAGTAATTAAAGAAAAAGAGTAAGAGAGATAAAACAATAAGATATGATATATGACTAAAAATAAAAGAGTATTAACATGAAAAGAAAGAAATATAAAATAAAAAGAGTCATAAAACAAAACAAGGCAAGAGACAAGGCATAAAAAGGACTATAAGTATAACAAAAGATGGTAGTAGGGAATATTAAAAAAGGAAAATAAAGGAAAGAAAGGAAAAAACACTAAGAAATCAGGCACATAAAAAAATAAGACTTTTAGAGAGATGAAATGATGAAATGATGAAAAATGATAATAAAAGTATATGTCAAAAAATAATAGTAGTAGTAGTAGTAATAAAATAAGCGTGAGCATATGGTTAGTAGCAAAATATTCAAGAACAAAAGACTAATAATAATGAAGAAAGGGTGAACAACAGAACAAAAAGATTAAATAACACTGAACAAAAAAGAGAGAGCCATCAATGGATGATAATAAACTAAAGCTAAATAAGGTGAGTAAACAAATAAACAAAAAACAGCAACAGCAGTATATTAAATTCAAAACAAAACAAGCAACGACCAATAACAAAGTAAGTTAAAGAACAAGCAACAACAAAAAAAAATAAAGTAAAAGTATAATATAAGAATAAACTGATGATATATATGATCTGCAAGAAACAAATGAGAAAAGCAATTAATGAATCAAAAAGATATTAAATTTTATAAGACACATTGAAGTAATAAAATTAGTAGTAATAAAGGAACAAAGCAGTAGCAATAATAAAAGAATTAAAGAATGAAGACAGTAGCACACAACAAATTGAAAAAGCAAAACATATGACAGTAAGTAAATTAGCAGTATAGAAGCAAGTGGGGAGAAAAAGAAGGTAGATCGTATAATAACATTACCATAACAAAAGGAGCTAGGAGGCAACAAACAAAAAAAAATACAGCTTTTGAAATGGATTGGGAATAATAGTAATAAAAAAAAAGAATATAAAAGCAATAAAGAGACATCATGAATTCACAGTGAAAAAAATAAAACATCTTTTAATTTATATATTTCTCCTCAATTTTTTTTTTTTTGATAGTTCTTCAAACATTTTGATTGTAGTGATTCTTTTCTTATTTTTCATTTTTTGTCATTTCAATTAGCTTCATCCTGAACAGTTGCATTTAATTCAATTTGGTCTAAATTCCCATCTCTTGCAGCTAATAACAATTCATTCAGCCTGAAATCCTCATTTGAGCCAGATTGACTGTTATGTTGTTCACCGAGATTGCTACCACCAACAGGTGCACCAGCAACTCTATTGAATGGTATAGGTTCATTATTAAAAGAAGCTAAATCGGAATTTGAGTAATCTAACATAACATCATTCATTGGTAAGTTAGTACCTGATAATCCTAAAGTTGATGTTAAGTCAACACCACTACCGGGCATTGACAAATCATTACCATTATTATTATTGTTATTTGGAGATAATTGTTGCTGTATTGTCAGTTGTCTAGCAAACCAATTTCGTTGAGCAGCTCTAGCACCCCAACTAACTCTAATTTTACAACCTCCTCCAATGTCATAGCCTTGCATTTCTCTGATTGCCATTTCCGCACTTGCTCTATGATAATATTGAACAAATCCACAGTTTTTGCCTGCTGGAATCTTAACATAAGTAATGTCACCGTATTTAATAAACAATTCACGTAATTGGGGCTCATTAATAGGAACATTTAAGCCTCCAATAAAGACTGTAGTATTATTTGGGTCATTATAATATTGTAACGGGATCGATGTTGGCAAAGGAGGAAACAAGGTTCTGTGTTGTTGTTGTTGAGAAGAAGATTGTTGTTGTTGTGATGGCAATTGTTGAGTGCCACCAGTTGAAGCATTATTGTTCAAAGGCATTGCTGGAGCACTACGAGATTTAGAAGCTGTAGAAACTCTGATTGGTCTACCCATTAATATGTAACCTTGCATTTCAAGTAAAGCTCTTTTTTGTTCCTCTTCATTTAAGAATTTAACAAAACCGTAACCTTTCAAGTGGCCTGTTAGCTGATCAATCATAATTTTAACACCAGAGCAAGAAGGATATCTAGTTTGGAAAGTTTGAAGTAAAATTTGTTCATTAACAGTTTGAGGTAAGTCACCAACAAATATCGAGAATTCTGAGGTGTTAGCAGTGGGAGGAGCAGGTATACCAACAGTTGCAGCTTGAACATTTGCTGAAGACCAGTTTAATCTAAAGTAACGTTGATTGTTGGTACCTGGAATTGGCTTGCCTGTGAAAGTATTTAACACTCTGTTAGCATCCTCAAAGTTATGAAATCTGATAAAACAATAACCAGCATTGGCCAAACCAAGATTAGTACTTTGCTTATCTTTAATAATTTTAACAGAATGTAAAATTATACCCATTGAATTTAATAAGCTTATCCAGATATTCTTAATGGTAGTTTCATCCCATCTTTGGTCCAATTCACCCATCCATAATTGAGGGATTTGAGCATTATTTGCAAAACTCGAAGAGGTGGAAGAAGCAGTAGATGGAGGAGGAATATTGCTATTACTGTCAGTAAAGTTGTTAGCAGGAGAAGGAGCTGCACCACCATACCCTTGTTGTTGGAATTGAGGAGGAGCCTGTTGAGAAGGAGCCTGTTGGTAGTAATTTGGATTGTACATTATTTATGGTGTATACAAGATGCTAAACTGACTGGGAAAGTGTAATGAAATCAGAAATAAATATAGATGAAGGAACAAATGAAATGCAAAAATGAATAAATTTTGACAAAAATGCTATACTGTGAAGTCGGAAAGGAAAAAATTAGATCTATATTAAACGGACTATAATCAAAAGAGAATAGCGAAATGATTAGTGGGCAAGTTAAGTCAATTGAACTGAAAAGTTGAACAGAAAGTAGTTTCTAATAGATCAAGAGTGGAGATCAAATAACAAGAAGTAAGAATTGAAATATAGGTTGTAAGTGTAAGAGATACCAACGGAGAGAGAAGAATCCAAAAATCTAATGATGTTCTTTGAAGATGACAATGCGTAAACTACGTGCCGAATGGATGATTCAGGAATAGGACTTGGTTGAAGAGCAAAGAGATGGAGGTGAGAAAAGGGGAAACAAGTTGTTGACTGTGAGTTTGAGTTTGATTTTGATTTTGAGTTTGGGTTTGGGTTTGGGTTTGTTTGCAGAAGGACTAGACGAGCAAGGGAAAAGCAGGAAGGAAGGGGTAACAGGGCCAATTGTTGAGTGAGTTGTTTAGCAAGAGCAGTGCCAGGGCAGACTTCGAAGGAGCAAGGTCAGGTATGAGTCTGGAGAAGATCAGTGGTTGATTGAAGGGTGGCAGGGTACTTGCCAGGACTTCGATTCGATTCTTCAAATATAGTAGGCCAGATCAATTTTCATGAGAGGCTCTCTGACACTGGTCGATGGTGACGTTCTATGCCGGTTGACCACCGCAGGCCACCGCGGGCCACCGACCCAAGACCTGGGCCAGCCAGATCCCCGGCCGAGCTGGCGCGGGAGAGTGCGAGGCAGCCGGTTTGTTGGGTGGCCCGGTGGGTTTCCCCGGTGGTCGGTGGTGCGAGGGTGGGTTCCCTTTCCTTTCAGAGAATCCTGATTGGGCTCTTTAGAATTTCAATTGTAAGGCACTGGCCACAGACTGCAGTGCTTGACGTGGTACGACTAATCCAATTGGGCCCATGACACTACACCCGTTGTCAACTCGACGTACCTATCCACTCACCACTGTCAAGTGGCCAATTGAAGGGCATATTCTTGCTGAGCTACCTGGACGTCGAAAAAGGGAGAACTAGCATAACCCCAGAGAAAGATCTGGTCCGGATGGCGGACACAATCCGGCGATAAGACCCGGATCACGAGAGACGATCTGGCTATCCCTGTTCATTAGATTGCACTTTGATGGCACGCATGCGTCGAACAACCTATATATAGTTTCTCTGAATCTTTCAATTTCAGTTTCTGTCCATCTGTAACTGGTGGGTCTGTGTTTCCTCGATATACATGAAACTTCTTAGCTATAGCGGTGCCGCTGAAGTGAAATTTGTTGAGCAGTTGCAATTCTCCATCCAAACACGTTTAATATGTGCGTTCAAGTACGACGAAGTTCCATAGCATGAATAAGAAAAGTCGGGACTAAAGTGAAGGCCCGACTAGCCCAATTCAGCCACGGACGCTAATAGAACCACCGCGAAATTCGGAAAAGGTCGCCACCGGTCAATGGTGGCGGCTAGTTTTCTTTCTGCTCAAGATCCCGCTGTAAGTAACGTACGTACATGTGCAAGCTAGCCATACCAACGACATGGCTAACTTGTTTTAGTTCAACATTAACACAGCATTAAATCGTAAATGTAACATGATTGATTGGCCTCCGAGTGTATATAAGCACGCATCAGCTATAGGTGTCAGCTCATGGGATTAGCTAAGTATACCAAGTGATTCCGTATGGGGATCATCAAAATCGCGCTTTAACCCCTTCTGAGTGCTGAAGCTGACTTAACTTCTTTCTATGTAGCTAAACTCTGGCTAAACTCTGGCTAAACTCTAAGCGGGAACATCGATTGAAGTGATAGAGATCTCCTTCGATTTTCCGTACGTTTCCTTAAAAATTCAATATTAATATCAGTTTATATAGGTACAGGTGATTGAGGTTGATGGAAAAACGGTAAAACAAGAAATTCATCGCACTTGAAAGTATGCTAACTCTCAATTTAAAATTTTCCGAATTCATCCTATAGGCTACTAGGTACCCTGGAATTTTCGAAAGGTATAGCAAAAGTAGGAGAAAATTCACATTTTACGTTTACTTCACCTGGTTCAATTAAGTTATGATTACTAAAAAGCTTAATACAATATCGATATTAACAGTCTCCGGTCGGGCTAATCTTATGGGATTGCTCATTGAATGCTAAATTGCCAAATCCCTGATTAAATCCTAAATCCTAAATCCTGAATCCTGAATCCCAAATAAATGCTTTATATTTGTCTTATTAATTATACCGCGCAGTCTCGATCTAGATCCTTCAAATATCGGGGACGTACGTACGTTCTGACGGACATTAATCCATATACTCAGTTCAATTGCAGATATCTTCGAAGTGCACCGATTTGAAAATTGCATTACAACCTACCAATTATAGCTATGATTATAATCTCCACATCCTTATCCTGCCTTCCACACCACATCCATTCAGAAATTGAAGCGCTATATATGATCCCTATTTTTTTCAGTGGCTAACCTAGTGAAAGCGCCGTTCTTATGATAACTTCTTCGATCCTCTTCTGCTTTTTTTCAGGTGTAGCTGGGACTATATAGTCACTCGAGCAGTTTAACCAGGTCTGATGATCATCTTATACCCACTTTATGAAAATCATGAGAAATGGATACATATGAGAGTTAACACGAATCCTATATGGATAAGCTAGGTTACAACTTTTATTGTAATTAAGTACGTACCTGGATATATATGTACTAGCTCTTGATTGAGGGCCGGTAAAGGGATAATTTTGAACACGCCTTATATAACTACAATTAATTGTACAAATTCAAGATTAAGATATATTGATCGGACCTCAGTACACCATGCATCACATCGACTACAATAATGCAATTATAAATGAGAATATCAAGAGAATAAATATTTGTCTAGGTAATTTGTATAGTACTTACTACGTACCGTGCTCTTGAGTTTTGTAGGAGATATATTTCGAGGCCCCATCACTTGAGCTTATCCCGCTGTCCCTATACGCTATCTATCTCTACGTATGCAGCTTTGTAAAAGAAATTCTCATGGCTATGTGCATATGTCCGCCCCCATTATGATTTCTTCGAAGTTCGATATATATCTTGTAATTAATCTGGATCGAGATTTAAAAACGTCAAAAATTCCGGATATGAATTTCTGAATTAATGATCTCCATTGAAATTATTTAACCTCAATAAATTTGTATATCCCAATTGGGTATAAGACTTTATTTTTTACGTAATAAATGCTCCCTTTAACTCTATTGCATACAATTTAGATTATACTTTAGCATTGTGAATTTAATGTTCCAACATCATGAATATAGTTTTAGGTTTTAGTTTACAGGCCTGTATTATGAATTATAGTTTGGTCTTCAATTATATGTAAGAACTAAGAAACCCATGGTAAAAATTGTATATAAATTCTATGGAATAAATAAACAAACTTTCATGGTGCAGACGGTCGTATGCATGTCCGCCTTTATCCTATTGAATAACATGCGGCATTCGCATCGACCTTGTGTACCTGTCCTATTTTGCGGCTCGAGTCAATACATAATACCTGTAAGCCACCACGCCGTGCACCGTTTCTCCAGAGTCGATAATATTTTATTGAAATAATTTTACAATTTTTAAATTATTTTCCTTTATATAGTTCCAGTTATCCTAGTATTATAGTCTCTGTATAGATCTCTTTTGGAACTGTGATTTCTCTCATATATATGTGTGTAAAAAAGTAAATTAACAAATCTTACATATTTGCACAGTTAGAAGGGAATAAAAGTTAAATTCTTTATTGAGAAGATCTCGCCTATAGGTACTATGGTTATACTACATTAATTGCTTATAGGTTAACTGTATAGGCTCTCTAGCTATATATAAAAACTTATTAATAGTTGATCATGTGAGCTTTGGGATGCATCATGTGTGTTGTTTACTCTCAATTAAGGATCAATTCTGTAGTTATTAAATATGATCATGATATGGATTCAGCGATCCACTACTCTTCTTCATATATCCCCTTTGCGTAGGCGGCCCGATCACCCTATATGCGATTCCTCAAAAATTATTATGAGGGTTTGATTTTGATGGATGCAAATTAATTTAATTTGATGAAATTGTTTAAAATAGCACTTTTTTATAAGCATGTCACAATAATTGAGTCTTGTGAAATGTGGTGCGCAGGTAACCACTAAGTAGCAGCTGGGATATCTTAACTAAGGTACATCTTGAGAAGTCGTACTTAAATAAAGGGATTAAAGCCCCCCAATTATAGTATAGGTTCAAACTCGTTGAGAAACACGATATAAGAGGGGGGTTTCTTGCGACTCAAACGTCTTATAGAATAGTATGTGGATTGTGTAGTTTTGCTTAAAATATAATTAATCGAATTGTACATCAAGGAACAGATCTCCTGGGGCTCGGGGATCTTTGTATGTTATAAAATTAATTGCTTTTAATCTTTTAAAATGCCTCAAAGGATTAAATATTGAGGGGGGACAATAAATCTAAGAATTATCTAACCTCGTTAATTGGTCAAATGAGACCTTGTAGTTGATCAAACAATCAAAAACTCATGATATCGAATTAAGCATATATTAAAAATCACCTTAAAAGAAACAGCTATACAGTAACAATATAAAACTCGGACTACGCAAAGACGCAGAATGCTTTTGCAGAGAGAGAGGGTATAATAAATTAACAAGATTAAACTTAAGCAAAGTAAAAAGACACATCTAGTAGAGAGAGAACACCTCAGTAAATCAAATTCCAACTCTTTTTCTAACATCTTTATAACATCTATCTAACCAATATTGGCGATTATCTTTGATCAACCAAGGACTCTTCATACAATTAACAATGCTCCATCTTCTACCTGAATTCAAATCCAAGCAATAATTAACAAAATCTTTGGCTTCGCTGGAAACAAACCTCCATTCGTTCATATCTAAATACAACTTACCATTTCTTGATTTTAAAACCGTAGTCTTTAGATTATCTGAATAAAAAGGTGAAATACCACTTAATAAAATATGAACAATAACACCTAATGACCACACATCAACTTTTTCATTGTAGCTAACTGTAGTTGAATCACCATCTAACAAATTAATTTCTGGTGCAGCATATTCAGCAGTACCGACTATGGTGTGCATTCTAGTTGTGACATTTTTCAATGAATACATGGTTTGTGAACGAGTACCTTGTCTTCTTTGCAAAAATTGTTGACTGCCATTAATAATTTGGGAATTGCTTAATGGATAATTTTGTTTTGCGATACCAAAGTCGGCAAGAACGATAAACGGAAATTTAATTGGAACATCCATAATTAATATATTGTCCAATTTCAAATCCCTATGGACAACACCATTTAAATGTAAATAATTTAATGCTTTTAAAATCTGGTACGAAATGAATAGTGCTTCACTTTCAGACAACGCTTTAAGAATTGAATTATTTTGAGACATGTAGGAGAACAAATCGCCACCAATTGCTAAATCTTGATAGATTCTTATTCCTTTGGGTTTTAAACAAACTCTTTCTTGATAAATCTTAATAATGTTTGGATGATTCAATTTTAATAAGATGGTTGATTCGCCTTTAAATTTACTAGTAATATCACAAGGAATAGTCTTAACGGCAAATAACTTATGTGGTTTCATAGCGTGTTTAGCAACTTGAACCTAAATTAGTAACGGTATAAAAGGTTTGTTAGTATTTCAATAGTTGACTTTCAATGTAATAAAATGGGGCCATCAACGCACTGTTCCAAAAGTTCCAACTCCAATAACATGGGGAAGAACGGTCCATGACTTTTCAACCTCTAATTGCCCTTTAGTTTTTTCTACGTTTGCGATATTAGTAAAACGTAAAACAGCATTCAATCCTTTCTTAATGAATAATTTGGCTCCATCATTCAACACAGTAACACTATTTTTATCTAAAGCTACTTGATTAACTAATATTGGATTGCTAGCCAAACATTTAATGTAAGTGACACAGGGGGTATTATCGTCGAATTGAACAGTCCAAATATAACAATGAGTCGTTGAAACATGTGGATTTCTTAATATGTAGGTCGAACATCTATCCCCATGGTCTTGGTTTTCCGATTTCAATGATTCCCTTCCAATCTTGAGAACTTTGTTTTTGAATAATGGGATATCAACTGCGATACCTTTCGTTTCATCGAAGCCACTTATGTACGCAACAGGGGTCTGGGGCACTAGCATGTTGAAGGTGCTGTGATCTTGTTGTCAGGTATACCTGTTGAAAGTGTATTCGGATCAATTGAAGAGGGAGAAAAGCTGGAAAGAGGAAGTGGTTTGGGCCAACTGATCTAGCTAAATTTAAGGTCGGTTGATCTCGAATTAAATTCGCACGGCTCTCAGACTCAAACTCAGAGGGTTATGCAGATCAGGTAGGATTCAGGATTCAGAAGAGTTCATGTCCGTAAATATGAACCTGGCAAACTTGGGATATTGGCTATTTGCTCCTTGCGGTTGTTCTGTTTATGCTTGTTCTCGCATCTAATGGATCGATTAATGAGCCAGATGAAAGGGGACTCGCTTCCTATTACAAGTACCCCTTTTCCTGAGATAACAGATGGCAATATTAAAGTACTTACTAACCTAGCGACTAGTTCAGACAATTGTAAAACAATTAAAGTTGGCTTCCAATTCACTGAAATCACCCCTTCAGAACCAAAACTAGATCGGAAAACTGGAAAACTTTACCTGTGCTTGTTCTACTTAAATATTTTCATACTTAATTTAATTTTAAACTTCTTAAGGAAATTTTGAACTCCCAAAAAATAATAGAATTTTTCACACATTTGAAAATACCATATGATAAGTTTCGATATAACCAACTAACTATCTGTGAATTAATTTAAGGTAGCCAATTTCTCAGTTACAGTACATGCAGGGGAAAGAATCCTGTTTTTAGAAAAAACTCATCCCTTCGACCCTCCTTCTGCTTCGATCCCGTTTTGCGCCTTTTTTTGAATCAGCATAGATTTGAAGATCTCAGGATTGTTACTTGAAAGAAAAGATCCAACTAATCCTTCTTGAGTTCCTAATCTGTCTGCAAACCCAGATGCAGATATCCTAATTACTAAAGCAAACTCCAAATCTATAGAGAATATTCAGACTCAAAGACGAGCGACAAAAAGCCACATTTCTTTAAACCCCCTCACATCGGCACTACTGAATGAATATTCATTATTTTTACTTTAGAGGTAATTTTAGTATTGTTGAATACTTAAAATATCATAAAATAATTAGAAACATGCCTGGAACATCTTCAAAATCAACATGAAAGCTCAACAAAATTAACTTAAATGGTATATGGTAAATTAACCTAAATTTTGTAAGGCAAGAATTAGCACGCGTAGCTCAGTGGTAGAGCAGCAGATTGCAAATCTGTTGGTCATCGGTTCAAACCCGATCGCGGGCTCAATGTATTTTTACCTTTTTTAAGGCTATTCTATATCTATTACAGTGCAAAACCTAAATTTTTGTCATTACTGGAAAAAAGAGATATTTTATCCATATATAAATTTTTTTGGTTCAATGAAGTCTTTTTCTTATTGAATCTATTTATTCGAAGGGTTACCGTTGTTTAGTAATTTATTGTTCGTTCGGATGACTTATTTAGTGGTATTACGAATGATCTAGAAATGTTTGATAGTCATAAAGATTATACCGGCAGGATTGAGTTTCATAAAAGAGGTAACATCCTTTCTCATATTCTATTGTGGGTTGACAATCCGGTGGTCAAAAGTCATACGGCCAAAATCCCGTCATGTAAGCACACAGTCAATAATCTATCAACTGAAAGAACAAGTTCGAGAGAACGACAGACTTTAAAACGAGTTCATTCCTTCTGATGATCATGATTTGATTGGTTATATCTTGTTTAAATGTTGCCAGTTCAGTGATCCCAAAATGAAATCTTATAATGGTGATTCACTTGTTTATTTGACCCTGAAACCGGGAATGATCTCCTGATCCACAAGGGGAAACTGACGGTACCGGCTGAATCGTTAAATTTCCTGATAACCCTAAAGAAGAATAAAGGACTCCAGACTTGGGTGCAATAAGTTGAAGAATTTATTACGAAGTTCGAGTGCCCTGTGAATGTCGAGTTCATCCATGATGTTAAGGTTTTATATTATGTTTTAAATGGACTTTTAAGAACTCTAATACTGGTATTTTTAATAATAATTATGAGATTGATGTTCATTGTGATAATCTTCTTTTATTTATTATCTTTTATTTCTTCATGTGGGAAAAGCTTAATTTGACTCAAAAAGAAGAATAATAGAAATTAGAATTACAATACATCATTTGGCCAACTATCAATTTAAATAAACATATTGGAGTACTATAGTATTAAGACCATGAACTCCAAATCAGCATTAGGTGAAGCTAATGCTGATTTGAAAGGCAGATATATGATTGTGTTTGAACATCAATATGAAACCAAAAAAATCTACTTGAAAAGGTAGCAACCAGCGAACGACACCAACCACCAAAAATCACCAGCAATACTAAACAACAACCAACCGGAATATAATTTATCTCAAGTTGCATACTATGGTTTGTGCTTTCTGGATACATGTCAGTTCAATATCCAGTACAATATCCAGAAAACAGACAACAAAAAACCTGCCCTGAAATGCTAACTCCTCTTCCAGAAAGTAAGGTCGTGCCCGAACAAACCTGGCTCGACCGCTCGCTGAAATCAAAGCTCGACGACGTACATCGAAGAAGAAAAGGACACCATATCTGAAAAATCCATTCTTTTCTGATCGGTTATTGTTTTCTTTTGTTACTCCCCAGTCAACAACAAGCCTATTCCATTCATTATCTTATCAAAAGGTATGTTAATATATTTCAATGCTTAGTTTTTGAAATGCTTTGTTCAACGAGAGTTAACTGATTTTCTGTTCGTTCGTTTAAAAAGTGATAGTGAGTGATCCTTCGTTCGTTCGTTGATCAGTTTTATGAATGTACCGACAGAACAGGCTCTTTTTTTCTTTCAAAAATTCATATTACACATAAACAAAGGAACTAATTAGACTAACATAACCAACCTTATATCAGAATGTCTTCCACTGACTCTATTGACATCCAACTTCCAAAGCAAAGAAAGTTCATCAAGCAACCTGATTTCAAGATTAGAGATGCTAAATTAGCTGAATTGAACGCTGATTTAAAGAAATTAGATGTTGAAATTGCTGCAGTCAGTAAAGAATTAGAAAAGAATGTCACACCACCTGAATTATTAGAAGAGAGAAAGAAGTTGACCACCGAGTTGAATGGTGTTATGAGACAACAAACTGAGATTAAGAATAAGAGATCCCAGATCAGTGACCAAGTTAAAGCTATCGATTCTGGATTAAAGAAGAAGATCGCCGAGATTTCTGCTGTTACTTCCAAGAACAATTTCAAGAATGCTGGTGAAATTGAAAAGAGAATCCAACATTTAGATGATCTGATTGGCTCTGGTGAATTAAGAATCGTCGATGAAAGAAAGTATGTTAAGGAAATCACCTCTTTAAGAAAATTAAAGAAAGATTTCGGTTCTATTGAACAACAACAAAAGTCTATCGATGCTGACAAGGCCAAAATTGCCGATTTAAAGAAGACACAATCTGGTGTCAACAACAAGGAAGCTCAAGCTAAATTTGAAGAAGTTACTAAGAAATTAGATGAAATCTCAGCTAAGAACAAGGTTGTTCAAGAAAAGAGAGATAACTTATACAAGAAGAGAAGAGCTTTCTACAAGCAAAGAGATGAAATCTACAATAACATTAGATCCACTAGAGCCGATTTCGAAAAACAATTCCAAAAGTTTAAGCATGATTTAGAAGCTGAAAGAAAGAGAAGAGAAGAAGAGGAAAAAGCTTACAGATTATCTATCAAGAAGAAGCAATTATTAGAAGATATTGAAATCATTAGAGAATCTTCCAAGAATGCCGCTTTTACTAATGAAATCACCAATGTTGAAACTCTGTTAGTCCACTTTGATCCAACTTATGTTAAGACTGAAAAGCCATTATTCCAATCAACCAATGGTATCAATCATACTAGAGTTACCAGAGCCGTTGAAATGCCAGCCTCAGCCGTTATCATCAAGAAGGAACCAGAAAACTTCTTTTCTGGTAGTGCTAAGAAGAGCAAGAAGTCCAAGGGTAAGAAGGGTGGTAAGTTTGCATTAGAACCAAGCGTCATCAGCATGTTATCTGAATTATCCATCAGTTTACCAACCTCCCAGGACGACAGCAAGACCACTGTCGAGCAATTGAAGAGCAAGTTGGAGGAGTTCAAGTCCAAGCAGGCCCAACAAACCCAAACTAACATTGCTCAAGGAGAAGACAAGATCAAGAAGATCCAGGCTCAAATCGACTCCTTAGAAGGTGAGATTGAAGAAGAATTGGCCAAGGAGAAGGCTAAGAAGGCTGGTAAAAGTGAAGACGCTGAAGACGCTGAAGACGCTGAAGAAGCAGACGATGAAGAGTAATGTCATCTTGATTCCAGTAACTTATAATAAAGACTCTGTATATCCATCCTCGTATTAATAAAACATAATCATTTATCCCTGGCCCGCTCATATGAGAACCGGTCCCAGCCACTCCCACTCCTGGCCTGCGCCTCACGTTTATGTCCTGTCCCTATTTCCTAACGAAGAGAAGACCCCAGTTCAGCTAGCTGAGCTCAGAAACTGCCACATCCTTGTAATCCCATCTCCTTGTGATCCCGGCTTTAGTTCAACTCAGCTGTATACAACACCACCAGGTCACGTCGCACTGAAACTCAACTGGCTACAGCGCTATTCTAACTACGCTATAACGCTGAATCTTCACGCCCCGAACTCTGAGACAGTCCCACATTTTACTATTGTTTACTTAACTACAATCAACTGCTCCTTTCAGCTCCCACATCACCCAACAAGTCTATGTACGCTTCTTCTTCTCAATCTGACCTAATACAGAGCCAGAGACAGGTACAGTCACAGGTACAGTCACAGGTACAGTCACAGCAGAGACAACAGCAAAGACAACAGGCAAAGCAGACACTCTACAATATCAGTACTAACACCAGCGCCCATAGCTCTTTATCCAAACCACTGTATTCTCCCTTAAAACAAAGCATATTGCTGCCCCATCAACAGATACTTGATGATCAGGGAAGTTTAAGAGAAAAATTCAAAATTAGAAACAGCATTTCGTTAAACACTGACCTTGGCCAATCCCAATTCCAATCTCAACCTCAAGGACAACAGGAGCTAAAAGAACAACAAGAAGAAGACCTTAATTTCACTCCAACCTATCATTCTAACAGTTCGCACCATTTACCTCTACGTTCTTCAATAACTCCTCCGCACCCTTTTTACAATTCAACTTCAAATCAGTCCTCAAACGCAAATTCAAACTCTAGTTTAAATTCAATTATAAATCCAAACTTGAACTTGAACCTAAGTCAAAGTAAACAGCAACTACATATCACAAACTCAAACACAAGCATCACAAGTAATACTATGTCTCGCTCTCACACAAGCGTCGAAAAGAACAGTCTCCATCGCAAAAAAGTTGAAGATACCTTCTCCAACGATATTGAATTTCAGAACTTTCAAACTTCACAATCAACCTACAACAACATATTTAACCCAGAGCCCAGTAATAGAGGCAATAACCGTAATTCTTCAGTTGTTTCAACATGGATGAATTCAAATTTAGGTGGCGATGACGATATAGAAGATACTGGTATCGTTCCAGAAAATAGATTTCCAGAGGGTACACCAAAATGTTTTGGTTTGACAATAAAGGAATCCACCGAATTATCACCTTTTTATTACGATGGTTTACAAGTGCCTATAATTATGTACAGATGTTTGACTTATTTGGATAGTGAAGAAGCTTATAAAAAAGTTGGCATATTTAGATTAAATGCCTTGAAAACCGAGATTAATAGATTAGAGGATATTTTCAATTCAAAGGGGGATTTCGATTTACTGAAAGCAAACCCCAAACCCAATATTCATGCGGTAACAACCTTGTTCAAGAGATGGTTAAGAGTGAATGAAAAAGTGTTAAGTGTTGAAGAATGTGAGCAGTTTTTAAAATTGGCTCAGTTGAAAAACGATAAGATCAAAACAAGAGAGTTTAATTCAATTTTGAAGTCTATGCCTGATGAAAATTACGGAATTATAAGATGTATTATAAAATACCTTGATGTAGTTTTAAGGTATAAGGAGTTGAATAAGAATTCAGAGGAGAGTTTAGCTATGTTGTTTAGCGCGGCTTTGACTGAGGATAAAGCGGGTAAGAATATTCCCGTGTTACGAGAATTTTTGAAGAATAGAAATCAGTACTTTGTTTAGCTTTTACTTTCATGTTTTTGGTGCTACTGTTGCTCAATGCTCAATGCTGTCTGAAGTATGTGCGTGTTTATCACTCCCCACCCCCCCATTTTTCTTTTAATTCTGACGCTTTATTATCCCCTTTTTAGTTCTTATCATTCCAATCACTTTTTTTCCTTTGTTCAGGCTTGTGTTGATTCTGTAATATTTATTATCCTTTTTTTCTCTTATGATTGACTGGCTCTACTACTCTAAGCTCTTTATACTTCCTTCCTTATATTTTATTGACCCCTTTTTTATTTAATTTTAATCAGTTTCATGATCATCGAGGTTATATGATTGTGTCTTTCAGCATATATTACAAAACAAACGTATATTTCATTTATATAGTAGTTGATTCATCTAAGAAAAAAGTAAAAGATATACAGGAATTTCAGGTAGCAGAATAGCATCTAGGAACTACCCAAAACAATAAATAATAAATAGGTTTTAAGTAATTCATTTGATTAATTCTTTAGAAACAAATTTCTCATCACCAATCTCGACTGATCTAGGAACACCGACATTTCTCTTTCTTTTCTTAATAACATTTTCAATGAATGCTTCACCAGCCTTATACGAAGATCTAACCAATGGACCCGAAGCACAGTACAAAAATCCCATAGATAATGCAACATCTTTCCAGTACTCAAACTTCTCAGGCTTCACATACTCGACAACCTTCATGTGTCTTTTAGTTGGTCTCATGTATTGACCAAATGTGACCACATCGACATCATTATCTCTTAAATCCTTCAAAGTCTGCTTGATTTGTTCATCAGTCTCACCGAACCCTAACATGATTGATGTCTTAGTGACCAACTTTGGATTAGTCTTCTTAGCAGTATTTAGAACAGACAATGATTGTCTATATGTAGCTCTACGATCTCTGATATGTGGCGTCAATGCTTCAACAGTTTCTAAATTATGGGCAAAGACATCTAATGGAGAACGAGCCAACACCTTTGCCATTTCTAAATCACCTCTGAAATCACCACTTAAACATTCAACCAGAATCTGTGGTGCTTTTTCTTTAATCTTTGTGACAGTCTTGCTCAAATGATGAGCACCACCATCTGGTAAATCATCTCTGTCGACAGTAGTCAAAACAACGTAACCTAATCCCCATCTTGATATTGCCTCAGCTGTGTTTTCTGGCTCCATTGGATCCAATGCTTTAGGAGCTCTATTCGTCTTGACTGAACAAAATCTACAACCTCTGGTACAAGTATCACCCATTAACATAATAGTAGCAGTTGATTCGGATTTCTTTCCTCCCCAACATTCACCAATATTAGGGCACTTTGCTTCTTCACACACTGTTGACAATTTCAACTCTCTCACGTCCTTCTTCACATTGTGGAATGATTTACCTTTTGGAATAGGCACTTTCAACCAAGATGGTAATCTGGCATTCGGATCCTGTCTTGCTTGTTCTAATGGATCGATTAATAAGTCTTTGGCACGTCCAGTTAAAAAATCGTCAAATGATGGACCTTTATTTAGTTTATCTGAGAATTTTGTACCTTTTCTTCTTCTAGTTACTGGTTTGGGTATGGATGAGTCGGTTGTTGTTGCTGTTGTGGATGTTGTGGCAGGTGATCCAATTGAATTGGTTGTCGATATGCTGCATCTTTGCGATGTTGTTGTTAGTTTAACTAATTCCAGTCCAGTTGGAATGACTCGTTTGGAGTATTTTAGAGATAGCATGATGTATTGTATGTTAATGAATGGCTAAAACAAGGATGCAATAGCAAGAGGTTGCTGTATTTATAATTATAAGTAAAATCACGATTCACGATTTTATCAAAAGATTTGAAAACGCAGAGAAAAGGTTGGCTGATGTCCGATGTTCGTCCGTGGCGCAGAAGTCATATGGCACGTGATAAATGAATAGAGTCAGTTGAAGGAGTCACATAGTTATTCGGCAGAAGTCAACAGAAATTGTCACTGGATTGCGGCTACGGGGATACCACTACATGCAGATTGGTTGATTGTGTCAGCCGCATTACCGCCGCCTGGCTTTAGGGGTACTAATTGCACCGGAAGTTTTTAATTCGGCCGGGCTGGAAAATCTAACTTTACCTACTCTTAGCTTATCCTTTCATCCTATAAATTTTTCTGATATACCGTGATGGATATTTGTATAGAGATGCTAAGCCTTACAGATTATAATTGATTATATCAAAAGCTCTTATTATCTTGCATATTGTCATATATAAAGAAACTAATTATTTGCTAACTGGGAAAGCAAGGGCCAAATTTAGTTATGAATTAATTTAAGAAACAAAGGAAAAGACAAAAAACAGTAGTATAGCATATATAGACGAAACAAAAAATGTATATAAAATGCAAAAAATCGTTATATAACTAAAGAGTACCAACCACACTTTAAACAAACGAAAATTAAATTGAATCTTTGAAAAATCAAAGGACATATTAAGTATAATAAACAAAGGTAGATCACCAGTTAGAGCAAAAATATATAGGATAGGAGATAAAGGAGAGACAGATCAGAAGAAGTTAGTTATTGGAAAATCAGCTTCAACTAACAACTTATAAAATAAAACAAATGAGTACACAGAAGAGAGCAGACCTGTCATATAGTAGCAGTATTAATAAAAAAAACCGAAACAAAAAAAAGAATTATTAAAACAGATTTAACAAACAATTAAAAAAAGTATGGTCAAAAAGAAAAAAAGGTAACAAAAACACAAAACTCAATAATAGAAACGACAACGAATATATGGGGCAAGTTAGTTCTAATTATATACTTGTTAAGTAAGTTTGTTGTTACAACATCCCCTTAAATATCAGAGAACGAAAGGAAACTTTAGAGAGGAGAAAAATAGATGAAGTATAGTTCATAATTAATTGAAATTCGGTAGATTTGTATAGTGGTAGTACTAAGAAGTGATAATAATAATGATTAGTAAACAACATGAAAATATGAGTAGAAAACAAAAGTACACCAAAACAAAAGGGGATTGAAAAAATAATAAGGCATAGTCTTTCTTTAAAAAAAAATTAGGTAGTAAATACATATTCTTTCCTGTGTTTATTTCATTTCAACAATAATTAAATGAGAGTGCAAACAAGAAAACACGTAGTCAAGAAAGAAAAAACTTATGGATGCTGTTGTTGTAAACGACCTTTATGTAATGCGGGAACTTGCTTCTGTCTAATTTTACCATTCTTTTGCTCTTCAAGTCTAGTTATAACAAGTTTACTCACAAGCCTTTGGCAATCATCATCATCATACATATTAAGCCAAGGATGAGCTAGCAACTTAGCATAAACCGGTCTTTCATTTGGATTTTTATTTAAACATTGTTTAACAAAATCTTGAGCTTCGGATGTAAATCTATCATGAGGTAATTCAGGTGGGTCACCATGCACAATTGCTTGTAGTTGAGAAAACACATTATCATAAGTGTCAGGAGGGTAAGGATAGGAGCCTTCTGCGATTTCTAAAATTGATAATCCAAGAGACCAAATATCTGATTGAACTGAGTATGTTGAAGCGTCAGGATTAGCAGATTCGATACGTTCAGGTGCCATATATGATTGACAACCAATATTAGTTCTAGCCAACGAAGCAACTAATTTACCACTAACACCGAAATCACAAAGTTTCACTTTACCATTGTCATTTGTTAATATGTTCGTTGGCTTCACGTCTCTGTGTATAATATTGTGGTTATCTTTCAAATCTTTCAAGCCAGCAACTACTCTTTTCGTTATATAAGCTAATTCTGGTTCGTCAATACCATCACCATAAATCTTATCCAATGATCCATGCATATACTCCATGCACATATATACAGCACCTTCAACAAAAAAAGCTCCATAAAAATCAACGATATAATCGCTTTTACAATCATGTAAAACTTGTAACTCCATTAAAATTTGAGTGAGTTTAGAATCATCTAATTCTAATCTAACCTCTTTCATGGCCATTATAATTCCAGTTGGCTTGTGGCGAACCTTAGTAACAACACCATAATTACCATGTCCAATCTCATCTAAACATTCCAAATCCTCGAGCGATATTCTAAATGATGCTCCATTTGGAAAATCGACACCTTTTGAATGTAAAGACGCTTTACCAGCAAAGTTTAATGAGCCAGATTTTATATCGACATACTTAGCATATTTAGAAAACATTCCCGATAATTTCGGCTGTTGGCTGTTTAAGCTTAAGTTAGGTTTATTATTCATCGGTCCTCCAGTGATGGCTGCAGCACCCAAATTACCTGAAGGAACACCTCTTTGGGGAATCACATTCTGTTTAAGCTTTCCAAGAGCGTCGGTAGATTTTGGCTGTGTTTGTGATTGTTGCTGTTGTGATTCTGATTGTGTTTGTGATTGTGAAGGAGTTTTCGATGGCGTGTTACCAATGCCAGAAAAAGAACCAAGCTTCAATTTCATTCCTCTTCTGTCAGATAGTGATGATTTCTTTGCTGTGAGTCCTGATTTAGTAGTTGGCTTAATTCCTGAGTTCAACACACTTGGAGGTATTGCCATTCTTGGAATTGTGGTATAATCTGTACTACCATCAGTGTTCATTGGACTTGTGTCATCTGAATTAGAAAAGGGACTAAAAGGGGAAGAAGGAGAATTTGAGCTTGATGACAGATTAGAAGTCACCACTACTTGCCTTCTAGAATCACCATTAGAGGATAGACTTCTATTTCCAAAAGGTCTGAACGTGGAACCTTGTTCAATTGTAGGTGTTTCTTTCTTTTCAGGTCTTGAATCTCTGAACGAAGTTCTTCTATTGAGTCCATCTTCGGTGGAATTACCGTTTGAATTTATCGAGTCTCTAAAAGAAGTTCTTCTATTAAGTCCATCTTCATTGGAAACACCATTTGAATTTATATCGTCTCTAGGAGTCATTGGAGTATTATAGCCACTTGAAATACTCAATGGTGTTGGCGGGGAATGATTAGGTAAAGGTGGTAGTGGTCTATCTCTGGCCATCATGTTGTCCTGCTGTGGCTTGTACTGGTAATGATCGTCATCTGGTTCGTTGTTGTTATTATTCTGGGGTTGTCTTCTTTTCTGGAAAGCCAGTAGTCTGGCTTGAACTTCACGATTCATGTTCCTATTATTAATACTTAACTCCCTAATTTTTGTATTTATCTCGTTATTATTGTTGTCGTTGTTGTTATTGTTATCGTCTGAAGTCATTACGAGAGGAATATATGTTTCTTTAATGTTGCACTTTGTCTTCGAAGGGGGTTATAAGAAGAGGCTAATTGAGAGGTAACTAACGAGCCAAGTGGGAGTATGAGATGAACTTTGTTGAAAAGAGAGAAGAAGGGGGGATGATGAGCTTAAAAGAAGACGAATCTAGGCTAAATAGTAAAAAGAGAGAGATTGTGATTAGTCTTGAGTCCTGACTCTTTGTTCGTCGTTAGAGCTGGGAGAGGGCAGGGAATCGGTGTGGAGACGGGTGATGACTGATATGTGATGGACTTGGGAGGTTCTGAAGAGGAGGAGCAGGCCAAATGAAGGAGATTAAAGGAACACCCTTCTCTTCTCTTCTTCTCTCTTCTTATTCTAATTCTGATTCAGCTCACTGACTTTCTGTCTGCACAGGGGCGTGCGCAAGCCAAATCCACATTCATACCAGATCCGGCGTCGGGTAACCCGCCGCTCGAATCCGACCGCGCCGCCGGCCCCTCCCAGAAGCAGCCCAGAAAAGGCAGTGGCGCTCCGCGCAAGGCAGCTGCGCTTATCTTCGGCTCATTTCAGCTCTCTCAGCTCATCCCGTTTCGAGCCTACTTTTCAGTTTCTGTGCATTGTTTCTCTCGATCTCTCCTCTCAGCTGATCTGAGAGCTCCCTTAATTATAATGGTTCAGATTGATCATAACCCCATTTCGAAGTAATCCATTGGGAGCTGTGAATGACTTCTCCAAACACTGCTTGAAATCAATTTGAAATGTTAATAATATCGAATTCACGGCATCAACATGTCCTTCCAATTAGCAACTCAACTTCGATCACCCCAGATCATACCATATATGTATAACATGCAGCTTAAATTCCCCATACAGTCTCGAGATTCTCGTTTAAGAATTATCAGAATTATCAAAGAATTAAAGGGGCCTTGTATATCTACCACTGTCTTGATTGAAAAGGTAGCAATTCATTAGCTTCAAATCAACTCCAGTGTGGCCGCCATTAGGCGATAAAAAAAGTTCAAACAGTTTAGACTTTCAATAAGAGGATCCAGCTAGATAGCTAACCGTATTTCATGTTATATGCGGAATTGAAGCTACCGTGTTGGTACCCTCATTGCTAGGTATACAAAGGATGTGCGATGGTTGGGCAGCTTATAATGTTCTACTTATCAGTGAATCAATCTCACTATATTCGATTCATTTACTCGTTTATAATAAAACGTAATTTAAGTACTTAATTTAATATGCATTTAGCTAATGATCATTGAAAATTGCTAATACATATTACATATGCGCATACATATACGGGGTGGTGGAAAATTACATTAATCTCCGGATAGAAATCAATCTTAAGTCTCATCCAGCTTGAATTGGAAATCAAAAAACCACATACCCATATTTTTATTGTATGTGAGTTGACTAGAATATAAGCGAATTTCCAAGATATTTTTGAAGTCCATGATATTAGAGCATCAAGAAGTACAAAATATAGTGTCGACTAACACTGTTCCAGATCGGTCCAGAATCCAGAATCTGGGGTAACCTATTGTGTGTTCTGCCTTGTAGCTTAAATTTCCAGAAACTTACATTTCTATTCCGAACTTCATATTTATTTAAGCATTACTTGTTTGTCCTTTCCCACAGTTACATTTGTTTAAATGTTGCTGTGCTTACAAAGTTAGATGGACAGAAGAGCCCAATGTTGACAATGTTGAACAAAAAAGAAAAGTGGCGTATAAGCTAGTTTATTACATCTATTGAATCGATTAAATTTCGCTCTTTTATATCCCAAACCACACTGTCGAATGAACAACTGATTGAATTGAATTGTAATCTGAAATAGACTCGAAGATGTAGGTTTAAAGTAACCATTCCTCATAAGCCATGATACATTACCACAGGACCAAATATGGTGATCTCCCAGCGGGGCCTTATATAAATTAGCATAATATACATATAATGTCAAATATAATTGAAGTGACGTGTATACATGCGTAGGTTAATTTGTCCATGTACAATTTCTTTTATATATAGTTGATTGCAAATGGACTTGAAGGGAATTCCATTAGATATAGATTGATCAGAATGATACTAACTAATTATAGAACTGCAATGTTACATGGCTCAATGGTTGACTATACCAATCCCTTCTTTCTTTGCCGGAAGTATATACCTGCAAACAATAAACACAACTATCTCGATTCATTGCCTTTTGCATTAGATCTAGTGCTTTAACTGCTATAGCAAGTAAACTGTTAAAAACTGCATGTTTATAAGAAAAAGAAATACCTCTGACTTTTGAAATCTAGGTTATTCTCCTTCTTTCTCTTCTTTGTCTGAATGAGAATTCTCTTCGACATCATCCGGATCATCTATGCCTTGTGCATATAGAAATTTCCCTCAAATCAACGAACAATTACAATTCATGAAAAAGTTATACCCCATCTTACAACCATCAAAAGTAAAACGAAAAATCAAAGTCTGATCGGACTCAATCCGAATTACAACTCACAGATCTTGTAGAGTAATGCTTCCCGAGGCAAAAGACCCATACCTGCATGTGTTAAGGTTAGAAGTTAAAGCTACCTGGATCTAAATTACGATGCGTTTAAAACTAAAATGCCGGACCTGATCTGGAAATTGACTACATGAAGATCCAAACCTTAAATTGCTCACGTACATTTAAGTGGACACCTTATCCATTTTGTTTGAGATTACATTGTTTTCGACCCTTAAATAAAATTCGATAAAACATATGCATACAAATGGCCTCGATATAAATATCAAATATTTCCGAGCAAAACTATACCATGGCTGAGAGAACAGAAGATTGCCAATCATCACTAATTTTACCCACCATTTAATTATAGCTTCTATTCACCGAGATATTAAATCAATCAATTAATTAACTAATTAAAACAGACAAGGTTTTGTATAGGCAAAGGGGTACATATACGTGTCCAATCATTATTCGGCAAATTTACTTTAATGAACGAGATGGCTTTTAAAAAGGTAGATAGGCCGTATACGATTCTGGTTTCATGAAAAATGAAGGAAGATATTCAGTTTAACAATTGTGATAACTTATACAGGGAAAGAAAATGAAAGATCAAAATCAACACTTATGTCCGAAAAGGAAAATTTATTAATATTTATGACAATTTTAAATAAAGCACTATTCATTTCAATATAATTGGAGCCGATCAAAAGGAGCTTGCCATGGGTTTGAGGAATAAGCCATATTCTAAACACCCTTTGAAAGCTTGCAGTAATTTCAAAAGAATTATACGTTATTATATTGATTTATTTGTGGCTCCTTTAAAGCTATAACAAATTTATCAAGATTCCTTTCTGTTTATGGTTCAAAGACGAAATTTCATCCTGCTTAGCCTATTTGACATCATTGGTTTCTTCACAGGGTCTAAATCTCTAATGGTGATGGAGAGAGTGTTGTTATACTGAGATTAGTAAAATTGACAAATTGATAGAACCTTGTAGCTATCAATAAATATTTCGGAAATAGTCTTAAATTAGATTTCCTATTTGAATGCTTTATATACAGGTTGATTTTGATTATTTTGTAATTTTAGAAAATCACTCATTGAACTTTATCTCTGGTCATCAAAAGTTTCATGTTTGTATAATCAAAAACCTGATTCATGATAACGAAGTGGAACATCACTTGAAAACATGTATTTCTTCTTAAGTATAAAGATATTTCTTTTGAAATTATGTTTCGTATGTGATTTACCTAAAACTGGTTTTGTCTTTCTTCCAATCACTGGCTCTCTAACCATAAATAATAATTGACTCCCAAATTTTACTAGAAAACACTTCTAGTAAAGAGAGTGTAGAATTAAGGGGTTACGTTGAGCTATGAAGAAGTACTACGAGTTCAATCAACTAATTTAACTTTATTGATCTACAACTTCAATAATCATCAACTCTAGCACAGCCTTAAGAGATACTGAAAACCAAAAAGCATTTTGTAAATGCCAAAGTGACAATCATTATATCAGATCTTTTGTGAAAAAGTTCAGCCAACCAGCAGCAGCACACTCACGTGAGTATTAAGAGCAAGACTAACTACACGTTATTCCTGAACAGGAATCTGTAAGCGTTCATCTCCGGAAAGAATCGCGGCTAGATAGTGGAGCAGTCCCGTCGGAAAATGCTTTAAATAAACTATTTCGAATTAAATCAAAAACAAAAAACTAAGAGTCCTCGATCTCGATTAACCCGTTTGGTGACGACTTCATTGATTGGCTAGATTAGATATGGAATATCTTGAAAAACATTCTTAGATCGCAATTATAGATACCATATATTACTTCTATCAAACAACTTCTTTCCCGTTACGAATTTAGAAACAGAACCGACTAGGTAGACATATATTGGTAACCTTCAATATGTCATCTAATCCACAACAGCCGAATACCATAAGCAAGCCTAAGAGAACAAGATCAAGAACCGGTTGTCATTCTTGTAAGAAATCCAAAATAAAGTGTGATGAAAAGAAACCAAAATGCTCAAATTGTATGAAGTTAGACAAAGAATGTGATTATAGCTTGAAATTAACTTGGGGTGGTAGACCCTATAAAAAACCAAGGATTGAAAAAATGAACCCAGTTGCTAGTTTACCTATACAACAACTGATAAAGAAAGAAAATTCAACAGCTATTCAATTTGTTTCTCAAGGTCCAGATACTCCCACAAATTTGTTAAATTCAGTTCCCTCTACTCCTTCCATATCATCAATTGAAAAGAATCCCAAGAGGGTAAAGATAAAGGAGGAGCCTGATTTTGAAACTATGAATACTTCAAAAATTAATTCGGAGTATGATCCGAACACCAAGAACACTAAAAAATCTCTCAAAACTACCGCAGTTCAGATTGAGGAATCTCAACAAGCAACAACTCCAAACCAATCATCGGCAACGGATGCCGCCGATCAGTCTCCAAGCATATTTTTGAATCCATCTAACAATCTTCAATTCCTCCTAAATATGACTACTCAGTCCTCTTCAATAGAATCACAAGTGGCTAGTCCCCGGGACCACGTAGAATCAATATCACGTAAAGAAATAGCCGAAGTTAATAATCTAGAGCATTCATCAAAGCAGGCCAACAATGATTTTGCATCTTTAGAAGAGTTTTACACTGCTCCAAGATCCCCTTCTCTGAACCCACTATTTAACGATCATGTTTCGAGTAATATTCAAAGCGTTTCAACATATTTAGGAAATGTGTTCAATAATGATTTAATGCAAAGTAGCAACTCTTGGTCAATTTTAAATCAACTTGGAGAACATATGTCTCCAGATGATCAGCATATAACATCTCATAATTATTCAGCTCCTGAAGAAAGATTGAAAACTCCAATTCTTGATCCTTCAAACCATCAGCATCTTCCTGATATGCTTGATAATAATGAAGAATTTCAATTGGATGAAATAGAGGAATACACAGAAGATCTAGCTAAGTTAGAGGCCCTTAATCCCACAACTAGCGGAAATTTCTCTCCAATACCTCTACTATATCAACAACGGGTGTTACCAAAATCTAGCTGGCAAATTGATGAATTAGAAGAAGAATTGGATGAAGAACAAATGAGATTTCATACTCCTACGAATAATCATGAATTAGCCACTACTTCACCAGAAAGATTTTCATATCCTACAACCACCTCAGAAATAACGCCGACACAATTTTGGAACTCTATTCCAAATGGCCTTATGCCATTACCTGATATTTTACTAAATGTTCCTGAATATCTTGAATCCTTTATGTTTTTTTTAAACTCAACCTCAGCAATTTTGATTCCTGCTGATTCGTCAATCTATAGACATAACCCTTTCAAAGTTGTATTGCCCAAATTAGCAATGACCAATGATGGACTAATGTCTTTATGTATATCATTTGGCCTTTCACATAAAAATTTATTGACCCATCAAAACAATGACCCAACCGGTGTATTGAATCAACTATTAAGTCGTGCATTAAGCGAGTTATTGTTGTTATTACAAGATAAATCAACAGCCACAAGTGATTTAACGTTAACGCTAGTTTTATTTATGAGTACATTAATCGCTTTCACTCATCAATCAGACAAATGGAAAATTCATTTGAAAGGAGCTAAACAGATTTTATTAATGAGAGGTTATAAAAAGCCATTTTCAAAACTAATTAATGATTTCAAAGCCAGTAAAGATACTAAGCATGATTCAATCAATTCTGAAATCAAACAGTCCAGATTAATCTATTTCTTGGTTCGTTGGTATGCCTATGATGATATTTTCACAAAGTTATCATCACCTTTAGAACCTTCTGAAGATGAGATCTCACAGTACATAGATAAGGTACAAAGATTAACTAGACCTTCAAGTGATGTTTCTTCAACTAGCACAACACCATGGAGTTTTTTGAGTAATAATGATACAATGAATTCAGGCTCCCCAACTAATCCACTGTCAGCTACTACACCTTCAGCAGCTACTGGCACTAGTAACAACGAAAACACTTCTAAAATTGAAGACTTATCAAATAATAATGATTTTGATCTGGAACAAGTCCATCAACTAGAATATGATATTGATGAAGACAATGACCCAAAGGCCATAGTGCATGATGAGTCACATGAAGATATTGATTATTTCTTAGGTTTTAACATCAAATTCTTACCATTATTTTCACAATTATCTAAACTAATCAAATATGCCAATATTTTAAAGCGGGTTCAAAAATTGAAAAATACTGGTGTTGGTACCAATGTGAATTTGAATGAAATAGTTCAACTAACGCCAAGATTAGTGACCAGGGCAATTGAAATGCAATCCGATTTCCAAAAATTGAATAACAACACATTTGTAGAGTCAGCCAGCCCATCATCAAAATCCAACTCGATAGCCACGGACCTCGACTCAGAAGAAGATGAAACCAAATCATTGAATTCGATAGTTGCCACAAACCAATGCTTTTTATACATGGGTTTAATACAACTATATCGCCGTGTATTACAGATTCCAACGAATTCTAAATTGATTCAAGAAATGAGCAACTCGATAATCAAACTATATAAACATTATATCGATGAAGAATTTCCAGGTCAGTTATGTTTACTCTTACCTATGTTTATTGGGGCAGCTGAATGTTTAGATCCAATTAATAGAGAACTTTTTGTTACTGCGTTCGGCAAGTTCCATTCAAAAGGTTCTCCTACTGCACAGATTGGGTTGGAGATTGTTAAGATGTGTTGGGAAAGAGAAATGGATTGGTGGGATGTGGTAACAACTGAAAATATTGAAGTTGCTTTGTTGTAATTTATTTTTATGTTTACTTATTTGAATGTCTACAGCTTCTTTTAACTCTTTATTTGGTTTTTTTTTTATTTGCTATGTAATTTATAGAAATACTGCTAGTATTTATGACTAAAATAAAAATTGTAATTATTTAAAACCAATTACTTAAACTAAACTTAAACTAGATAAATAAAAACAACAATCGAATCTATAAAATAAAGCACAACATCAATCATAATATTCATCATCGTCATCGTCATCATCATCATCATCATCTCCATCATCATCATCTCCAATAAACATCAACTTCGAAGATCTACCACTACCAGCATTCGAGCCATACTTACTCTTCCTCAAGCTTTCCAATCTTCTACTTAAATTCTCACTCTTCTTCAAATTATTCTCAATAGCAATCAACTCATCATGTCTATTCAATCTTTGAATTGGATCGAATTTCGTAAACAAAGTAACAGCAGCAGCATCATCATGAGCAGCAGCAACGTTGTCTTCATTAATTCTTTTGAATTTCAAGATGTGTGAATGAAATTTCCATAATGAGGAACGGTGACACACTGAGATTACCGTAATACCGAATTCCTCAATTGCTAATCTATAACATTCGTTTTCTAAATCCGATGAAATTGATGAGGTACATTCATCCAAAACTGCAAATTTTGGTTGATGATAATATAGTCTAACTAATGCTAAACGCTGCTGTTCACCCACTGACAATAAATCCGGCCATTTTTGAATGATATCTAATGGAGATGGCATACAAAGAGTTGAGTCAGTTGAGATTGAATTAGAAGAATCTGAATCGTTGTCTTCATCTTCATCATTTCCCAGCTCTAGTAAATGGTCCAACTTAACAATTCTTAAAAGTTTGATTAAGTATTGATCATCTTTGACTATTTCACCTTGATTTTTCTTAGCATTAGTAACTTTTGAATTATAATCATCTAATGAATCAGGATAAATTATTTGTTCTTTCAAGGAGCCATAAGTCAAATAAGAACGCTGAGGCAAATAAAATAAATCTTTCTTATGAGATGGAATGATTAATTCACCTGGATCTTGAACCTCCCACAATCCACCGAGAATTCTAAACAAAGAGGATTTACCACAACCATTTGGTCCAATAATCAATAAGTTATCACCAGATTTAATAGAGAAATGTAAATCATTAACCAATCTATTACCATTTGGAGTAATTAAAGGAATATGATTAAAAGTAATTTCATCGCCATAAGAGACATTTTTTCCTTTAACTAGAGGGTCAAAATTAACACTTTTTTCAATATTATCACCAGTAATGGATTTTTGTTCTTCCTTTTCGGCATTTTCATTGATATCTTTTAAAACAGTTTCAAACTCCCATAGTTGCCAACTAAAACTATTTAAATTTTGAATGTTTTTCTTTGACTGAATTAGTTTTCCTAAAGAATCGGAAGCACTCAATAATAATCTTCTGTTAGTAACAAAATCACTTGAAATTTTGCTCATTGTTAAACCAGATATTTGGAAATTATTAGCATATGCAGTTGTAAAAATAGGTAATGAACAAAGCATTAAACCAAAAGCACCCAAGCTATACTTGAATATAAAACTAACAGCAAAATCATAAACCGCCATTCTTCTAAATTCTAATCTTTTAAATCTCTCCAATTCAAAATAATTTGTATCTAAGATTTCAATCTCACGTCTGTGGCCTTTAGTCAAGGCAATTTCTTCATTATTATCAACTATTCTTGAATGATAAATGTGGAATTTATTTTCTAAAGTATTTCTTAAATTAGTCATTCCCGAGAAATTAGGAGTGAAGATTTTCAAGACTAATGAAGATAAATTTGCAATCAGTCCTAATAGTAAGGCACCTTCTGCAGCATTTTCGCCTGTCTTTGATAATTGATTAGCAGCTAATAAGATATCTAAGAAAGGATTCAATAATTGAGAAGGCAAAATACTCAAAGAAGTTGAGAATTGTTCAACAACAGCAGTGATTCTTTGACTTGGATCTTCAACTGCATTCTGTTTATTGGATGATGAACTATCGTTAATTAATTGATAGATTGTACTATTACCAGAATCAGGTAAATAATCGTCAAGAATCTTTTCAGTAACATTAAATCTAACAGTTTTAGAAATCAAATGTTGTATTTTATTGATCATTGCATCAGTGAATGAAGCAGGAAATCCTAGAATCATCCAAAAAGTTAAATATTTGAAGAATCTTCTGAATTTCTTTGAAATCAACGAAGAAACTAACAAACCATCCAACGAAGCAACTTTCAAATTGATTATAGCTTTACAAACCAATAAAATGATTTGGGCTCCAAAATACATTAAAATAGTTTTGCCAGTTTTTTCCTTATAATTAAATTGACTTAGAACAACAGAAGTTGGGGAATTCTTAATTCTATCGATAAATCTGGAGATGTAGTTCCTTAAAAAACTTTTGGATTTATCATATGGTATTGTGTCAGCTCTCTTTAGTGGGATTCTTTTAACTTTGTTTTTCTTTTGGGTGTTTCTCTTCTTTCTGGACGACCCTCCACCATTGAATATCATAACAAGGACAATAATATATGATAACCTTAATATTATATTCCTTCTTCTTGAATAAAAACTTAAAACATGTTTGAAAGAGTTCAATAGTATTTTGTTTCCCCTCTCAGAATTGGATTTGGTAGACATGTTGCCTGCGTGTTGGGTTCTCCGAAGAAAGAACAAGCTACGGTGAAGTTGTGGAAGAGAGGTCCTGAGTGGTATTTATAATAAAATGGTAGCATGTGAAAGAATATGTGGGGTATACAAGTGCACGGGTGCGCAGCAGTCGAGACTCGATTCCGATAAAGTAATTCCGATTATAATGAAAAAATGCAGTAATGTAAACGTTTTCGAATCGTATAAACAAGAAATATATACACAGTTCTAATTGCCTAGTTGAACAAGACAGAATTCTTTTCCTTACGATCTTTGGAGTTAGAAATAGTCAGCATTCTTCTGGCAGGTGAAACCTATACGAAAGCAAGGAGAGTTTGTTAGTTAGTTAGTATATCATAAGATCAATTAATATTTTGTTAAATAGCAGTTAGTGATACATACCCTAGCACCAGACCAGTTGTATTTAAAACCTATTTCATGAGCCAATATTTCACCAAAACCTAACATCATACCATTAATAAAAGGCAAGATTAAATTAATACCACATCTATAAAAGAAACCAGACAACGACTCAGTGGAAACTGCGCTTGTAGTAGCCAATTCCTCACGTTCACCTTCAGGTGATTTTTCTTCAGTCGGAGTAGCAGTTTCCAAGGAATCTTCACGAATTGAAGTGACTTGAGGTGGATTCACTATAATTGTACTTTCTATTTCATGTTGAGGTTGAGAGTGAGAGGCGGATTCTGCATCATAAAAATCCGAAAGAGAATTAGAGGAGGTCTTGGAGGCTATGTTATCAGAAATATCTAGGTCTGCCATTCTGGAATAAGGATGTGAGCGTATTTGATAGTCGTTCTTATGTTCTTTTACTCTCCTGTATGGTTTGTGGTGTGTTTCTACACGTTGATCTGATTGCCCGAATTCTATCGAATCCTCGCTACCGTATAGGTGCACGGGTGTGTACTATTGAGCCGCACAGAGACTCCATTTCCTCCGGATCCGGCTGTGCGCCCGCAGCGAGTCCCGCACCAACTGAACTGTGGCGAAAACGGCCGATCGAATGAGTCAAATTGTACCAAACCAAGTCAACCCGAATCATTGTCAATTGCCCCAATCCTCAGCTCCTTGGATAGTCTATTAATTGCATCAGCATCTCACTTTATTTCCCCTTTTCTCGTTATCTTCGAACCCAGTAGAACCACAACACACATTATCTTGATCAATCTTCCCCAACAAAATGTCCTATGAAGAATCCCTGCTATTCACAGAGACTTCCGACAACCACCACATAGACGATCCCAACTTGAACTCAGAATCCCATCTGGACGAAGCCTCCGTGGTCGGTAGAGCCTTGACTGCGATCGTTGATATTGGATCAAATGGTATCAGATTCTCCATCTCATCTAAGGCTCCTCATCATGCTCGTATCATGCCTTGTGTGTTCAAAGATAGATTAGGTATCTCTCTTTTTGATGCTCAATTACCTGATTCTGCTTCTGCTTCTGGTTCCAACATGAAAAAGCCAATTCCTCAAGATGCAATCCAAGAAATTATCCAAGCCATGAAAAGATTTAAATGGATTTGTGAAGATTTCGGCGTTCCTTCAAATGGCGTCAAAGTTGTCGCAACTGAAGCTACTAGAGAAGCTTCCAACTCCCAAGAATTTAGAGATATCATATATCAAAACACTGGTTGGACAGTCACTTTACTATCGAAAGAAGAAGAAGGTAAGACTGGTGCTTATGGTGTAGCCTCTTCATTCCATGATATTTCAGGATTGTTTATGGATTTAGGTGGTGGTTCAACTCAAATCTCTTGGATAAGAGCAAGGGAAGGTGAAGTTAAAATCAGTGAGCATCCTGTTTCTATGCCTTATGGTGCTGCAGCTTTATCTGATAGATTAAAATACGAAAACATAACTGAACTGTATGATGAAATTAAAAAATCCTATGAAGTTGCCCTGGAAAAAATTAACTTACCTCAAGAGTTAATTGATGAGGCTGAAAGAAATGGCGGTTTTAGACTATTTTGTTGTGGTGGTGGTTTAAGGGGTTTAGGTCATTTAATCATTGCAAATGATAATGATTATCCAATTCAAACTATCATTAATGGCTATTCTACTACTTATTCAAATGTCAAAAACATGGCAGATTATTTGCTAATGAAAAGAGAAGTTCCAAAATCTAAAACTTCAAATAAAATCTTTAGAGTTTCCGCAAGAAGAGAACAGCAACTGCCTGCTGTTGGTCTGTTGGTTTCTGCTGCTTTCTCATCATTACCGAAAATCAGGTCTGTTCATTTCAGTGAAGGTGGGGTTAGAGAAGGTGTGTTATATTCAATGATCCCAAATGAGATTAAAATTGAAGATCCAATTTTAACTGCTACAAGACCTTATGCTCCTCTACTGGCTGATAAATACTGGGAATTGCTAAGAATGGGTTTACCTGATTCTACAGCTATTGTTCCTGACGAGGTTGCCTTAAGAGTGGTTCCTGCTTTATGTAACATTGCCTTTGTTCATTGTTCTTATCCAAAGGAGTTACAACCAACTGCTGCTTTACATGTTGCTACAACAGGTATAATTGCAGGTTCTCATGGGTTATCACATAAAATCAGAGCTTTAATTGGCATAGCATGTTGTGAAAGATGGGGTGCCGACATTCCTCCAACTCAAGAAACTTTTTATCATAGATTAGAAAGATTAGTTATGGATGCTGATCCAGAAAGAGGTGAAAGTTTATTGTATTGGACTAAATATTGTGGTAAGATGATGCATGTTATTTGTGGTATTCATCCAGGAGGTAACATTAGACCTGGCTCATTATTATTTTCGATTAAGAATGACACTTCAATAACTGAAAAAACTGCCAATATGAACTTGAAATATTCAACCGCTAATAATTCTGAAGAGGAAGCAACAACAGCTGAATTACCTCAACAGCAAGAAATTGGCAAAATTAAAAGTGCAGTTTATGTGTTATTACCAAGTGATGATATCAAATATAGTTACTCTGTTAGAAGTAGAATTTTAAGTTTACAAAAGAAAATCAAAAAGTTGAACAAAAAATACAGCTGTCCTGGTAGGGTTAAAGTTATTGTTAAATATGATAAAAATGGGGATGTTCATACATAATTGAGTTAAATAGATTTTTCTTCATTGCTTTCTTTTTAATTATTTTCTTTTCTATTGTACTTGTCTGCCTTTTATCTTTTATCTTTTTTTTTTATAGTTTAGTTCTTGTATCTTTTGTGTTTTTATTGCTGCTCTTTGTCTCTTTTTTTTGTTTTAGAAATCATAATCTCTAGTATTTTGAATATCATTTAAATTACAATTACGCAAATTATTCAGAAATTATTTTTTCATTTTAAAAATATTCTAAATGTGGTGATCGTAAAACAATGTTTATATAAAACACAAAAAAATAAATAAATAAATAAGTGATAATGATAAATAGTATAAAGTAGGAAATGTAATTCACTCTTAAGCTTTACCAATACCTCTACCTTCACCTAAGTCAGCGATGGTTTCAGTCAATGGCTTTCTGTAAACAACTTCCCAGAAACCCTGTTTTTTATAAGAATTATTCTCCCACTTTTCATCTAATGTTTTGTTAGAAACTGGATTATGAATTTGATCAGTTTGTCTTAAGTAATTAATATTAGTATCATACAAATCTGTGAAACCACCAACCCAGTTAAACAAACCAACAAATGTACCAACACCCAATGCCAAACCAACTTTTTTATTCATTGCCCAAGATTTCTTGAAAACTGTGGCAACCAAAATAGCAGTGGATGAAGCCAAAACCTCATTCTTTGTAGTCTTCTCTTCATTCAAGTTATAAAAAGCATTAGACAAAAATGTATAAGTACCTAAAGCCAATGGAATCGAAACAAAGTGATGCTTGCTTAATTCAAACATAGCCAAATAACGGGCTTGGCCAGGTCTAGCTGACCCTTTTCTATGTTGTAGTAGTCTTCTAAGATGTAAACCTCCTAAGAATATACCTGAATATAGCATGATCTTAACTGTCTCACCAATTGTATCAACTGGTTTGAAATCCCCCGTCTGGGGAGACCCCTTTGGAAAGAATGGTTTAGGTAAGATAAGCTTGTCTGTCTTTGGTGCTTCTTCAGTCGACATTCAGGTAATAATAATGAGACTTGCCAATTGAGGTGACTTAACAGAATCCTTTAAACCATTACAGATGATATCCTTTAAAAAGGATTCGTTAAAAGAGAGCTTCCCCTCATTTTAATCCCACAGCGCGTCGTTCCGCGTCGGTAATTATAATACTGACACGTAAACGTCGTTTGGCAAATTTCTGCGGGTCTAAGCGACTTCAAAGGCAGACTTGGTAGCAAAATTAACTGGTCCATGCAGCGTCTCAACTATACCTTCCTTCACTGCATCAAAAACAGTGCAAAAGACTTCAATTTATATGTATGGAACATCTATCTTGACTTTATTGAAGACAGAATTAACTGCCTGAAACTTGTAGTCACCATTATTTTCTCCTCTTCTTCATTCAAATTAATAAAGAGTGAGGTAGCGATACTATAAATCATCACTTCCTGTCTGCTATTTTATGTTGTTTTCCTTCCCTCAAAAGAAACCATCAAAGATCATATAAATACCTGACTTTTCCTTCATATTTTTCTTACTAATATAATTGTAAGAAAAGATATTTTCTCTTTATCAAACCAAGGGAACTGTCACCTCATCTATTCACGGAATTCCAAAATTATCTACTCCGAAAGAATGAGTGATCTTAACCTAAGACCATTAAATCATGAACAACACTCTTCATCCAGTGGAAGTGTTTATAATGACCTTAAACCAAATAACTCTAATGAAGATCAAAATGACATGAACAATAACATTAACAATAACAACAATGATGAATCAGTTCAAAACGAAGCTCATGCTAACTGGACTGCTTTTACCTTATGTACTTTGGTTGCCTTCGGTGGTTTTGTTTTTGGATGGGATACAGGTACCATATCTGGGTTTGTCAACATGAATGATTTTCAAAGAAGATTTGGTAAGCTGCGTGGATCGGGCGAAACATATATTCCTGTTATTAGAACTGGTTTAATTGTTTCTATCTTTAACGCAGGTTGTGCTATTGGTGGTTTAACTTTAGGTAAATTGTCTGATCGTCTGGGAAGAAAGAAATGTCTAATTATTACCATGTTAGTTTATATTATTGGTATTATTATCCAGATTTCTTCTGGCCATGGCCGTTGGTATCAATATATGATTGGAAGAATTATTTCTGGTTTGGCTGTTGGTTCTGTGTCTGTTGTTTGTCCAATGTTTATTTCTGAAACTGCTCCTAGTGCTATGAGAGGTTCCTTAGTTTCTATCTATCAGTTAATGATTACCTTAGGCATTTTTTTAGGTTACTGTACTACTTATGGCACTGATCATGGTTACAATGACTCTAGACAATGGAGAATTCCATTAGGTTTATGCTTTGCATGGGCTTTATTGTTACTTAATGGTTTAGTTTTTATGCCTGAATCTCCAAGATATTTATTACAAGTAGATAGGGCTGACGATGCTCTGAATTCGTTTGCTAAAACCAATGCTTGTCCTAAAAGTTCAAGATTTGTTCAGCGTGAAATTGAAACTATGAGAGTTGCAATTATTGAAGAAAGAGAGGCCAGTACCCATTCTTCTTTCAGGGAATTATTCAGTAGTAGACACAAGATGTCTTATAGATTACTTGTTGGTGTTATTATCCATTCTTTACAACAGTTAACTGGTGATAATTATTTCTTTTACTATGGTACCACCATTTTTAAATCCGTTGGTTTACGTGATTCCTTTGTTACTTCTATTATTCTAGGTGTTGTTAATTTTGTTTCCACATTTGCTGCCTTTTATATTGTGGATAGATTCGGCAGAAGACCTACATTGATTGGTGGCTCTATTGGTATGGCTATTAGTTTGTTGATTTACTCTATAGTTGGTACCAAAGCTTTATACCCACATGGATACGGAGTTGATGCTAATAAATCAGCTGGTGATGCAATGATTGTTTTCACGTGTTTATTCATCATGTTTTTTGCTATTTCTTGGGCGCCAACTACTTTCGTTGTTGTTTCTGAAACTTATCCATTAAGATTGAGAGCCAGGGGTATGGCTATTGCTAGTGCTGCTAACTGGATTTGGGGTTTCTTGATTGGATTCTTTACTCCTTTGATCACTAAAGAGATTCATTTCGCATATGGTTATGTTTTCTTTGGATGCGTCTTATTCTCGTTGTTCTTTGTTTACTTTGGCATTCCAGAAACTAAAGGATTATCATTGGAAGAAGTTGATAGTTTGTATGATAACTTCACCCCTGGTTTAGGATTTATGTCATCCAAGAACAAACTCAGACAACATGATGAAGAAACTGCACAGGCCATTGGAACTCAGCCATCTGGAACAACTGAAACAGCTAGAACAACCAAAATGAATTGAAATGAGCAAGTGATAATGCATAAATGAAACTCTGAATAGAGTCTAAAGTATATGAACTACACAAACTTTATTTACATTTGTCTTTTTTAGTATATGTAATGATCCACGAATAAATAAATGTTGACTTCTTGTTTACATATCGGGCATACTTCCCGATTAGTTAAATTGCTTGCATATAAGCGAGATACCGCCACACACGCCACTACCGCGAGTTCCGCGAGTTCCGCCACTTCCGCTCGCCATTCGTATGGGTCGTTTCTGTTTGGACTAGCAGCTGACCGATACTTTGCTGGTTAATCGATGGTTACTGCTGCATTAAATGGGCAGCCAGGGTTTAGTCATTTCCCACCTCCTCTACCTCCATCACATTATTTCTTGCTTTCCTCTTTCTTACCTTTTTGCTATCTGTTTGGCCCTACTCAATTACTAATCTAATCATGTTGCTTCTCTTTCAAACACTCAGTTTCATCTTTGTATTCTACTTAATCGTATTCAATATCAACTCTGTTTCCCAAGAAGAAGATCCTAACACTCTTCTTGGGTCTTTCTCTGCTAATGACACATTAACTTCATCATTTACAAGATTTTTTAGAACTCACCAACAATTACATTCCAAATTCCCAAATTTTAATGAAAAGTTAAGAGAGTTATCAATTGGTGATTTAAATTTCCTTCATACGACGGATACCCACGGTTGGTATTTAGGCCATCTGAATCAAAAGCAGTACTCGTCGGATTGGGGTGATTTTGTTTCATTTCACTTGAATTTAAAACAACTGATCAATGACCAAGGTGGCGACTTATTACTGGTTGACACTGGTGATAAACATGATGGAAATGGTTTAAGCGATTTAACTACTCCAAATGGTATATTATCGGACGAGATATTTATGAATGCTGAATATGATTTAATCACTGTCGGTAATCATGAATTATATGATGAAGAAGTTAGCAAATATGAATTTGAAAATGTTGTTCCACGTTACGGAGATAGATTTATTTCGACCAATGTCGAATTCTTAACTGATAATGATGAATTCGTTACTTTTGGTAACTCCAAATACAGATATTTTGAAACTGATGTGAATCAATATAAAGTTTTCAGTTTATCCTTTATGTTTGATTTTAAAGGTGGTAACGATAGAGTTAAAGTTACTCCAATTACTGAATTAATTCATCAAGAATGGTTTTTAGATCTATTAAAAGAATATTCTGAAACTAAAGATGTTGATATTGTTGTCATTTTTGGCCATATCCCAGTTTCGCATGATTGGGAAGAAATGTATTGGTTGCATAGTGTCTTGAGAGAATATTTCCCTGATACTGTTATTCAATACTTTGGTGGCCATTCTCATATTAGAGATTTCTCAATTATGGATGAATTGAGTACCGGATTACAATCCGGTCGTTATTGTGAAACTACGGGCTTCTTATCTTTGACTAATTTTACTGATGTTGAAGATAGAGCTAATTTTGTTTACGATAATTTAGATAGAAAGTACATTGACTTTAACCTTCATTCTTTTATGCATCATTCAAATAAGACGACTGTTGAAGAATTTAATACCGACAAGGGATTGACTGTTTCTAAAAGATTATATGATATCAGTAAAGAGTTACAGTTAACAGAAACATATGGTGTCGTTCCAACTAGTTATTATATGGCAGCAGCAGATTATGCAGAGCATGATTCACATTCACTAATGAGATTCTTAGAGGATGAAATTTTACCTCAATTAGAACCAATGCTTTGTGATTTACAAGGTGACCAAGATTTATTTTTACCAAACGCTAGCAATTCGAGAGCTATTATAATTAACACTGGCTCAGTTAGATATGATTTATACAAAGGTGAATTTACTAAAAACACATTGTTTACAGTTTCACCGTTTAAAAACAAATGGAAAGTTATTCCGAATGTTCCATCTCGTATAGCGAGAATAATTCAATTCTTGTTAAATAATGGTCGCTATATTTTAATGAATACTCCAGAAAACAATGAATTCATTGATGGATTATTATCTCCATATCAAAGAGCATTAAACAAAAAGATTGACCACGAATATAAAACAACCACGTTGGCTAATCTAAATCAACAACAATCATTCAATTTGGACTCGATATTAGATATACTCTCGGATTCATTGAACTCAGTTAAATCGCCATTTTCATACGGGTACACCACACACGACGATCTCGGCTCAGATGGTGATGACACAATTCATAAAGGCCTCAATTATTTTAAAGTTCCTAATGTAATTCAATCATTTGAACGTGGTGTTTTAGATAATGGCGAGTTTACAGATATTGTGTTTTATGATTTTATTGAACCACATATTCAATGGGCATTAAAGATTTCTTGCAGTGATGATAAACTATATGATGAATTAGTTGAACAAACTCTTTTTTATAATGATTGTTCAAAAGAATTCAATGTTGGTCATTTGTTGAAGAAGTACGTCGTTGAAAATTGGAATTAATTTTAGAATTACGGAGGATTATTGGTGTTGGTTGGGTATTTTATATTAAAGCATTACAACTGTATTAATGTTTGCGTTTTTGTTTTACTAATCGTTTTTTCTTATTTATTGGGCTTTTTTTTTCATCTTTTGTTATTTCTTTCTTGCACGTCATTATGTATCAATGCGTTCACCTTCTTTTCTATCCCTATTCTTTTTTTTCTTTTTATTCCCCTCATAATTCACTAGTATTTTCGAGCTATATTTTGTGTTTTTTGCTGAATATTATATCTTAACCATTTTATTTGATAATGGCGGTGCTTTATGTATAGCTTTTTTAACATTTCTTGTTATATTTGTTACATGTAACCATTGATAAAATGTATGCAATAAAGCGAGTTTGATGAAGTCCGCGCCGCAAAAACACGAAGACGCAATAACGTAGCCCCACAACGACCCTAGACATCGACCCGACGCGTCGTCTATCAAGCGCGTGACTGTGACTGTGAAAGAGCCACACCCACGCACCGCTACAGAGAAGGTTACGTAACGCAGCACCGCCGTAGTTTTGGGCCAGAAGCTCTGGCGGCCTCGCTGAGACTGAGGATTGGTGCGTGAGCAGTGAGTGTGCGAGCACAGCGCTGTCTGCCATAGCGTAAATTTTTCTTCTTAGTGAAAAAGTTCAAGTTAACTAATACAACACACCTTTACCTACACTTGCAAAAGAGGTATCATTTAACTCAGCATAACATATCAAAATGGGTAGAGGACCGTAAGTACAAGTGTTAATGAAACTGGAATCATTGGTATTGGTTTTATTGCGGTCTCTTAGTTTATACTTATGAATGATTTTGATCAAGTTGAAAATTTGAATGCATTGGATATTACGTTTAACGGAAACTGGATTACACAGAAGCATGAAGTTTTTTGACACATCTATGATATATCTATATGGATCTATAATACTTGATTGGAGTTATCATAATTGAAAGAAACTGATTTAAAGATATTCAAGATTGGTACACACCATGGTGAAAATTCTTATGATAGATTATCCTTTATTACTCAGGAATGATAACTATCTTTCATATGCGTGGTATCATAACTGAAAAAAAGTATTTGGAAAATGGATCCTTCAATTTCAACAATATTAAAATTATTTTCATATGATATATTATAATGAAAATAAGGACACCAACTACAACAATTATCAACAGACATTTTATGATTGATATGTCGAATACTTGATCATTAAAGTAGCACAAATATTTAATTAAGAGACCAAAACTAAGAAGATCACCCACAACATTCAAAATAGAAATATCATACTAACATAACCACCCTCCATTGAATTAATATAGAAAACATCATCTTAAGAGATTAGCAGCTCCAAACCACTGGATGTTAGACAAGTTGTCTGGTGTCTATGCTCCAAGACCATCCGCTGGTCCACACAAATTAGGTGAATCTTTACCAATTATTGTCTTTTTAAGAAACAGATTAAAGTATGCTTTAAACGGTAGAGAAGTTAAGGCTATCTTAATGCAAAGACACGTTAAAGTCGATGGTAAGGTTAGAACCGATACTACTTTCCCAACTGGTTTCATGGATGTTGTTTCCTTAGATGCCACTAACGAAAACTTCAGATTAGTCTACGATGTTAAGGGTAGATTTGCTGTCCACAGAATTACTGCTGAAGAAGCTTCATACAAGTTAGGTAAGGTTAAGAAGGTTCAATTAGGTAAGAACGGTATTCCTTACGTTGTTACCCACGATGGTAGAACTTTAAGATACCCAGATCCAGCTATCAAGGTTAACGATACCGTTAAGATTGACTTAGAAACTGGTAAGATTACTGATTTCTTAAAATTCGATGCCGGTAGATTAGTTATGGTTACTGGTGGTCGTAACTTGGGTAGAGTTGGTGTTATCACCCACAGAGAAAGACATGAAGGTGGTTTCGATTTAGTTCACATTAAAGATTCTTTAGAAAACACTTTCGTCACCAGATTATCTAACGTTTTCGTTATTGGTGCTGAAGCCGGTAAGCCATACATTTCATTACCAAAGGGTAAGGGTATTAAGTTAACCATTGCTGAAGAAAGAGACAGAAGAAGAACTCAAGCAGGTTTATAAATAATTTAAGTACATAGCTTTCCCATATTTTATATCTCTTGTTTTATTATCCCCTTCTCCCTTTACTTTGTTTAACTAAATTAAAAATTAGTTTAAATTAATATACTGTTTTTACATCATCTAATTGTCTATCTAATTCGTAATTACTGGTACTTTAAAGAAATATATTTTATTTATATTTACAAGACTTGTATAGAACAAAAAAAAACTAATTAAAAAGGCGAAGGTAAATTAAGATTAGTGAAGCTTGCTTATCTCTTGAAAGGATATTCAATATCTTCATCTTTTCTCTTCCAAATTTTCTTCTTCTTTTTCGTTGGAATATATTCAACAAACAAATCCTCACAGTTTTTCTTCTTGAATTTCTTGATAAATCTAGGATCCCATAATTCGGAAGCAATTCCTAAATCTTTACAACATCTCATTAAAGCATTTGACTTACACCCTTCAGTTGCGGTTGGAATACCTTTATCACTGAAGAAAGTTTGTTCACCTCTAGCAATTGAAACTAATCTACCATGAATAACTAAACCGTATTCTCTAGTCAATAAACCACCTAAACCCGATTTAGACACCAAAGTTTCTGATCTTGGTGCTAAACCCCAGGCACCGGCTCCAAATGCTTTATTTAAAATACGCCTATATTTAATTTCTGGAAGGTACAATAATCCATCAGGAGTAATTTCAATATCATTTTCAGGAATTGGAGTGTATAGAATTTCCTGTGACTCCTTTGCAAAAGCACCGTTACCCAAACCGTGAAATGTTTCAGACCAATTCAATGTGGTATCTTTATCTTGTGAAGGAGAGAAATCGCCTAATGAATTACCAAAAAACTCCTTAATTGAAGTTCCACTTGCATTTGAAGGTTTAGTTGTTTCTTCTGTAAATTTATTAGATATGTTAATTGCAGGATCTGGACGAATTGAATTTTTGGTTGTCGTTTTAGTGGTGGATGTAGAAACGGACTTTTTGGAGGTCTTAGCACCGGGAGCTATATCACTCAAGAAAGCCTCTTGCATGGCTCCAAAGTCAGACATAAACCTAAACTGGCCAGCTCGTTTTGCCAGAAGCCTAGCAGTTGTCACAGATGGTCTAAACATGTGTTCCTGTCCCTTACACTCTCCAGAACACGTCTAAACACGCCATCAATCCACCTCTTCAAAACGAGAAACGTGAATGAATTTCTTTTCGCTCATCTGCCGGGCTGTGTTCAAAAAGCATGTTTTAGTTTTCAAAGCTCGTTGACGTGTCCAAAGTTAACAGGATAGCTACCACTTCTTTCTCCCAGAACTTAAGGACAGGCCTTCATATTCCATCTATCTCTTCCAACCATCACCAATTCATCCCCACCATGCCTCCTAAATCTAAGCACTCCAAGAAATCTGGTGTCATTCCTCAGCACGAAAAAGCTGAAAGATCTGAAAAGTCTGAAAAAGTTGAAAAAGATGATGATTTGGATTTATTCATTACATCTCAAACTAACTCTACAATTGCCCCTGAAATGGAAAAATGGTATAGATTGACTAACATTTCTATCACTACCATTGCTTTCTTAGTGAGATTTTATTATGTTTGGTATCCTAGTGAAGTTGTTTTCGATGAAGTTCATTTTGGTAAGTTTGCTTCCTATTACTTAGAAAGAACTTATTTCTTTGATTTGCATCCTCCTTTTGCTAAATTATTAATTGCATTTGTTGGATATTTAGTTGGTTACAATGGTAGATTCAAATTCGATCATATTGGTGATTCTTATATCGATAACTCTATTCCTTACATTCCATTAAGAACTTTGTCTGTGGTTACTGGAACTTTAACTGTTCCCCTAATGTTTTCCACTTTACAAGAATGTGGTTATTCCATTCCTGCTTGTGCGTTTGCAGCTTCTTTGGTTGCATTTGACAATGCACATGTTACCGATTCAAGATTGATTTTATTAGATACCACTCTAATTATTTCTGTCGCTGCTTCAGTTTACTGTTACGTTAGATTTGTCAAGCAAAGACATCAGCCATTTACTGTCGAATGGTATAAATGGTTACTTTTAACTGGTGTGTCTTTATCCTGTGTTATCTCCACTAAGTATGTTGGTGTCTTCACTTTTGCTTGTGTTGGTGTTGCAGTTGTTTGGGATTTGTGGGAATTACTAGATATTAAAAAAGGTTTAACCATTAGAGTTTTCTTAAGACATTTATCGGCCAGATTCTTGGGTTTAATTGTTGCTCCATTCATCTTATACTTAGGTTGGTTCTACATCCATTTTGCTATTTTGAATAAGTCTGGCCCAGGTGATGCTTTCATGAGTGCTGACTTCCAGGAAACTTTAGGTGATTCACCATTAGCTAGAGATGCAAAGGAAGTTAACTACCATGATGTTATTACTATTAAACATAAAGACACCGCTTGTTTATTACATTCTCATCCTTATACATACCCATTACGTTACGATGATGGTAGAATCTCTTCTCAAGGCCAGCAAGTCACTTGTATGCATGATTATGACGATACCAATAATCATTGGCAGATCATACCGGTTCATCCATTTCCAGAAGGTCAACAGGCTGGCCAAGTTGTTAAGCAAGGTGATACTTTCAGATTAAGACATGTTAACACTAATGGTTTCTTATTAACTCATGATGTTGCTTCCCCATTATTCCCAACCAACGAAGAATTCGTTGTTATTTCGGTTGAAGAAGCCGATTCAACCAGATTCAACGATACTTTGTTCAGATTCGATCCATTTGATAAGAGAAAGGACTCCCCATTAAAGACCAAAGCTTCTGTTGTTAAATTTTTCCATGTTCCAACGATTGTTACCATGTGGACTCACGACGATGAATTATTACCAGAATGGGGTTTCCACCAACAAGAAGTTAACGGTAACAAGAAAGTTGGTGATGCTGATAACTACTGGACTATTGAAAACATTATTGGATTGAAGGGTCAACGTGCAGTTTATGTTCCAAAGCAAGTTAAGACACTGCCATTCTTAAGAAAATGGTGGGAGTTACAATTTATTATGTTTGAACAAAACAATAAATTGAGTTCTGATCACCCATTTGCTTCTGAACCTCATACTTGGCCATTAACCTTATCCGGTGTTTCATTCTGGACGAAGAACGATACCAGACAACAGATTTACTTCATCGGTAATGTTTTCGGCTGGTGGTTAGAATGTTTGCTATTAATTGCTTATGTTGTTGTTATATTGGTTGATCAATTAACCAGAAGAAGAGAAATTTACATTTTGACGGACAAAGCTAGAGCTAGATTATACCATAACATCGGTTTCTTCTTTTGTGGTTGGGCTACTCATTACTTCCCATTCTTCTTGATGTCAAGACAAAAGTTCTTGCACCATTATTTACCAGCTCATTTATTAGCTGCTTTATTTGCGGGTGCTTTCTTAGAATTCCTTTTCACAGATAACAGAAACGATGATGTCAAGGATCCAAAGAGTGCCAAGAATGAAGAGGCCGGTAAGTTGCAATTATTACCATTCATTTCAGTCTTAGTTCCCTTATTGTCAGCTTTAGTTTGGTGTTTCTGGTTCTTTTCACCAATTACTTATGGTAATGTAGCCTTAACCATTGAAGAGGTCTTAAAGAGACAATGGATGGACATTAAGTTGCATTTCGCTAAATAAGTCAAATAGATAAATAGATTTTTATACTCCCTTTTTCAATGAATTTTTCTTTTCCTCTTCCAGTCTTTTCAGCTTTAGTTGTATTTCATGATTCTTTTACTATTTTTTCATATTACTGTGTAGAATAAATTCTCATAATTGTTTTAAAATGATTCATTAAAAAAAAAAAAAAGGAAGTAATGATTATTCACATGCTTGTTAAAACAAAGCACTCTGAGAGAATTACAAAGGTAGTATCCATAAAGCAAATAGTGATAAAAGTAAGAAATGTAGCAAGAATTACAACAACTGATTTCCTGAAAAGAAGTATATTAGGCATTAGATCTTAAAGGAAACGGTAATAACCTATGCAATTTCGCATTAATCAGAATGAAATCAGGTTCATTTTCAGGAGTTATGATACTATGTCTAATCAAAAAGTCAATGATAATGGCAGCACAGTTATGCTTAAATTCACCATTTTTCATTCTTTTGATAACTTCATCAACACCCATTAATTTAAAATCTTCAGACTCATGATCAACTGGATGTGGAATGATATCTTTACCCATTTTTAAGTCATAAATATATTCAACTTCGGGTTGAACTAAACCTTTTTCAGAATCAAACTGGGAATCGAACTGATATAGATAACTAATCAAGCCAACCGATTTAAGATTCTTCTTAACAAAGTCTTCATTTAAGCCTGCTTCTTCATAACATTCTTTAACACAAGTGTCAAAAGTACCATATGGATACCCAATACCCCCAGCAACAGTATTATCCAACATACCAGGATAAGTAGGCTTATTAGCTGCTCTCCTTGGCACCCATATTTTAATTTCACCAGTCTCATAATCTTCAACATAACCATTGATATGAACACCATACATAACAACACCCAGTAATGGGCACAACGCACGTTCAAGACGCATATATGGCTTCTTATCAGGACCATATATGGTATATAATTCATCTCTCCAACCATCTAAAGTTTTGAAGACACCATCTTCTTTCCATATCTTACCCATTTCATTTAAAGCGGTATTTCTCTTTTCAATTGTGTCTAAATCAGGATGGATTCTAATTGTCTGAGCTGGATCATTGACAACCACAGTTTTGGAAAACATCATCATTTGATTCACCACAATTGGCAAAACGTAGCCTAGTCTGACTGAGCCATCATGTGAATATAATGTATAGACTCTGGAGATGTAGGCTTGGAAACGCTCTGTTTCGTATCTATGTGGAACAACGTCCACTCTGTTAACCAAGTCTAGGAACGAGTATGTCATTGTAAAGGTATGTAGTAAGTAAATTGATTATTGATGGTGCAAAACAAGCTCAATCGACATAAGCTATGAAAGAAATTGCAGAAAAGATCCAAACAGCAAATTCGGAGGTGAGTGTTGAAGTGGATCGAGTGGTTCACTTATTTCCGCCATTCAGAGAACCAGACCCAATGCTCCAGAGACTTACCAGCAACCCATGGACTCGTACAAGCAGCTGTCAAAGAACTTGGAGAACGAGTTTTCCAAAGGATCAAATGATAAGAACTCCACCAAACCAGAAATCAGCAATGTTTTGCAAGACAGCATCGACAGGTTCATTTCAGAACACGACACTTACGAATCATTAGAAGACAACAAGATATCAGACAAACTATACAGAATATACAGATATTACATAGCCAAGGGGTCAAACAAAGAAACGGTGTTTTTAGAAGTGTTAATACAGTTGATACCTTACATAATAGACAAATCAGATCACAAGTTATGGACACAAAAGTATTTAAACCACTCTGTTGATGCAGCCGGACTTCAAATCGAATACGTCGACCTATGTACACAGCTTATAGAAACCGTGATGTTACATGCACCTGAATTAGAAGATAAAAAGTTACTGAAAATTATAGGGGGTTATTCCTTGGATATGTTTAGAGCATTAGTGGATAATTATATCGAAGTTGATGCTGAGGCTAATGATAGTCAGGAGTCGGAAGAAAGGGCTAGATACAAACTGGTCAGACTGACTAACATGATTCTAAAATTTGCATCTCAAAGACCCAAAGATTTCACTGACGAATTTGATTCGTATATTACAACATCACCTGAACGAGTGCCCAGGGTGCTTTCATTACTTTCAACAGTTATTAAAGATATTCCTTCCCATATTCCAATTTTAATTACTTCGAAAATTTTCAATGATTTAATAAACTTAGGCATATGTGAAAAAAGTGCTGGTGATATTCAAGTCGTAGTTAATGTTTTATATATGGTTATTCCTCATATTGTTGAAAGAATTCAAGATTACCTGCCTAATTTATTAATTTTATTTGCTAGACTTATAATGTTTGATGATAGAGATTTTACTGCTGAAATTGATGGCAAATTGTTACAATTGGAGTTTGGTGATGAAGACTCAAATCAAGAAATCCCACTTCCTGAGACAGCCTGTATTAGATATTCCATGCTGATTTATGGATTATACCCACTTAATTATACCCAATTCACCACCGAACCAAATGAATACTTAGAGCAATTTAATTCCAGATTATTGAATTTCAAGAAGAGCATTTTCCTTGGAAGAGCAGTAGACTTCCAAGAAAGACATGCTAAGTTCCATCCCAATTTTATGAAATTTCATAGTGCAGAAGAAGAGTTAAATGATACAGCACGGTTTACAGCAATGGGTTCACCAGAAGATATTTCTATGTTTTGTTCAAGTGTTACTTTGCCTGAAACATATCTTCCTTCTCCGAAAAGACTTTCTATAACAGAAACAATGCCCACTGAGCCTGCTACACCTCTATTGAAATCTAAGCAATCATTAATCTCACCTCCAGTATTTAATACACCTATTTTTCTACCACAGTCTAGTACTTCTGCCAGGTTAAACTCAGACACTGAAACTGACACATTAAATGATTCACTAACTGAAAAACAGAATAATTATAACGATATGTTGGATATTAGGAAGCAACTATTCTCTAAAGCTTCTGAATCACCTGAATTTTCTAGACGCTATTCATTGTTATCTCCAAATGAAATGTCAACAAGAACTTTTTCAGATGCAATTGGCTCTAAGTTTAATCCTAAAGATGGCTCGGCCATCGATTTTTATCAAAGGGAATTATTAATTATTAAAAATGAATTAGATTTTGCTGAATATACAAGAGATGTTTCTATTATGAACTTCGAAAAAGCTAAGGAGCAAATGAGACTACAAGAATTAAGGTTGCAGAATTATGATTCTTTACAGGATGAATTACAAGTTTTGAGGGATGAAATTGCAAGACTAAATAAGAATCCAGTTCCCGAATCTCAAACCCCAGAAGTCTTGTTAGAATCATCGAGAAAATTATATAAAAAGAATCAAGAGCTTGAGGAAGACTTGATGATCATGGAGCATAAGTATGAACAAGAGAAGTTGAAAATTGAGGCTATTAAAGACAATATTATTGAAAAAGAAGCTCTGAATTCAAGGCTAAAATTCTCAGTTCAATATTTGGAAGAATCATTAGCTAGTTTGAAGGCCAGACAAGATATTCATCCACTTGGTTATGAAAAATTTGAGAGACATGAGGAAAGCTCAGTTGTCTCTGAAAAGGATAAAACTATTATTGAATTGAATGAGCAAGTTGAACGGTTGAAACTACAATGTTCTAAATCATTAGGCTCTCTCCAAGCCGAACACGAAAGTAAAGTAAAGAATCTCGAGCACCAATTATCAATTGCAACAAAATCTAAGATTTCCCAAACCAATAAGATTGTCCAGGAAATAATAGCGAATAGTGATGAACAAGTTAAGGGATTACAGGACATGAATAGAAAATTAATGCAAGAACTCGATGAAAAGGAAAACACGATTAGAGAATTGACTACAGCCAGACCCATTTCGATTCATGGAAGGGAAAACAAAGTTCCCTTATTGGGATCACCTCCTAAGAACTCTGTTTCGTCTGGCGAATTTTATGGTGGTCCAGGATTTAAGGAGCATTTATTCGTCCCACCAGAACCACAAAAGCCCCTACCATTTATAGCTTTTGCTAGGCATTCTCATTCTTCTGGCTCAACATCATCTGATATCCACAGGGCTAGTCATGGGGCCCAAAACTTTAGTAAATACTTGGGAAAGAGTATTCCTAAACCACCTAGTGCTATAGAAACCATGGGCCCCGCTACGTTCAAGCTTACTGGAAGAGGCGGTATACAGCAAAAGAAGTCCAAGCTGAAGATGTGAGCTCTGAGCGAGTTTTTGTATTTTATTTATTTTACTGTGTATTCTTATTTCTGTACGTACGATTTACGATTAATGACCAATCCTCCCATGATTACATACCATAATGGCTCCAATATCAAGGAAATTAAGTGTCAATCCTAAGATGACTGTCTCTAGGAAAAACTCTCTTTCGATAGGCGATGATGAAGATGACTTGTGGATACGGGTACGTACTATCTTATCTCCAGATCCACCAAAATAACCTCCATTTCAACGTATCATGATCGATATACTAACCACCTATCATTATCGAAGTATATTAGATACGGGAAGCATGTAAGAGGTCATTTCAAGCAGCATTAGACAAATTTCAGGATGGGGTTGATTTAGGTGATAGTTTAGAAGATTTAACATCTGAACTTGCGCATGACTATGAAAACAAGCTCTATGAAATTCATTTTCCAGATCTGAAAGAATACAAAGACAGGTTCAGAAAAGATTTAACTGCGGTTAGAAACAAAAACACTGGATTCGCCATTGAATTAATGATTGATGAGTTAAGTATTGAGGATTTCTGCAATTTAAGTACCACGGATTTATTATCCAAACGACAGAAAGATGAAAATAAGAAGCTCAAGGATTTGGAATTGAGGAGAACAATTGGTAAAAGTATGCCTGCATCTATTAAGGAAGTCCAAGATAAAACTAATCTGGTTAGTGAAAAATGGGGTATTAGTGAAAGTGCTGCTAAAGTTGATGATTTTGAGGAGACATGAGGTCTAGTAGCTACTTTTAATCCGTAACTACGTATTATACTTATATAATTCTAGCTTAAATGTAAAATAATCAGTTAAATTATAAACAAATAAAATTAGTAATATACAGGGAAAAAATACAAATAACTTTTAGTCCAACACAATTGGGCCATCTTTTTTGTCCTCAGGCTTTTCTGTCTCTGATTCAATTTCAAAAACTGTTTGGCTCCTAGTACGACGACTTGGTCTTCTTGAATTAACTTCTCTCGCCAGCTCCAAAAGTCCACCGCTACTTGAGCTAGAATTACGTCTTGCTCTTTTCGTGTAAGTTGGAGACCTTGATGCTCCTCTGGGAGGATTTCGTCTCTTACCTAATTTGGTTCTTTCACCATCTGGGCTCCTACTTGGAGTTACGGGGGATATCACTTTCGACTGACTTTCATTTTCAATGGGAACCTCAGTTGCTTCTTCCTGCTCCTCGCCATTTTCAACTGTTTCAACTTTCACTTTCATAATTTCTTTAGATTTGGAGTTCCTTTCTGAGACTTTTTGAGTATAATCATTACTTTCTTTCTCCAATTTAATATCGGGCTGTTTTTCTTCAATATCATTTTCATTTTTAGGTTCTTCAATGGATCCTGGTTGGCTTTGAGCATCATCTTCACCTTGAGCTTCTAAAACAGGGGCTCCTTGGCTTTGGGCATCAACTTCAATAATCTCCTTTAATTGTTCATCTTTAACGTGTGACTCAATAGTTTTCTCTGCGGACTCATTTGCGTGTTCTTGTTGATATTGGCTATCAACTTCAACTGTTTGATTAGAATCTTTTACTTCAGCTTCGGGATCGTTTGAACCGGTTTCAACATGTACGTCAGACTCAGCATCATTATCGGCTTCTTCGCTAGTTTTTTCTCTCATTGATTCATTGGCGTCAACAAAAACAGACGTACCATCATCGGAACTCAAAACTTCAACTTCAGAATTTTCCGGCTTCTCAGAAGACTCTAATCTTGGTTTCTTATTAACGTCAAATAATATGCCAGTATCACTAGGAATTGAGTTTTGTGAATCTTGTATTTCAACCGCTTTCCTTTTAGGTGAAGACCTGAAAAACTGCGTCAACAAAGATTGACTGGCCGGTTTCTTTTCTTCTGGACTTAATTTCACTAAAGAAATAACAGCTTCATCAATTTCTTCTATATCAGTTGAATTATTGACTGGTTTTTCTTCATTTTCTGTTTGCTCTTCATTTTTAGATTCAGTCTTATTCTTGTTCTGCTCAGGTTCAGAAGTCGACTCTTCTACATCTGTGGCATATAAATCTATATTACCATCATTTTGCTTATCACTAGGCTTATCATCAACATCCATTTGAACTTCAGAGGACTTCTTTTCATTCTTCTTAATTTCCTCGTCAGTCTGTTTAGCTTTTTCTTCGTTGACCCGTTCTTGTACCTTCTTGGCTTCTTCTTCAGCCTTTTTAGCTTCTTCTTTTGCCTTCTTTTCAGCTTTCTTAGTTTCTTCAGCTCTCCTTTCGATTTCAGCAAAAGCCTCCGGCTTTAATTCATAGTTGGAGTCAGAAGCAATCATAGTAGCCACTTGATTAATTTCTAAATCATCTTCGATAACCCGCTTAATTGAAGAAAATGCAGGAGTAACATCTCTAGATTTATGACCTTTACTACGAGCAGGACTTAATGTAAGGTCTTCGGACATATCTTTAGGACCTGACTCGGAATTGGAACCTGAAAGTTTATCATCTGGAACTTCGTATGGAAGCATTTTACCTTCAGCTTGATCGTTTCTCAAAGATTCAATCAATGAATTAACATTACTAGCTAACTGTAGAGCATACGGTGTAATGTCTCTTCTAGCAACTTTCGTCTTTTCTCTACTTGGAGTACCTGGAGATTTAGGCGATGCTGTAGTCAGATTAACTAATTCAAGTCTTTTTAGAACAGATGATTTTTCTGAATCTGCTTCAGCCTCAATTTCAACTGCTTGCAGCTTTTCTTCTTGTTCTTTCTTTTCTCTTGCTTGCTCTTGTTCAACCCAAGGCAAAAATAATATCATATATAAACTATGATAGCATTCATCAACAGGACCAGTTGAAGCAAATCCATTAGCTAACTTTCTACATTCAGCAGTATCCACCAGGAACAAAAGGCACAACTTTTCATGATTGGTGTATTCAGTTTTCTCACCCATTATTTTGACAAATTCTTTAGAATATCTTAGGAAATCAGAGAAAACCATTTTCGTAATTGAAATATCCAAGAATGCAGGACCCATTCCAGTAATTTTCTTAATCATAATACAAGTTTTAGTCATAACCTCATCGAATGTTTTAGATAAATTAACAGCACTAGAACCTAATCTTCTAAGTTTCTTGACCAAGTTAATCAGAGAGAAAACATCTTTCAATTTGTTTAATAAGTCAGCATAAAAGTTCATGTAAATATTATTATAAACAAAATGTTTACCTGGTCTTTCATTTTCTGGTTTCCAGATTGTGGTTAAACTTCTAACATTTGGTTTCAAATTCATAAGTGGGGACATTTCCTCTTTAGAACCTTCAATGTCATTAAACTGATCCGCGAAAATCTTAGCAATTCTATATCTTGGTTTATGCTGCCATTTTTTCTTATCATAAGAAATACATTTTCTTAAAGCACATATAACAGCTTTACCAAATTCTTCCTTATTATTAACTGCTTCATCGATAATCCCAGTACTAAATAAACTATCTGATTTAATATAATTAATAGCATCAGTTATAGAAATTTTATCTTGCATTGCGAATTTATAAGCAGTGGAGCATAAAATATAATGAGGTTCAATAATTGGATCATCCTTTTTAATCTTAATGGCAATGGAACATGATCTAAGAATATTTCCAAAACAAGATTCAACAGAACCATTTTCATTCAGTTTTCTTTGAATTTTCCCTAATATCATATAATTAAGCCAATCTTCTTTTGAATTCAATTTGCATGCTTGTCTGAAAGCAACCTCTAATATCTTATTGATAGTATTATTAGAAATTGGACTGACATTACGAATGCTGATTTTTTCTAAGCTATTCTTATCTAAAATCAATTGATTATTATTTGGGGAAACTTTAAATGCCAATTTAGACATTGGTTCTTTTGATGTATTATATAATTCTTTGCCAAAGGCATCCCACAAAATAGCTGCAATTGGCTTAACTTCTTCTTTATTTTCATAGCTCATTTTGGCATAAACATTAGCAGCCATTAGATAACATAACAAAGCTTTCTTTTGTAATAACGCAGTATTCTTCTTTTTCTCTTCATTATTTAATTTATCAGAAGTCCAAATGACATCATCCTGAACTAAGAAAGAATAAGCTTGACCCAATAACAACCAAGTTTCAAATCTATTTGAACAACAAATTAAATCAGCCTCAAACATTTTGATAACAAAATCTAATTCAGCAGAACGGCCAGGCATAACTCTCTTACGAATCTTGAATAACTGAATAGCTAATAGTCCTTGCATAAAATAAAGGCCACTCTTAATAGCTTCCATTCCAGGAATATTTGGTTCATCCATATCAAGCGAAAGTAAACCATATAGACCAAATTTAATTTGTCTAACGTCCAACATTTGATTTTCAAGGTATCCTTTCAATACTGCTGAATTCTTAGAAATGATTGGATCCTTCTCCGGATCAGCATCACCGACAACTTCATAAACTTTGTCAAAAATTGTCTTAATATCACTTCTAGGAGAAGAGAACATTGGATGCTTCTTTCTAAAACAATAAGGAGCAACATATTTAGAAACATTGATAGCATTTAAAATACTCATTGAACTAGTATTACATTTGTGTTCAATGGTTTCATAATTGTCTAAAGACATACTAATACCATAACGGCAATGGAGCAATTGAAAAAAATCGTTATCTGATTCTGTCCATTGCAGTTCAGCTAAACTAGTCTCAACATAATCTAAGAAATAGCCAGAATCATTATTACACATGCCACGTTGGCCTAATTGAGTATGAATTATGCTTAAGAAGTCATTGATATATTCCTTTTTCTTTTCGGTTAATGATAAATTGTAATAAACAGAGATCAAAGTAAAAGTTAAAATCCCGATTTCAACCATTTTATCAAAAGCCTTAGCATTTTCTTTGAATGAACTTTTAGTTGGGTCCAAAAGATTGAAGTCTTCATATACCAAAAACAAATAAATGAATTTAAAAAATTGAATCAAATTAATCAAATTCTTGGATGATGAACTACCCACTGGTATGCGCCAGTGAATCTTTGCAAAAAACTTACAGAATTTATCAGAAAACAATTCAAAAAAACCCAAAATTCTTAAAAGGCTGAATGTCTTTCGATTATCTGTAAAAGAACCAAAATTCTGAGAATTTATTTCATCAATCATCATTTGTAAAACAATTTCAAAACCTTTGTGATAAGAGTCAATCATTTTATTTTCCTCATAATAATCAAATAAAATACTCCATAGCCTTAATCTTAAATCAATGGATGAGCTATTAATGAATTGAGTCATCTCATGGTCAATGCTACTCTCTTCACTATCACCCACAGATTTTTTACCAACTAAAATACTTTCTAAAACCTGATCCGATTGTTTATCAACCGCAAATGTCTTCAGTAATTTCATTTTAGAAACTTGCATGTCAATATTTTCTTTATTTAATCTTGGAATACCATTATAATTTACCAGCAAAACGTTCATTGGATAATCTTTGGTAACTAACGACATCTTATTCAATAACTTGGATATCATATTTGTGTCAAATTCAGTTTGATGTTGTAAAAAGCAAAGCGTTGACCAAGTATATCTAACCCATAATTTGTTATAAGATGATTTGACTTCTTCAATCTCAGAGTCTTCTAGCAAAACAGTAATATCATCTATCAACCTACACCAATTTTGAATTCTATTAAATAGTATGGATTCGACATTTTGCAATTCAGTAGCTTGGGACTTTTGATTTATTTTTCTCAGCCTTTGTTCTTGTTTAATACTAATATATGAGTCAATAAGAATTTCTAAAATGGAAATGCTGATGTTATAATTATCAAGCAACAATGCATCGTTAACATCCTCATCATTACTGTAAACAGCCTTATCAAATGAATTAAAAAATGAAATATCTAAAGCATCAACTAACATTCTAATGTTTTTGAGAGAGTCAGCATCAGTGACACCGTTCGTTAAAATTGATCCACCAGTGATCAAATCCAATTTAAATAGATGTCTTAAAATGCTTTCTCTAACTTGATTAATATGTAATTGTTTTTGATTCATCTCATTGACCATTTCTAATAATTTCCCATTATCAAGTTCTACTAATGGAATTTTATCTTCACCAGGAACATTAACAGTAGAAGAACTTAGAATATCAGTAATTGGAGAACTTTTTTCCTTATCATTTTTGCCTTTTATACTACCACTATCTGAAGTATTAAACTTAACGAAAAATGAATTACTATGTTCATGTTTCCAATTTTTCAAACCCTTTAAAAATAATTGCAAATTTGAATCACTTGAGTGTTCGTCATCTAAACCACCTGTAATAACCAATTTAGGAATATTAGGAAAATCAACGTCAACATTACAAAGTTTCAAGTATTGACTAACAACTTTCAAGAAACTGTTTCTTTCTTCTTCAAATTGATCAGTATTTATTTCAATAGTTTCAACTTCACCTCTGCCTCTAGCTACACGTTTAGCGAGTCTTTGGGCTAAAGTAGCCTCAGAATCTTCTTTTGCACTATCGTTATTGTTGTTGTTGCTGTTGTTGTTGCTGTTATCAGATCCACTGTCATCATCTAAGACGATCACTTTACGGTGAATACTAGAAACTTGAATATCATTGTTGTCATTATCATCATCTTTGGCATTAGCATCAATAGATTGTTTCTTTTCAATCAATTTGAAAATAATTCTATCAATTGGAACATCAGTCATCAGGTAATAATCATACACTTTACCTCTACCTTTAACTTTAGGCAAGATATCATTCAATCCATGCAATAAACCATGTAAATCGATATGAGTTTTAGTAAAATTAACATCAATCTGAATTAAATCATTTTCAACTGATCTGAATCTATCAAACTCGATCTCGTCAACGAAGTTATCGAATTTTAAACTTTTATTTAAATTCAAGTTTCTTTTGATTAATGATTTTTTCAGCTTTTCATTTTTACTTAAGAACTGATTAAGTGAATGAAATGAATCGGGGACAGAATCATGTAATAAATCAATCAAGGAAGTATAACCACCTAATAGAGATAATTGAGAAGGTAACAACAGTTCAGGGTGTTTTAAATCAATCTTTAATTCATCATTATTACCTACATTATGATTTTGGTTTAGATCACCTAAATTGTGAGGAGTTTCATCTAGTCCGTTTAATAATTCATATTCATAAGTTAATCTTTCTAATCTATGCAATTTATAATTATGAAAAATCTGTGATAACACTTCAATTATTTTAAAATCACCTTCACCATGTTCTAACGCAGTGACCAAATCATCAACAGCTGAAGTTAATTTTTCAAATATTTCAAGTTTTTCTTTCTCGTCGTCATCATCGTTGTCCTCATCTTCAGCTTGATCCTGTGCTTGATTTTCTTCCTTCTTTCGTCCACTTGGTCTACCAGGTCCTTTTTTAACTGTTTTTGACTCCGAAGATATCGGCGTTATCTGATCTGTGTTATCCTGTTGCTGTTGTTGTTGTTGCAGTGGTACTGGTTGTAGTTGTATTATATGCTCTTCTTGTTGATGTTCTTGTTCTAGTACTACGTGAGTTTGAGGCAGCAGCCTTTCCTTTTCTGGTTGTTCAGCTCTAACCTTCTCATCCAACTCTTTAATCAAAACTGCCAATTTATAAAACCCTCTATTTCTAAAAGCCAAATACTTCAAATTTTCAATAGTTGGGTGCAAAGATAGATTCTTCGAAGTGATAACATCAATTTTAAACAACTCATTATATTTCTCTCCAGATACTTCAAAATCCTTCAATTTCTGAGACCGCAACGCTTGTTCAAATATTTTGAAACAATATTCAATTTGTAATTCTCTTGTGTGCTCTTCTATATCCGATTCATCTTCACTTAAGTTGATTGCAGTGAACGTAGACTAAAAGTTGGAAGAGTTAGTAACACAGTTTAATAGGCTGGCAAGAGCATCCGTAAGTCAACATACCATTATTTAAGGTGTCTAAGTGAGCTGAGCAGATCGAGGAAGAGTTTGCAACAGAAAAGGGTATGATTGGTATGGTTTAATCGAATTAAAGGTAAACACGATTCGTTTGAGTGCTTCTGCTTACCTTAGCTATTACGTAATTTAAATACACGTGACTCAATTTTGGCAGAGCTGCCAGGAGTGGAATGCAGTTAACTGAAAAGCAGCAGGGCAGTAAGGCAGCAGGAGGGCTGCTCAACGATAAGACAAGAGATAGTACAAGGGACTAAACTTCTTACATTTACGGTGGCCTGATATAATTTAGTGATGGATGTGTATTAACTCTATATTTATCACGCAAAAATTATTTGAAAATAGGAAAAAAAAATCTAGCAAGAAGAAAGAGGCAGTTATATAAAAGTACAGTAAAGTATAAAAGAGATGATATAATAATATCAGCAAGAGAAATAAAAGAATAAAGGAATGAATAAAAGTTGGCACGGAAGAAAGTAAAGCCTCTTTCTTTGAAATAATCTGTTCTTTAATTAAAAGAAGCAAAGATGGTATCTAAAAGAAAGACAAAACAAAATAATATAGTAGCACCAAAAAATAACCCAATTGTGTAAAACCCAAGGTAAAAGAAAAAAGCAGAAAACCCATGTAGTAAAATATTGTGTAGGATAGGTAGGATGAAAGATGATAGTAGTAAAGGATTTATATTTGAAGTTAATATAATGCAGATGGAAGAAGAACTTTAAATGAATTGCAATTCTGGGGTATTAAAAGAAGTTGAAATTTCTTCTTTAAATTTCGATAACTCATCGATAGTTTGCTCCTCAGAAATATGATCCAAAATATTCAAAGCCATTTGATCAGCCAGTTTATCATTGTCGATGGTATCGTTACTTCTATCGAAGTGGTCAATTTGATTGGCCTTAGCAAAGATAGAATCCGATTCAGATTGGGAGATTGAAGAAGCAGTGGGTCTCATTTGGGTTGTGACTCCAGAAATAGAGGAAAAACTTAAAGAAGGTTGTCTAGTTGAAACATTTGAAGGGAAAATAGAACTATTGGACAGTGTCTTGATCAGGCCGTTTTCAAACATATGTTGATCCAAGAGTGGACTGTCAATAGAAGCTGGTGCAGTAGAAATAGATAAGGTAGCAGTGGTTGAAGAACTTAATGTTGAAATAATCAAAGGCTGCTGTTGAGGTCTCTTTGGAGATGAACGTAATGAAGTTGCTGTTTGAGAAGCTAACTCTTGTTGCTGCAAAGTTTGTTTCAGTTCAGTTAAGGAAATGGGTAGAATTGGAGTTAATTCTTCAGTTGTACAAGGAGGAATTGATTCATCTATTGGAGCCAAAGGCAACATGACAACCCCTTTATGAGGATGGTCGTCCATTGATTGAGGTAAAGGAACGGCTTCAATATTTTCTAGTTCTTGGTCTTGGTCTTGTTGCCACTCATAGCTGTTTCTTATAGACTTTTGAATTGAGGAGTTTGATATTGATCCGTGAGCACTATGTGAGCTACGAGAACTATGAGCACTGTGAGAAAGAGGTCTTGGGGGTCTTCTACAGAAATCAGCATCTGTGAAAGAATATTCAGAGGATAGCTCCAGATCTGTATTGTTGTAGCTGCTATTACTCGATTGGACAAACTTCTTTTTAGTTTTGGAGAGTGTTGTCTTGAGCTTGTGGGATATAGATCTTTTGAGATTAGACATGACTTCTAAGTTATGTGTATTGTTCTTGTTATGGGGGAGTAAAAAGGAGGGATGGCAAGTCGCCTTTCGAGAATGTTTGGAAAGAGCTATCTATGTAGTTGGCAGCAGTAACAAGGAATGGAAGTGAAATTAATTGGGCTGAAAATGAGGCAGTTAGAGACTTAGGACAAACTAAAGTCTATTAGAGGTCTGTTGCTTAAAAAAAGAGGAAGGCAGTTGAGAGGTATTTATGAAGAAAAGCAGCTTCATTAGGACTCGATGAGCTTCCAGCGATCAATGCTCGATCTGGTCCAAGACTGACGTGCGCTGACAATAACAATAGGCACTGCCGTGAATTTCTTTTTCGCCGCGGGTAGAGCAGACCAGGGAACTATTGAGAAGGCCAGGCCCTCCGTACTTGCCCAATTCGGCGCGCCCCCACCGGGAGGCCACCGATAGTCACGGCGGCGGTCTGCCGTGTCTACTGGGAGGTGCGCCCAGATCCGGATTAGTCCGTATTACACATGCTCCATTAATAATTATTGTATTCATTCTTTTATTGTGCAATACCGTATTTTGTCCGGTAAATACACATCTCCCAATATGTGCATTTGTCGCTTAACGACAAATTAACGAGAAAAAAATTCTTCAACCTTCTCTCGTCCTCAAATTTTTAGCCCTGAGTTGCAAGTTTTTGCTTCTCTTTCATAAGTTTTTAAAGTTGATCGGACAGTCGGTTGGTCGGTCGATCAGTGTATATACGGCAGTCACCATTTCGATCTTAGAATTTTGGATTAGAGAGAAATCATGATCAACAGATATATGTAAATGACCATATTTGTATGAAGCTAGAACTTGTTGATTGACTGACCGGTCAATTTATTACCGATTCCCAGTGTTGTGCTCCCCTCACAGGGAGCGACAGCTCAACCTTGCTTTAACCTTAATTAAAAACTCGATTTAAGTTAAAGTTTTCTCTAGTAAAGCTAACTCCTCGGTCAACCACATACCAAATGCATATGTGGTGGCTAACTTTATTGATATATCAGAGGTATAGAGCTCAATGTATTTCTTTGTTAGGAATCGATGAGCTTCTTTGAGCAGAATTTCCTTCCTTCATTTCCTAAAAAGGCATATGTAACTTGGAAACCAATTTAATGCTGAGCGTTCATTGGTTTACTTCAGGCAACAGCGATATATTCTATATATTGTTTTCCGTCTAACTAATTGCATACACAAAATCTATATCTGTTTTCGATCACTTAAACTGTCGTCAAGTAGACTCCCAGTTAATTTAAGTTTAACGAATTTGAAATTAGTCTCAAATTTCAATTGTCTAGAGACTGGTCGATCACAAGTAATTTTAATTTTCACATGTTACATCCATGTAATGGTTACATTGCTTAAATATATCACTCTATTTAATGCTCTTGTATATAGTTGTGAGTACGTAAATCAGTTCATAAGTCTATGAAAAGGTGAAATTCTGTGATGCAGATTTATTTTTAACAATTTAATATTAGAAACTATAGTATAGCCAGTAAGTATACTTATTATAACTTGACTATACATGCAAATTAGGTCGACAATCCGTACTCCGGATATTAAGGATCATTATTTCGTCTTCTTTATAATACCTACCTATTTACAATAGTCAGGGAGCAGGGTTCATAAATACCGCCATGAGCCTTAAAATTTAAAGCACATTTAATTTTTCAAGGCAGTTAAAAAGGTATAATTGAAAGCCCGGTCATAATCCTTTAAGCAATTTCTAGAATTAATCTTAATAAAATTATAATCTATAGCTATATATGTTTTAGAATGCAGCTTTATGTATATTATAAGTTCATAATTAATTTTAATTACAGCTCTCAATTAAACCTGCGTTGAAATTTAGGGTCAGAATTATGAACCGAAAATTAAATTAGAAGGCTGTGCTCTATAGGTATACATTTCCGGCGGCTGGGGTTTTTGGTTTAGCTAACCTTGACTCGTTCTTAGTTTTATAAATGCTTATCTGCTTTTCCGTTATTTGTATTTCACATATAGTCGAAATTGTGCAGTATTTTAACTATAAGTATATCTGACAAGTGATCGATCGAGGTCATCGGATTTATGCCTTGTATCTGAAGCTTCATTGTAAATCTCTGAGGCTCAGATGCTCTGGCACTAAAAAAACCGTTTTTCTGAACTAATGTTCTTAGAATATTCCAATTAGGTTTCTATCATCTATGTAGATACAAAATCTTGCTGTATGCTACCATGTTAGCCATACATGTTGATATCACATATATATGATACCTGCCGTGTGATATGACAGATACACATTTTGTTGAATTGCTTTTAGTTTAACAAGTGGTGGGCCGTATCAGTCGCATTGAAACGGCCTCAACGTTTAAAAGAAATTTGAAAGTAGTGGGTGATTGTTTGTTTGAAATTAAACTTAAACCGTTACTGGACGCCTGACTTGCTAGAAGAATTGTTTTGTGTGTATGGGTAAAATACCACTTATCAATTATTTACTGAAAGAAGCTAATGTACAGTTAGTCTGTGGTTCCGGTAAGTTCTAACAAGCTGGTATAGAGGGCATAGAGTATGCATGGCTAGAATAATTTTGGGTACCCCTACTTTTTTAGGTAGGTACTGCGTTTGTAAGCAGTACATGACCTGAAATTCTAAGAACTCCATTTCGCTTTAATTAGCTCTATGTGTGTATCGTGTATGGTATATGTGTGTTCATATCATTTATATCTATCGAAGTATCCCATTTCCGAATAATAATCATTGTAATAACTACAGCTGGAGTGAAAATTTGAATTCCTTCTCATAATGAAATATCAGGCAGCAGTAGCAGCAACAGCAGCCGAAACAATCAAATTTACGGCTCCAAGAGATTTAACTGGACTTAACCTACTCTTTTGTAGATAATTAAGTTAATTGTTGAGCTTAGAGTGGTTTGGGAAAATTTGGAAATTGCACCCTACCTCCTCCAGAGTTTGTGTAATGGGCCAGGCCTATCTTGCTTAAGAAGGGTACTTTGCACTCAGTCGTGGTGCTTCTTTCTTTCCAGATAAGCGACGTCGGTATTTTTAATGTTTCTCTTAAAATTCTCGCTCCAATATCACCTCGGTCGGAGTATATATATATGCATTCAACTATAACTGAAATGACGTAAGGCAAGCTCTATATTTGATTGTTATATGTAGATATAGTTCCTATTAATGGATTGTATCAAACGATCAATATCTATTAATAATAGTTGACTGAAATAAGGATCGGCATGCTACGGCTCAGGCTAGAAATTATGTCCGTGGAAACAAATTCTGCTATAGCCAACCATAATTGTGATCATCCCTTAGAAAATTTTACTTCAAATATATGTGATTTATGTATTACTACAGATAGATAATGGTGAATTTATATAGGACTACATACGCATGGGGTTTCCTTGCCTTGCCTTAATTGCCCTGGTTACTCTACCCCAACTCGATCGACCATGCCAAGCAACTATACGCTGTCGCCAGAATTTCGATCAGGTGATTATCGAATTTGTCTATGGAATCTAATTCTCAATCTATAAGGACTATAATTTCAAGTCGGTTGCAACAGTTTTTATTTTTGCTGTATAATTTAATTTAATCATCGCTGGAACACCCACCAATTGAGCAATTTCCGCTACCATATGAATTTATTATATAGGTAAATATTTAATTAAGTTTGGCTTGCTTTTCTGTCATAAAGAAAAATTAATCTGTAGGAGAAGATATAATTAGCATATGTATGTATGTATATGTTCCGCTTTCGCTAGCAATGTGCAAACTTGACGAGTGAACACTCGGGTGGGGTACGATATATGTGGGTATTCAATGCAGCAAACATTAATTGGGTATAAATTGTTGGTATACCTGATTGTAACGATATTTCTTGATTATGAGATGATTTTTGCATGTATATACATACATATGCAATTTATGGTTAGCTACACGCTACACATCTTAATTTAATTAATTAATTTTCCTTATTTGGCTATAAAATCGATCCATCCTGCCGTGTGGATATGTCCTCGCGGTTTCTCAGATTCTTGGTCTAGCTATGATTGGCATGCATACTTTATAAGTTTTTGGGTCATATCCATTTATTCAAATACAAAAGCTCTATAATCAGTAAACCCTAAAGAAACTGGGATAGTGAAAGCTTCTGTTTTTGGAATTTATCTGCATATATGTGCTGAAGTCAAGGATTGAGTGGAATTATAGAAGAGACGATCTCAGCTGCATATATTCGACTAATGGTATATAATCCTTGATGATCGATCTTCAATCGAAAAGATAAATCTTGAACACTTCATTGATGCAACTAATTAATGGTTCTATTTTTTTTCCATTTCTTGTTTGGGTGATCATATGTGCAATTAATTAATCAGCCTGTAATTGTAAGCTATGTAGAACAAAAAAAGATTGAAATTGGTTCAATCCTTAATACCTACAGCCTTCCTTATTGTATCTATGCTATTCTAAGGTTCAGCTTCAATCGGATAGTTATGCTTTATTCTCTATGTCTGATATATTATATTTATATACAACTAAATTGATTAATTGATTAAAAAGGAAAACAAGCAGAAAACAAAAAGATGGATGAAAATAAAAAGTTAATAATAAAAAATAAAACGAATTTGATATGACAAAACCAAGTGAATTAAAAATGGGTCAGGAAGAAAAAAAGAGCAGCAGCAAGAAAGCAAGCAAGCACGAAAAAAACACAATAAGAAAAAACACAGACAACACAGTACCAAAGTCATTCAACGTACTTAGTACCTACGCCTGATATGAAAACCCTTTTTGTATCCAAAAACAAAATCACCAAAAAAGTAAATATGAAAGGAAAAAAACATTCAACTCCTTTAAACCCTTAATCATCATCACTAAAATCAACAACTTCTTCACGTAAGTGTTCAGTTGATAAACTATATCTAGGGTTGGACGAAATCCTACTGGATAAATGATTTGGATGTTGTAATTGATCAACAATCTTATTCTTCAGGGCCATATTGTTCAATGCTGAATTAGAGGCTGTTCTAGTAGTTTTATTTACGTTAGTTGATGATGATAAAGCAGCAGATGAAACCGCCGAAGGAAACGGATTGTTTTTAGAATAATTTCTCGATGATGATCTAGTTAATCCTGAAGTCTTCAAATTGTTGGCATTTGGGTTAGTGTTGATTGGACTACCAATTCTATAATGATGAGAAGGTGGGGATGTAGTGGGGGCTGTATTAAGTTGAGCATGATTATTAATTGATGGTGGACTATTCGAAGATGATGCAATCGACTGTTGAGAAGCATTAGCATTAGCTAAGGTAAGGAAATCCATTTGTTTGCTCAATTGATTCAAATTATCCGAATTCAGAGAATTACGAGCTCCAACTAACGGGGAGGTAGAATTAATGATGTTTTGTGGCGGTGATGTAGTTATATTAGCAGCTGAATAAGAGTTGCTTCTTTCTTCCTTTTCAGGAGATTCAAGAATAATCAGATCATTGTGTTGTTGTTGTTGTTGTTGTTGTTGTTGTTGTGAGGATAAAAAGTCCACCGAAGTTACAGAAGCCCCAGATGCTTGCTGTTTTATGTTAGCTGATGGGAAGGGATTGTTAGAGGACCATTTTCTCGAATTTGAACTAGAAACTGTAGGAGATTCGATAGTATCAGGAGAAAAAACAACAGGCGAATCAATAATTTCACTATATGCTTTTCTATGAGATGGCTGATGGGGAGTATCAATGACGATATTTGGATTAGGTTTGGTAGTTACATCTTGCTTCATTGAAGCAATTGAATATTGTTTCTGTTGAGATGTTTCTGAGGCAAAAGAAGAAGAATATGGTTTACTATTGGCAGAAGGGGAAGCTAAAGTATGATCTAATTCAGGGAATCTTTCCTCGACATTTTCCAGCATCGAAATTTCGGAACTCTTAGTATTTTCTCTAGATAATTCATCTTCACCAGAAACAGAGGGAGAAATCGCTAATAGATTGGGTGAGCTTGGTTGTAATCTTTGTTCTTGTTCTAACGGCTGTAACTTGTGTTGTTGCTTTTGTTGTTTTTGCTGCTGCTGTTGCTGCTGCTGTTGTTGTTGTTGTTGCTGTTGCTGCTGAATAGCCATAACCTCCAGTGGATCTCTTGGAATGGATCTGAACGGTGAAAACACCGGAACTAAACTTGCCGTAAATGGCTCTATACCAGGATGAATTTGTTCAACTGAAGGATATCTATATTCGCCTAATCCAAAGATATCTTCAATTTCCAACTTGGAAATGTCTTTACCCATCAGTTTCAATATTTCCATTATGATTTGATAGACATTTGGTCTAAATTGGGGATTTTCTTGTAACATTAAATTGATTAAATTCTTAAGTCCAATAGAAATATTTGGACTCGAAGGGAACTTGTAAGCTGCATGCAAAATAGCCAGTTCACCAGCATTTTCGAAAGGGGTAGTGTAATAACATAATTTATACAGAAAAACACCAAGGGCCCAAATATCGGATTTATCATCAATTGGAATACCTCTATATAAATCGAGCATTTCAGGAGATCTATATTGTGGTGTGGTTTGGTGTAATAGGTCATTTTGCAGAATTTGAAATTCCTGATGGGTGCGTGGAACTCTTAGTACAGGACAAGTGGAACCAAAATCGGCTAGCTTGAAAGTGAATTGTGAATCAATTAAAACATTTTCAATTTTTATATCTCTATGAATCAGCTTTAATGAGTGCATATAATAAACAGCTTTGGAAATATCGTACATGATTTTCAATATCTCTGATTCTGTTAATTTAGTTGTTAATCTTGAGTTCATGTAATCTAAAAGCGATTTATTGGTACACAATTCCATCAACACTAATACTTCATAATAATGACTACTTCCCATTCTTGATGCATTGGAATCATAATATTGAACAACATTAGAACAAGGAGACAACCTCTGCATAACTTCAACTTCTGCTCTTAGAATATTCAATCCCTCTTTATTAGGAACAATAACTCTTTTAAGACATCCGATATTACTATTGTTTTCGGAAGGAGTAATTTCAACAACATAAATATGAGCAAAACCACCCTCGGAAAGGTATTTAACGATTTTGGTTTCATGTTTACCAACCTTCAAAACAGTTCCGGGAGGTAATTTTTCTAAAGTTGGTTGTTGCTGCTGTTGAGGTTGAGGTTGAGCATGAGGTTGAGCATGAGGTTGGGATTGTTGGGCTAGGACTTGAGCTTGAGCTTGAGCTTGCGCCTGCGCCTGAGCAAAGGCCTGTTGAGCTTGTTGTTTTTGCTGTTGATACTGTTGTTGATGCTGTTGAGATACTTGTGCCTGTATTTGTGAAGTAGGCGTATGTGATCTGTGCTTCTGAATTGTAGCTGGAGGTGGCGATTTTGATTTGGACGGAGGAGGTGAATCAACTTTACCATTTGAAGTTTTCATCGATTGAGCCCGATTGCTGGCCAATCCAAGGTCTGTTGGGGCTGACATGGTTAGGTAATCTCGATCAGCTATAGATAATTGTGGTGTGCCTATCTGTGAGGGGGTTGTGTGTTACAGGGTAATATATTTATCTCCTTAATTAGCCTTGAATATGGAGTGTGTAACCTGGCTTAGAAAACACTCTGTTAAACTGCCTTAAGATGCGTTTCTCTTCTGTTTCTTTTCGCCGCTGACGTGCGCGCTTACGTAATGCGTAATATGGGGAGACCCCTAGAGTTTCAAGTTCCTGGGTGCTAGTGTAACTTAAAGTGGTTGGAGAAGACAATTCCAACTCTAAGAAGAAAGAAAAGAAGCACAATAGAGCAATATACCAACAATAACATGTACTAATATACTTATAGTTTCAAATAATAAAGCTAATCTGGATTATTAGATTAAAAGTATAAAAATTAAGAATAAATATAAGTTAAAAAAAAACCTCCCTAAAGGCATACAAAATAATTAATTCAATCTGAAATCTGATTATCAATATCTGAATCATTTTGTTAAGTTGTGTTCTTTTTAGGTGTATCGGTATCTTTGGTTAATAATAAAATGATAACAGCCAAAGCACAAGCAGCAACAGAAACATAAAGACCGTTTCTTGATTTATTGTGAGTAGTCAGTTTATCTTTAAATTGTAACAGGATTTAATTCACCAACAACAGAAGTGAAAACTGTATCACCAAAGGAAAAGCCAACTTGCCCGACTGTCCATAAAATACCAGCAACGGCACCTTGTAGATGCATTTGAGTATTAGCCATAACTGAATTTAAGAAAGCGTTGAGGAAAAGATTCAAGCCTAGGCCAAGAATAAATAAACTGACCATTTCATGTTTATAATAACTGTTAGATTCCCTGAAATGGACTCTTGTAACCCAAATTACGGAACTTAACGTAGTTGCATTTACAAATATCATGTAAATGGTGGTACCAAACTTTTTAACAAAGAAGTCTTGATAAGTGATAGCACCAAAGATAATACCAACCCCAAATGTAAAAATCTTGAGAGATGATAACATTGGAGAGTTATGTTCAAAAAAATCGTGATATTGGAATAGTCCAGGCATACAGACTATGAAAGAGACTAATAATAGGGTAACAATACGCAGAAAGGCTAAGAAATTTGGAATTCTGAAAACTTCGGGTGGGAATAAGTAATCCATAGTTAATCTCCAATCTAATTTACTAAAAAGCAATGAAGAAGAAGAATAATCCTGCTCTAAAGATGCTTGATTCAAATGTCTTATTCTAAATCGTTTAATATAAACCAGTTCAAAAATAAAAACGCTAGAAACTAATAAAATTAAAATTGGCAGTGGAGCATAAGCTTTTGGGGATTTCCTTAGTATGTTCAGGTAGAACAATCAAGAAAAGCAATAAAACACTAGCAACAAATGAGACAGTAGGTATAAAGTAAAAACAAAATTTATAACCAATCGAAGTTAATGAAAAGGTACCACCTAGAATGGTGCCAATTCCAAACGTACCAGATATAGCAAAAAATCTATTTGCAATTTGTAAAGCTTTTAAATCATGTTCAAAATAATTAGCAGTTAAAGCAACATCAGTGGGAACCAATGCGGAAGCACCAATACCTTGTAATGCTCTAAAGACGATTAAAACAATCATTGAATTTTCAATGACTTCACAAATTAAAGCAAATAAACTCATTAATAAAGTACCAAAGATAAAGATTTTATGAGCATCTAAGAGATCAGTCAATTTACCAAATAGTAAAATAAGGAAGCCTAGGCTAAAGCTGGTTTTGAACGCTAATTGCTAAGACCATACCACCAGAAACATTAATATTATCTAGCATTAACGCAATTAGGACGATTGTGAGGTGAGGGCTGGTATTCTGCTTCTTTTTTCAACTGGAACTATATTGAAGATTTGTAATAATAAAGACATAGATTAATTTGGTAAGTACTCGTTTGGATGATGAGGTTACTTGCAATTTCGGGATTGAAGTTCGTTATAAAAAGCGGATTCTTTCAGCATTTTATCGATATTTCCATCGTTTGACTGTATATAATCCTCATATTTATAGAAAACATCTGGAATCTTTAAAGTAAGCTGACGGGTTCTGAATTTCTGTAGACCGAATAGTTAGAACAGTAAGTGGTAGTGCAAAGAGTGATTGGCTGCATTTTTATCACGGAGTTGATTGCATTACAAATAGTGAATGAAATGTGTGCTCCCCTAACTCTAACATAGGAATCTTTATTTGTTAGTTGTAAAACGCTCTGCACACTCAAACCTGTGTCTCCTTACACTCGCAAATAGCTTCGGCACTTCACATATTCCCCAATGAATGTAGCAGACAAAGTATGGGCTCTAGAGTCACTCCTTCGAAAGTCAATTAGTGTATATATAATAATGCCTCGATCTCTTTCCGTGTAGTTCTGGTGGTAATTTTATCCAGAAAGGCTTTGCAGGCATGTATTTCTTTTCTTTAAAGTTAAGTATAGACGGTTACCATTAAGCGATTCACGCAGCCAAGCCCCCAATTAGAGGGCCCTATTTCGGAACATTTGATGCCTACACGCAAACACTGCCGAATTTAGTTATGACTTCAGAGATGTTTGAAGTGCCTACAATAAACTATCACTGAAACTTTATAAATTTAGACTTCAAACACAACTGCGCATCTTTTGATTGTTTTTATAAATTTTCACTGTATTCCATTTGTGGTTTAAACTGATAGCTACCACCTGTTCTTTGCTATTTTCCTCTACTAAACCTAATATTCAAACCAATACAGGGATACAATACTCATACAACAATAATGACTGATTCAAGTGGTATCGTTAGTTCTGCAGCTGCCTCAATCATCTTTGGTATCTGCTTCGCAGCAGCAGCAGTGCTTAATATAATTCTCATGATCTGGAAAAGATCATGGTGTATGCTCTGGTTGATTATCGGTTGTATCCTTGAAGTCACTGGTTACTTCAAATCAGGCGCTGGACATGGGGCCCAATCCTTACAAGTTATCATTGCTCCAATTTTCTTAGCTGCCTCCATCTACGTGTCCTTTGGTAACATTCACAAAAGATTGCTGCCTTCCACTGGAAACAGTCATACCGGGTTAAAATCAGCAGCTTTCATTATTGGTGATATTGTGTCTTTTGGACTTCAGATTGCTGGTATTGTGCTTCAGATTATTGAAGACAATCAAACATTAGGTACTATTTTGGTGATTGTTGGTTTTGTGGTTCAAATTATATCATTTAGTTGTTTCTTAGCTCTAGTTATTACAACCCAAAAGAAATTGAAAAGAAACAAGGTCTATAAGTCTTCTTCCTTTCACAATTGGAACACCTACATCAATTTTTTATATGGAGTAATCACACTTTTCTTCATCAGAAATGTGTTCAGATTGATTGAATATGCTCAAGGTTGGAGTGGATACATTTTCAGACATGCTATTTTTGCTTATTTCTTTGATGCTACTACAATGGTTATTGCTGTGTATCTATTCATGGCTATCCACCCTGGATTCATAACCAAAGCTCTGGATGATGCGGTTAAAGCTCAACCATTTACTACCTATAGTCAAATGGAAAACCAGAACATGGCACAAACAAACACTAGTCCGTTTGATGAATTTGAACTTCCAAACCAACGTTTTTAAGTTTCGACATATATCAAAGAATCTCATAATTGATCATCCATGTCCTTGATTTTAAACATAGTTATAAGAGCTTTCTACATTGCTATTTATTATCCCTGAACTTAGTTATACTTTTTAAATCTCCCTTCTTTTTTTTGAATTTGTTACCTTTTTACCTTTTACTATTATAATTACTTGTGGCATTAAATTCATTGTCCGCCCTAAGAAGGAGGAAAATATATAGAGAACATAAGAAATCATTGGTTTCGCAGTAGTTTGAACTTTATCCAGGAAAAAGATAAATTAAAGAGCCATACTATGTCTTTTAAGAGTTGGGAGCAATACTGTGCTAGGGGGGACTCGGCATAACTGAACCTTAACAACAAATTTACGGGCGATCAAGTTGAAACTAAGAAAACCTATATTTAAAAGTATATAACGGATTGATCCTTGCATATATATACATGATTAATAGTTCTTGAATTAATTAGAGTTTGAAAAATAATAATATGGGCACGGAATATCTTGTATATTTACTGATAAGCATTCGACGGAACTTACGGATAAACTCAAATAAACTATAGCAAAGTTCAAAACGTCAAAGCCATATAGAATAGAGCCAAGATCGTTAAGACTATATATTTATCGCTTTCTGGCTGACCGTTTGACTGACTGTTTGACTGACCGTTTTTGAATTCGAACTTTAAAGTTGTAAGTGCACACTATATGGGGTATCTCGATACTATCAGAAGGCATTAACCCCTGCTAACTACACCTTCTATTAAATCTTAAAAATTGCCAAGTAGGTCCTGATAACGCTTGTTATTAAGTCCTTGGGCTCACCCCTCAACATAGGAATAATTTCTTTTGAAGTTCATGATAGAAATTGTAGAAAAGTGCCAAATTCTTTTTTTAAAAATTGTAAACATCATACAATTTTCAGAGCTACTAATTAAGTTAAACTTATTTTCGGTGAGCTAAATTAGAATAAAGAAACGTTCTCGTTCATTATGATCCGGCAATAGGTTTCTTCGAGTATAGTTTAATTAGAGAATATTACGCCAACCACGCGGCTGCCCTGGTGCACCCCTCTTAACCAAATCCCATATCCGAGCCAGTATACGGTTCTTCCTCAGTTTTTTCGGTCTTATCACATATCTTGGGCTTATCTATGACCGCTCCAACAAAAGTACTTCAGACACCTTTGGTCCTGTAAAGCGGTTATTGGCTAGAATAAATAACAGTATTCTACAGTTAGGCAAACGCCCTCTTTGAGCTAGAATATTGACTGACGAGATGAGTTAGTACCTCACTGAAGATCTCACGATGCACAGGAAAATTGAGGACGTACACGTGCTAGAATGGTGAAATTGGGGCCAGAAACGGTTTCGTATCGTGTGCGAGCTAATTGACCCACAAGCAAAGAAATAAATACAATTTTCACGTTTCAACGTCTATATATCCTATAAGTCAGCGGCTACACGTTAATCTTCATTGTGGGTCTAAAAGGTTGTCTTTGAAAGGGTCCTATTTTGATTTTACAAGCTCGTTTGATCAGTGTAAAGTTTGTGCCAATCTGAGGTCAAGTACATTCCAAGAATCCATCTCTGAAAAATATAAACAGTGTTTGAACCTTTTAGCAAGAAGTGCAGTAATTTCACGCTGGTCTAATACAGAATTTCGTATAAATTTGAAAAGAACAGAACGTGCTCTTCGTGGCATTAGACCTTTTTCTTTCAGCTTTTAATGGTAGCAACTAGATCACCGGCTACAATAATAATTCCGGACGGTGTACAGACGGATTTAATCTTACACAAAACCCCAGATTGCTCGCCAATCAAGAATCTGAAGTTTGAACTGCATGCTCGTACTTATAAATCTAGAGCTATAGGATGATGGTGTAGTACACGGTGATAGAGCTACAGTACTAGCTTAGCATATCCCCATTACGAGCATGTGGCATAAGAGTCCCGGACTGCAGGTTTCGGTGGTTCCTGGGGCCCTCCTGGCTGTGTTCGGCTTGGTCCTTGGAATCAGGCTTGGTATACACATACTTTTTCCATGTATGGTAGACTCTCTCCCTCTAGTGTCAAAAGCTAGAAGAAAAGAGCTTTAAACCAAAATAAAACCAGTCTATAAACCCAGGTGAAATTGTTGAATTCGATTTATTTAGTCGAAAGACCAAATGGTGGGGGCGCCGCACACCGTGGAGCTCTAGCACATGCCAATCGGGCTCCCTTAACGAGTATGTTGAGCGACTCGTTAGATTTGGCCATTTTGACGGCAGACGACACTATTAAACCACTACTCAGTTATTGAACTTGCAAGTACATGTCAATGAAATATGACTATTGCACACGTTGTGGTGAATTTATCCGAGGTGAAAGGTGTGAGTGAAATTGGTTATAACAAGAACTTCGAGAAGGTGGTCCGGGTAGGGCAGGTGCCACGGCAGAGAAGTTCGAAGCTAGCTTATCTATCTCATATAAATATCATGACCTGCCCTGTGGTGGGATCAAATTCCAACATCTTTCGTTAGTACTCTCTCCTTTCTTTTGCTTTCTCTTTCTTCACATACCCTATATATATCAATCCCAGCTAGTCTTGGTAATATATATACAGATACACAATGCTAAAGTTCTCTGAAATCCCTACTGTCTACAAGAGAGAAATCACTTGGGGTAGACACTTAGAATACATTGAGGATGAGTTAGATGTTAGGGCAACCATATCGAGATCGAAAAATAAGATTAATGAAGACGCAATCTTGCCTTCTGGACAAAAATCATACTGGCCTATCTTCACTGCTGGTGCTGGTTTATTTTCTGATGGTTACGTTAACAATTCTATATCCACTGCTTCAACTTGTTTGAAGAAAATCTATGGTACTCAATATACTGCTTCTAGTGCTTTGAAAAACGTTTCATCCATCGTTTTTGTGGGTACTGTTGTTGGTCAATTAAGTTTTGGTGTCTTTTCGGATTATATTTCTAGAAAAGCTGGTATGTTGGTCTCCTCTGGAGGTTTGATTATCTTTGCCATTTTGTGTGCCGGTGCCTGGGGTATTGGTACTGAATCTCAAGTGGGAGGTGATGCTGGTGGCTTATTTGCCGCTTTAACTGCATACAGATTCTTTTTAGGTATCTTTATTGGTGCTGAATATCCTACAGGGAGTGCTGCTTGTGCTGAAGCTTCTGCTTTATTACCAGCTGGTAAAAGAAATAGATATTTTGCATGGTTCACAAACTTTATGATTGATTTAGGTTTTGTTATTTCTGCCTTTGTTCCAATGGTTTTATTATGGATTTGTAAAACTAATCATTTACAACCAGTCTGGAGAATTACTTTAGGTCTTGGTGCCATTCCACCTCTGTCATTATTCATCATGAGATTGAAATTCAAGGAAGGTGAACAATTTGAAAAGTTGAATTTCAAGAAAGTTTCAGTTCCATGGTTGCTAGTTTTGAAGTATTACTGGTTCAGATTATTAATTGTTTCTATCATTTGGTGGATTTACGATTTCTCTGCTTATGCTTTTGGTATTTATTCTACTCCAATTTTCAACTCTATTATCCCAGACGGTGATATGTATAAGACTTTTGGTTGGAACGTTGTTTTCAACTTGTTCTACATTCCTGGTGCATTCTTAGGTGCCCTTGCTACTGATTATATCGGACCAAGATTAACCTTAGCTGTTGGTGTTTTCTTACAAGCTATTGTCGGTTATATTATGGCTGGTTGTTATCATCACTTGACCCAAAACATTGCTGGTTTCGTTGTTGTTTACGGTATTTTCATGACCTTAGGTGAGTTTGGTCCTGGTGACAACATCGGTTTGTTAGCATCTAAAACAAGTGCTACTCCAGTTAGAGGTATTTATTATGGTATTGCCGCTGCCATGGGTAAGATCGGTGCCTTCTGCGGAACGTACGTATATTTCATTTAAGAAAACAAAAATTTAGAATTTACAATGAAACTTCCTCTTATTTTTGTTACCCAATTCAACTTTAATTTAACAAACTGTTTTACTAACATTCCCATTTCTTAATAATTTAGTTATGCATTCCCATCTTTCCAAAGTCATTATGCTGGTGATCTGGGTTATCAAGTTCCATTTTACTTGGCTTCATCGTTAGCTATTTTTGCTGGGCTCTTAGCTCTGTTCTGTTTACCACCTGTTGATCAACAAGCCATGCAAAGAGAAGATATCTTATTCCTGCAGTATTTAGTCGACCATGGTTTTGACATTAGTCAATTAGGTGATGGTACCTTAGGCCACGCCCATGCTGTTATTAATGACTCAGAAGATGCTGGCAGTACTGATAAGAAGGCAGGTTATGTCGATGTTGATACCAAATCATCTCCTTAGTTTCCAGTAAAATTACTTATTTGTAGTTATTTTCTTGTTCTTGTTTAATTCTCTAATACTTTGTTTACTTACTTTTCCTTAAAATACAATTGATATGTTTCTAAACGCGTAGTTTTTATCTGTGTTCAAAAATTACTATTCAATTCAGTGTTTTTTTAAAAAAAATAACATAAGGTTTCGGGGCTGTGTAATATATGCGCTCTCAGTCGCCGAAGTTTTTCCCGACGTCAGAGCCTGTTCTCAAATGTGTTTCAAGAGTGTTTCCATCTCTCTTCAGAGATGTACCATACACACACTGCAAAAGTGACCAGGGACCCTTCTCGAAAGGAAATATATATCGTCAATTACCTGTTTTAGCCTGACAATGTCTTTTCAGTTCTCTTTAACTTCTCCCAGCTTTATGAGCTAAGGACTTTAACGTCTAACCACAAGTTACAACAACAACAGCAACTATAATAAATCAAATGTCTGCAAGCTCACTTCCCAATACACCACCCTATGTGTACAATTCAGCATATAGAAGACCTTATTTAAATCTTAAAGAAAGATTATCTCAAGTATGGTTGAACTACTACACGGTTTTCTTACTTCTTATCCTCCTAAAAGTGGTTTTATTCAAGAAATCCTTAGATAACTCACTAGACCAAGCCAAGGATAAGAGTTACTTGATTTGCGACTCTGCCGAAGTATACGCTAGTTCTCTAGCATCCATTCCACATTACTTAGCCAAAAGCACTAACATTCTATCTGCCAAAGCCATGAATGAAGTGAACAACGCGTTTGTTGAAGGTTTGCAACTGATTCTTACCGGTTCCGAAAATTTGATCTTTTTTGCTATTGAAATGACTATTGGTACATACACTTGTGTTTTAACCGCAGCCGTGGGTGGCGTTGCCCATATTGCGTTGAATGCTACTGAATCGGTTATTGAGTTGGCTAATGATACGATGGTTTCTATTGCCGATGATATCGAAGATGGTTTACAAGATATTTCTGAGCTCATTAATAAAGTGTTTGAGACGGTTGATAGTGCCGTTGATACGATTGAGGATTTGTTTGGTGATGATGATGATAGTAAAAGTGATATCGATGACAAATTTGATAGTGTTAATTTGACAATTTCTTCGTTGAAAGATTGGAAGATTTCGTCTTCAGTTACTGATAAGATTGATGAATTAGGTGATAAGATACCTGATTTCGATGAAGTTGAAAATTTTACTAAGAGTTTGATAGATGTTCCATTTAGCAAATTAAGAACAGAAATTGGTAACAGCTTAAATGATACTTTCTCAGCTGATGAAATGTTGGTTCCTGCTAAGAAACAACTCAGTTTCTGTAGATCATCCAATGATATTGAAGAATTTTATGATAAGTCCGCAAAAGCACTCCATACCGCATCTGTTGTTATAATGGTTATATTGGTTATTACTATGATCATTTTTATTTTTATAGAAGCTTACAGTGTTATTAGAGAATGGAAACGTATACAAGATGCATCAGATGATATTAAGCATGTTAATCAAATGAACACCAATGGTGATTATAAATTTCAATATAATATCGAAGTTATTGATACATTACAGCATAGATACAGTTCCATGATTGGTAGTTGGTTAGGTAAAGTAGTAGGTGGCACTAATCACACGAAGAAAAATAACACAAGATGGGTTCTCAATTACATGACCTCGCCAACTGCTTTGAGTTTACTTTTACTTGGTATAGCTGGTATTTTGGCTTTTATTTTACAAATTATTATGCTTAAGGTTGTTTCATCTATAGATACTAGTGATTTGAAAAAAATGTTTACTTCTGTTGCTAAAGATGTTTCAAACAATATAAGTAATGATATTGATCTTTGGGTAAATGATACGAATGATTATATTCAACTACAACAAGACACGATTAATGATGACTTATTTGGCTGGGTTAATACCACCACATACGCAATCAATGAGACTGTTACCGATTTTATAGATGAAATGAATGATAAAATTGAAGATATTTTCGGTGATACTATTTTCTATGATTCAATTGAAAACATCGTTGGCTGTGTTATTACTAGAAAACTAGAAAATGTTCAAAAAGCAATGACTTGGCTATCTAACAATTCTGAAGTTACATTTCCTACAATTGATCGAGAGAGTATTTCTAATTCCGTATCTGATGATTCTGAAGATGGTGAAAGTTTGGATGATGGAGTTAGTGATTATGTAGAAGATATTAAAGACAATTTGAAAAAAGTTTGGCTGAAGATTGTGAAAGAGTACAAAGAATCACTCTACATTGAATTATGGATTGCATTAAGTTTAATTGGGGCTTGGTTATTATTATTAATAATTGCATTCATCCTTCTATACATTAATGAGAAATTGATGGATAAGAAACTGAACGAAGAAGAAATGTTTGGAACTTTTGATGATCCATTAACTCCGATTATGTCTAGTGAAGAAGAGAAAAGTGTATATCAGACTCCAGATACAAGGAAAACGAATGAAACCATGATAGATAGCACATCATCTTCCGAAAGTTCAATCCTTAAAACGCCCAATCAACGATATCATGGCTTATACAAAGATCAAAACGAAACACCAAATAGCAATCATTTTAAAGGAAATGGTATGATCGATCAAACATTGGCTCAACTGATGGATAACATTAGAGACAATGTTAAAAGAAGAAAATCAGCCACTATAATTCCAGTCAAAGATGATTCAAATAATACATTAACCCCTGAACAAGTTACCAAATGCCCGTTTAGAGATAGTTTACAGGTTTCTCCGGATTTTACTAAAGACAGAAATTGGCGAGTCCTGGATCCAGAATTATATGACAAAATGGTTTCTGGAGATTCAGATGAAATAGATGGATCAAAAAACAACAGAACACCAAGTAGCATATATGATAATCCACAACATCCATTAATTTCTGGGCTAACTCCACCTCCCCCTGCTAGAACGAGATCGAATAGTTGGAATATGATGTCTCCTGATGATTTTCAAACAATATATGGAGGAGAATTACAAAAATTGCAAAATCAGTCTAGAACCGCATTTGATGATGATTTAGATAGTAGTGTTGATTATTCTTCGTTTAATGATTCCACTTATGAAACTGCTAGAAGATGGGATGTCTGAACTTATTCATTACTATTGAATGCTACTTTTGGATAATTATTTTTATATTCTTTACTTGGTTTTTTATTCTTTATTTCGTGTATTTGCTTAACTTTTAATCGATATTTTCCGGGATTTTTATTATATGCCAAATGGTAATGTACTATAGTAGAACTAGATAGAGAAGGGTAAATATACAAAAATAATTATAATCTATTAATTTATTTATTCTTCGTCAGAAGACTTACTCTTGTGTTTCTTTTTCTTTTTCTTCTCACCTTCATCGTCATCATCATGGTGGTGTTTCTTGTTCTTCTTCTTCTTATCCTTCTTCAACAATGGATTCTCTCTAACTTCCTCATCAGGAGCTTCATAATCCTTAGCCCTTTCGGCTTGCTTGACTTCCTTATTCTCTTCTTGTTTGTCCTTCTTTTCTTGCAATTCTTTCAATCTCTTTTCTTTCTTACCTAAGAAATATTCACCAGATTCAATTTGTAAATCAATCTTTCTTGGAGTTTGTTGTGGTGGGAATGGAGTGTAAACCTTCTTAGTCTTACCCTTATCTCTATCATCTTTAACTTGTTTAGGTAATTTACGAGCAACATTTTTCTTCTTGAAGTTTGGTAAAAATCTAGACCAATCTTCATTTGCCAACTCAGGTCTCTTTGCTAATTCTTTCTTGACCATCAACTCTTTAATATGGTAAATAGGATGGATATTCTTCATACAGTCTTCAATAACTCTTCTTAAAACTTTCAAACCTTGATGTGTTCCCATAACGGCAACAGTATTACCTTGCACTAACATATAACAATCTGTTAACAATTCCAATGCTTTCAAAGTGTTACCACTTGGGCCAATCAATCTCTGTCTTCTCTTTATGAATCTTTCTTTGTTTGAGACAAAATTACCAATCTTGATAATTTCACAAGTAGTCTCATCATCCATGATCTTAACAGCTTGTGGGAAAGGGACCGATCTAGCTAACAATTTAATCAAGTCTCTAGCATTTAAAATCTGAGCAGGGTCGAATGTTTTTCTAGTAGTTTTAACAGTCATTGAGCCTTCCACCAAATCCAATGTACATGCAATATGATATTTGTTTAATGCTTTAGTCACATCACCCCATATCTGTTTTAAGTATTCTTCTCTGTATTTTGGGAATAATGTTAAAAAGGAGGATTCTTCTAAGAATGGAGAACCTGATTTATTATCTTCTGGCGTGAATTCATCGATCTTCCACTTGTCAATGTCTGGAGTATCCCAAGGCTTGTCTTTTTCGTGTTTAACCATTTTTATCTATTATTATAAAATGAAAGATTGGAAATTGTTGTGTTGTTGTGTTGTTTCCTATAAGAAGCTTTATCAAAAAATTACTGTTTTGTTGTAGGATAAGAGAGATAAAAAAAAATCATCAAAAATTTTTCGAACCGTTTCAAGGCTGTGCTCCGAGGTTCAAAATTTTTTCTGATTTATTTCCTGGATATGCTATAAGGTGAGTGTAACCACATGTTATTTCATTTAATTACCATAACACTAATTTAATCAATAAAATATAAAGGAAATATCGAAAATGGCTAAAGGAACACCAAAAGCTCCGAACCACAAAGTTTCCAAAGGTTCCAAAAGTTCCAAATTAGGCGTTCATAAAATATCCAAAAAACAGCAAAAGGCCAAAGCCAAAAACTCCAAACTGTTAATTGAAAAGCTGAATAAAGAAACAACAAATGAGCAAATCTATGATGTTTCGAAATCATCTATGAATTCCATTACATCTAATGACAACATTGTTCAGAAAAAAGAGGTGTTTAAACATTTGAAAAATGATAATGAAGCAGATTTAAAAACTTTGAAGGAGCATAAAGAACGTGAAGAAAAGTTGGAAAATGATTTGGCTGGTCAATTAGAATTGATTAGTGGAATCACTTTGTAATTTATTCAATATGATGAGTTTTGGAGCGATTCAAGCCATTGATTATAATTTTACAGTTTATGAAGGTTCATCTTATACAGAATGATCTTAAAATCATGTTTAGTCTACACACACCGTCGATGTTAAACACATATTTTTTTCAATTAATCTGCAGCTGTTGAATATAGTCATTGAATGAAGATATATGTATTCTCAGCTGCTTTCCAGCTTACATATTTTACCTAAACTCAGTTTCCAGTGTGGATACAGACCACGAAAGTGTGTCAAATGATCTGTTTAATGAAATTTAGTTTAGAATATGTCTTTAGCACTTGTTAAATGTAAATTGAAAAAAAAAAATAAAAATCTAAGGGGTCAATAACAATCTGATTTTGGTGTCGGTTCTACTTCTAGTAGTTTATTACCTCTTCAATATAGCTGGTGCGATATTTTTATATATTACATAGGTTATATATTTCTTTTTATATACGGTTGGAATTTTAGATTAAAAGTAATTATGATCATGTTGCCTATAAAATTTTAGATGTAGACAAAATTAAACTGGCGAAGCGAAAGATTTGGTTTCTGTTCCATGAACTCAGTACTTTGAGGTCGTCTGATTAGTTAACATTTGGTTAGCAATGTTGGCTATTAATTCTACTTTTTTGATTCCTATAGACAACAATTGGTTATCTGGAACCAACAGAAGAGTACAGTTTTAGTAAGCCAAATGTTTATGAAAGGGATGAATACATCTTCCACCCCCTAGAGTTAAGTGGATATTGGGAATGGCCACATAAACTATGACCTTAGATGAAAATATAAATTAGCTCTGGTTTATTTCTGTGTTCACGTTATTTCACTAATAGCTATCAAGCATGAGTATCTTTTGACTTCTATAAGATTCACCATTTGCTCAATGTTCAAACCAATTATATAAGATTCACATGATCCAAGCCATAAATCTCTTCCCAATTGTTTTGCATTGCATCCCTCTATTGGAACTTTCCTACAGGATCCAATTGGTGTTTTCTTGCACCCTAAGGCTGGATTCTTACTATGTGAGTGGAGTGTATGCAGCAAGAGGGGTGGCATTGGAGGTAGCTTTTATCAATCATATGAATATGAAGAGAGAAATAACGACAAATTACCTATTGAAGAAGATAGCAATAAATGTTATTTTTATCAATTAGAAGAATATAATTTTGAAACAGATGATGCTGCAAGTAATTTTTTTGAAAAGTATTTGAAAGTTGTAGAGCTCGAAGGTTCAAAAGCTTTAGGGGTTCTACCTATGATTGTAAATTTCTAATTTCAAATACTTGTTTATTAAATCCGAATGCCGAAAATACCGAATTTGGCTCGGAGGAATTGCGGATTGCAGGAGAAGTAGACAAGTTTGCAACTTTCCCTATATTTTAAAGAGAGAGACGTTAGAAATAAAACAAAAGAAATATTCTCAGAACTAAGGATCAAATTGCAAAAATTTAATTCTAATCTCATGTTGATGAATTTATGTATAGCTGTCCCTATTAACCTTTCGAAATTCCAGGCAATTGAAGAATCACCCGCAACATATCTACTTTTATTTCCTATAAAAGAAATCTTTGCTTCAAAGCACAAGCGGTTTAAAACTACATACCGTGTTATCTTCTTTTAAATTTTGCTTATATACATATTTATGTACTCGTGCTCAATTTACTTAAATATTCTCCATCTTTATCTAAGCAACTTAATGGCCAGCAGTTCCTTAAACAACCTTATATAATTTTAAAATTTTTAAGTGAATCTTGTAAATCTTGTTGTTAAATCCAAAGGGATTATAGAGAACAATGCTCAAACCAGGAAATTTCCCTTTCCAGAGAAATTGCTCATCTCCCTCGGGTGCTCTCTAAGCTATAATTAGACTCGCATCAACGACGCGACACTCATCAAAACATTGATCAACTGATAATTTATCCGAGATCTCTGGAATTCAGCCCATTTTTAATGCCTAACAATCGACCAGATTTTTATTAACTTTAATTTAATTTGATCGACGATATGTTCTATCTATCTGTAGTGTGTGTTGGGTGGATTATATCGTCTACAATCATACACGCTACACGTTGAAGTGGCAGAGAAAAAATTAACGCTGAGCGAAAAGCACTGCTATAGCTATAGCGCTTAGAAATTGTGCTCTGCCCCCTTTATTCTACTTGAAGAATTGAGAACTTGAAATTTGATATCATGTTACATTTAATTAATATATATCGTGTTTAGGAGTAGAGTACGTACGATCTCAAAATATTATTATCAAGAAAATATTAATTAGTTCAGACTACCATACTGCCTCAAAGTCAACAATACTATTAAGTGGTTCTAAGATATAAGGAAATCCATACATAAGAAATACATTTTAATTCAATATTCCGGTCTAAAATCAGTCCAGCCTTATATATAATAGTAGTGACAAAATAGTGTAATAAAATAAGAAAAAAAATATAAGCAAACAAGAGAAGACAAAAAAACAGAGGATAAGAATGTTTTAGATAGGAGACAGACAACAGTTGTAAAACGATAACAATAAAAAAAACGATGTAGTTAGGTAAGTAAAGTGTGAACTTGCTGAAACAACAACAAGAAGAATGATAAGAATCCAAAAGAAAAAACGAAACTGTAAATATTTGTATAAAAGATATCATAGAACTAGTAAAGTGACTTAATGCAAAGAAAATGGAAATATGGTAGCATGGAATGGTGTTTGTAATGTTATAACTAATGTTTGATTTGAAGCCCAGGAAAACATATATTGATAATAGATAAGTAAAAGAAATTCAATAAATTTTGAAAAAGTAAAAGAACAGCAAACAGTAAACACAAGCCTGGGCAAATTAAATAGTAGTTATGGTAGAAAGGTAAGTGTAACTAAGAAAGAAAAACAGAGAATTTAGAAACATTCTCTAGTTAGTATAGATACCCCAGTATTTTTCGACACCGTAACTACCAGCATCTTTCCATAAATCATTGTAAGTAGTGAACATGATACATTGATCACCAAGTTCAGCATCAATAATGGATTTGATGGCAGCCAATTGGTTCTCAGTGGATGGAACACCTTTAGAACCATAAGTATCACCTTGTGTAGGCCAACCAGTTTCAGTGATTAAGACACTCTTATCATTGTTACAAGCATCTTGAATAGTTGAGATTTGACTTTTCAAGAAAGAACCAGAATCTTCTGGAGAAGTCTCACCATTCCAGTATGGATGGGCATTAACAGCAATGAAATCAGAAGCATCACATAAATCTGTGTTATCTTGGTAAGCACCAATAGTATCAACAGTGACGACAGAACCGGTGAAACCATAACCTTGTAAAGTAGATTTACCGGAAGAAACGGCGGAAGCAACAGTGGAAGCATCATAGTCACCATTTTGAACCCATTCGTTACCAATGGCAACGGCATAAATACCATCCCAACCTTGAGAAGAAGCTTCAACTTGGGTTTTCAATAATTCTAAATCAGAATCGATGCTGTCGTAGTAGTAGACACCAGCAAACAACTTTTGATTTGAGCCCATGGTAGACATAATAGCTGAAACACAACTACAATCTGGAGCATAAACTCTAATGACATCATATGATGATAACATTTCAATATCAGAAGTAATGGTGGAAGATGACTTACAAGAACCATCATCAGTGTAAGGAGAGTAAGTGATACCCTTGGCTTGTTGAGCGTAAGATTCAACTGAACCAGAGGAAGCAGATGAGGAAGACGAAGCTTCGGCAGAAGATGAAGTAGATGAGTAAGCTTCAGTTGATGAATAGGCTTCAGTGGAAGAAGATGAAGATGCTTCATAAGTAGAAGAAGTTTCTTCGTAGGTAGAAGAGGATGAAGTGGTTTCATAAGTAGAAGAGGACGAAGTGGTTGCTTCAGTAGAACTAGTAGTGGTAACTTTATCCTTGGTTGCAGCAGCAACTTCAGCTGCAGAAGTGGTTTCAGCTGGAGTAGAGGTGGTAGTTTCAGCAACTTCAGTTGTGTCATCGCCTGAAGTAACAGTAACCATTTGAGTGACAACGACTGTTGCGTAAGCTCTTTTTTCATGTTGATGATGAACGTGAGCTAATGGAGCAGCTGCTGCCATTGACGAAAGCAGCAAAGCAGATAAAACTGTAGATAATTGCATTTTTTTAAATTGAGGATATCAAAGAGTGTATTATTTTTCTTTTAATTAAAACTGGTAAAAACTGTTATAATGTGGAAATTCAGTAAGAAATTAAATGAAAAGGAAGAAATAAGCCAGTTGTTAAAGGAATGACAGAGTGGGAGTTGGGATAGTTCTTCTTGTATCGAGTATCTTACTAGCGAGAGTGAGTAGAGAGAGAGTGAAACGACTTTGAGTAGTGATTGAAGGAAAGAAGGATACGTCGAAAGTGATGAGTGTCGGGATGAAAGAGTGGATATACATGCATTTAAATAGAGCTGTCAGATCTAGAGCAGAGGTGAGAAATTAGTTGGAAGGAGAAATGTGACCGACTCGCATGTTGGACTATGCACTAAGCTATAATTATAATCATAAGCACAGAGGTAAAGGTAAACAAGGAGCTATCTAGGTGTTAGCCCATGGACTAAATTAGGAGGTGTCTAGATCGCCGCTAGATGCATGTTGCCAGGTACGCTTTGTTGGATCTTTTAATGCGGATTTGGCGCAACTGCGAAACGCGTTGATGGCGGCTGGCTTGGCGGGCCATCCTGCTGGCCTGCGACGCGTACGCCGTGAATGTGGTGTGCCCGTTCTCTGTGTAGACATACTACTTGGGGTTACCTAGAACAAACAAAACACCCAGGACACCCAGTGCTGTCACTCAACATCTAATATCACCTTCACAAGAAAAATATAGAAAGCTAGATAGTACCAATCGCCTCAACATCGCTTGAAGCTGACTCCATTACGTAACCCCCATACTAGGCTCAAACGCGCGCCTCTCTCGAAACCAAAGAAACCGCCTTCCGCAAAATCATAAGCGTCCTTATCCGGTGTGCCACCTTTAGCTGCTTCCAGTTAGTCTCTTTCCAAAGGAGTAACCTTTCACTGTTTCGACTCGTATTTTTGAACTGCTCTTTTCTTTTATTATCTCACTATATTTTTAAAGTATATAGGATTTCTGGGCAGTATAGTGGTACCATGGAATCACTCATGTATAACATTTTGTTTTCGGCAGAAATTTGTTTCAATGGATGAGGTACAGTTACACCTATATTATAAAATATATATTATACATCAACTCGATACAAATAACTATATACCCCTGAAATTTACAAATCAAAGTAAATGCGCTTAACTGTATATGTTGATTATTTCAAGTTAATCAAAATGATGGTGGCTTTTTTATACGTACCTAACCTTGCTCCAATAGTACGTATATCGAGGTCCTATAACGAGTACTCGCTTAATCATAAGCATTCAGCAACTGTAAACAAATCTTAACGGGATCATCCACTATCTCACTATATCAAATTTCAGCTAGCATTAAGGCTTACAATTAGGTTGCCCACTTTTTGAAGGTTTAACTTTACATCTCCCACGGAAGGCTGAGCAGTGAGGGTTGAAAAATGGGAGCGAGGCTAAATTTTCGAACTAAGGCAATTCTACTTTACATTTGCAAACAATTGATGAAATTGTAAATCGAGTGTAAGCAAATATTCATTTGTAATTTACTGAAAAAATTGTTGAAAATTCAAACAAGAAAAGAGTCACGGAAATTGCAGGCTTAGTTCACCCATATAGCTTAGAGCTTAGATCTCCAAATTCAAATGCCGAATTAGGTATACTCACCTTGACTAAGCTCCAGAATCCAGATTCCTCACTTAATTTTCGGCATTCCAAAGGTCGGACCAATATATCGTGATATAACCAATTATTAACGTTACTACGATAACGTGCTCTAAATGGTAGCCCAGGTACACTACAAAGCTTATCAAATTTTCTGTTGAAAAGTCTAAAGGGGGTTGGTTTTGTTTACATCTCAGATCTTTAATTTATCAAAAAGAGTAATATCATTAATCAACAGAATATAGATGATGATGTAATCAAAACCTGAAATCTGAAACCCTTGGATGGTCAAACCTAAAAGTTAAGCTTTTTCGAACAAAAGCTCGATCGAGACCTTTTGTGTCTGGACTCTGGGGTCCAGGGAAAGTAGCATATATAAATGTGTACCATCCAAATTTAAAGCAAACACCATCATACATATATCTTTTCACTAGTTACAGACAGGGCCCATTCGAAGAACAAAATTTAAATGTACAACCAGCAGAGAACCTTTACTAAAAAAACGTTGTAGGTGTTGTAGTTCTTCCAACTAGCTACAGTTTAATTTATTCAAAAGTGAATCATTTGGAAAATCGGGGATATCAATGATTATCCCGGATCATCGAGATCAAGTACACATCCTTGAAACATCAACAATGATTCGTAAGCCTATTTTTGATTTCTTTTGAGGATGGGTTTGTCCAGGTTTCCTCAACGTCATATATAAATTTGTTAGGTTTAAGGATATTTGTTAAAAGGGGTAGCTGCGAGATTGAATAAGCCAAAGTTGCTTCTTTTCAAAAATTGCTTTTTATACATGAGCACACAGTTTGATTGGGCTAAGTAAGATCAAGGTTTGGAAAACCAGCTTACTGAAACTATATACCGTATACCTTGCTCTTATATGGCATGCTTTGGATTATAGTGTGTTAGAATACAATTATACTTGATACTGACCAAAGTGGAAATTGAAACTTTCTAATGCTTTGCTCACCATGGTCTAGAATTTATAAACGGGAACGTTTCAAGTGTTTTGATTCTTATTGAAAAGCAAATTAGAAGATTGATACTATCATGTAAACTTGTTCGAAATAAAATTTCTCTTTTGAACATGAATCATTATAAAGCTTGAATCTAGTCGTTAACGAAGCCCAAACTCACATAAGTTAATTTAATTTACACCTGAAACATGTACAGGATTCGATGACGATGAGGATGACACCTATTCTGCGGTAGTTGTTTCAAACTCTCTCCAAGAAACAAACATAATATATTTGATCCAAACTTTTAAGAGATTAATCTGTATCGGTATTGGTATCAGCGTGTGATTTGTTACCAGTTCTGAAGAATGGGTCAAACTGGGTGGGGTGGGTGCCTCTCCTCCACTCGTCTCCCTCGCCACCGTACCATACCGCAAGCTGAACCTAATCACGTTTGCAGTAGTTTTCACAGTTCTTCCTATTTCTTACCACAAAATGTCAAAAAATCCTCGGACTTTGGGAAATCAGGAGCGTTTAGCATACGTATCTCTAGTTAGAAAAATATCAGCAGGAGGAAGTAAGGTTGTGCTGGGTAATTTGGAAAATTCAAACATATGTAGAATCACTGATTTCCATACAAATTACAACTTTGTATGTGGGTCACTAGTAAGTAGATTTTTCCAAAAATTGGTGGTGAAGCCAACGCCGCACAAGTTGCCTCTCAGTCCTTTTGCTTTATTGGGGAACTTTTGAGTTTCTCGATCAACTTCTTCATGATATCGTACAATTTGGGGTTTTAATATCCTATTTCAACACCTAGATTTAATAATGTTATCAACATCATTCAGAGCGATTAAACACCAATTTAAGCCAGCGCTGGTATCCAGAAGATTCTTACATGCCTCTTACCCAAATCTTGTGGATTACGATGGTACACCATCTTCTTATGTGAAGAACGAAATAAATGAAAATGCATTCGACTTAAACTTACCAACCGTTGAGTTAATCTACGACAAGCACACCACAGAATCACCAACCTCTAACAATCCAATATTATTCTTGCATGGTTTATTCGGATCCAAATCGAATAACAGAACAGTTGCTAGAACATTATCAAAGAAATTAAACAGAGACGTTTATTGTTTAGATTTAAGAAATTTTGGCGATTCACCTCATTCTACAACAATGGATCTTCCATCTATGTGTGCAGATGTTGAAAACTTCATGTATGAACAGCAATTAGAAGAGCCAATCATAATGGGCCATTCCATGGGTGCTAAAGTTGCTATGGGCGTTGCTTTACGTCAGCCTGACTTTGTTAGTTTAATGATTTCCGTTGACAATGCTCCAGTTGATTTATCAGTCGGTGCTGCTGGATACAGTGTGTTTGGTAAGTACGTGAACCAATTAAGAAAAATTGAAAGTAATCCAAACTTGAAGAGTCTGAAAGATTGTGATCAGGTTTTAGCTGAAGTTGAACCAAGTGTAGGAATTAGACAGTTTTTACTGACCAATATGAAGAAGAGTTCAGACGGACCTGGTTATAAGAGTAGAATTCCTTTAGATATTATTGCCAAAAACTTAGATAATGTTGCTGCATTCCCATTTGCTAATAGTGATAGAAGATATCCTAAACCTGCGTTGTTTGTTAGAGGTACTGAATCTGCTTATGTTGCTGATGAATATTTACAATCTATTGCTCAATATTTTCCTAAATTTGATTGTGTCGATGTTAAAGCTGGCCATTGGTTAATCAGCGAAAAGCCAGATGAGTTTATTGATGTTGTTTCCAGATGGATTGATTTCAAAGAAGATTACTAATTTGTCAAGTTTTATGAATATCAAAATAAGGTTATATTTTTTAATTTCTGTACATATTCCCTAGAAATATATAAATGCGAATACCTGAATTTACTTCAAAGATATAATTAATTAAATAATCATAAAGAAACTCAAATAAAAAGTGTTTGTAGAAGTTCTCTGTTAAATAACCCATCTAAACCCAAGTTTTGAGAATTCTCAAATCCCCAAACTGTTCTCAAGTATGTCTCAACATTTGTGATACATTCCATTTGAAGAGACTTATTAAAGTTATCAAGTCTTTCAATCAAATAATCTTTATGTTCAGTTTTGACCAGTGCTGTTCCAGCAACAACAAAAGCCCATGCTCCAATAGAAGACCCAGCACAATATGGTGTTAGTTTCTTTAATCCATTAATAAAATCGTTAACATATCCTTGAATTTTCTCATCATTTGCTGTTATCTCTGGATCTAAAATTTTAGATAAGAAAATCGTAGCAGCAATGGCAGTCAATTCACCTAAATAACAACTTTCTCTTAATTTATTTTGAACTAGTTTCGAACAAGAAAAAACATCAATTGGTAAAAGTGGAGAAACATAAAATTTAGCAAATTGTAATAATTTCTGAGCCATCGGTTTCTTAGTATCATCAAGTGGAACTTGTAATGCTAGCCAACTCGTCTTGGCTAATAGTTCAATTGCAGGTAGTCCGGCTCCTGTAACTGGGTAATTCATCCAATGAGCCGGACAATTGTAAATATCTCCTTGTAACATTGGTTTTAGCACTTCAAATACTTGAAATGGAGACTCTAATAATGTTAGATTACTTTCATCACAAGTTAACCAAGAAACTGAATAATTGAAAAGAAAACTATCAACTAGCATTCTCTTTGGTGAGTCTAGATCTGATAATGAGCTGAGATTGGGTGATAAGTCGATATATCTCGTTGTTATTGGTTCATCTGACACTGGACTTACATATGCTGTTGTTATGGGCGTTTTGTTTAACTTTTTATATAATTCAAGAACTTTTTCACTTAATTCTGAATAATTGGAACTATTTCTGACTTTGTTTTCCAAGGCTGTGTTTAAATCGGTTGGAGATGAATAATTAAAGTATTGATCATCATCTTGGATTTTGCTTCTGTTGAACCACCACATTTTAATTAAATAATAAAAAATCTTGATCTGAACAAGGTTACTGGCACGATTTGTAGCAAAATATTTCTCTTTAACAACCAACATCATAGCAACTATCATTAACAATTCTTCAGAACTATCTATCCAATCCATATCTAACATAGTCAAAGTCAAGTTCAAGCATTGTCCTAACTTCTTAACTGCAACTGATGTCATGGTTTTATCACCATGACTTAGAAAGAAAGCACCACAAGCATACATCAATGATCTAACCACCGAACTTTGACAGGCATATGGAACAACAATCGTTGCTGGCTGTAGCTTCACATGGGAATGCTGAGGCGAAGTTGCAACTAAAAAACCTTTGAGATAAGAGTCATATAAGTATGCATCTTCTTGAGTCATATCGACTCCAATTAACCAAGTTTGATGACCAGTTAAAAGATGAGATGGAGATGAACTTAGTGACAACTTTCTTATGTAATCCCTATACCACGAATCCGCAACAGATTTATTAACCTCGAAGCTAGTATCATCAACGATTTCTTCTAAAGATGGAGGGGAAAATGGCTTATTATCCACTGAAATTAACTCTTGTGATGATCTTGGTGAAACAGGCGGTGAAGAAAATTGATATTCATATCTTGTACTCGTTCTTGAGGGACCACTTTTGACGTCAAACTTAAACTTTCTAAAGCCTTGGCTTCTTTTTTTGAGATCACCCAGTTCATAGCCAACAATTCTAGTGGGCTTGAAAGAGGTGGCCCTTGATAGGGACTGTTCACCGTTTCTTGGCCATTCACAGACAAAACCTCTCTTGAGACATGATAGGCAAGTGGGTTTCCCTTCATCACATTTTACCTTGCGTTTCCGACAACATAAACAACCAGACTTGCTTCTTCCCGTTAACTTCTTCCTTGATTGGTCTAACTTAACTCTAAATTCAAATGTACAGGTCTCCATCGATACTTGTAGTGGATTGGTGTTTCTGATAGGAAGAAACAGGGATGCATCGTTAGAGCAAGATCAATTAGAGTATATAAGACCGTGGGCCTTGTAATAATACAATTAATACCTCATCTCATTTAGGTGTTAGTTTGAATTGATAAGAAGAAAATTAGAGAGGGGGGAAACAATGAGAACTATTCTCGAAATAGATTAATCCCAAGCCACAATTTATGGTAAGATGAATTATAACACTGTTCATAAACTTGATTTGTATATTATCCATTGATTACAAGTTGCATACAATTCAGATCTAGAATGCTAAGTGGATACTGAACTCTCCTCCAGAGTGTAGCAACATAGTAATAAAATACAGAGAAAATCACCGCCGGATAAGGATAAGTTAGTAAACTTGTAAACAATTCTACTCTCTCTCTTATCTACAACATAAAAGTTCTTTTATAACTATTATCAATCCTATCACAAAGAAGGGAACATTCCATGATAATAAGCCAACACCTAAAATCCTTATGGAACTGCTGCTTCCTCCACCTCTATTAATTCATCGCATGGAATCCCATATCAGGCCATGCGGAAAAGAAGTAGCGAGTCTTGCCGCTCCTGGACCACTGGGATTTCCAGCGGAAATGCCTTAATCTCTAATTCATTTATCAGAAGTTTCAGAAAGTGTCCAAGGATTATCAACTAAATTACATATGCTATGATAGCGAGACCCTAACTCTCTTTTCTGGAACCCATTTCCTCTTAGGGTATGCTCTTTATTGTTTTGTGTTCTGTATTGATAAAAGTTCAAAGAAATTAATATATATACATATTTTTGTTTATTTTTATTTTTTTTGAAAATACTCAAAACAAAATTATAAATCATCCTTGATTTAATTTTTAAAAAGCAACCCATATCCGTGATATCAATCTTCAAGTTCCCACCATCAGAGCCTGGTTCTCTCATTTAGAGAGTTTCCGTATCAATCTACCATCTGATGTCCATGCCCATTGCTCGACAATCAAATCGGCTGTAAGAATCGGCTACAAAAACACTGATGGTAACGTGATAACATTAGACAAATATACAGAATACAGTCGCCTTACAAGAAATCCGGAAACCATGGAAAACATAAACACAGCTTTCAAGAACAAATGAAGTTAGTCCAAATATTCCAATTTATTTAATTCGTGTGATGCAACCGGATCCGAACTTCTAGGTCAAAACTTAAGAAATAAACCACTCCTTCACCTTGGCTTAGCTGTATCTGTTCATTTTCTTTTATATTTTCTTAAGCTTGGACAATTAAAAAAAAAGAATGCTGAATACGTTATACAAACTAGAATACACTCATTTCACCAGAAGATTATTCTCTCAACAAATCACCAAAAGTACGTATCCTTACACCACCGAAACACCCCACACATCCAATAACTCCGAAAAATACTAACACCGATCAACCCAAACAAACAACACAGCTATCCAAACTGAAAACCATGATATTGTAGTAATCGGTGGAGGACCAGGGGGATATTTTGCTGCTGTCAAAGCCTCTCAACTTGGATTCAATACTGCCTGTGTTGAAAAAAGAGATACGTTAGGCGGTACATGCTTAAACGTGGGCTGCATTCCATCTAAGGTCCTACTAAAAAATTCACAGTTTTATAAAACCATTACCACCGATACGCAAAAAAGAGGAATCGATGTGCCTACTGCTCGTGTGAATTTAAATTTGACTGAGTTTATGAAAGCTAAAGACGATGTAGTTGCACAGTTGACTGGTGGAGTTGAGAGTTTGTTTAAGAAGTATGGTGTGAAGTATTATCATGGTGTCGGGTCGTTCCTTGATGAGCATTGTATTAGTGTTGATCCAGTTGAGGATGGTGAGGCTAAAGGTTGTATGTTGAATGCCAAACATGTTATTATAGCTACTGGGTCTGAACCCATGGATATTCCAGGAATCCAGATAGACGAAGAAAGAATCGTTAGTTCAACTGGCGCTTTGTCACTAACAGAAATTCCCAAGAAGATGTGTGTTATTGGTGGTGGTGTGATTGGGTTGGAGTTAGGCACAGTATGGTCTAGGTTAGGTTCTGAGGTTACTGTACTAGAGAATCAAAACTCAATTGGAGGACAAGGCATGGATTCTGAAGTTTCGAAAACTACACAGAAGATATTGGGTAAGCAAGGATTGAAGTTTGAATTATGTGCAAAAGTTACAAAGGGTGTTCGAGAAGGAGATTCTGTTAAGATTGAATATGAAAAGAATGGTGAAGCAAGATTGATGGAAGCCGATGTTTTGTTAGTTGCAGTTGGCAGAACTCCGTATACCAAAGGATTATATGGCGATTCAATTGGATTAGAATTTGATGCAAAAGGCCATGTGGTTGTTGATTCTGAACACAAAACCAAATTCGAACATATTAGATGTATTGGAGATGTAACAAATGGGACAATGTTGGCACACAGAGCAGAAGAAGAAGCTATATCAGCAATTGAATATATCAAATCAGGACATGGCCAACACATTAATTATAACACCATTCCGTCGGTGGTTTACACACACCCTGAAATAGCTTGGGTTGGTAAAACCGAACAGCAGTTACAAAAAGAAGGAGTTGATTATAAAATCGGTAGGTTTCCATTTATTGCTAATTCACGAGCAAAGACGAACCAGGACACTGAAGGATTTGTCAAGTTCTTAGCTGAAGTTGGGACGCAAAAGGTGTTGGGAGTTCATATAATCGGCTCCAACGCTAGTGAGATGATAGCTGAAGCCGGGCTAGCCATTGAGTATGGAGCATCTACGGAGGATATCTACAGAGTGTGCCATGCCCATCCCACTTTAAGTGAAGCCTTTAAAGAGGCGGCGATGGATGTGTTTGACAAACCCATTAATTTCTAGTTTTGTTTGTAGTAAGTAGTTCACAATACAGTTAGCAATTCAAAGAAAAGTCGTGAGACGATCGACCTATATCATGCACCTGTGCACCGCCGGACCCGACTCGATCTCGCTCCTCTCGCTGTCTGAGCAGCCGGGCCATAGTGAGTCGGATCAGAGTGAAGCTGAAGCTGAAGCACACCACCCACCTGGACCACTCAATCAGATGTAACTGGGTTAAGCTCTCTCTTTCTCTTCTTCTCCGTACCCCCTTACCGTTCACGATCATCTACCGATTACCCCAGATTACCATGTTAAGAACTTTCTCCAGAGCTCAAACAAGACTCTTCTCCTCTGCCAGAGTGCTAGCAGAAGCTGCCCAAAGTATGTACTGCGTCTATTAGTGTTAGTTAACCCCATCACATCTCATTACTAACAAATTTTTCAATTAGAAAAACACGATATTGTCGTCATTGGTGGTGGTCCAGGTGGTTATGTTGCTGCCATTAAAGCTGCTCAATTAGGATATGATACCGCCTGTGTTGAAAAAAGAGGTAAATTAGGTGGTACATGTTTAAATGTTGGTTGTATTCCATCCAAGGCCTTATTAAACAATTCTCACTTATATCATCAAATTCAAAGCGAATCCAAGGCTAGAGGTATTGATGTTAATGGTGATGTTGCTATTAACATGGGAAATTTCATGAAAGCTAAAGAAACTGCAGTTAATCAATTAACTGGTGGTATTGAAATGTTATTCAAGAAAAACAAAGTTACATATTACAAGGGTAGTGGATCCTTTGTTGATGAACACAGTATCAAAGTTGATCCAATTGAAGGTGGCGAAGAAGCCGTTTTAAGTGCAGACCATATTATCATTGCTACTGGTTCAGAAGCTACCCCATTCCCAGGTATCGAAATCGATGAAGAAAGAATTGTTACCTCCACAGGTGCATTATCTTTGACTGAAGTTCCAAAGAGATTGACTATCATTGGTGGTGGTATCATTGGTTTGGAAATGGGTTCAGTCTGGTCTAGATTAGGATCTGAAGTTACCGTTTTGGAATTCCAAAACTCAATTGGTGCTGGTATGGATGGTGAAGTCTCTAAAGCTACCCAAAAATTCTTAACTAAGCAAGGATTGAAGTTCCACTTAGGTGCTAAGGTCACTAAGGGTGTTAGAGAAGGAGATGTTGTTAAGATTGAATATGAAGATACTAAGAAGGGTGAAACTGTTGCTTTAGAAGCTGATGTTTTATTGGTGGCAGTTGGTAGAAGACCATATAGTGAAGGATTAAATGCCGAAGCCATTGGATTAGAATTTGATAAGAGAAATAGAGTTGTTATTGACTCCGAATACAAGACCAAGTTCGACCATATTAGATGTATTGGTGATGTTACATTTGGTGCTATGTTGGCTCATAAAGCCGAAGAAGAAGGTATTGCAGCTGTCGAACACATTAAGAAAGGACATGGACATGTTAACTACGGTAACATTCCAGCTGTTATGTATTCTCACCCAGAAGTTGCTTGGGTCGGTCAAACTGAAGAACAATTGAAAGAAGCTGGTATTAAATATAAGGTTGGTAAGTTCCCATTCATTGCCAATTCCAGAGCTAAGACCAATCAGGACACTGAAGGTTTCGTCAAGTTCTTAGCTGACGCCGAAACCCAAAGAATCTTGGGTATCCATATTATTGGACCTAACGCTGGAGAGATGATTGCAGAAGGTGGATTGGCGCTAGAGTACGGGGCCTCCACAGAAGATGTTGCTAGAACCTGCCACGCCCACCCTACCTTGAGTGAAGCATTCAAGGAAGCCGCTTTGGCCACCTTTGACAAGCCTATCAATTTTTAAATTATAAGTAAAAGTTACTCTATTCTATGTTTTTGTTATATATCTCAGTCTTTTAATATACTGCTAGTAAGCTACTTTCTCTTATGGGCGAGCCCCCGCAAAAAGCAGAGAGCGCTGCTTACGTAACGGGCCGGGTCAGAGGCTCTCCCGATTAGTGATTACCTAATATTACGTAGAAGAGCAGTACTGAGACAGAGACAAGCAGGTCACACTTTGTTGGTGATCTGATCTAGTGTGCCCATTTGTGGTTTTAACTTATTTGCAACTGTCTCTGTCCAGACGAGTTCCAAGTATAGAGTACTTCTGGCACGGTCAAGAACAGGCATTCCCATAGAGTTACTATACCAACACAGCAAGAGTCCCGCCAGTCACGTACCACTCTTTTCGACCACTACGTCAACTCACCACAAATAAACTGAAACCAGAGTTTCCCGTTCACTGATAGACATAGACCACATCTTCTTCCTTTTCAGTCTTGACTCTCTCTTGTGCCTTTGTCAGCTGCCCATATACCATAGACTCACACTCTCTCTTCCCAAGACCCAAAAGGCTGTATATTTCTCCATTGTCTTGCTCAAAATTTCCGGGGAAGAACGTCACTAACAAAAAAAAGAAACTCACCACCAACAACAACAACTTCTTCTTTTACCAACAACAACCTCCTATCCTGATCCACACCCACAAAGCCATCATGAACAACTCCTCCCTCCAGACCTTCGAAGAAGACGCTCAGGATGGCCACTCGGGTGAACACTTCAAACTCTCCTACACCCAGAAGACAATGGTTGGTCATGGCTCTTTTGGTTACGTCTATCAAATCAACTTGAACCCTGACAATACAAAAGCGGCAATAAAAAGAGTTTTACAAGATAAGCGTTTCAAGAATAGAGAATTGGAAATCATGAGATTGATAAATCATAAAAACATAGTTGACTTGCTTTCTTTCTTTTATAAGACCAACGAAAAGGATGAATTATACTTACATTTAATCTTGGAATTCATTCCGGAAACTTTATACAAATCCTCTCATTGGTACATATCAAGGAATAAAACAATGCCCCTATTTGAAATCAAGTTATATTCCTATCAATTGTTAAGATCTTTAAATTATATCCATTCTTTAGGTATTTGCCATAGAGATATTAAACCTCAAAATTTATTGATTGACCCTGTTCATGGTATATTAAAATTATGTGATTTCGGTTCTGCTAAGATATTGAACCCAAATGAGCCGAATGTTTCTTATATTTGTTCAAGATATTACAGAGCTCCAGAATTAATATTTGGTGCTAGAAATTACATAACAAAAATCGATATTTGGTCTGCTGGTTGTGTCATTGCTGAATTAATCCTAGGTCAACCATTATTTCCTGGTGAATCTGGTATCGATCAGTTAGTTGAGATTATTAAGATCTTGGGTACTCCCTCAAAGGAAGAGATTAAATCAATGAATCCTAATTATATGGATCATAAGTTCCCATCGATTAAACCAATTCCATTGCATAAAATCTTTAAGAATGTTGATGACGAAATGATTGAATTGCTGCAATTAATCTTAAATTATTCTCCAGTCAAGAGAACAACTGCGGTTGAACTATTAACTTGTGCTGTTTTTAACATTTTTAGAGATTATGATTCATATGGTATGAATTTACCTAACTTTAGAAACTTCAAGTTGGATCAACAAATTAAAATACCTGATTTTTTGGATTTTTCAAAGAGAGAATTATCTGTTGAGCCATCCTTGTTAAATAAATTAATACCTGATTGGAAATTGAAGAGTTTTAAGAAAGATTATGGAATCGATTTGATTAATGGTTTTACTCCTTATACTAAAGATGAACTACTGAATCCACATTTCGATTAATTTGTGTGTGGTTTATGATGAATTATGATCTCTTATTATTATTCGAGTTTTGTTATTGTTCTATATCTTTTTTCTTTGTTTTTTGTTTTTGTTTTGTTTGTTACGTGATTGATGTTATTTGTTGTCATTACTTTTTTTTTCTAGTTTAGTTCAATTCTTTTTTGTTTGGATTTCTTGAGGTACTACTATTCTCTCTTGATTGTTTTGTATTCTATAGTTCTTATCATTATCTATTACTCCCTCCTTTTTCTTTCTCTACTTCACATGTTTTTTTTCCTTGTTTTGTAAGTAGCAGTATGGTACCGTTCTAGTGCTTCATGCCAACGTTACAAGAGCGTCTTTTTCTTTAATATCCCGTATATTTTGTTATAACTTTTTATCAGGCTTAATGTCTTATCCTGTTAATATATTCGGCAGTTGCCTCCACTATTTAGGTAAACAAGACACATCGCACTTTTTTTTATTTGAGAAGGCGCCATAAAAATGAAATGAAGGGAAAAGAACTTTGAACTTAAGACATATATTAGATCCCGTCGTACCCTTGATCTACCACCAGTCAGTAGTCATAAGTCATCCATAGAGTCACAGAGACACACGTCTAGACAGCATCTGTGACACACACTGCAGTACCACTTATCAAGCTACAAAAGATAAAGCAAGACCAATGTCTAAACGAAGAGTTCTAGGAAAACCATCAATACGACCAGCCACACAACCAGCATCAGTGCCAGTAACGGCAAAGACTCCCAATTCAAATGGTACTAGTGGCAAACCAATGCTAGCATGTCCTATCTGTAATGAACCGATGATCACGTTGAATCAGTTGAACCGGCACTTAGACGATGAGCATACTTCTTCTACAACAAGCACTAAAATGACCAGTGTTGATGATGATGGTGATGATGGTGGTGATGGTGATGTAACTGGTGTAGGGCTTGGTGTGGTCTCAGAAACGCTAAATAATTCATCATTGTCTTCATCATCGAATGGGAGAATAGGAATAGACAAAGATTTCAAAAAGTGGTTCAAAAAATCAGTCATTGATAATTACTTATCACCTAACTACAACAACAGTCCCAATGATAGCCCTATGAATGCTAATTTTAATTTGTCCCCATCTCCCCCCGTGTCTTCATCATCATACAGTTCCAATTCGATTTCAGTTACGTCTCCAACATCTCAAAACTTCGGTGTGGCCAGCTCAGCAGCAGTGCCTGCTAAGCATAGTTCTTCTCAACCACAACCTAATAAGCTAAAGTTAGAAATGTTAGAAGGTGGGAATAATTTCACCTTGAATACAGCTAGTTCGAACAGCACGCCCAATCCTAGTCCTAATCCGAACACTAATGATTTCGATAAGGCTAACAACATGACGCTATTAAATGATTTAACTAATACCACTACAACAATTTCACCACAAGTTTCACAACCTCTGAAACAACAATTCAAACAACAGCATAAGCTGCACAAACACAGCAATTCAGCATCATCAAAAGAAAACAACAATGCATACACGCAAGCTAGATCTCCACAAAGACAACAGTTACAACAAACGATACAAATCCCAAAAGATCATTGGATGAAACCTACCCAGAACCAATCGTGTTGCTTTGATGGGTGCTCTAGAATCCTGAATATTAAGAATGGAATTGTGAATTGTAGGAAGTGTGGTAAGTTGTATTGTAATTTGCATGCTCGATACAGGATCAAGATCGATGAGAAGTTACAATATGATTCAATGAATGGGGTTTGGGTTAGGTGTTGTGAGAGTTGTTTTGTTGATAAACCAGGGTGGCTAAGTGGTCGTGATGGTGGTTCAAACTCTGGTGTTGTTGATTTGACCGGGAAATTCAATGATTTGAAAAATCGGTTTGTGGGGTTGAAGTTGGATCAATTGAACAAATCAAAGAAGTTGATTAAGTTAATACAATATTTGAAGTGTGTTGAAGATGGTTCTAAAACGATGAAGAGTTTTCATAGTTTTAAAAAGCAGTTGGTCAGTTGGCATGATGATCTGAAGAATTGCGAAATTTGTAACATTGAGTTTGTTTCATTTGGCTCTTTCTTGGGGTTTGGAAGCATCAGTGGTATTGGAACAGGTAGACATCATTGTAGAATTTGTGGAATTTGTTGCTGTGATGATTTGGAGAGGGGCTGTTCAATGGATGTGCCAGTTAATTTGATTGTTGAGTTGTTAAATTATGATGATTGTTCATTTGAAGAATTTAAAGAGTTGAAACACGTAAAGTTAAGAATCTGTGTGGAATGTAAGCGGAAATTATTCAATAAGTTGTTGTTTTTGAAAGATTTACAAGTTGGTAATAATCAATACATTGAATTATTTAATCAATTTAAATTACTAAAATCCAAATTCAATAAGAAGTTAAATGATGGAACTGGCGAACGGGGCTTGATTAAAGCTATTGATTGTTTAAATAAGATTGAGAAATTGAGTAAGGCTATAACTATCAAGATATCAAATGATGAATCAATAATAAATGATTTCGATAAAGGAATTGCAACCTCCACGACACCGTCACTGTCACCACCGAAAATTGATGAAGTTCGCGTGCTAAGATCATTGAATCAATCAATTATCATTTACTTACAGGACAATCTACCAACATTACGAAAACTGCAACAAGAGAAACTTAAACAAGAATTAAACTTATCAGTGACCCCATCTCCATCTCCAGCCACAGACTCGCCTAATGAATCTCCTGAACCAACAAACGTCGGTCTGCATAGACTAACTAAGAAGCAGGTTCGTGAGAATAGAGAAAAATTGATGGTTTTGAATGAACAGAAGTTTATCATTGAAGGTCAATATAATGAGTTCAAGAAATCGAGAAAGTTTGATGATCTGAAAATATTAGAAAGTAGTTTGAATGATTTGAAGGTTGAGATCGAAAAGATAGAGTCAGAATTAGGTGATGATGGGTTTTAGTAGTTGTGGTATGACTTACCACGAGTTGATTTGCATATTTTTGTTTATTTTGCATGTGTGAAAAAAGTAACTGCACGTTTATCTGTTTTTTTTATCGTTTTATAGATATATCTTTTTTTTTACTGTATATTAAAAACAAAATAATGTGTTTATAAAAAAGAAGTGTAGAATGTGGTATTATAATAACAATGCAAAATTACAACAAACTAATAAAAAACTTAGACATTATATAGCATGAAAATGAAAAGCAAAGAAAAGGTCCCAATTAAAAAAATACTATAAAAAACAATAATTAACCAATCGTAAACACAAATTAAAAAGAAGGCAACAAGAAAAAGATACTTTATATATGCATTTTACAAAAGTACAGCAGCAATAGACGCCGAAGCATTTTTCTTTGCTTTTTTCTTGTTTCCTTTATTATGTTTCTTATTACCTTTTCCTGTCAATTTGGATTGATCTTTATGGAAAGCTGGTCTTAGATTACCTTTGACTTGAGACATTTTGAAAAATTCTTGATCTAAATCTTCAGCTGAATTAATCAAAGCAGCTTGTTTACCACCATGAGTTCTACTATGTTTATTATTTGATTTCAAGGCATCTTCAGCTGACACATGAGACGAGAAAGTTAACTTATTTAAATCTTTGGCCAGATCAAATTCCTTAGGATTGAGATTCTTATCCTTGATTGCCTGGATCAATTGCTTTTGACGTTGCGCAGGCAATCTTTCTAAAGTATATAGGCCCATATTAAATTTCAAACACTCTTCAGGTGATAATCTTGATCCATCCTCCTTTGGTGGTGGCTCGATATACAATAATTTACCACTGACATAATCTTTCAAAATATATCTGGCTGCTCTACTTTCATCAGCCGAACCAAAACCCTGAGTCATATAACCTCTTGATCTTGCATATGAATTCAATAACTCTTGTGACGTTGGAATACCTGACCCACCTTCATCAATTGGTCTTGTGTGAATCGTAATACCATAAGTAGCTTCAATGAAATATTTAGGTATACGCTGAGCAACTAATTGACACGGTCCAGAAACTTCACGTAATTGATCAATTGGTAAAACACCATTACAAACCAATTCACCGTTTGTATAGGCAAAATTTGGAAAAACTAAACCTGGACAATCACACAATATGACTTCATCAGATAACAAGATTGTCTGGAAATGTTTGGTTTTACCTGGTGTTGAGGAAACTGAAACCTTTTTAGAACCAACTAATGCATTAATTGTTGAAGATTTACCGACGTTTGGATAACCAACTAAACCAATTTGTAAACGTTGTGGTTGTCCTTCAGGTGCCTCAGTTAATGGCTCATCTGGTGCTTCTCTTAAAAATAATGCTTCTAATTCATCAACTGTTAAAATTCTAGTCATTTCAGATTGATCTTCTTCTCCTTGTTCTTCTTCAGATTCGAATTCTTCATAGTCATCTTCATCTTCATCTTCTTTATTTAATTCCTTTTGATCTATTCCCATCCCTTTCATTGATGCTCTTAATTGATCATATTCTTCTTGTAACTTCAATATTTCTGCTCTTTCTTCTTCATCCAAATCGTCTAAATCATCTTCATCAAATTCATCACTTAAATCATCTAATTCTTCTTCAATACTAACTGTTTTCTTCTTATTTTTCTTTGGCTTTGGAGCCACTGATGATGGTTGAATTAAACCTTGAGCAATAGCTTCTTCTTCTAATCTTTGTTTTTCCAAAATCTCATTTGCTTTTGCAGCACTGAAGAATGTATATTTAATGCCATTTTCAATGAAATATCTAGCCCAAGTTAATCTTTGTTCATAGTTCAACAGATCAGCCTTATTAACCAATAATAAATTACGTTTCAAAGGGTTTGTCTCTTTAACGTACTTTTCTAAGTCAATTGATCTAAATAATAAAGGGTTTCTAGCATCAACAATTTGAACAATTAAATCTGATCTTTCAACAACTCTCCATAATTGTTTCCAGACCATAATATTTCTTTCAAAAGGAGTCAATAACAAATCATGGTTTTCAGATAACAGGGCTAATTCCCTTCTCCATGCTAAGAAGGCTTCACTTTCTAATTTTTCTAATTCAAATTTAGTCATAGTGGTATCCCATTTTGGTCTTCTTGGCACAGTTAATTCATTTTGATGTTCCTTTTGAACAGCAAATCTTTCAATTTCTTCTTCAGTACTCAATAAATAAGGATTGTAGTTTCCACCGAGACCAGTAGCTGGATCAATAGCTTGATTATTAACTTTAATAATCTTAACACTTGATCCACGATCAGCTTGAAAATCGGTGTCAGCTAATTCAGCAGTATTTAAAAAATCATCTAGGGCATTTTCATGTGTCACTGATCTTAATTTAACCCAATTTGCTTCTCTCTTCTCTGTTGTGAAACGCATTTCACCATCTGGTAAATAATAAACTTGGTCTTTATTTTGTTTAACATTCTTAATTGAACGACCTAAACCAATTGTATTTTTATTTTTATGAGGTGTGTTTTTTGGTCCCTTAGGTGGTTTCCATTTTTTTGGTTCTGTTTTCTGAGGAGGCATCTTTGATTTTAATATGTATCGTTTTGGGATTTATACTAAAAGAAGGGTTAAACCGTATCCATTAGTAATGAATGCAAAATTCAGTAAAATCAATAAAAGATAAAAAAAAATTTGGCAGTCGTGCGAGAGTCAAAATCAGTTGTGGCAAGGTCGTGGCTGAAATTCCTACCAGCCACAGTATCTTTGATTACGTATGAAATTACGTATTCTTCCTCTTTCTTCTCTTTCCTTGCGTCGGGGGTTTCAAGGAAGATATTCAAGCTTAATTGAACAAATAGAGATTTTGGCCAAAATGTAAAGTGCTTATAGTAGAGCTATTAGCTAACAGACGGAATTACAGTTCGCAAAAGAGATGTGTGCATTGAGCTAAAGTTGGACATAGCAATTAAGATGCTACAGTGGGTCGATATTTCATTTCATATCGTTTCAGTTGCAGCTGAGTGTTGACTCGTCAATGCATTCAACTCCACACTTCCTATATATATCTTCATTTTCCACTCTCTGACAGATTAGAGTTAAGGTAATATCATCCCCAACTCTGATATTAACTGGCTCTGTTATAACGTCAATTAGATTATACACTAGCCTTTTACCAAGAAACGAACTAACGAACAGTTTATAATTTTCCACTATGTCCGACTCTGATAACGATAGCTACGATAATGAAGATTATGATGATAACAATAGTAGTTCATCATCTGATAGACAAGGTAATTCTGATTATGAAGAAGAACAAAGAAGTGGACATTCCGATGCTAAGTCAGAAGCTGAAAGCAGAGGATCTTCTTATAAAAGCTCAAGAAGTAATTATGATAATAATGATGATAGTGATCATGATAGTAGCCATGATGGCATAGATGAGAGAAAATCAGATTCAAATAGTTCAAGAGGTGATCACGATGGTAGAGATGATAGAAATAGTTCAAGTAGTGATCACGATGGTAGAGATGATAGAAGTAGTTCAAGAAGTCATCATAATGATAATGATCGTGATAATTACAATGACCAGAAGAATATTGTTGATCGTAATCATGATGGTATAGACGATGGATATCAGGCAGGCTACATGGAAGGTAGAACAGATCATTACGATGCTGTTCTTGCTAATCATTCTCGTGTTAATAATGCATACGAAGCGGGTTACGCTCAAGGTCAAATGGATGCTGGCCCTTATAACACTTATATTGATCATAATCCACCGGCCCATACTAGCCAACCTGGTGCTACGTCTGCTCCACATTATTCTGAAAAACCAGCAAATACTGGCTCTCCTCAAAACAACACTAATTCTAAATCTGGTGGCTGCTGTTTTTAATTATGAATCGTGATGCACGTAGAATTCCATTTCAATTTCAATTCCATTCTCTAAAAGTTTTAAAACGTTTTTATCAATTCAACTAGATTTTCTCTTAATCTTCCTATTAATGCTTATTTTTTAACCTTTTTATTTTGTTCTTGTAGAATTCTAAATTATTTTATCTACTATATCTCTGGTGGCACGATGGCTGTTGAGATGTACTTCGCTTTGAAGTTAGAGCTAGAAAAGCCAAGACCGGTGTATATTCCGATTTTGTTGACCCGGGCGGGACTATAGCTTTTTAAGGGGTCCTCCATCGATGCCTGTAGACTATGATAAGCTCACTCTTAAGGTTGTACGCTGGACTTGTGGTTTTCCTGACCTCCTCAGAACATGGCTTGACAAGTTAGAAGCAACCTTCAATATAATAGGTAGGATATTGGGAGGTCCAGCACCATAAGATAACTCATAGTGAAATGGCAACTTGCCATGGTCAAGGCTTTGGCTTATCCCGAATTGTATTTGCAAGGTGACAACCAGAGAATTGGACAGAATTGGCTTCTTCCTTCTTAAAAATATAAAGACCTCCCAATTTCTTTCTCCCGAGTCTTGTCATTCATTCCAAACACTTGTCCTCTTCTTCTGAGCTTGATTTCAGGAGTTTCCAATTCTATTCAGACCACACCAGTTCATTGCATTTCCCTAGCATACTACTACTACTACTATCAACACAATGACCAGTTCAGAAGCGTCATCTATGAGATCAGAAATTGAAGATATGAGATCAGAAATGGAGAGCATGAGATCAGAACAAAGGAGCAGAGAGGAAAGTATGAGATCAGAAATGGAGAGTATGAAATCGGAAATGAAAAGTAACGCTTCTTCCAATGCTGCTGCTCCCCCACCAGGCCAACAACAAGCGTACTCTCAACAGCCTACTCAGCAACAAATTTACTCAAACCAGCCTCCTGCTGCCTCTGCTCCAGTTGCTAATTCATCTGCACACCCTCCTATGACTTCTCATAGCAGTGCCAGTTCATCAGATGATGGTTGTTGCGGTTGTTGTTAAATTTATTCAAATCTCTAATTTCGATTAATTCAATCCAGTTCAATCCAATTCTATTTTCCAATTCTGATCGGGTAGTTTAAAGCGAGTACATTCTTCTATTTCTTTTGCGTAAATTTCAATTTTCCCTTCTCTTTTTCTTCTCTTTTATAGTTTCCATTTTATTTAATTGACTGTGTAGCTATTCTGTTCGGTTATTTTGGACTTCAATACAGATGGATGTGTAGTGCGTATGGACTATAAAATTATTAGTATTAATAATATTGACCCTTTCTCGCTCAGGTGCGTGAGATCGGCCTCGTAATACGGTACCTGAATTACGCACAGCCGCTATTTCACCAAAACATAATATTCCGCATAGCCACCGATGGCTTATATCATGTCTGTGAATTTTCCCCATAAGGTCAAGATAGATATTAAGCTAAGGCAAGTTTTGCTCACCTTCTATATTCAAACATCAATTAACACAGTATCCAACAAAAATATAGGCAGAAACACAAGAAAACAGGACTACAATGGTTGTGCTTAAAGTAATTCCTGTCCTAGGCACACTTTATTCCACATTACCGCACACGTTTCACTATGCATCTCAATATTCCATGTTTACGGTTTTTCTTCTTATTGTTTTTATCAGGTTTTATCTCAAATGCAATTTTACAATGCTTCTTCTTATCTTTTTCAAAAGGTTTCAAGACTTTCAACGAGCAGAGTAAATTTGCATCTACACTCATCAATGCACCATCATTATCAAATTCACCACAATAATTTGGAGCAGAAAAGATAGTAACCAATTGTCTTTCACTGAAGAATTCATAGCCATCTTCACAGACTTGATGTGCCCTACAAATCATATCCATGTCATGTTTTTGTAAAAATTTTGAAACCTCGTTAGCTCCGAACGTGTAAGAAACGCCTCTATCATTTTCACCCCAGCCCGTTACATCTTTGGCAGGGTCGGACCAGAGTAAATCACAAATCAACCCATCATCAGGGACATCGGTTGGTCTCCTAATACTTCTAATTTGATCCATGGTATGTAAATCTGGAGATAAACCACCATGCATTGAAAAAATCTTTTCATCAATTATCGCCGCAAATGGTAAACAATTAAAACAGTCGGTAAAAGCCTTCCAAAGTTTAACATTATAACGTCTTTTACATTCATCGTAAAATCCGTAAATTCTATTAATTGATGCACATTCATGATTGCCTCTTAAGAGAAAGAAATTTTCCGGGTATCTGATCTTATATGCTAATAATAAACAAATTGTTTCTAAAGATTGCTTACCTCGATCAACATAATCACCTAAGAACAAATAATTAGCAGCAGGGGGATAGCCTCCAATTTGGAATAGTCTTAATAGATCATGATACTGAGCATGAATATCACCAATAATTTTAATTGGAGCTTCTAGTTCTAAAAGAATAGGTTGTTGTATAAAGATCTCTCTTGCTTTTGTACATAAATATCTAATTTCATATTCTTGTAATTGTACCTCTGTACCAGGTCTATAGCTTCTAACCTCTACTAGTCTGTCAATGATGGATTGAATGTCAGCTTTCTGTTCATAATCCATTTTTGTGGGAATATAATAAAATTAAAATTAAGATTGTGTGTTTGCATATGAGGAGGCTTTTCCGAAAAAATAGGACCTATACTTGTCTTTTGATTTGAGGAATCAGGGAATTAAGAATGGAACAGGATGTATACTGTGCACAAGACAGATCGGTGGATACGACGACAAAAGAAAATTCTGAAGGAAAGGGGGAGATGTCACCTATTTATACATCCATACAGGGTAAACTAAACCAATTCATATCTACCGCTAAGCTACGTGCTGAGCCTGCTATAGATTGCTCGGCCAGACCACGACTCTCCAAAAAGCAACCTCATTAAGTGAATCATCTTAATCTGAAAGAGGTCATCATCAATCATCTATGCCAATAAATTCTTTCTGCTGAGATAGATCTATCAGCTCTGAATTTAAAGTGCCAGTGATTAGGGGATTTTAGTGTGGGTTTTATCGTTTCTAAATTTCCGACTGTCAATTCCGCTCATTTTCTTTCAAAATAGTGTATTTATTTGTTTCATATCGATCCCATAAAATGAGATGAGCTCCCAACTTTCCGAATTTCCCTTAGTTCCAGTTACATGGCCAGAATAAATCTCAGCTCAAACGACCCTTTAACATATCGGAACAAGGTTCGCTCGGGAACCCGAAGTATTTACCTAGCAGCATGGCAAAACTGGGCATTGGACTAACCGGTTTTGACGAGTTAGCGACCACACAGAGCTATAAACAGACTACCTACACCTCTTTTCATGGCTCTGGAGAGTTGTTGGCAATATTGAAATTTAAAATGTATAAGTATCTACCACTCCCCTCTTTGACGGATCAATCCAAAGTTCAGGGTTTATGGTATCTTATTTTTCTTTCCAATTTAAATTCAGTTAAGTTCAGTTCAGTTCAGTTCAGTTATCTTAAAACTCTCTAGAATCAACTTACAATGTCCGGTTCAGAATCCTCTTCAGCTTCATCATCAGATGCTGAATCAAATACTTCAAATCATGGGGCTACTCATGCTTCTCATTCAGGTGGAGCTCATACCACCCATAAAAGCACAAATGTTAAGCATCTTGCTGTCGCTGCTGCTCCCGCCGCTAAAAAGCTAGCTGAGAAACTGAAAGGTGAAAGCAATAATAAGAAGGGTTCTAGTGAACCAGTTGTTGCTGCTGATCCAAGTAACCAAGATAAAGAGAAAGAGAAAGAGAAAGAGAAAGAACAGACGAAAAAGCCCCTTATCAACAAGGAATTTGCTGCTACAGCTGCTCCTATTGCCAAAAAGCTTGGTAAAAAGGTGGGTAAAAAGGTCAAGAAACAAGCAGGGGGTGGTAGTGGTGGTGATAGTTCTTCTGATGAAGATGATGGTTGCTGTGGTTGCTTTTAAATGTATTAATATATTTGACTTCAATTTTACACTTTCAACATTCATTTCAATTCTCACCCATAATATTTTCATTGTTTTGTTTCTCTTGTGCTTTTTAGGGTTTGAATACAATCGACATTTACACCTAGCTTTACTTTAAATCATTTCCTACGAGTCATGACTAAATTTGTAATTTCATTTTTTAATTTTATGTGTGTACCATCAGTAAGAATCTGCTTCATTTCCCTATGCGTACGGCTGGCTGCCCATTTCCTGTTGTAACGGTCCGAGCCGCGCGCGCCCTTCCGCACAATACGCCACTCCGCCGCTTAATATGCTTTTGTTTTCTTTTCATGTCAAGTCGAATTAATTCAACAAAATCCACCTTTGAATCCACCGTATGACAGATTGTTTGAGACTAACACTCAGACCAGTATCCTTGTTACACTGCAAGCTATCACCAATCAGCTTTATCTTTACTAGAACTGCTGCTTACTGACCTCTCTCATTACTCTCCGTCTCGTCGTCAACCAGCTGCCAAAACTTCAATCGACACCATGTCCTCTTCCGCTGCCTCAGTCTCTGACCAAGAATCAGGCTACTTCACAGATGCCCATTCACACATCACCGACTTGGATTCCGAAGATGATTCCTCAGTTCTTCCTGTTGTTGGTACTACTACTGAACCTGAAAAGTCCAACAAGGAGGATGACTCTTCGTTGACCCCACAAGCCACAATCACAGAACATGATAAAATCCCTCCTATGAAGGCTGAACCAGCAGACGCAGACCAAACTACAACAACGGTCGAACAGACATCTAAAGCTGCTGATACTACTACTAATGCTTCTGCTGCTCCAGTTGCTGACACAACTAGTACCACAACAGCTCCTATCACTGTTACCGATAACTCTACCATTTCTCCTCCTCCTTCAGTTTCGAATGTTCCTGCTGAACCCGTCACTCCTTCACGTAGAACGTTAGATCCTTTGGTTTTAGCAAAATCACCATCTACAAATCCTACAAGTCCTGCTGATGATTCAGGATTAAAAACTCCAGCTATAATCCCAACTATTGGAACTTCAGAAGCCACTACACCAACTGAGGAGACAACAACTACTGCATCATCTACCCCTTCTGCTATTCCAAAAGGTGAGATAATAAACAAACAGCCAGCTGGTGTTGCTGATCCAGAATACAAGAAAGTTTCGGAGTCTTCAACATCCACTGAAGGTACATCTACCGAAGCTAACAAGGCTCATGACGACTCTAACACTGATGATTCTAAGACTAACGATCCAAATGCTACTCCAGATGGTTCTAAAAAAGCTTTAGTTGCCAAAACTGACGCAAAAAATAACTCAACATCGCCAGATCTGTCCCAGAAAGGTGGTTATAAGAGAGAGGAAAGCCAATGCCATGAATATTATTGTGATTTGCCGTGTGTGTGCTCTGATTCTTGTGCAGGTGTCACTTGCCAGGGTGGTATTCTTACTTTCATTAGTACCGCTCTGACTGCTGTAGTTACCGTTACTACTAAAGCTCTGTCAAAGAGTTGTTAAGTCCTTTTTTTGCTGTTTTACGTCTGTTTAAAGATGCCAATTTTGTATTTTGGGTTATTTTTGATGAATCTATATGAGAAAAATGCCTGCTCAATGTGTTTTCTCCATTTTAATCTTTGAACTTTTCAAGTTCTATTGCTTTAATATCTTGTTTTATCGTTGCGTGATTCACTTGTTTCGTTTTGATGTCGTTGTATTTCTTTAATATTTTTGTTCAAGGTTGATTACTTTAGATCTTCTCTTTAATTTTTTTTTTCTAATTATCCTTTTTTTCTTTACTACTTACTATTCTTTCTACTACTAACTATCTTTCTTCTCTATCTCAAAATATCTTTTAAATAGCTTTTCACCCATTCCTTCTCGTATTTTGTGTTGTTATTACTATGACTTCTCCCTTTTTAATTTCTAATTTCATTTGTTACTCTTATCCAGTTTTTTTATACAACTCTCCTTAGTCTTTTTTTAATTTAGGTGGTTTTTTGCCAATTAATTAATAATACTATATTCTATCATTTTTCAAAAAGAAAACATTAGAGGTTTTAACTACTGTTGTAACGTATTTAAATCAAAAAATGAAAGTGGGGTTACTCAGAAACAGCGACCCCCTCTCCTTAAAAAACAAATATAGTTTAAAGAGCAACTAAAACAGAAACTAAAAGAGCATTATTATCATTCATCCTTGATAAAATCTAGCCATAGCTTCTTTGCTCCAAGGTAAATCATCATTATCATACTTCTTTAATGGAACATCATAAGGCAATCTAACGGGATATCTCACCACATCCTTATTCTTTTCATTATCAACTTTCAAACTAGAGCCTAGAGTATCTCTACCAAAAACAGGAGTTAAAACTACTTTCTTCTTTTTATCTTGTTCGCTTAATCTGATTGTTTTAGGATTAATCAAAACACCAGTTTCAAATGAACTAACTATATATTTGTGAGTTTTCTGTTCATTAGAACTTCTCGAAAAAGATTTGGGAGCACCCCATGCCTGCTTTGATAAATTGGCTGATGTTAAAAGAAACCATTTCAAAGACTTGAAATCATCATCTGTAGCAGTATATGTCTTAACATGAGGTGATAACTTTGATCTACCTGCTTCACTTTCTTCAATGCTGGTTTTCGAGTTCCATCTATGGAAAACATTCTTAAGTGTATCATAATGTGCTTTTGGTGCATCGAATTTTGCCCCTGGAGTCTTCTTTGTTTGAAAAAATAATGCATTACCTGACATCTCTTTATAGTGATTGGATATTATTTCTTTATCAGTGGGCCATATTATAATCGGTTCGTTAGTGTAATTTGGATTATTACTGAATTTGAAATTTTGATCTTTAAGTAGAGTATGAGATCCTTCCATTATATTAGTTAATAGATGTAAAAAAATGTTTCGGGATTTAGAATCTACCGGATAGGCCATTGTTGAAGGTTGGGCTATTAACTTGGTATTCTGAGGAGTAGATAGTGAATATTCTTGCATTAATTGATAGAGTTTGCCATATCCATATAGATCAGATTTGGCAAAAAAAATATTTGGTTTAAATCCACCAACTTCAAATTCATATTCCCCAGGAGAAGAAGCAATAAATTGCACGTCAATTTTACTAAAATCATATTTTGATAACTCCTCGATCAATTCACCAAATTCACCTAAATTATAACTTCGAATATATTTTATCAAATCTTTCTTGAAAATAATGCCGTTATCATCAATCAAATCTAAATCTTCCCTTTCGAAGTCTCGATAATCTCTTTCATTCTTTAATCTTCTTAACCTAGGCGAAATCCAAGCCATCTGAGTTTGTATTTTATAATCAGCAGGAGTCAGATTCATTGTATGAACCACAACTTGGCATGTATCATCATGAAAGAAATTGATCATCATCTTAGTATGGTGAGAACCAAATCGAGGAGTGATATCAGCCACGCCAATATTCCGAATTCTAAATTGCATCTTATGTAGAGCATTTAATGCTAAATGGTCCGATTTACCTGAATTAATTAAGACAATTTCAACATTTAGAGGATCAGCATTAATAAAGGAAAGAAGAAAATTAGCATCAATCATAAAGTTGAACTGGTAAGTCTTTTCCAAAATTGAAGAACCCACTAAATCTGACATTGTAACTGTATCTGTGTCTCCATTACCACGTTGAAATGTTTGACAGTACTCTTTATTCCCAATAAGTCTAACTTGGGATTTATAATACGAAGTGAGAGGAGATGATTTCGGTTGATTTAATAAACTGTGTCTTGTAGAAGTGCTGACAGGCTTTGGAGCTAGCTTTGATTCTCTTGGCCCCGATGGTGTTATTTTAGTTGCTGAGCTAGTCATTGAGTTTGGGTTTTGAGGAACTGGCCCTTCTGATTTTTGTTTTTCCTGTTTTGACTTTTTCAGTCTTCTCATGGCTGCTTCAGCAGCAAGTTCCCTCATTGAAAGGGGCCTTTTATTTGGATGGTGAGTTGCTGGTGACGTTTCCATCGTAGTGTTCGTGGGCTGGGAATTAAGTCGGTGAGAAGGATCACCCTTTATAGAATTGTGTGATAATCTAGGTATTCCTTCAGAAATGCCAATGGATGTTTGTGTAATTTCGGCATCATTCTCCGAATCTGAATCACTTGTATCGGTTTCTGATAATAATTCAATGGTATCTTGTTTCTGTATCTTATTATTTCTTTGTTGAGTATGAGTACTCCTTTCCTCTATGATTTCCAATGAGTCATCACTATCCGATCCAGTCATTAGTGTAATTTCAATTGATTGACTAAGAAATACGTTCTGGGGACTTTGTTTTGATTAGTTTACGTGCACATACGTTTCGTTTTGGTTTTTGATTTGGATGTTTTTGGCGTTGCGGGCGATGGGCATACCAAGCTGTGGACTTCGAAGCTTAACTCAGCACCATGAAACTTTTATCCAATTACTGACGGAATAAGTAAAACCGGTACAATTTCATTAAAACAGGAGTGACACAAAATACAACTAGACTACATTATATTAAAAAGATTATGTATTACCTGGGCCAATGCCTACCTTTCATACGCTCTTTGTAAAGAGGCATCACTCCACGCAACATCGGTAGTGCGGTACTTTCCTAAGGGAACATCGTAAGGAAGCCTAACTGGATATTTAACTTGTCTTGAATTGATATTCTCTGAACTGGAAGAGTTGTTCTCATCTAGAGTATCTCTCCCAAAAGTGGGCACTAGAACAACTTCTTTGTCTTGATCGTTATTGTTAAGCCTTAAAGTGGTCGGATTTATCAAAATGCCAGCTTCAAATGATGCAATATCGTATCTAAAAGCGTTTGATTTACATACAGTAGGTTTAGGTTTACCCCATGCTTCCTTGGACAAATTTGCAGAGGATAGCAACATCCATTTTAAAGATTTGAACTCGTCTTGTGTTGCAGTGTATGTCTTAACATGTGGAGTTAGTTTAGATCTACCAGCTGGACTCTCGACAGCTTCCTTCGAATTCCACCTATATAAAAATGGTTTAGTGGTATTATAATGCATATCAGGAGGGTCTGATCTATTTGATTCAGTTTTGAAATGCAAAATATGACCGGATTCACGTTTTCCGTAGTTTGATAAGACCTCTCGTTCGGGTGGCCAGATTATAGCCAATTTATTAGTATATTTTGGGTTATTCAAGAAATCGAAATTAGAATCTTTAATTATCTGGGAAGATCCTTCCATAATACTAGATAGTATATGCAAAAAGATGTTCCTACTTTTGAAATCAAAAGGATATGCAATTGAGGATATTTGGGCAACTAGTCTGGTATTCTCAGGGGAGGTTAAACGATATTCTTGTAATACCTGGTAAAATTTTCCAAGTCCAAATAGATTAGCATTGGGATCAAAAGTATGCGGTTGAAATTGGTTCAGATCAAACTCATAACTACCAGGGGAAGACGCAATCAATTGTACATCGATGGGGCGGAAATCATATTTGGCCAGTTCATCAATCAATACATCTATGCATCTCAATTTATAACTTCTGAAATATTTAACTAAGTCTTTCTTGAAAATGATTCCATTGTCTTCTACCAAGTCCAAAAAATCATTCGTATAATCTTTATAATCACTCAAGTCTTCTAATTTCTTTAGTTTAGGAGATACCCAGGCCATTTGAGTTTGAAGTGTATAATCAGATGCAGTTAAATTCATAGTATGTACTATAATTTGGCATGTATCATCTTTGAAAAAATTGATCATCATCTTGGTATGATGTGTGCCAAATCTTGGTAATCTATTTGCAACTTCAATCTTACGAATGTTGTGTAGGAGTCTGTGTTCATCTTCTAATATCAAATGGTCATCTGATCCGGAATTCACCGCCACTATTTCTACCTCTTTTGGATCAACAGTAATAAATGGTATAATAAAACCAACATCAATTATGTAGTTAAATTGATATGTCTTTCTTAAAAGTTGTGAACCGATCATGTCTTCCATAGTAATTGTATCTCCATCACCTTTACCCCCATTAAAGAGACTACAATATTCACAATTCCTGATCAATCTAACTTTTGATCTGTATTTTGATGAGGAGGGTGTCTTTTCTGAGTTCACAATTGATTCAGTTACATTCTTAGAATTTGATCGGCTTGGATCATTGGGACTTGATAAATCTTTTAATAATCTTTTGTCCAACTTAGTTTTCTTGAATCTCTTTAAAGCACAATCAGTCATCCAATCTCTCGTAAACTTTGGTCTTTTTTCACCAGACTCAATTTCGCTATCAGAATCCAGTTCAATCACAAGATTTTCAACAATTGATTTTGAATTGTGTGAGCTCTCGGTTTCTTCAACGACTTCAACTTGTTTGTTTTCTATGGTTGGCCCTTGCTTCTGTTTCTGCGGAGTTGACTTGTTCTCAAGGATCTCTAATGAATCATCACTATTATATCCGACCATTCTGGTTTTCAGAAGCATCTTTTGAAGTTAAATTAAGAGTCGGAGCTGCCTACTTGATAACGTCCCAAAGAATACTTAGATAAAGTGGCAAATTGTGGTGCATATTGCTGTGCCACTCTGGAAAACCCTTGAAATCTAAATTGCGTAGATCACGGCGACCCTTGTTTCTCAATCACCATTCGTTTCTTGGAAAACTTTTCTCATATATGTATTTTACTATCCTAGGTGTCATTGAATCATGAACTGAAAGCCTGATATACTAATTTGTGACTCAAAGGTTGAACCTCTAACAGTGTACTTATCCATATTTCTCATAACCCAAGTACATGGCGGTTCCTCACTAGTTAATTGGTCTGAATTAATTTTAAATTTGCAACAATCGCCTACAGCAATTAATTACAAAGAGTATGAAATATATGACTTCTTTTAATTTAATTGCCGTCTGACAAGAATTTGACCTTCATGTACGTATCGGTCTAGGTTACGCTACATATGCGATTTCTCATCGAGAAAAAAGGCTGAAAGATTGACCTTGGTGGTATAGGTTTAGGCGTCCAGGACCCCGTGTATATACCGATCGAGCTGAATGTTCAATAATGCCAATTAAGGAATTATTGAAGTACCCCATTCAGTTAAATAAACTCTAAAATATGAATGGCGTTGTTAATAATCCGCTGGACTACCCATTTTTTACCTTTTTCGAACAACAAACAATGATCACCTATAGGGTAGATCAGCAAAACCCTTAATTCGACGGGTTCAGAGATTTTTTTCAGGTAGAGTTACACTACATGAGTGTATAGACGGGGTATAAATAGTTGTTGATATGCCAATTTTTCCAAGACTTGAATCGGCTAATCTATTTCCCAATTTGTGCAAATTACCAGGCTAGTTACAATACTATACACATAATGAAGGTCTCACTTATTGCATTCGCTTCTTCTGCTTCAGCTATCACCTTCTACAATGTCAATTCTACCGATAACTTGTTGGAATATTCGGTTGGTGCTTACGGATGGTCCGATCCAAATTTTGCTACAATTTACGAAACTTGTAATGAAACCAACTCGAGAATGATCAATGCTGGCTTGAAAGACTCTCTAGAAGTTTCTTCTTATGCTAAACAAAGACTATTAGATTATGGCGCCGAAGATCCAATCTTCAAAAGATGGTTTGGCGATGGTTCAATCTATGAAGTTATTGGTTTAATTGACTTTTTAGTTGAATCCCAAAAGTCCGAATTAATTTACCGTTGTGATGATATCGATGGAGAATGTGCAGCCTACCCTACCACATATCCTGGATATCATCGTGAAGATTATCCAGATGAAACTGTTATCTGTGATTTGTTCTACACTTCTAAGAAGCCATTATCCACCATGTGTTTTGATGGCACTTTAGTTGAGACTGGTCCAAAGCATTATGCTGGTGTTGATTTATTACACCGTTACTTACATGTTCCAAGAATGAGTAACGATGGTTATATTGCTGAATATGTTGAAACTTTAGAAGAAATCTTAGATTATGCTGAAAACAACTCCACTTTTGCTACCAGAAACGTTGATAGCTACTTATACTATATTGCTGACACTTATGCAGATGCTGTTGTTGCTGGTGGATGTTTAGGTAATGTTAATAATGCATCATCTGAATAGATGGTTTGATTTCGATCACCTTTGATGCCTTTTTTCCAATTTAATTAAGATTAAAATAAATTGATTGATTTGCCTTTTTCAAAACAAAAGCTAATTTTGTAACTTCCTTTGTTTTTCTCTTTATTTCTTTATTCTCCCGTTATATTTTGATTAAATAGTTTCTTTTAATTAATATGTTCTTGAAAACGTTTTTTGTTGAGTCATGATCCCTAATAAATCCTCTCAAGCCCGAGCATCATCATATCTGAATTTGTAAATGTGCGGCTTGCTTGGTGGACCCTGCTTTTACCCCAAATTACACTCAATCGCCAGTATACCCTTAAGCCTTAGGGAGCCTCCTGATAACTTTGAAATAAATTAAATCACACACTACTTTGGACTTGAATCATGTGCTACCCCCCAGCTCTGATTTCTGTCCGAGTGAACTTCGTCTAAGCAGCAATTTACGTATCTGAGCTCACCTACTACCCTATTTGATATTTGAAGCTTATTGAACGCCTAGTTTGTTCCACCACGACTTCTCATTATTACAGATCACTAGTTGTGATCAGGTAATATCTCTCTAATTCATAAGGCAATATGCTGAATTATTCATTTCAGCCTGGTAACACCAACTGAATGTACTCGTTGGCGCGTGCTACTTGATCAATAACCAGGTAAGTGAGTCTTGGAAGTTGGAAGATCCCGGTTTTCGAGGAACTTTAATTAAGCCAAATAGCTAGACCCTGAAATACGATAATTAGGACCCTGAACCAGCCAATACATAGATGCCGTCCATTGTTCCGTTAATAAATATTCACAACAGGGGTAACCACTTTCTACCTCTTTTGGAAAGAACCAATTGAATTCAAATTGACTCAAAAAGTTTGTATACCCGCAAGGTTCATTATAACTACTTCCATTCCTTTTTCTCTAGGTATATAAAATGATGGTTAGTTTCCACTTAAGTCACTGAAAGCTGTAGATAAAGTCTTTTTAAAGGATCATTATCAAGTACATTTAATTAAAAATTCCTTTCCATTTGAATCATGAAATTCTCATCTGCTTTATTTCTAGCTTCTGCTTCCTCAGCTGCCCCTTTCTTCAATTCAAACTCCACTGAAGCTTTATTTGAAACTGGAGTTGGTGCTTATGGCTGGTCAGAACCAACTTTCCCAACTTTACACCATTCATGTGGTGCCAATAAAGCCAGAATGATTAACGCTGCTCTACAGGATACCATTGAAGCGGTCGCATATGCCAAACAAAGAGTTTTAGATTACGGTTCTGATGACGGCATCTTCAAGAGATGGTTTGGATCAAGTGGATCTCCATATGAAGTTATTGGTTTGATGGACTGGGTTGCTGAAGGCAATAAAGAACATGTCTTATTACGTTGCGATGATGTTGACAATTTATGTGCTGAAAACCCTGGTTATTATGCTGGACACCATAGAACTGATGCTCCAGATGAAACTGTTATCTGTGATTACTTTTTTGAAAGTAGAAAATCATTAGATAAAATTTGCTTCAACAGCACCATCGTCGAAACAGGTCCCACCAAGTTTGGTGGTTTAGACTTTATCCATCGTTATTTCCATGTTCCAAGATTAAGCAGCAACGATCTGATTGCTCATTATGCTGAAGGAATGGAAGAAATGTTAGATTTAGCAGAGAATAATTCTACTTTTGCTACTAAATCTGTTGATAACATAATTTATTTTGTTGCAGACGCATATGCTTCTGCTGTTATCCCAGGGGGTTGTATCGGTGATGTTTACAATGCTCCAGCTGATGATGATTAGATAATTTAGGTATATCGTTGTATCTGGGATACCATCTGAACTTAATTAATATTTTATAGTTTCCCTTCTTTATTTTGGTGTCCTTTTTCTCCTTCTCTCGTGAAAAGTTTTCTTTTCTTATATGTTATAATAATAGTTTGAGAAACAAGTTTTTAAGTTGTCATATATTAGTGTGATAAAAAAGAGATGCTAAAGTCATTAGAATGATGAAATAAAAGTAACCAATAAATCTAAAATAAGAAGTCTATGAAGATTCTGGTGAACCAAAACCACCACCACCGGGAGTATTAATTTGAACTCTATCACCGATCTTCACTTGTATAATCTCTTTACCGTTCATTTTAGTAACAATGAACTCACCATTTGGTTGTTTTCTGTACCAATAATTCTCACCACGTGAACCTGGTAAACCACCTTTGATACCATATGGTTGATAGATTCTTCTTTCAGATAAGATAGAAATTCTCAATGGAACTCTGGCTTCAATTTCTCTAATTGCACCATCACCACCATTCCATTTACCTTTACCACCAGAACCTCTTCTAATACACCACTTAGTAACAATAACAGGAGTTCTAGTTTCAACAACTTCAATATCAGTAGTTTTAGTGTTAGTACAGTGAACGTTACAGGCAGAGGCACCGTTATAGCCCTCTAAAGCACCAACACCACCACCTAACGCCTCACCAGTAGCAAAACCGGGATGAACTTTGCCAGTATAAGGATCTTTGCCACCACGTCCCCAACCAAATGAGTTAGCACAACCTTGCGAAGCAGCGCAAATATCAAAGCATTTCAAGATAACGTCGGTAATACGTTGACCTGATATAGTAGAACCACAAATAGCAACAAATTCGGATGGGTTTAAAATGGTGTTTTTAGGTATGTTAATATGGCATGGAGTTAAACAACCTTGATTTAAAGGAATGTTCAAATTAATCAAGCATCTTAATGCATAAATAACACAAGAATATGTAATTGCAGCTGGTGTATTCATAGGTCCATAAGTTTCAGGTCCAGTTCCTGTAAAATCAAAATAACCTTCACCCTTCTCGCCATCGATGGTTAATTTTAATTTAACCGGAGTACCATCGTCAAAATAATCAATTGCTTCTAATGGCTTTCCTTGGTGTAATTTATATTGTTGTTTAAAGAAATCTCTAACAGCAAGTTCAGCATTAAATCTGATAGCACGCATGTAAAATTGAACAAAATGTTTACCATATTCGTCGAATAATGCTTCAACTAAATTAATACCATTTTGGTTAGCACTAATTTGAGCTCTTAAATCACTCAAGTTATCATTAATTTTTCTAGTTGCAGAACAACCTGGAAATTTACCAGCTTCTTCAAATAGTTTCACAATACCTTCTTCATCAAATTTACCTTCACTAACTAACTTGAAACTCTTAATTGAAACACCTTCTTGCCATAATTCTTTAGAATTTGGAGACATAGCAGTAATACCGGCACCACCAATATCAGCATGATGGCCTCTTGAAGCAACATAGAATACAATTTCATTTTGGTGGAAAACTGGCGTAATAACAGTAATATCAGGTAGATGTGTCCCACCAGCTTCAGGGTGGTTTGAAACTAAAACATCACCTTTTTTCAACTTTCCTTTCCATAATTCATGTTGATACTGAATAGCGTATTGCATTGAACCTAAATGAACTGGAATATGGGGAGCATTAGCAATTAATCCACCATCAGGACCAAAGATGGCACAGGAGAAATCAAGTCTCTCCTTGATTGACGAAGAAACTGAAGTTCTTTGTAATGTACGACCCATAGTTTCAGCAATTCCCATAAATCTGTGACCAAAGACAGTCAACAAAATTGGATCGGCCTTAGATAATGAAGTGGAATCATCTATTTGATCTCCAACTTTAGCATACTTACCATTTTCATTCTTTTCTAAGTCAATAACAATGTGTGAATGAAGTATTCTTGCAGTTGATGAGGTTTCGACTAAAATGGTTTGAGTAGCATCAATTAGTAAAGCTGGACCATGGATAACTTGGCCAGATTTCAAATGTGGTAATTTGTAGATTTTGGTTTCAACAGGTCCATCAGTCTCGAAATAAACTATTTGTTTATCATCTTCATTGAGTTCTTGTTGTAAGTTGTCATTGACGGGAGTTGATTTAAGTTGTTCTTCAATTTCTGTTCCCATAGATGAAGATGACTCATTCTGTTGAGAAGACGAAGCAACACCCTTAACGTTGATAGAGGAAGTCAAAATAGGAGAAGTTTCAGGTAGTGTGAAACCAAATTCTCTTAGGTGGGTCTTCAGAAAAGACTCCTTGAGGTCCGGAGAAGAAGCATCAACTTGGAAGATTGTGTTCGAAGATTTATACTTCATACCATAAGATACAGTAAAATTGACTTTACCTTTGGATATGTTTTGTGAATCTTCTAATTCTTTCAACACTTTAGTCTGTAAATCTTCAATCACTTTAGAAGCTCGTTGTTTAATATCAGAAGTGTATTCGTGAACATATGGAGTTTTCAATTCCCTTGAGACCTTAGCAACTGCAATACCATAAGCTGATAAAACGGAAGAATACTTATGAATTAAGACTCTAGTTATGCCTAAGTTTCTTGCAACAGCAGAACAATTTTGAGAACCAGCACCACCAAAGGAAACCAAAATATGATCTTTGGCAACGTAACCTCTGGATTCAGTGATTTCTCTAATTGAATTAGCCATTTTAACGTTAGCAATTTTTAAGAAGCCCAAAGCTGTTTCATGTGGCGTTAAACATTTACCAGTGTCCTTGTTAATAATCTCAGTTAATTCTTCAAATTTTTTTCTTGTAATCTCTTCATCTAAGGGTTCTTTACCAGATTTACCAAAAATATGTGGAAATTGTGAAACAACTAAACGACCTAAGAATAAATTAGCATCGGTAACAGTTAATGGGCCACCTTTACGATAACAAGCAGCACCAGGATTAGAACCAGCTGATTCAGGGCCAACATGAAACAATCCATTTTCCCATTTCAAGATAGAGCCACCACCTGCTGCAACAGTATGAATTTGTAATTGACCAGTTGAAATATCAAAACCTGCTGTTTTATTAGAAAATGAAACTTCAAACCCTTTTTCATCGATTCTTGAAACATCGGTGGAAGTACCACCCATATCAAAACCAACTAAAGATTTTCCAGAGAAACACGTTTCTGACACACCAACAACACCACCTGCTGGTCCAGATAAAATAGCATTGATTCCCCTGAATAATCTAGCATCGGTTAATCCACCATCAGATTGCATAAATTCAACTTTGGGAATATTAGAAAATGCGGAAAAGAATTTATTAACATATCTTTGAACATGTGGAGTTAAGTACGCATCAATACAAGTAGCATTACCTCTTTGTAAATAATTAATGGTTCTTGAAACCTCAGATGATAATGAAATGCAGTCAAATCCAATTTGCTTAGCGATTTCACCAGCTTTTTTTTCATGAACATCATATAAATAGGCGTGAGCAAAATTGATAGCTAGTGAACGATAACCTTTACTGTAAACTTCTTCAAGCTGGTATTTCAATTTTTGGATATTTAGTTGTTTAATAACTCTGATATAGGTACCCGATGGGGTTAGAATAACACTTGAATCATTTTCATCAATTTCAACTATGTTTGGATCATCAGAGGAAGTTTCAACAGTGATTCTTTCTTCAGCTTGAATAACTTCAGAATATAGGATTTCTGGCTTTTGAACTTTCAAGTCAAATAATTCTGGTCTAGCCTGAGTACCAATTTCTAGAACATCTTGAAAACCTTCAGTTGTTAAATAAACAAACTTTTCACCTTTTCTTTCAAGTAATGCATTTGTTGCAACAGTTGTACCCATTCTAACCCATTCAATCAAGCCTCCATCTAGTTTTTCACCTCTTGGGATAGTCTTGCCAGTAAAGTTTTCTAATACTATTCTAATACCTTCAGCTGGAGCGTCGGAATAATTTTGTGGATCTTCCGATAAGATTTTGAAAACAAGTTCACCTTGGCCTGGGATATTAGCCCAGATATCACAAAAGGTTCCACCTCTATCTATAGCAATTTGAATTTTCTGTTTAGACATGATGATTCAGGGGATTATGATAATAAAACCATATGATAGTAAAATGAAAGGGAACCTACAACTAAGACCATGATATCTATATCGATATCTAGGACAAATTTGTTTGCGGAGGTCTGAAAAGAGTGGCGGTCTTACGTAAGCAAAATCCCGCACCGCACAAACGCGGAGTTTTGTCCTTGTCGGCCGAGCAAAAGAAACGAACGCCATGCCGGAGAATTCATTCCCAATATGGAGCTGCTCGAAACTGATATGGAAAGAAGAAGTTTATATCGATTAACTGGTCAAGTAATACTACTCACTAGATGTAATCAGCACAATACACATACATTACTAATCAGAATGGATACCAATTATTATAAACTCCAACACTAGATATGACTACCCCCCATACAATTGAGATAAATGGTGCTACGTTGGAATATTTCATTAAAGGTCCTGAAAGTGGGCCATTGGTTATAACACTTCATGGTGGAAGAGGTTTTGGAAGTAAAGAATCAGATTATAGTGTCTACTCGAGACTCTCGGAATACGGTTACAGAGTTATCAGTTTTGATTTCAGGGGTCATGGTCATTCATCATTCACTCCTCCGTTCACTTTCAAACAAATAGTTGATGATATTGATTCAATTAGAGAGAAGTTTGCAGGTAGAGATGGAAAATGTATTGTGATTGGCGGTAGTTTTGGTGGATTCTTAGCACAACAGTATGCCGTTACATATCCTGATCACTTGACTCATTTGATTTTAAGGGGGACTGCTCCTAGTTATCACCATGAAGAAGATGCTTTAAAAGTCTTGGAAGAAAGACTACCTTCTGTTCCGGGTGCTTCTTTAAACATGCTAAAGAAAGTTTTCAGTAGTTTTGAAAGTGATTTAGAGATGCAACTAGTTATGTTCGCTTTATCTCCACTTTATTCAGAGTCATATAATGCCGATAAAGGCTTGGAAGGATGTTTGAATACCATTTATAGAGCTGAAAGTCATAATGAATTATATTCAGAAAAGGAAAAATATTTCGATTATAAATCTCAGTTACTTGCTGTCAAGAGACCCACTCTAATAGTTGTTGGCGAGCAAGATTGGATATGCCCTCCTGTTCAGTCTAAGAAAATTCATAGTTTAATTTCAACTTCAGAATTATTTGTTGTTTCAAATGCAAATCATAGCGTTCATTTGGAGTTTCCAGATCTTGTAATTGAAAAAATAAAGAGCTTTTTATCTCATAAATGATTTACATTTAAATACTTCTAAATTTTACACTTTTATATTTATCAAAGATAGTGACATTAATTATAAAAAAAAAAAAAGATATACTTAAGACGCATGTTAACTATAGAAAAGAAAAATAGACTAAGAAAGCTCAGGGACAGTTGATTTCTTAATGTTATTGTCATCTTCATCAACTTTCATTTCACCAGTATGAAATTTCCGTTCAAAAAATGGAATGACAAAACCACACCATAAAGTTAAACAACAAGTAAATCCAATAGCATAGTAAAATCCGTTTGTATTCTCATAACTTGGGGCTTCACTTGATGGAAATAGATTTTGTTGATATGGAGTAACCACAGCTTGTCCGACAACCACCATTGCAGGAATTGTAACAGCTCTCAAAATGGGGTTCTTACCACAAGCAATATTAGCCCAACCAGATAAGATTGGCGTGAAACAGCCATAAACACCACTTAAAATGTAACCAGCCTTTCTTAGTGGAACGTCATCTAAATCTCCTTTAGCTGTGATAATGAATGCAACTAACACAATAGTACCAACGACAAGACAAATTAAGTCTCTACGGCCAGTCAAATCGCAAATGAGACCTGTAGATAGCATGGTAACCAAGTTAACACCAGAGAGGATAGTTGGGAAATTATTAATGTAGGAAACGCTGTATTGCTTTAGAGATTTCAAATATAATTGGAAAAATTGTAGCATATAAGAGCCTGCTGTCAGAGTCCAGAAACAATAAGCAATACAAAAGACCCACAATTGCCAGGTACAAACGACAGATTTAAAGTGTTTCAAATTAAATTCAATCTGTCTTTCAACTCTACCATCTTCTACCATTCTTTCTTTAGCTCTTTTTTTCTCCCAGTCATTCAGGTAAAAACTGGTTGTGTTATGAGGATAATCAGGTAAAAACAAAAATCCATAAATAATCACAGGTAAACCAATAATCGCATCAAAAATGAATAGCCACTGCCATGCAGCTAATCCTCTTTTACCATCCATTGAAGAGTGTAAACCAGATTGAATATAAGAAGAAGTCGCCTGGCCAATAACACCAGCAATAACAAAGAAATTTGAACGACGCATAATTTCCCTTTTTTTATACCAACAACCGATCATGTAATGAGTAGACGGGTTACATGAAGATTCAAACAGTCCTATTAAGAATCTTAAAGCATAAATTGTTTCTGCATTCTTAGCCTTGTAAATAAATAACACACACAGGGACCAGAGTAGATCCATAACAGGCAAAAAATATCTAGGTCTAAAGTAACCAGCAAATAAAACAGCAGGGATAGAACCAATGCAAGTGCCAATATTGAAGTAAGTGTTAAACCAAGAAAGTTGGTTACTATTTAAATTTAAATCTTCCTTCATACCAGAAACGTAAGCATTCGAGATATTTGTTTGATCTAAATATTTCATAAAGAAAGCCATCATTGAATAAGACATGATAAAGAAATCTAATTTAATAATTAATCTCTTTTCTCTAGGATCTGTGCCTGGTTCAAACCAGTGATACCATTTGCCCTTTTGTTCTGGCTCTGTCTTTTGATGCTCGTCAACTAGTGAAGTATTATGATAAGTAAAGCCATCAAGAGACTTTTTGTCTTCACTTGAACTTGAAGGCATTATGTTTGATTTTTAAAGGTATTTCAAGAAGAGTGGAATATACCTACAACTTTCTGAACCTGTATAGTATCGATCTGCGGTATCACGATCCTATCGATATTCGATCAAATATTTATATACTAATATCTAAGATTAATTAGGAAATATATATCCACCACATAATTGACGGAATCTGAAAGTCCGCTTTGCACATTGTTCAGGAAAACTTTTTACGTTGCAATTGTTCACTTACAATTCTCTCCACCCATAGAAGTCGATGAGATTGTGGAGTTTTTCAGAGCCACAGAAATTCTTTACATACGTAATCCAGAGATAGCCTATCTATAGCAGATAAGGATGGATTTTGTAGAGTGATCTTGTGATTCTCCTGAAAGTCACGTAGTTGAATGGTGGAGATTATGTTTCCGCTGGTGGAGATATATCCGAGCCTGCAGATAGACGGCTCTAGGCAGATTCTTGGGATTGGGCACCAGTTAAAGGACGATTAAAAATACACATAATTGAGCAATCAAGCAAAAAGAATAGGTTATTGCGCTATCAAGAAACAGAAGCCACAGTATTCTCTTATATGATATGTATCGGGTACACCTAACAGTTTTCAGCCGGAGGAATAAATTCTCAAATGTCGGAGATGATTGTTTCTTTTTTGAGATGAAGGCCGCCAAGCCGCTAACAAAGCCAAGAACCCTTATTTTTTATTTCCGATGTTACCAACACACAACGCAAATGTGTCGATTGAATATACAGGCATTTTTGTGATACAATCCATGTGTATATCTCAAAAATAAATGGCTATTATAGGGGAAAGCTACAAAGTTATTTGAAGTCAAACAAATGAGAATGATTTCCACATTTATTAAAGAAATAAAAAGCAAACAAAATACAAAGATACAATATAACCAATAAAAATAAGAAAAATGAGAAAAATAAGTGTAGTAACAACCAAGAATATTTGGCCAGCATAGTCAAGAATCTATGAAACTCTTGTAGTTTCAACATAATTGTACATAGGAGCCTTTGCAGCACCAACAAACTTAGTTTTGTAGTAGAGCTTATAGCCAATAATCATAACTAAATAAACTATAATACCGATATAAGTGGTAATAAAAGTTTTGTATTTGAAAGTTGGAATGAACGAATTATAACCATTGAAAAAACAAATAACACATGTAAAGAACAGGGTGATATAAGCTGCATAAGGTTGACCCCACATACGGAATGGAATATCTTCTCTTGGAATGTTTTGAACAACAGTAGCCCTATAATAGCAAATATAGGTAACTAGAATATTAATCCATGTAAGAATACCAAAAACTGTAACAGTACTTGTGAAGTAACTGAAAACGACAGCAGAGGAAGTTTTGGTGTTCATATAAGCCAATAATCCAAACATACAAGTAAACATACAACCAGTATATGGAACCCCATACTTGTTTAATTTCAAGAAGATCCTTGGTGCAAATCCATCTTTAGCCAACCCATATAGAGTACGTGAGCCAAGATACGCGCCAGTGTTAGCACTAGCTGAAATGAAAATAATCATACCTGCATTGACAAAGTCACTTAAACCTTTAATGTTGGCGCTTTCGAAAGCAATAACAAAAGGAGAAGCAGCAGCATTTGAACCTGAAGCAGTTGCCAACATTTTATTAACTGGAGAAATAGCAAGACCTAAAACAAAAACCCCAAAGATATAGAAGAATCCAATTCTAAATAAAACTTGTTTTGATGCTCTCACAATCACTCTTTTGGGATCCGGACTCTCCCCGAAAACAATACCAACAGATTCACTACCGATATAAGAAAAGCATGACTGAACGACGCAAGCCCAAAAACCTAAGAACCTACCAGTTGATCCTTCCAGAAGATATTCCTGGAATCCATTTTCCCTCCAATATTGGAATCCGATGGTTTGATGAGATGGAGAACCGCCACATGTAATAACAATACAAGTAATGAAACAGATTACAAGAACGGTAAACTTGAAAGAAGAGCACCAAAAATCCAATTCACCATACCATCTAACATTGAAGAAATTTGTGAACACGATAGCAACTAAGAAAACAGTAACAAATATACCAATGTTAAGATCTTTTCTCCAATATTGAATGACGATACCAATGGCACTTAAGTTATTAGCCAAACCAACGGCATATTTAAAGAAATAGTTCCAACCAACAGCAAATCCAAAAGCCCTATCGACATATCTAGTTGCATAACCCGAGAAAGCTCTATCCATTGGTGAAAAAGCTGCCAACTCACCCAAACTCATCAAAATAACAATCAGCAGACTACCAGTAAACAGGTAACCAATTAATAAACTAGCAGGACCACCACGCTTCAATGCCGTTCCACTTCCAATAATTAGTCCTGTCCCTATCGCACCTGCAATAGCAATCATTGAAACATGTCTGGCTTTGAAGTCTCTTCTAAGAACCACTTGATCTTTAATTTCATTTCCATCTTCATCAATAACTTTTGAAGCATTTGGGTGAAGTGAGTGTGAAAAATCCTCATCCGAAACGGATCTAACTGAAGTTAGAGTTTCATGGATCTTCTCTTTTAGACCACTTGACATTCTTATTGTAGAATTTTTTGAAGTTCACCACTTCAGAGTCAACGAACTGATTATCATTCACATTATGTGGAAAGTACCTCGCTTTTAAAGCAACAATAAGATCAACAGGATTCAGAAGTATAGCGGAATGGTACCGATATTTACTTCAGGGATTCAAGGGACTTTCAGGGTGCAGGTCAAGACATGTATGCCGGTCTAATCAATCTCGATCAATTGTATGTATATAGCGATAAAGACCCAAAATAACATATTTGATGGTCAAAATATACACGTATAAAGATAACATAATACCGATGTGCCGTACTTAAATAGATACCGATTGCGTTTTCATAGCGAGCAGTTAATTGCAAGATAAGTTTGCAGATCCTTTCAAGAACTCCCCGGATATAAGTTGGATGGAGTATAACTCAGTTATTTTCACACTTCTTATGACTGTCCACCTCTTAAAATTAACAACTCTGGCTGGGGTCAGTTGGATCACACGGGGTCCAACATAGCAAATTAATGCATGGTGGCCACCTCAAGAACTTAATCTTGGTCGGCATATCTCGAAATTGTCGAGGCAGAGTTCGCGACTGAAGATCGATATGATAGGAATTCGATAAGAATTCAAACATGCATGATGGGCTGGAATCGATTTCAGAGATTTATACAGAGGCGGCAGCTTCCGTTAGCCATAAGTGTAGTCAAAGTGAACGGGTATTGTTCGGCGATCAGACCACCTAATCATACGCCTAGATATAGGATTTATCTAGGTTCCGCATCTTAACCGCAATCGATTTATACAGACAACCCAGAGCTCAAACGACTTCGTATTTGGCAACATTTGGCTCTGATTATAGATATAAGTAGATAGATAAATAGACAAACAGATATGAATATATATATATATGCCTAATTTAAGAAGAAATATTCGTTTACTGTCCATATATAATCAAATTTCTTAAACGCTACACATATGTAACTTCACCAAATCCTTTCACGTACTGGAAAGATTCCAAATCGACACAATATTTACCTTGGTGTATCCTCTATACAAGATAATTAATAAAGAAATGTAGTTCTTGATAGAAAAAGTACTCAATCAAATTACAATAATTGCCAAAAGATCTTCTTAAAATCATAACATGTTAAGTCAATCTGGATTAATTCATAGAAGTTAACCTTATTTGCTTGATTTCTTAACAATTAATTATGCTCAGATATGACTGCCGTATTTTTCACTCCAAGTGTTTGAGCACTTTCTGACTTAATGGTTTGGTCAATGGATCTAGGTTGACTAAAACCTCTCATATTCTATGAAATTCAATTATCTCTTCATGTCAATGAACAAATTGATTCAATACTCAAGATGGTGATTTATGATATTCTTCAACTACACTCGTATGCTTTAAATCACCAGTGCTACAAGACTTCACGCTTACAATACAACGACCAATCTAGAAAAATTCATACTAAATGACACATTAAATTAAAATATAAATAGTGATATACAGTTAAGTACAGCAACTCTTAATTCAACACACAACGTCTAGTATAATCTGAAAGCTGGACCCATAGAAGATTTGATAACTAAGGAACCAACGTTTTGCCAGTTCTTCTTTAATAAAGAGACTAAGAAGTTAATAGCCATCAGAATTTGAGAGACTAAAGCATCTTCTTCCATTTCAACGTTACCAACAGCGACGGCTAAACATAAAACCTTCTTTAATTGGAACTTAATGGTTGACTTAACATCAGTGACCTTGGAGTATAAATCATCATTGTGGGAAACTGGAGTTGGGAACTTACCAGCCTTAGATAATTGAGGACCTAATAATCTTGGAACTTGTTTAATCAAAACTTCAGAAGCAATGAAAGCATTGTACTTCTTAGCTAATTTCTTAATTAACTTCTTGTTCTTGTTTAACTTCTTTAAGTCATCGACAGACATAGCATCGACACCTAAAGACTTAGCTCTATCAACATCAAAAGCATCACCAAAGATACAGATGGTCATGTTTGGTCTTGGAACTTGAGGTAACTTTAAAGTACCAGAGAAACGCTTATCTCTTTGAGGGTCATAGTTCTTTAAACCAACTTGTAATTCAATGGTTTCTAAGAAGTTTCTCTTCTTAGTTTCATTGGAGTGCTTCAAAATTTTTTGAACGTTTTCTCTGATGTCGGAAGTGCTGACCTTAGACATTTTTGATTTTGTTTTTAAAGTGAAATTGTCTCCCTTCTAATAGGTAATACCGTATAGGCTTTTTTCGACTGAACTCTTTAAAAAGTGTGTGTAGAGAGAGGAAAGGAATCGACAGAGAGGAGGACTGCAGAGGGAGAACCAACCCATCCTGGTGAAATATCAAATTTTTCAGACGCGGCGGTGCTATGATATGGCGCATTAACGGGGCGCACCACAAATAAGAGTGTAAGGGTTTAAAACCCTCTTGAAACACACGTGATAAAAGAACTTTATGTTGAATTGCTGGGCCGAGCGAGATAAGATAAGCTACTCTGTGAAGTGAACCGTAAATATCGAATCACGTAAACGCCAAACCAAAATAGCACGTTTTGTTATAAGAGACACATACAATGTCATTGCTTAACCTATCGGGAGCAAAGCCATTGCTCCCACACCTTGGGCCATCACTGAGTTTCATAATACCCAGAAAGTCGTCACCTTTTTTTCTATTTTTAAGTTGCCAGTATTCATCTAAGTCTAAATCAGGCAAGTCATCTTCTTCAACGAGGTGGCTCCAAAGACAAGATAATGATCAATACACAAGAGAAGCTAAATTCAACAATTTCAAATCAAGAGCAGCTTTCAAATTATTACAAATCAACGAAACATACAAGTTGCTTAAGAAGAATAAAGTACAAAATGTATTAGACTTAGGTGCTGCGCCAGGGGCATGGAATCAGGTTTCCGTTGAGAAATGCCATCCTGATTCCAAAATTTTAGGTGTTGATATTTTAGTTTATACTCCTCCAACCGGTGTTAGTTCTATGCAAGCTAATATACTAAGTAAGAAGACGCACCAAAATATTAGAGAGTTTTTTAAAATTGCAAATAGAGAAAGACAATTAAAATCTAAACACCTTAAAGATATACAAACAAGCTCTGGCACGATTGATTCCATTTCGGATACTTCAATGATTGCAAGTGAGCTAGAAAAATCATCACCTGCTCCCTCTTCAATAACCAAATCTAAAGACAAGTTAACTGCTTCTGATACTGAAAGGCCAATAGATATAGTCTTAAGTGATATGTATGTTCCATTTTTACAAATTTCAGGTTACCATTCGAGGACTACTAACAATCCATATCTTAGGATGGCTAACATGACTGGTATCTATACTAAGGATCATTTAATGTCAATAGACCTATGTGATGCTGCGTTAATTGTGTGTTGCGATTTGTTGAAAAAAGGTGGTACGGCAGTTATGAAGTTTTTCACGGGTGAAGAAGATAAATTTTTAGAGAAGAGACTAAAGAAAGTCTTCAAAAAAGTCATCAGATATAAGCCTAAAGCTACTAGAGATGAATCAAGGGAATGCTATTTTGTTTGCTTGGATAAAAGACAGGATATCGTTAATAAACTTGAGGTGTTTAAAGTTGCGTAGTATTTACAAATTATTCATTCTTGTACATAGTATATTTTCCGTCACATTTTTAATTTTAATGATTTCACGAGATCTTTTGTATATTATTATTCTATGAATCACAAAGAGTAGATTTAATTAAACAAAACAATATAGTATAGGGGGTGGGAAGACGCGCTTCTCCAGTAAGAGAACAAAAAAGGGTAAAAACAAAACAATACAAGAGAAATAATTCAGTTAATGGACAGTAGTAAATGAAAAATAATAAGAGTAAATGATTTATATATAAAAGATGATTATTAATACTTTTTAAAATACAGCTATTCATCCTTCGAACTTTCCTTTTCAGTCACAGGAGAAGGGGTGGCAACTTCTTCTTCTTCTTCAGCTTCAACTTCCTTAATTTCCTCAGCAGGCACTTCACTTGAAGTTTCTTCAACCCCAGCAGATTCAGTAGTAGCTGGTGCAGAAGCGGCTGGAGTATCATCTAAGTCAATTAAACTCTCTGAGATTGAACCTAATTCTGGGAATTGATCTGGAGCCTCACTTGGAGACAATATTCTGGTAGCTAATTTTTCTTTACCTTGAACCAGTAGACCTTTCTTCCAAAGTTCAACACTCTCATCAACTAACTTAGCGTCACTAGAGTAATTCAAACTTAAAAGCGAAGCCTCTGGCAATCTATCAGTTTTTTGTAAAATCTTGACACAACTTGGCAAATCATGAGCGGCCCATGAAGCAGAGAATGCTAAATTAAATTTACCAGACCCAACAGCCTCATCACTCAATTTCTTTAATCCCTCAACATCATTTAATGAAGAATATATTAATAGTAATGATTGATAATCTTTACTTTTTTCAAAAGCTTCAGTAGCTAATGCTAAATTCCAATTACTTAAAGCAACATCACCCAATTTTTTCCATTTATGTGGAGTATCATCTGCTAGTGCAATTTCTTCAGCTAGCTTCAAATTCAAAGTTTCAATAGCTAATTCGAATTTTTGTTCATTATCTCTAGATAACGCTAATGCCTTTTCTTTGTAACCTTGTTGTTCTAAGAATCTTGAAATCTTGGAAATATCCTTATCATCAACATTTTCTAATAATTCATCAGCTTCATCTATTTCGCCTCTTAAAACAACAGTTTGGTATTCTAACACAGCTAATGATAAATGATAAGAAATAACGTTAACATCTTTATCAGAAACATAGACTTTATTATCTCTTGCTAGATAACCTAATAAGTACATAGCCTTATCAAAATGAGCCAAGTTATTTATAGATCCACCAACTAAGTAGTTTAATCTATTTGAAGAAGATGTGTAAATAAAAACATCACCAACCCATTTACCAGAAACAATTTCATCATCAACATCGTATAGAACAGTCATGGATTCTTCAACACCTTCTTCGTCGGAAATATCACCATTTGCTAAATGTTCTTGGAAGACTTCTCTATCAAAATTTAAAGCATAAGCAGACCCACTAGAAACGACTAAAACTAGTTCTCCATTTTCGGACCAAATGACATCTTCAGCTTCAACATCGACTCTTCTAACTAGCTCACCAGATTCCCAATCGTGGAAAGATAAGAAACCATCTGATTTAATAGTTAATAAGGCACCACCAAATATTTTCTCAGCAGCATATAACATATTGACTTGACCAGTTTTCTTCTCTTTGAAATTCTTGAAAATTTTAACACTAGCTTTAGATTCTCTAATTGCATAGTAGTTAGAATCTTGAGCCCAAGCAAAATCTAAAGCTTTACCATACATCTTATTTCTCCATGCTAAAGCAGTGTAAACAATATATTCATCATCACCAGTAACAGTAACATACCTACCATTTGGTGAATGTTCTAAAGTGCTTGGGAAGATTTCAATGGCACCTAATTCTTTTTGAGTTAAAGGTAAGATTTCAGCATCCTCAATAGCAGCATCAGAAGGTTTAATGACAGAGTTATAAATATCGGTATGTTTAGACCAAACAATCTTACCATTTGGTTCCATAGACATTAATGGTTTATCATCACCTAATTTGACCACAACATGGCCAGTATCGAAACCGACCGATAATAAAGAAGAACCTTTCTTAACAGCAACACACCAAGCTCTTTCCATTCTGTAATTTAAGGTTTTTTCTAATTTGTAAGTGTTTGAATTCCAGATTTTGATAGTTGCATCTTCAGAACCAGAAATAATTAATGGCAATTCAGGATGGAATACAGCAAATGAAACATTAGATAAATGATCTTCTAAAGTTGCAACACATGATTTAGTTTGATAATCCCAAACTTTAACAGTTCTGTCATCAGATGAAGTAATTAAATAAGGTTTATCACCATGTGGATAATAGTCAACATAATTGAAACCCTTCGAATCAGGGGCAACTAAAGTGAAATTTGGAACATTAGAACCTAAAGACCAAATCTTAACAGTTTTATCTAAACAAGCAGAAGCAAATGTATTAGAATCTTTAGGATTGAAAGCGACAGCCATAACATAATGCTGATGACCTTCGAAGGTTTGTTCTATTTTCCAATTGTTTTCCCAATTCCATAATCTAATTGTGTAATCATCAGAAGAAGTTAAAACATAAGGTCTAGTAGGATGGACTGCAATGCATCTAATATAATCAGGATGAGCTTCAAATTGTGCAACTTTCTCACCGGTGTTGTAGTTGTAAACTCTAACTTGGAAATCATCGGAACCAACAACAACCCAGTTTTTTCTGGCAATGAATCTACCTGCTCTAACAGGGACATTTGTAACATCAATGGTTTTAACCAAAGTATCAGTCTCATAAGACCAGATTTGAACTTTACCTGAATATAAAGTGGTTAAGACCCAAGGTTCAGAAGGGTGAAAATCTATTCCCTTGACACGGTCGGACCTTGTGCTTGATATTTTCTATGTTAAATGGGGTAATTTGGTTAGTACAAGTCGAAAGATGAATAACTTGGAATTTGGTGATTCGTGGAGGATCAACTGCCCCACATGGGAGGGATAAAGGCATACCTTGATATCCAATTTCATGGTTGGTAGTGATTGATATGTGATACCAATTGAACTAGGATGCGTCTGAGAGGAAGTGTTGAGCTGGGAAGGGTAGATCAGGTAATCGTGTTTTGTTTTCCAGTGAATCGAAGTGATTTTAATGTTGAAAACAGCACAGCATTTAGGTTCATGGTGTAGGGATGTACAATACCGACATCAAGTCTCGACAATATCTATCACCTCTGTCGACATCTGGTAATGTGGTTACGTAGCCCTGCGTGGCAAAAGGCAAAGAAGAAGAACACCTGTAAAGCTAAATGAACAACGGTGAATCTTATCAAAAGACATGGTTTTCTGAACACTACCTCCTTCCCACTAACATTTCTACATATAGAAATTCCAATTACATCACAATGTGGATCTTTGAATGGTGTATGTACCTTTAGAACAATTCATAGTTGGCCTCTTTCATCATCTTTTGCGTTCTCTAATGCTTTCCAGATCAAGGGGTCCCTTTCGTATACAAATTAGTTTGTGTTTTACTAACAAACAAATACTCAATGATTATTTAATTTTACAGTTCAAGACGTTTTAGCCTCCTTAGGTTTATGGAATAAACATGCCAAATTATTATTCTTAGGTTTAGATAATGCTGGTAAGACTACTTTATTACACATGTTGAAGAATGATAGATTAGCAGCATTGCAACCAACTTTACATCCAACTTCTGAAGAATTATCTATCGGTAACGTGAGATTTACAACTTTTGATTTAGGTGGACATCAACAGGCAAGAAGATTATGGAAAGATTATTTCCCTGAAGTCAATGCAATCGTTTATTTAGTCGATGCTGCTGATACCCAGAGATTTGAGGAATCTAAAGCTGAATTAGATGCTTTATTCGCCATTGACGAATTAGCAAAGGTTCCTTTCTTAATTCTAGGTAATAAGATTGATTCTCCAAAGGCTGTTTCAGAAAATGAATTAAGACATTTCTTAGGATTATTCAACACCACCGGTAAAGGTAAAGTTCCTTTAACTGATACTAGACCAGTTGAAGTTTTCATGTGCTCTATTTTAATGAGACAAGGCTATGCTGAAGGTTTCAAATGGTTGTCTCAATATATCTAAATAACTTTTTATCACGTTTCTTACTTTATTTTCTTTTGTACTAGCATATAAGTTCAACTAATATTTTACATCCCGCTCCGTTTATTACTAATTAGGGAGGTTTCTCAGAACCAATATTTGTGTAATTAATTATCAAAACGTCGAAAAAAAAATCGAAAATAATTAAAATCTATTATAATAAATGTACACGTAAAATATGATAAATAACGAAGTAAATCATGCTCTTCTCTTATTACCAAATGCTTCACTTGATCCTTCACTAGAACCAAGCTTTCTCTTTCTACCTTCTTTGGAAAAGAATTCCTTTTTCTTTTCCCTTTCCTTGTCTCTCTTTGATTCTTCTAATTTGGCCAATTTCTTTAATCTCTCTTTATTCTTATCGCTTTTCTTAGACTTTTTCTTTTCATCTTTATCTTTCTTGATAGTTTGAATGGTTTGAATTAAGGAACGAGCCTTCTTTTCTTCACCACCTAAAATGACAGCTCTCTTTTGTAAATAACTTTGTTTCTTTTGCTTTTTCATAGCATGTATTTGTGATTTGAAAGGTAAGTTAGCTTGAACAGATTTTGGAACTCTTAATGGATTAAACTTACGTTCCTTTCTTTCCACTTTCTTATATGCCGAATCATTTTGCATCGGTGTGGCAACTTCATTATCAGCTCTAACCTGACCAGTCAATCTTATACCTTGCCAATTTTCCTTATCCTTAACTAATAACGAGGTAACTGGATTATAGAATTTCTTAGGATGAACAGGATACCAAGTTCTTAGAATAACAACATCACTTAATAAAGTTTTATCCTCGAAAGTAGCCCTATAGTGACCTTCAGGTTTAGATAATGCTCTTTTAATTTCACCCCTGATACCGGAAACAGTTTTGATTGAGGCACCTTCAAATTTGGCAACTTCTAAAGCAGATGAAAACATGTCTTTAATGAAAGCAGTATTACGGAAAATCTTATATGGATAACCAACTAATTTTAATTTCTTAACTATTTCAACATCTGCGTTCAAATCTTCAACAATACCAGTTGCAGCAATTCTGAATTTACCAGTAGTATTAGTCTTGGAAACCACTTGAACACCACAGAAAGTGGTATTTGGAGCGACTAATGGACCATAAAATGTAGCAAAACAATAAGCATGCTCAGGGGTGTATTTTAACATTCTATTTCTTGTTCTAGAATCTGAGGTTGTATAGATCGGTAATGTTTGAAATCTTCTCCAACCAAGAGATAAAATTAAAGGATCATTCGATTTTAGGATCTTCTTATGCCATCTATGTCTTCTCATTCTAACATTCAAGTAACCAAATCTATCTTCAGTTTGTAATAAACCACCAATGATGATTGGAAAATGAGGGTCAAAGTTTTCAATAAATTCCATAGGCAGTTGCTCAAATGTGACTTTGACATACGAACCTGCTCTAAAACCTTCAATTTTTGTTCTTATTTTGTCATCTAACTTAGACAATTCAGATTTATTAATTTCCAATTGTTTAGCCATTTTAGCTTTTTGGAATTCATACCATGTATCATGTTCATTAAATGGATCTTCTTTATTGCTTGTCATTTCTTCTTCTTCTTCGAACTGTTGTTTTAATTTTTCTTTCTTTTTAGAGTTCATTGCTCTTTGTTGATCAACAGTTAGCTCACCCTCAGATTCACCTTCATCTTCATTATCAGAGTTCAATCCCATCTCATCTTTCATTTCTTCAGCTTCAAAATCAGCGAAATCATCTTTTTCTTCAGAATCATCATTTTCTTCAGAATCAGAGTCAGTTTTACCTTCACCTTCTTTAGTCTCAGCCTCTAGATCTTCAAAATCACCATAAACTTCTTCATCATCATCCATATTTTCTCTTTCCTCCAATCTTTGCTTTGCAGATAAGAAGAATCTTGATTTTAAGGTCTTCATAGCATTACCAGTAAAATTCCATTTCTCTTGTAAATTTTCAGTCTTTTCCAATGTAGATTCATCGCCAGTAGAAGTGGTAACTGTGGTTTCATTCTTTTTCTTGAAGAAATTGTCCCCATCATCTTCAATATCTTCTTCTGAAATATCATCAGACATTTCGGCTTCTTCCTGCTTCCATCTAGATATAGCATCAGCTGGATCAATGTTGTTCATATAGATTAGTTTATTAATGTCCCAAGTTTTCTTGACCTCAACATGTTTAAGCTTGGAACCAATTGTTTGCCATTCAGTTAAACCTTCATTATCACTTAACTCAAATTCTGAATCAGATTCAAATTGTAATTTCTCTGACTTTGAATTATTATTTGAGAAGTCAATTTTGGATTTTCTTAATCTTGCTTTTTCATAAGCATCTTCATCAAATTCGATGTCCCCTTCGTCTTCGTCACTATCAATATCATCACCATCATTAATTTCTTCTAATTTATCTTGAACTTTAGCGTGTCTCAAAGAAGTTCTACCAGAATTACCTCTCAATTCTTCATTTTGTTCATCACCTTCGGAATCATCATCATCATCTTCTTGATCAATAACTTGTATTTCAGGGGCATCGCTAAATAATCTAACTCCAGAATTGCCCTTTATTTGCTCCCTTAGATCCATAATTTGGGCAGCTTTTTGTAAATCAGTAATCATTTTTTCACCAACACCTTCTTCTTCGCCATCTTTAAAAGACTCTTTACCAACATCAACATAAACTGCATCTTTATCGATTAATACGCCATGCACATCAGCCATTGGGGCGTAAATAATTTTTTGTTTATCTTCTAATCTTTTTCTACGTCTGATCTTAGGAGGGGTAGGTTGACCATTTTCTTCAGCTTGTTTTGCTTGTTCTCTTTCAAATTCTTCTAATTTTTGTTCAAAATATGGGGTAGGGCATGGATCTGGTAATTTTTCAACCGTACTAACTGTATAATCACCAACACCAGCGATATGAACTCTTGAATTTTCCTTTGGTAGTGGAGTACCATGTAAATAACCATAAACAGCAATTTTTCTATCACATTTTGGATTTCTTTCAATTAATGCAGGATGAGTTAGGTCAACTATTCTATCACCTAAAAGATAAGGATGCTCGTTTCTCCATTTCAAAGGTCTAAATTTCATCACTGATATAAATCTAGTTAAATTTAAAATCTCTCTATCTGGGTATCTACCATTAATGACACCTGATAAATAAAATAACTTGGCACCTTGATAAACTTCAGTCCAAAATCTCTGCTTAAGTCTCTTCTTTGATGCCCTTAAAGTGGACTGTTTTTTGAATAAATCTAAATGGGTAGTAACACCTAAAACTTTAGGCATACCATGATGCTGAGCAATGTTTAAAAACTCCATAGTTTCCATTTCAAACCCAAAGTTACCATCAATTAATAACAAAACTAAGTCGGCAACTTTAGCAATATCGATCATAGAATTCAGATCATTGTTACATTCAATGAAAGTTAATCTCCTTCTCTTACCACTGACGACGGTAATTGGGCCTTTGATATCATTTAAAGTAGTTTTTGTTAATCTCCTAACTAATGATCTAATTAAAGTGGTCTTACCAGTTCCTGGAGGACCAACAACTGCCACAATAACTGGGGGAGGATCATCGTCTGGTGTACGATCTACCATCGGAACATGAAGTCTAGTTTCATTCTTTTCACTTGTTCTTTTAGCCTGTTTTTGTAATTTACCTGGTTTTGAAACAGTGAAAGCTTTTGCATTATGACCTTGTGAATGTAGTTTTTGCTTGTTAGGAGTCTTCTTAGAAGATCCTCTATGAGTTTTGTTGACCTGCTGGGAGTCCATAATTAGTGAAACTCTGAATGCGTATATTATTCTTTGGCAAAATAGTAAATACAGCAAAACGTAGTTTTGGTTTAATCAAGTGAAAAATTGATAGTAAAAATCAAAAAAATAAAAAATATAAATTTTTTGAGTGCGATATCCGGATCATGGAAACCGGATAACTCTAAGGACGCCGACGCGGCGCTGTTGTGCCATTACCCGGCCCGCGCCACCCGGATTCTGTTCTGTTTCGATTTAATTAAAAGTGTTTTGAAATGACCTCTTCTGGAATTAGAAGAGCTAGCTGGTTGTTCTTTTTCCTATCCCCCATTTTCCAATACTTTACACACACACATTTACTCCTTATTGACTAATACAGCTAGTATAGTTAACATCCTTAACCACTCTCATTCCACCCACATCACACAAAAAGAAAGAAACACCACTTTATTATAAATATTCAATATGATGGTTCAATCTCCTACCAGTATCCCAATGAATCACAAGAACTCCAGCTTCAACAATAGTTCGGATTCCACCTCTAAAAAACACCATAGCAGACAAAAGAAATCAAACTTTGATATTCCTCCTCAATGTTTCTTGCCGGATGGTACCACTGTCAACTTTGGTGGCTCAAGCTCAAATTCAAACACTTCAAAGAAAAACCATTTCAGACGTAACAGTGGCAACAACGCCAACAAGAAAAACAAAGCTACCTTAAAATCTACTTCGGATGACATTAAGAAGGGTACACAGGATTTAAAAGACTTACTATCTGCTCCTATTGCTCTGCCTAATGGCCAAAAGCCCGATTTTGGTAATTCAGACGCTTCTTCATCTTCTTCCTCTACTTCTAATCAAAAGAAACACAACAAGAAGAGTCTACCTAATGGAGAAAAACCTGATTTTGGTACTAATAGCAAAAGCTACAAATCCAAGAAATCTCCTTCTAATAGATCTACCGATAAATTTGAAATTCCTGATATTCAGGCTCTGCCTGATGGCCAAAGACCCGATTTTGGCGGCTCATACTCTTCTCCATCTTCCGCTTCTTCATCATATTCTTCAAATTCATCTCATAGATATAATTCCAAGAAGTTTGATTCATATGCCTCAAGTTCTTCGACTTCCATTGCAACAGATTCTGGTTCAGTTTACGCAGGTTCTTCTTTTCATAGTGCACCTTCTGCCATTTCTTTGCCTAAACCTTCATTTATGAGTAAGAAATAATCCCTGTTGATGTGATGATGGAGTTTGTATTGCATTTTCCTTCCATTTTATTATTTTGCTTGTGCTAATAGACTTGTATTATAAACGTTTTTTTCATTATTTGACAAATATTGGTGTTCATGTTTTTAGTTTTCATCTGCTTTGATTTCAATTATTTTAGTTCATTTTTTATTTCTCTTACCTGCATTCATGCTTGCCAGTATTTTGATTACATCGGTACATTTTCTACTATCATTCACCACCTATTCCATCCAGTCTACTCCACCCATTCTATCAACTCTCCAACATTTTTTTTTTTCAAAAGAACTTAAGTTTTCAGAATCAATAAAGTTCGGTATATTATTCCTTCTTCAAATTTGTTCATTAGTTCAACTGTTTTTGTTTTGCTTTTAGTTCATTTGCTTTCTGTTCCAATTAATACCTTTTTATTCCCAAGTGACCATTTATGACTTGATGAATGTCAATATCTAACGCATCATATTATGTTTTTCTTAAATTATTTTATTACAAGTTCATTTGTTCTGATTAAAGAACTTATTTGAAATACCATGCAAGACCATTTCTTTGTAATGTATTTCATCATCCAACCTTTTCTTTTTGTCGTACAACAACTTATTATTAAATACATATGATGATTCCCTACAAATTTGATATCAACTATTAAATTGTTAAGGCAAACTTATACACACATACCAATTATTATACCTCTTTGGTTTATTATTTTTATCAATCTTTTTCAATCTTTATCTTCGTTATGCTTTTGTCTAAATCCAGATTATATTTTAATTCTTACAAGGCTTTTGGTTTATCAGTTTTTAGCTTTGTTTCTCTTATTTTTTGTGGGTTTTGAAGTATAGTTTTTACTCTATTTATTTGTTTGTTTGGGTTATTCAGTTTACGCTTGTTATACATGCATATCCTTTCTTTGGCTTTTTGATTTTTTAATTTTTGTTCAGGCTTGCTTATATCTAGTGTTTCAGATTTTTAAGTTCCTTGCTTTGTTATTTTGTTTGATTTGTGTTTTATATCTTTTATTTTATTTTATCTCATATCAATTTCTTTATTTTATAGTGAATTTTGTTTATTTTTATTCTATTATTTCCTTTTTCATCCTGGATTTCTTCTCACTTACTTTATTCTTTTATTCTATTATTTCATTTTTTTCTTGAATACCGTCTTTATCTGATTTCTTTCTTTGGAAAAATGATCGTATCGTAGTATAACTTGATAAGCAATCGGGAAGTATGCTCTTGATTCCAGATTGTAGGAGCGGCGAGTAGGTATCGCTGTGTTTTTTTTCTTTTGTACGCACAATTAATTAACATCAAATCTTTCAAGATAACCTGTTCAGACAACCAAAATCACTATATCATAGCGTCATCTTTTAACCTAATATATAGACAAGCTATATACAAACTATGCCAACCTCTAGAGGATCACAAAAGCCAAAAAGAGAATCTATCTCGTCACCATCAGCACAAGGTGACCAGTATTCGCAACAGCAGATTGGTAGCCGAAGAAGAGAAAGATCATTATCAAGACATCAGAGAAATTCAATATCATCAAACTCTTCAACTGCCAATACAGCAGGAAATCAATCGATTTACTCTAGTGTTTCACATGTTGATGAAAATGAAACTGAAATGTTTTCAGGTGCCGCAGCTAACGTTATTCCAACTGCTGTTTCTTCATTTCATCATCATAATCATGAATTATCTAATACTGGTATGGTGTCTGGATCAAGTTATAGATCTCCTTCCTTACACAGTTTTAAATCACCCCCTGGTTCGGGAGTTCTGCTGGGCCAAGGTAGTAGTGGTCAAAGTGGAGCAATTGAAGAATTGAATCTAGATGAAGTGGTTGATAATGAAGATGGATGTGAATTAAGGCCTGTCGATTCAAATGTAAGTTTTGCTGATCGTGCAAATTTCAGATTTTTTACAACTCAAGAAATTGAAGATGCTAAAGGTGTTTCAACTTTCAATAAAACTAACAATAATGGTGAAGTCGTTGACGTCGACTATGATACCAATTGGAACAGTTATGAGGATGATTATTCTGAAAATGAATTAGATTACCAAAATTCCCAACAACAATATCTAAGTCGATTAGAGGGTCTCAGTGATGGTACGAGAAGTGTTTCTGGATATGGATCAATAAGTGGCACTAGAGAAAATACTCCCGAATATGATGATAATGAAGAAGATGAATATAGTTCTAGAATTTTTGATGAAGATGATGACGATATAAAAGGGCTGATTTCTGCTAAAAAGGCAGATATTGACCAACACGATAGACTATTTGGCACTAGATTTCCAGCAGAAAACCTCAATCAAAGATTTTACATTGCTGAAGAAGATCTAGTTGTGGGTATAGCAGGTTACAGGACTTCAAAATTGAAATTGATACTGTATTATATTTTTGTTATTTGTACCTTTGGCCTAGGTTATTTAGCATTGAGATGGTTTCCCAGATATAGAATTAGAATGATGGGTGATGACGTTCCTTTAGGTAAAGCGGAGTGGGTGGTCATTGAAGATGAATTTGGTGTCTTAGATATACAGCATGTTGAAAGGCAATGGTACAATAAGAAATTGTCAAGTTTCCTGCCCAAGAAGCCAAAAGAAGAGGAAGGGAAGGGCCTAGAACTGGAAGATACTAGTAAAGATATTGGCAGACATGAAGACACTTTCATATATGAAGATGGAATAGATCCAATTGTTCCTATTTTAATTTCATTTGAGTATAGATATATGGTCTTATTTTATGATCCAGTTGATGACCTTTATAAGTTGGCTAATAACTGGATTGACGAAAAATGGTCGTATTACCCTGAAATCAAAGAAGGTATAACGGAAGAGATTTTCAAAAGTAGACAAATGATTTTTGGGGAAAATTTGATTAATATTAAAGAGAAATCAATCATTCAATTATTAACTGATGAAATTTTACACCCGTTCTATGTTTTTCAAATCTTCTCTATTGTGCTCTGGATGGCCGATGATTATTATTATTATGCATTCTGTATCTTTATTATTTCACTATTCTCGGTTGCTGATTCCTTAATTGAAACTAGAAAAACTATGGAAAGAATGAGACATTTATCAAAGTTTCAATGTGATGTTAGAGTCTGGAGAAGCGGATTCTGGACAGAAACAACTTCAGATAATTTAGTTCCTGGTGATATTTATGAAGTTTCAGATCCATCATTAAGTATATTCCCGTGTGATTCAGTTTTACTCTCTGGGGATTGTATCGTTAATGAAGCTATGTTGACTGGTGAATCGGTCCCTGTTTCTAAAGTTCCAATTAGTCCAGAATGTGCAAAGGGCTTAAAGAATGAGTTTAACAGTGCCAAATTTTCGAACTCCCTATCCAGAGCTTTCTTATATAATGGTACAAAAATTGTTAGATGCAGATATGGTGCAGATAATGAACTAGCTACAGCTTTAGTTGTGAGAACTGGTTTCAATACTACTAAAGGTGCATTGGTTAGATCTATGCTATTTCCTAAACCAAGTGGATTTAAGTTCTATGAAGATTCTTTCAAGTATATTGGTGTTATGTTTCTTGTTGCTTGTATTGGTTTTATATTTTCAACTGTTAATTTTATTAAACTGGGTCTGGGTTGGAAAGTTATTATTTTCAGAGCTTTGGATTTAATTACCATCGTTGTTCCGCCTGCTTTACCGGCTACACTAACTATTGGTACAAGTTTTGCTTTGTCTAGACTACGTAAGAAGAATATCTTCTGTATTGCTCCAACTAGGGTGAATGTTGGTGGTAAATTAGATGTTATGTGTTTTGATAAAACAGGCACTTTAACCGAAGAAGGGTTAGATATAATGGGTGTTCATGTTTCACAACCAATTAGAGATAGAAAAGCTCATGAATTCAGTAAAATGAAGTCCAATGCCAATGAGTTAATTGGGGCTGATTCTAGCAATCAGCAAGCTTACAACTTATTCTTAAGTATGCTGACTTGTCATTCATTGAAATTAATTGAAAATGAGCTCGCTGGTGATCCTTTAGATTACAAAATGTTTCAATTTACTAATTGGGATATGGTCGAGGATCCAAATAAAGACTCTATTTTATCTGAATTCGTGGACTCTTATAAAGTTCCTCATAGTTCACCTCCTATTTTATTCAAATCCAAGGATTCTGGTTCTAATGCTAATTCCATGTTCGTTCAATTAAAAGAATATGAATTTATCTCTCAATTAAGAAGGATGTCTGTCGTTACCCAATCTCTAAGCAACCCATTGCATATGAACGTTTTTGTTAAGGGTGCTCCAGAAGTCATGGGATCCTTATGCTTGCCTGACTCTTTACCTATTGATTACGAAGAATTCTTACATCAATATACCCACAATGGTTACAGAGTTATTGCCTGTGCTACCAAAACTCTTAAAGTCTCAAGTGCTCAAACTAATCCTAAAGATTTATCGTTTTTAGATCGCTTACCAAGAGAAAGCGTTGAATCAGAATTGGAATTCATCGGTTTCATTATTTTTGAAAATAGACTAAAGGCTTCTAGTAAAAATGCATTGGGTGAACTTAATGATGCTGAAATTAGAACTATTATGTGTACTGGTGATAATGTTCTAACTGCAATTAGTGTTGGTAGAGAAAGTGAATTAATCAAGCCTAATTCTAAGGTTTATATATCATCGTTCAATTACGATGAAGAGCTTAATACAGGAGAAGGTAAATACATTCCGCCTATTATGTGGACAGAAGTTGATAACCCAGATTTACAGCTAGACGCAGTGACTATGACTCCTTTAGATGTCACCCAAGATGAGAACTATTGTGTTGCTGTTACTGGTGATATTTTTAAGTTTATGCTAACTGAATTAGCTGATATGGAATTTTTAATTGAAAAGATGTTGATGAAAGGTGCAATTTTTGCTAGAATGTCCCCTGATGAAAAGCACGAACTAGTTGATAGATTGAAAATTTTAGACTATACAGTTGGATTCTGTGGTGATGGTGCTAATGATTGTGGTGCTTTAAAAGCTGCGGACGTTGGTATTTCGTTAAGTGAGGCAGAAGCTTCTGTTGCGGCCCCATTTACTTCCAGAGTTTTTGAAATTTCTTGTGTTTTGGATGTTATTAAAGAAGGTAGAGCCTCGCTAGTTACTAGCTTTTCATGTTTCCAATATATGTCTTTGTATTCTGCTATCCAATTTGTTACTGTTTCACTCTTGTATACAGAAGGTACAAACTTAGGCGATTTTCAGTTCTTGTATATTGATTTATGCTTGATTATTCCAATTGCCGTTTTCATGTCCTGGTCTGAACCATATCATAAATTGTGTGTTAAAAAATCCACTGCTAACTTAATATCACCAAAAATTATCATTCCATTATTGGGAAATATTTTGGTTGTTTTAAGTTTCCAGCTATCAATTTACAGATATATTAAAGAATATTTAAGTCCGCTTTCTTGGTATATCAAACCAGTTCCCGGCGATGATGATGCAGTTAAGAGTACCGATAATACTCTTTTATTTTTGTACGCTAACTATCAATATATTTTGATTGCATTGATGTTGACTGTTGGCCCACCGTACAGAGAGCCAGCGACATCTAACCATGCTTTCATAATTACAATTATTAGTACACTAACTATTTCAACTATATTGATGTTTGTGAATCCAGAAACTTGGTTTGGTGATTTAATGGACTTGACATGGCTTTCAGGGGAACCCAAATTTATTGTGGTATTGGCTTCTGCTGTGAATTACGGTGTCTTGGAATTAGGTGATAAATTTTTATTTTTGAAGGTGGCAAGATTCTACAAGAAGATTTTTGGAAAGTCTGGATCAAAGAAGAAGTTCAAGAATTTAAAGAGAGAATTCAAGAGTTTAGGATGTGCTTGAAGGGCATAGAATACTTTTTCAGTTCGTTTTTTCTTTTGTACCATGTGTATTTTTATAGAGATATTTTAGTTTTTTATTCTTTTTTGTTAAGTTCCTCTAAGTTTTATTAAGTTTGGTTAAAACATTAAATTCATAAATTTATAATTAAAGAAAAGAGGTTGTTGCTATGTATAATAAATAAAACAATTGTGGAGAAAATAAATAGTTTGCGAAGAATAAATAGTTAAACACATCAACAGCGTCACCATTTCTTACCCAAAACATTCTGAACGCAATGTTTATATGCCTGAAATTCAGCAAGGCATGCATCTTTGGATATATTTTCGTAGTTTCTTAATATACATTGACCATAAATAGTTGATTCTCTAGAACATTTAACAGTGGCATTCATTAAATTTTTCACTTGAGAACCAGATTTTCTTTGTCGAAGAAGAGACTTAGTTGTTGGTGACATATTATTATATGGTTTCTGGGGTTCTGGGTGACATCAGCACTTTTGTGGAAAACTAAGATTGATAAGAGTTTTCAATCTCTTCTTACTCCGCAATCGGACTCAAAATTGGCAAAACATTGTGATTTGGGTGCGCCACATAATCTTATAATACGCCATATTAAATCAGCCATCAATTCCACCCCTGAAATGCTTTAAATCATAGATGATTTGCCTTCTGGAAGGCATAGAGTTTTATTTGACACAGTACAACCAAAACGAATTTACAATGGGAAAACTTAGTTACCTTCCAGCTTTAGGAGATGTCAATACTCCATTATCAGAGGAGCAGCTTACTATCTTAGAACAGCAGGTGGAATCAGAACAACCAGATCCAACCATTCAATCTCAGTTCAACTTAGCTTGGGGTTTAATAAAATCAATGGATAAGGATGATAATAAACAAGGTATTAATATATTAACTGAAATTTACAAAACTGTTCCAGCAAGAAGACGTGAGTGTTTATATTATTTATCCATTGGTTGCTTTAAAATTAGTGAGTATAGAGAAAGTAAAAGGTATATTGATGCATTGCTATTACATGAACCTGATAACTTGCAAGCTATACATTTAAAAGAAGAGATTGAAACACAATTATCCAAAGATGGTTTAGTGGGTGTGGCTATTTTAGGTGGCTTGACTGCTATTGGTGTTGGTATCGCTAGTTTGCTAGTCCAGCATAAAAGAAAATAAAGATGCAATCATCTTTGTTTCTTAATCTTTATTTTATTCTCATTACTTGTGTTGGTTTATATAGTTTTCTGATTTGATTCATTTATCTTGTTTGTTTGATTGTTTCATGTAGTACATAGTTTAATTCAGACCTGTTGGCGTACTTTCTAAGCGGGTTAAGTTTTATTAGACCCTCTAAAGGTGAAACGTAATTTGGGAGAGAAAAAAATATTGTAAACTGAATGAAAGGAATAATATTTATATATGATTGGATATCAATAAAAGAAAAGAAAGGGAAATAAATTAACAGTTAATTAGCTTTTTTAAGAAAAAATGTCTATGTAACAAAAACAAAATAGATCAAAACTTATTCATCTTGATCGACTAATCCACCCTCTTTACACAAAGAGTAGAATAAAGAATCTTTCTTCTTCAATAAATTGGCAGGAGTGTCAAACTCAGCAACTTCACCTTTCTCCAAGACTATGATTCTATCACTATCAATAATTGTATTCAATCTATGTGCAATAGTTAAAATTGTTCTTTCCTTAAAAGCACCTCTAATAGTTTCTTGAACAATCGAATCAGTTTCAATATCAACATTAGCTGTAGCTTCATCTAAAATTAAAATCTTACAGTTATCTTTAACTAGAGCTCTAGCTAAACACATTAATTGTCTTTGACCAACAGACAAATTAGAACCACCCTCAGACAATTTAACATTTAGTGGATTATTTGAAAGTTCATCTTTTTCAGCATACTCTTCATACATGTGCAAAACATGATCCTTCAAATGGGATAACTCTAATGCCTTTAATAATTCTTCATCAGTATATTGATTTGTTGGATCCAAATTGGATCTGATAGTACCTTCAAAAATTTGTGAATCCTGTGGAATAATAGATAATCTTGATCTCAAATCATATAAACCAATTTCATCAGTCTTAACTTCATCAACTACGATGTTACCTTGGGCAGCTTCAATAATTCTGAAAAGTGCTAAAGTTAACGATGATTTACCAGCGCCTGTTCTACCAACAATTCCAATTTTTTCCTTCGGATTGATGGTTAAATTAATGTTTTTTAACACCAAGTCCAACTCAGCTCTGTATCTAGTTGAATAATCTTTAAAATTAATAATACCATTAAAAGGCCACTTAGAAGCTGGTCTTTTATCCTCAATGATGGATGGTGCTTCAGGCTTTAACTTAGAATATTCATAAACTCTTTCAACAGACACAATGTTAGACTCAATATCAACAGTCATTCTAACAATCCAGTTTAATGATTGAGTAATTTGTAAAGCATAGGAAACTGATAAACCAACTAAACCTGGAGTAACATGACCAGACTTTAAAGTTAAAATTAATAATCCAGAAGCACCTAAAATAACCAAAGAACCTAAAAATTCCAATCTAACAGCCAACCATCTGTTGGAGCTAACGGAAGGATGGAAAGCACTCATATTAACATCGACTTTATGTCTGTTCAGATATGAAAATCTATTTAATTGACCATAAGCTCTAATGGTAGCAACACCACTCAAAGTTTCTTGGAAATGAGCAAAAATTGGTGATCTAGAAACCGAATCTAATCTTCTTAATTCTCTTGAAGTAGCTAAATAATACTTTTGATAAAATTTATATAAGAAAGCTAAAGGTAAGATTAGGAAAATGAATTGCCAAGTGGAATAAATGATAACTAACATAGTAAAGGAGACCTTTGTAGCATTGTTGAAAAACATAGCAAAAACCCTAAATAAATTCTCATCAATTTTATAAATATCATTAGAAAATCTATTTAAAATTCTACCAATTGGAGTAGTTTCAAAAAATTGCATTGGAGCTTTTAAAACTGAATCTAGCATGATTTGATGTAAATATTTGGAACCAGATATTGAGCACAATAACCATTGAATAAGGGTTTGGCACATTAGTAAAGTTGAAGAACACAAACAAATAGCTAGATAAATGCCCAAGTACCTCAAAGGATCAGGATTATAACCAGCGCCAGAATTAACTTCAGACCAGTGTTTTAACCAAACATTAGCAACAACGGTAAGAGCCATAGTGAGGACCATAATTGTTAAAAATAAGAAGACATTTCTAATACCACAAGCTTTAGCATAAAGTTTATAAATTTCATTAGAAACTTTACCTTGTTCATGTTTTTCATCTCTGCCAGATTTTAATTGTTCTGCTTCTTTTAATTGTTCTGCAACTTCATAATCTTCAAGTTCAGCTTTATGTAATTCAGTCTCAGAGGTTTTCTTTATTTCGTCATCTAAATCGCTTGGTTCAGAATAAGTATCGTCGGAAGGCTCTTTATCATAACTTGTTTCAACAATGGATTCTTCCTTATCATTAGTATCATTTTTCTTGTTACCGAATTCAGCAACCAAGGAAGCTAATTTTGAATCATCTTTTGCGACAATATCATCATATGCACCTTCTTCAATAATTCTACCACCATCAATCATTGAAATGTGGTTTGAAAATCTTAAAACATTTAAATTATTAGTAGCTAAGATTCTACACCTTGAGGTTAGCAAACCATCAGGACCTAAAACATTATTAATTAAATGTTTACCAACATGTTCATCAACAGCACTCAAAATATCATCCAAGATATAAATATCAGCTCCTGCATAAACAGCTCTGGCTAATGATAGCCTTGCTTTCTGGCCACCAGATAAACTGATACCCTTTTCTCCAACTTGGGTTAGATCACCGTCTGGCAAAACACTTAAATCATGAGTTAAAGCACAAGCTTTAATAGTTTTGTTATAGAATTCAGGATCGTACTTACAACCAAATAGAATGTTTCCTTTAATTGTACCATTCATAATCCAAGGAACTTGAGGAACATAAGCAATTGAACCATGTAAGAAAACTAAACCTTTTGGTTTATGTAAATCACCTAATAATGCTTGTAAAATAGCAGATTTACCTGATCCAACTCTGCCGATGATGCAAGACAACTCACCCTTCTTAGCAACATAATTAATTCTCGTTAGTGCAACTTTATAAGGTTCTCTAGTCCATAAGAAATCGGCATCCTCAATCTTGACGGCTACATCACCAATCTTTTGAGCGGCTGGTAATTTATTAATAGAATCGTCATTTAATTCATCACCAGTCAAGAAATCTGTTAATCTTTTTAAAGAAACTTGAGCTTCGATAATATTACCAACAGTCCAGGGTATAACAGCTAATGGAAAACCTAATAAATTGAATAAAGATAAAGCAGTGAAAACAATATCAGTTGATAGCGGGGTGTCTTTATTGAATAAAATGAATAAACCAAAAGTAGAGAAACTAACTAAATAAGGAGCATTATTAAAAATAAATTGGAAACCGGCTTGGAATATACCTAATGTTTTCAAATTTTTTAATTCTTTTTCATTTCTAACATAAGTTAACTTTTCTCTATATGGATTTTCCCAAGCATATAGCTTCAATGATTTCATGTTGTTTAAAATTTCAGAAATGATACTTGTTCTTTCATCTTTAACTTTCATTTGTTTTTTCTGCAACTCTTTTTGTTTTCTGAAAATAAAAGTATTTAAAGGAACCGTGATAATTAAAACAATAACACCAATCCACATAGCATTGCCTAATAAATTATATAAAGAAATCAAGCATAAGGTGATCTGAAATGGGCCAGACCAAATGATATTTAAATTTTGGCATAAGTCTTGCAGTCTTTGAGAATCAACAGACATCAAGTTAACGATATCACCAGATGCTTTCTTTTGTTTTGATTCGACAGACAAAACTAAAGATTTTTGATAAATTAGGGAGGTCATTGAAGATCTAACTTTCATACCAGTATCAAAAACTCTTTCAAAATATTGATGTAAAGAAGCAGTCTGGATAACAGATATGCCAAACATAGCAATAACAATCATGAACCCTTTGATTAATGGTGTATCTTTATCCTCTTTATATTCATTAACAAACATAATCAATCGTTTTAATAATTGAGGTTGAATGAAAGCCATACAATCTTGAATGAATTTGAAGACACCTGCAACTACGAATGGGCCACCAAATGATTTAGATAAAGCCCAGCCTAAAGAAGGCTGTGATTTATAATTAATTTCATTATTCCAATGATGTTCTAAAGTATCTGCCAAAGTGCCAGATTTTAAATCATTTGGTAGAGGAGGCAAGTCTCCTTGATCTAAGAATTTGGAATAGCCTCTTTGCATTAATGGCGTTAACCAACTGAAAGTAATTTTAGCAAAAATATTTGAGTAATCATAGATGTTATATTTAAGAGTTGGGTCAGGTATTAATTCTGGAGCAGTGTAAATTTCTAGCAGTTCAATAAATAAAGCATTAATTGTTGTCAGGACTGTAAATTGTAGAATTGCTTGAGGTGACGATCTAACGGAGGCATTAATAATTCTAAAACCACCAACAATCACTGAAAATCCCCAGTAAACGATCAAGGCAGTTGAAGAAACAAAGGTTTTGTAATTTTCAACGTAAGATAATAATAAAGCAATAAATAAAACAGCGAAATTACCAACAGTGGACCAAAACTTAATGTCATTGATGTAGGTGATACCGGGCTGAGAGTAAGTCGAGTAACGTGCAGTGGCAATGACTAAAGCCAATTGGAAAACAATTTGCAATAAGATTAAACCCAACTTTACTGGAAACCAAGCAGTAGATCTTGCTTTAATATTTTTCAATTGTCTTAATCTATATATTTGAATAGAAGCTGAGATCAGCAAATAAATGGAAAGTAAATTAACCAAGACACCATTAGTAAAGCAAGGTGCAAGGTCAGAGAGAGGGGATATTACCCCGAATCCTTCGCCATCATAACAACCACAATTCAATAAGACATTAGGATTAGTAGTATTTGATTTGAAAGTATTGAATTGACTGGAGGAACCCAACACGTTGAATCTTTCAATCATTGAAGCTATAGCATCATGGTTCCCGTACCTTGATGGGGTAAGATAAGCCCAAACCCCATCAACGGATCCAGCCAAATAGTCACCTTGAATTAAGTCCCCGGTAGGTAGTATATCCGTCATTGAGTAATGGCGTTTGGATTCAGGATAAAGAAAGAAATGTGGTTTGAAGGGCAAAAGCTCAAAAGTTCACAGGCTCTGAAATACATTAGTAATGTTCCGCTCACAATAGCAAATGAACGCAGAATCGCGGCGATAACTCTACAAACCCCGACGTGTGGTGAGCTTTGTGTCTTTCTAGCTTCTCAATCCTGTTAGATTAGTCAATTGGTTATAAGGAAATGGTGGGTAGGAAATCTGGAGATAGTTTCCCTGGCTCCTGTGATTCGCTGACTAGTTACTTTCTAGCTATATAGCTTATATTTCTCTAAAACTCCTGTACCGGGTGCCTTTCCATTTATCTGTTTCAAGCTATTTGATCACAGAATAATTGATAAATGAATATATCCATTCATCTCATGTTGCTGCAACAAGTAATCGGATCGAGGGTACTGGTTAGGAAACTAGGAGATCATAGATGTGCGGTGTGCCACGGGAGCCCACCACACCCGCCACTCTCGCCACATTTGCCGTTTTGGGAGAAACGTAAATTGTTTTATTTTCTTCACGTAAATTACCTTGTTTGCTTTGCTACATGTTCTCTTTTCTTCTGGAAGTCCACAAACAACGCTAAAACTCGCCAAGATACCCCATATAAGTCTCTCTAAATTGTCTGAGAAGTTACTTGTCGCTGTTGTTTGTCTCTCTTTTCCCCCTAGAAACCCCTCCACTAGCTGATCAGCAAATAAATTAGTTAGAACGTTACTTTCTTGTCAATTTATCTGTCTGCGTGATAATTAATACCAAGCATCAGCTTCTATTCAGATGACTGGCGTTGCCGTTGCTTCAAGGAGAACTCCAGATATGTTACATATGCTTCCTGAACAAAAAGTCATAGTTGAATTAACTAGTGATACCTCATCATCATCATCATCCTCCCCTTCTTCTTCGTCTTCGAGTGATAGTGCTGAAATTAACCTCATTAATAACAAGAAACTAGAGAGTTCATCCCCAAACTGCCTCCCTTCTCCACTTAGAGCTAAAAAAGAATCTTTAAGTGGTTCTGATTATTCTAACCTCTCAGACTCACTAGTGAAATCTGAACCTGACTCTTCATCTCCTGTTATCAAATCAGAAACTATCAGTGATAGCGAGAGTGATGCTGAAGGACATGATTATATCCTTGTTAAAAGTGAAACCAGTACACCACCAGTCATAAAAAGTGAGCATGATGATCTGAGTATTGACAACTATAGATTATTGAAGTCTTTTTTACAGCAACAACAAGCTTCAGCCTCAACATTGCAATTTCCTTCACCAAAGAAGACGACAAACAGAAAACCAAAATTGAAGTATAGACCCCCTAATGGTACGGTTTTAGATCTTTCAAATTTAGATTTATCTCAAAACTTAAACGACCAAATCGAAATTGAAGATTTATCATTCTTACATCATGCCTTAACTTATTCCAGAAAAATGGTTGCAATTACAGGTGCAGGTATTTCCGTGGGCTCTGGTATCCCTGATTTCAGATCTTCAAATGGTTTGTTCAATGATTTAGCGTCAAAAGGAACAGGGTCAGGTAAAAATTTATTTGATTATAATTTATTTAGATCTCCGGAAATGATTGGAAAATTTGAAAAAATGATTAAAACCTTGCATCAATTATCAAATTCAAGTAAACCTTCTTTGTTCCATCAAATGATTAATAGTATTTCGGAACAAGGCAGACTGCAAAGATTATATACTCAGAATATTGATTGCCTTGAAATTCAACTACCTTATTTACAAACTGAAATTCCATTAGCGTTTAAGCAACCTTTCCCTAAAACTATTCAATTACATGGTAATATCAATCTATTAAATTGTTCAAAATGTAATTATATTAAAGAATTAAATGATGATTATTTCAAAGATAAACCATTCGGTGAGAGAACCTTAATTAGAACTTGTCCCGAATGCGAAGAAATGAATGAAGTTAGAGCAATTGCTGGAAAAAGACCACAATCCGCTGGTATTTTGAGACCTAGAATTGTTTTATATAATGAATTTCATCCAGATGGTGAAGTTATTGGTAATATTACAGAATCAGACTTAAAAGCAAAACCAGATTGTTTGATTATTTCAGGTACAACTTTAAAAATTCCGGGTGTTAGAAGATTGGTTAAAGAGATGGCTAAGGTCGTTCATTCTAAAAAAGGTTACATTATTTGGATCAACCTGGAGGAACCTCCTCAATCAATTGTTGATTATGTTGAATATTTCGATTTAATTGTTGTTGGTGATTGTCAAATGGTTCCTGGCTTAGTTAGTTTATACGATACATCTGTTGTTAATGTTCCTAAAAAGCGAAGAGTTAAAAAGGAAGTTACGAAGAAGTCAACGACTACTAAATCAACTCCTAAAAAGCCACATGCAAAGAAATCAGCCACCACTGAAACTTCTAGAACCTCTAAAAGTATACCAAAGAGAAAATCTTCACTATCTGCTAGCAGCCCGTTGAAGAAGAAGTGTCACAATTAGTTTTTTGTTAAATTTGTATTATATCCACATTGTTGTACATTTTTTGCAATGCTCTATACATTGCTGCTGTTTTAACCTTTCCCCTTTTGCCTTTATCTTTTTTCTATGTCACCTACTTATATTACACATTAAGTTGCTTTTTTCACCTATTTTTCTTTTTGATTGTATCTGTTGTATTTTTTACCTGCTTTTGTTGAGTTTCCATTTCATTTTCGTTCCTGTTCTTTTGAATTTTATTTAATAAATTGTCTTTTAAACTTGTATTAAATTGCCCCCAAAAAAATTGTGCTTGTAAATAAGATTATAAATACAAAAAGTATAAATCTATGCCAAATGCCTATAAAGAGAAAAGAACTATACACTAACTGCTTACATATCATCCTCATCAGGTAATTCAACCTCATCTTTAGGTTCTTTCGGTTCCTGACCTTCACTCCACTGAGTGATATCATCAATATAGCTTAAAATAGTCTCCACTGAATCATTATTATCTTTATCTGAGCAATCCAAGGGCAAGAATTGAACCATACCAAAGTCATCAACTAACTGTGCAATAGCCTTGCTCAATTTCTCATATTTTGGATTAAAAGCAATTGAAGAATCATTTTTTTCACAAGATGATGAGGCTTCTAGCATTAATGGATCCGGATTTAAAAATCTTTTTAGCTCTCTTCTAGAAACGGAATCTTTAACTAAGTCAACCTTGGATAATATGTTAATATGAGGCAATTCTAAGAAGATCATAGTTGACATAGCACTTAGAGTACCTGAAAAGAATTTAGCATTATCAATTACAAATGGTGCTTCTAACAAATATGTGCAACACAGACTAAAATTCAATTGTTGTTGTAGATGCTTAACTATTGTAGGCATGACCGGAACATGACTATATAACTCAATCTGACCGGGACAATCAAATATTAAATAATCATCATTATAATCTCCAATTTGTTCATCAAGCCAATCCAAATTATCCATTAAGAATTCAAAACAATATAATAATGCACCATTTGGTCCTAGATTTAACTCTTCCTGAACATCCTGCAGTGAAATTAGATCTCTTATGTCTATGCTAAATGAAAATTCAGTTGGATCTGCTGCCGGATCTAAATTAACTAAATGTGCAGTTCTACCAATTGATTGCATGTATGATATTATTGAATTACAAAATGTAGTTTTACCGGCACCTGCAGGGCCTAATGCTAAAACACCAACTTTGGACATGTTTATTTAGAAATATTATCAATATGAAAATTGTTTCGAAATCTCAAGTGGGAAAACACTATCATCAAGTTTGGATTTTACTAATCATTTGAAAAATAGAAAAGTAGAAAAAACAAAAAAATATGTATATCACCCGTGCACCAGAGTTGATTGCGGCAACACGGTTTGTCCTGCATGGAGTTGAATTTATAGATGATCAGGTTTACAAAGACTAACATTGGGTTAACAGAATCTTGGCCAATCAATCTATAAAATTCACCCAAAAATATTTATCATTATGAATCAACTGAGCAGAATCCAATATTAAGAATAGAAACAAATAATTTATGGTGCTTCCATCTCAGCATTAGGAATTAAACAACTAGAACAATCCTTGATAACAGCACCATCATGATGGAAACTCGATCTTCTATTCATTTTGTATCGGAATTGGAAACACGAACACCAAAAGATTTTTATTTGACTGTCTGGTAGATATTATTGTTTACTATAAATATTATATCAGGCGAAAATTACCAAAAATGATTAATTTGAACAGGAAAATTATTTGTTTTGGTCTGACTTAAGTCTGCCTTTTTTTAAAAGCTTTTAATGAAAACTGATGAAGTTCATCTTCTGCCCTTTTTTTTTTTCCAAGTTTTAATATTTTACGGAATTAAGATGAGCAATCGAGCATATGTCAATACAGTTTCTCAATTACCCAAAGAGCTACAAAGTTTGGTGTTTTGCTATACCTTGAGACAAATTGAGAGCTTACACCTTCATTTTGAAGGCCTTGTGGAAATCATAGAATTTACAAAACCCTATAGTTGGTTTGACGTTAAATATGGCAAGTTAATGAATGACTCTCATATATATGGCTGCTTCTTCATACTAGAGTCAGATATTCTAGCCGATGGGGAGCAGTATCGTATCTCTACGTACGATTTCGCTTTACCTTTACGATCAACCCTTGAGTTATTTTATTCAGTTCTACCACATATAAGACATGTTAGATTCACTGCAAAATTACTGGAGAATGCTTTGATTCGTGAATTTCAAAGATCAGCCAAAACACTATACGTATGTGACTTTGATGCACACATTTACAGACGCTTACGTTCTAACGTAGTTAAAAAGATCAGTGGATTTGAGATGTCAATAGAAAATAGAAATGAAATAAGTTTTCTATGGGGTTTAATTAAAGATAAATTAATGCCTAGGTTGTCTTCAATATCTTTAAAGATATGCTATAACTTTTCTAAAGTGAATGAATTATATCAATTAATTCAGAGAGCCGCACATATAAGATTCGAACTGGCAGTATATTCTGACTTTTTTGGAACAGCAAAATTTGATGAGTTATCATCATACGATATCTTTAACCAAATACAACTTGTTAATCTATGTCGCACCCATGATCAACCTATTTCAGCTTCATTGGCTAAATCATTCAATAAGATTATCTCTGTGACTTCTTTACTTTTGTCAGATATAGACTCCATTAAACGATTTCTCTCAAGCAAATGTGTTTCAGTGTACGCATTTCACATAAATTTATTTAGCCCAGATATGACAACAATGTTATATTTATCAGATTTAAACTTTGGAAACAAAAGTCTTACCCATTTATTAATCAGTGTTCCTAAGTTAGTGGGCACTTTTAATTATTTGAGTGATTCATTAAGAGGATTTAGTTTACGTACACGCAATATGGAAATAGAAACAATGAATTCCCTTCCCAATTCAGTTAAATATTTGGATTTAACTTTTGTATCGGATCATCTAGATCCCCTGGGTCAATCAGTTGTTTTTGATCATTTTGGTCCATTGAATTTTCAATTTCGTCATTTTAAAGTGCCACAGAATTTAGGTACTGTTTATTTAACTTATTTTATTATGCTGACAAGAATGAGTTATGTGTTTCGAAGCCGAGAACGATTTAAATCATTTATTGAGAGGTCTAGCATCAAGCCTAACAGAAAATATTATTCACCTGATGAGTCAGACAAAAGAACGTTAGATGCTCAATTAGATGATGTGCTTGCTATCAAGGTTATGTTTAAGGATGAAGAAAGGCTTTAATTCAATGAAACTTATAGTTGTTAGATCTCAATGAGATCTGAGTTTCGGGAAAAGAACTAGCTAACTGATAAACCTCCCGTTTCCGTAATCTGGAGTATAGGCTCTAGCACAATGTTCAATTTGAAGGGGTTGATTAATTAATTGTCTAGTTTCTCAAACGATTACTGTTCTCCTTAGTCTGCTTGCGCCTAAGACGAATGAGAAGCGGCTAAATTTTATCCAGATATTTCAAATTGAAAGTTTATATAATTCATATTTAATCGGTTTCTAATCATTAAGTGCCCTTCCGTGTAACATCCCTTTCACCTTTACTTGTTCGATTTTTTTGATATTAAGGTCAAGTTTAACTTTGAGTTTGCATACGTAAAATAATACTAGCTACATAGTCAGGAGTAGTAGCCAAATAGCAGAAGAGATGCTACACTTGATCATTCCTAATGCCCCGATCCTTACTCCAACAGTTGTTTACATATTTTGTATTATTTGGTTCGCATGGCATTTTCCATACCCTTTATTTAAGCAAAGAATATGGAGGACTTCTTCCAACCAGCTATTAGCCATTTCACTTTCCTAAAAAAGTAGTAAAAATTACACGTCAGAGTATGTGTGGCACTATATCCAACCAATAAAATAATGATCTGTCACATGACCTTTACCAAGAACGCTTACACCTCCCTGATCAGGAAATCTCACTTTGTTGTGCTCCTCACTCTGGGGCACCAACAGCCAATATTGCAGAGTGGGGCTTCTGCATCCGCCAGAAATCCGGAGCTGTCTGTTTGAGGCAAGAGCAGCGGCAAACGCGAGCAGCTCACTAATGGCTCAGTGAAGTAAAGTCCGTGCTCACTCAAAGTTCCGTTATCTCGTTTCTCTACAATCAATCAGCAAATCAAAGCGGTTAAAGTGAGGTCTGCTGAATACTATATAAGGGGCCGTTCCTCCCCCCTTTTGCCGACTACAGCTCCTACCCCTTTACCACCTGTTTCTCTTCACCTCAATTCAATTGAATCAGATCATTATACCAACAAGAACCCTTATCACTATGGTCGAAGTCGGAGCCCCTGCTAATATCAAATCCTTTTATAAATTCACAGATGATGTTTCCAACCCTGAATTATTTGAAACTTGGAAACCAAAGATCAAGGCTTACTTAGACGACCTAGATAAAAATGCATTACCTGAATTTAGAGTTCCTGAATCTGAAGTCCCAACTACTTTAGATGAAAAGCCATTCAATACGTTGAAGTATTTAACTGAAACAAAATACTTGTCCCCGGAAGAACATGAAATCACAGAGTTAACTGCCACTAAATTGGCTTCTTCAATTGCTTCTAAGAAATATACTTCAGTTCAAGTTTTGAAAGCTTTTGCTCATAGAGCTGTGATTTCTCATCAATTCACTAATTTTGCAATGAGTTTTTTCATTGGTGAAGCTGTTAAAAGAGCTGAAGAATTAGACTCAATTTTAGAAAAGACTGGTAAGACAGTTGGCCCATTACATGGTGTTCCAATCTCATTAAAAGAGCAGATTGGATATGGTGGTAAGATCACTAATGGTGGTTGGGTTGCTTGGTTAGATAACGTTCCAAAGGAAGATGCTGTTACAATTAAGGTTTTAAAGAACTTAGGTGCTGTCTTCTATGTCAGAACAAATCAACCTCAAACCCTAATGCATTTGGATTCAAATAATAATATCACTGGAAGAACTAGAAATGTTCACAATTCTTTGTTAACTTCAGGAGGGTCGAGTGGTGGAGAGGGTGCTTCAGTTAGTTCTAAAGCTTCTCCATTGGGTGTTGGTACTGATATAGGTGGCTCAATTAGAGGGCCCGCTGCCTTTGCTGGTGTCTATGGTTTAAGACCAACAACTAGAAGAATCTCTGTCTTTGGTGGTGTTTCTTCTGGTAAAGGGCAAGAATCAATTGTCGCAGTCGCAGGTCCATTGGCTAACTCTTTAGATGATATTGAATTATTTATGAAATCCTATATTAATGAGGGTAAGCCATGGAACTTTGACCAATGGTGCTTCCCAATGCCTTGGAGAGCTGTTGAAAAACCGGCCCCTAAATCAGTTACCGTTGCTATAATGTTTGATGACAACGTTGTTAAGCCACATCCACCAATTTCAAGAGGTTTGAAATTATTAGAGGAAAAATTATCTAAAGCTGGTGTTAATGTTGTTAAATTTGAACCAATATTAACCAAGGAAGCATACGAATGGGCTAATTTATTGTATAACTGTGATGGTAATTATGCACAAAAGGAAATGCTTAGACCCTCTGGTGAACCTTTAAAATACTTAACTAAATGGGCGTTATCATTTGGTAATGGAGATAAATCGTTATCAATTACTGAAAATAGAGAATTGAATTACCAGAGAGACAACTTAAGAAAGGCTTATAATGATTACTTCGTTCAAAACAAAGTTGATTTCATAATTTCTCCAACATATACTGGTGTTGCCCCGGTCTGTATTGATGAAGGTATCGCTGGTCCTCATTATTGGGGCTATACTTCATTATTCAATATTTTGGATTTGCCAACTTTAGTCATGCCAACTGGATTATTCCAAGATCCTAAAGTTGATGTCAAGTCAGACGCTGATTATGAGCCAAGATCTGCAATTGACAAGGTTGAACAAGATAAATATATCCCTGAATTAATGGTTGATGCTCCTATCGCTTTCCAATTGTCTGGTAGAAGATATTTTGATGAAGAAGTCGTTGCATTTGGTAAAGTTATTGACGAAGTCTTGAAGGCTTAGACTGTGTTTTCATTAAATATATCCTTTTTACATTTCATATACCTTTAGATATATCTAGTATACTCACATATAGTGCACTCGCTCTTTTTTAATTCGTATGCCTTAATGAAAGGCTCTTGCATACTTATGCTTATTTGCATGAAATTAAATTGGAAACACCCCTTGAACACGGCAGCTGTCATATTATTGCAGTGTTCGAAGGCCCGTAGTTATCATTAATTTTTTGGAAGGTCATAGCTAAAAATATAAAGTTAAAAGAGGAAAAAGATTGGATTACAAATACCACAAAGGTAACAATTGGGAAGGCTTAATTTGTAAATTAAAGGAAATTTTATTAAACATATCGAAATAGACCAATTCGGTAGTTGAGTAGCAAAATAAAAAGCAAAGGTGATAATTCAGATAAGTAAGTAAATCAGTCGATCTTACGTAACAATAGCTGTGATATTTCAGTAAAAATGCAGAGGAAGTTTTGAAGAATAATATTTAGAATAGAGCTAAAGATAAGAAAATAAATAAAGGAGAATAATAGAAATTGGTGTTGATAATGGGATGGAATAGCTAGGTCGTAGAGGCAGATAATACTCTTGAAAGCAAACAAAAATGTGAAAAGAAAAAAGTTCAAGAGAGCCATGCCAACAAATAGAACAAAAAGGAAAAATTGAACAAACTTTTAAAAATACAGTAGACAAGAAAAATAAAATGTAGGAAATTCAAAGGAAACGCAAACAAAAAAACCAAGGCAGAGAAAAATGAAAAAACTGAAGAAAAAACAAAATAATAATAAAAAGATAAAAGGTCTTTTTCGAACTAAATGAAAAGGCACACCATCAATAAATGAATGATTGTTCAAAGAGAAAATCAAACAAAAAGAAAAAGAGAACTCAAAAAGCAAAGGTAAAGAATAATTTTGTAATGTATTTTTTAAAGGTCTTCAGCAACTACATCTTAATTCAGCACGGGCAAAAACTGTCCAACAATCAACATCGGAATATCAAACACATCTCTTTTAATAGTCCAAACACAGCAGCATTTCAAATAATCATGATCATTGGCTTTTCTTAAATTACAATCAGTCAAGTATGTAGCATTCAAATCACCAAATGCAAAATCACTGAAACTTCTGAAATACTTAATGGTCGATTCATCATCCATTAACTCAACAATGAAAGTTCTTTTTGATAACAAACTCATTTTCGAATATCCTGTCAACGTGGCAAACTCATTAGTTAATGCAACAATCTCCCCTGTACGACGCCATATAATGGTAGGTGAAGGTGACATTGAGATTAAATTCTCGTATTCTAGTAGTGTTCTCTGGAATGATCTTTCAGTAAATATTAAATCGTTTTCAAATAATGATTTTGTGGCAGAGATAAAACTTGGTCTGTATTTAGCCATGCATTTAGCGATTTCAATTAATTGCTCTTTATTGAATCTTTTCTTTAGGTATGAAATCAACGCATGATAAGCCTTTGGATATTGATATGCTTTCACGATACTAGTTAGGTAAATATCATCAGGTTGTTTGATGACATGTCTCATTATGAGCGGTGACGTATAGTCTTCATCTTCTTGTAAATCATTTGGAACTAGTTTAGCAGTGTTTGGCATTCTTGAATGTTTTTCATTATAAACATAGGAATTTGGAGTCAGATTATTAGGATAAGATGAAATCATCGTATTTTCTAAAATGTTAATTTCAATGAATGGCCTAGTACCTTTATCTTCATCATCAGATAAATCCCAAAATCCATTACTTGGTGAAGGAGGGTTTGTGTTTAATAAATCTGTCAATTTAACATATTCATCATTAGCCATACTTGATTCAAAGTTCTTCATTGAAGAACTTGCATTAGATAATATATCGGAAGCGGCAGATAAAACATCAGGAGTTGAAGTGGATTCTTTAGATGAATGATTACCTTGAACGCCAGGAAATAGACTTGAAGATTTGGCAAATCCAGTAGAATGTGAACTACCTGGAGTATTAGTACCATGAGTATTATTATTGCTACTGTTGCTTTGATAACCAAATTGAACTGAATTATTAATTATGTGATGACCGCCACTTCCAATACCAGTATTAAACCCTGTACCCATATGTATACCATGATGAGATATATTTGGAGCCTTGAATTCTAAAGGAGCTTGATCCTGATCATCAACTATTAGATGATCAGTAGTATTTGAAGTTGGAGGAGTCAGAAGTATGCCTGAATCATCAGCCGTCGTAGAAGGATGATTTAAATGAGATGTATGATTTGGAGGAGGATGTAATGACGATAAAGGTGGTATAGGGTTCAGTAGTTGAGATAATGAAGTTTCAGATAATGCAAGATGCACTTTAGGGTTATGGTTAGTGTTGCCATTATTATTATTATTGGAAGGGGTAGGATACATAGGGATTTCCGGTGATTTACTATTTCTTGAAACACTATGAGAAGTTGTTGTTGAAAGGTCGGGCACAGGTACAGGAAAAGAAGGGGAGAACCCTGAATTTGAAGCAATTTCGGATCTGCTTAAACCCATAGGAGACGTATTTGTTGAACCAGTAATGTTGATTGGGACAGAAGCAGATATTCCCATTGAAGGAGCAGGTAATATATTAGGAGGAGTGGTAGTCATTGTTATAGTGTTAATAGAAGAAGTAGCAGACACTTCAACTGGTTTTGGAGGTTGTTCATCTTTGATTTTAGCAGGGTTGACTATTTCTTTCTTCTTTCTTGGTTTTCGCTGCTTCCTAATACCTTTGTTGGGGGTTGTTGTCTTTTGTTTTGGATCAAGAGTTTTTCTGAAAGTTGTCTTCTTCTTTCTAACGGCGTCCTTGCAACTATCAGCCATACCCCTTTTTGTACAGTTCTTGCAGGGTCTCAAATCGTCACACTGTAAATGCTTTGAATGGCAAAACTCACAAGCAACTCTAGTTGGTTTTCTAGACTGTTTGATTTCTGGAGGTAGTTTTTTAGTCATGATGGATTTGAGTTGAGGATGATAAGAATGTGTGTAATGTTATGATGAAGATGAAAAAAAAAAGAGAAAGGGTCTTTTGCTGGGGTTCAAGTTCAAGTCAGTCAGCCGGATAGGTGTATCTGGGATCTTGGTAGGATCTGAATCTGAATCTGGGGTAGAGGGCAATTGGCTAACAACCGAGTCCTTTGATTGCTATTTGTTGATTGATATGGACTTAAATGTAGCAGACTAGGAGACGCAATCTAGTATCAAGTGACAACGTGATACGTTATTTGATTAACGAAGGATAAACGAGAGCCAGCGGGAAGTCTGAAGTTGGTTCGTAGAAACCAGCTTAGAATTAGTATATGAAATGAAATGAGAAGACTGGAGAAGACCTTTACTGCCTCTTTTTATTTGTGAGTTGGGTGTGATCTGACGTCACGTATGATATGCTGTGATGCTAGAACAGTTGTCAGCTGTTAGTTGTGCTATATGAGGTGGTGATTATTTGACTTCTTCTGCCTTTGTGATGGATTGATCGAAGAATTTTGAGTCGTAGTGAGTTAAACTTAAGCACTGCCTTTGAGAGAGTGGCCTGGGTTGGATTACGTAAAATTGCAATATATGGGGTCTGAGTTCGTTAAATCGCGCAACAGAGCCGCAGCCGATCTGGGGAAGACAATAGGACAGGGCGCAGGTGGCTGGAAACACCCCGGAGCTACGGCATGGGTTAACCCTTCCGATGGAGGGGCACGCGGTTGGCCACGCCTATGCGAAAGGGGAACTTAAAGAAAAGACCGAAAGTGAAGATGCAGAATATTTAGCGTTACCTAGACTAAGAGAATCTCAAATTCAGCTTTTACTGAAGAAAATATCTCAAAACTGACAAATTACTTCCGCCAAGCTCCCTTCAAAATAGGTATCCCGATATTGCCCGGGCTGTCAAGTGGCAAACCAACCAATTGATCCACATTACAAATCCTTTAATTAACGAATAGCTTAATTTTAATCGTAACCGATATAGAATTAACAGTTCACAAGTTACAAGGTACGTAGCAATGACTCAAAACGTCATATAATGATTTATAAAACCCAATCTCTTAGGCGAGAATATATTAATACAATCAAACTAAAAAGTAATACAAATGATAAGTAAACCAACAAATTTAACCATACCAACAAATTATCACCAAACCAAGAAAGGTCTCACAAAACTTCTAGAAGATATCAAAATTTAAAATAAAAGGTTAATTTCATTCTAAACTTAGTTCTTACCGGCTTTCTTAGCAGCAAAAGCCTTAGCGTAAGGGTTTAATCTTAAAGCAACTTGTTTGTTCTTCAATGGGTTTTTCTTTAAAACGTGAGTTCTCTTTTGGGTGGCTTGACCAGCTGGTCTAGTAACAGATTGAACTTCAGCAGAGTTGATTAATCTGGTAACATCAGTGTTAGAAATAATGTTAGATGGGATGGATTCGTAAACGGAATCTAAAGCAGCAAAAGCAGATTCAGTCCAGATAACAAATCTACCTAAGTGAGCACCTGGAGCTAATTGTAATAAACCTAAAGACTTAACGTTAGCGGTTTCAACACCTGGAACATTTCTGAAAGCTTTGACAAGACCATTGTCTTCAGCATAAACAACTAATGGACCTCTTCTTTGAGTCCATCTTCTGTTTCTCAATTTACCCTTACCAGCTCTTAATTTCTTAGATTTAATAACCTTGATAACATCTCTGTGAGCACCAACGGCCTTTAAAGCAGCAACAGCGTCTTTGGTCTTAGTAACGGATTCTAAGTCAGAAGAAACAACTAATGGAATTTCTGGAATCTTTTCAATTCTGTGACCTCTAGCTAAAACTAAAGATTGAGAAGCGGAAGCAGCAATAGCAGAAACAGTAGCATATTTCTTTTCATTGTGGTTAACCTTAACGTGCCATTTTCTCCAGATCTTAGTTGGGGCAAACATTCTACCACCTCTACACATGTTACCAAAAGCAGCTTGACCAGATCTGTGGGTACCACCACCACCAACTCTTGGAATTCTGGCAACAGCTCTACCAGTACCCCAGGATTCAGCAGAGGTTTGGTGACCAGCATTTTCAGCGACAGCGTAAGCTTGTCTCTTGTTCTTGTTGATTCTGGTGAAAACAGTGTGAACAATATCTGGTCTAATTGGAGCCTTGAAAACAGCTGGTAATGGTAATTCGGAAGAGGTCTTCTTACCTTCTAATGAGATGACGGAAACTTGAGCTCTGGACATTCTTGGATTTGTGTGTAGAGTTTATTTTACTTAAAAGTAAAGGTCTTCTAGTATTAGAGATGAGAACTTGAATACACATTTTTCCACTTTATAACGTGAAAAATTTTTGTGAGTCTTGTCGTGTGCGAGCGAAACGGCGGGTAACAGTGTCTAGTCGCGTCTATCGACTTATCTACAGCTGTTTACGTAATCACTTACGTAGGGTGTCATCAGGTTGTCAACTTGGAGGTCATCTCCACCAGGGGGCAATGAACTGGTGATTGTGTTGCCCCTTTTTCCCCATTCCTCCTTGGTAGCCATTTCATCAACCGTCTTTATCGTAACTCAATTGCATCAATCACGATTGATTCACTTGTATAAGGCATAACTCAATTAATTCCGATAATGACTGATAAGACAACAACCATTAGCCAATTTCCTCCATCTGTTAAGGGTTTGCTTGACATTGACCCTTGGTTGGAACCTTTTGCAGGAGAATTAGCTTATAGAAGATCACTTGCTGATGATTGGTTAACTAAATTAGACAATCAAGAAGGTGGTATCTTAAAGTTTGCAGATTCTTATAATCAAATGGGTTTACACATTAATCAGGATAATTCAATTACTTATAAAGAATATGCTCCTAATGCTGTCGGTGCTTGCTTAATTGGTGATTTCAATAATTGGGAACATGATAAGCATACAATGACTAAAGGTGATTATGGGTTTTTCCAAATTACAGTTCCACCAACTGCTGACGGTAAGCCTGCTATCCCTCATAATTCTAGAGTTAAGATTTACTTAACTTTACCTGACGGTTCCAAAGTTGCTAGATTACCTCCTTATATTAAGAGAGCTACTTCTCCGCCAAAGGAATATGGTCATTCCAATTTTGAAGCTAGATTTTGGAATCCTGATACCAAATACACCTTCAAAAATTCTAGACCCCAATTGCCAAATTCTTTAAAGATTTATGAAGCTCATGTTGGTATTTCTACTCCAGAGCCAAAGATAGGTACTTATAAAGAATTCACTAAGAATATTTTGCCAATTATTAAGGATTTAGGCTATAACACCGTTCAATTAATGTCCGTTATGGAGCATGCTTACTATGCTTCTTTTGGTTATCAAGTTACTTCATTTTATGCGATTAGTTCAAGATTTGGTACTCCTGAAGATTTAAAAGAATTAATTGATACTGCTCATGGACTGGGAATCCGAGTTTTATTAGATGTTGTTCATTCTCATGCTTCGAAGAACGTTGATGATGGTCTGAATAATTTTGATGGTACTGATTATTGTTATTTCCATTCCGGTCCTAAAGGTAACCATGATCAATGGGATTCAAGATTATTTAATTATGGTAATTATGAAACTTTGAGATTCTTATTATCGAATTTGAAATTTTATTTATCTGAATATCAATTCGATGGTTTTAGATTCGATGGTGTTACTTCAATGCTTTATGTTCATCATGGTCTGGGTGAAGGTTTCTCTGGTGATTATAACGAATATTTAAGTCCATCTGGCCCAATTGATAAAGAATCTTTAACATATTTAATGTTAGCCAATAACTTATGTGATGAATTTGGTAAAACCAATAACTGTTCAATTACTACAGTTGCTGAAGATGTTTCGGGTTATCCAACTTTATGTATGCCACGTTCAATCGGTGGTGTTGGTTTCGATTATAGATTAGCAATGTCAATCCCAGACATGTGGATTAAGCTTTTGAAACACACTAAAGACGAAGATTGGGATTTGGCCAATATTTCTCATACTTTAAGTAACAGAAGATACAAAGAAAAATGTATCTCATATGCTGAATCTCATGATCAAGCTTTAGTTGGTGATAAGACTTTAGCTTTTTGGTTAATGGATGCTGAAATGTATACAAACATGTCTGTTTTAACACCAATGACTCCAGTTATTGATAGAGGTTTACAATTACATAAGATGATTAGATTAATTACTCAAGCATTGGGTGGTGAAGCTTACTTGAATTTTGAAGGTAACGAATTTGGTCATCCTGAGTGGTTAGACTTCCCTAGAATTGGTAATGGTGAATCATATCATTATGCTAGAAGACAATTCAATTTGATTCATGATGATTTATTAAGGTATAAATTTTTATATGAATTTGATAAGTCTATGAATAATACTGAAGCTAAATACACTTGGTTAAATTGTGAGCCTGGTTATGTTTCATTAAAGAATGAAAGTGATAAGGTTGTTGTTTTTGAAAGAAACAATAAGCTATTCATCTTTAATTTCCATCCAACTAATTCATATACGGATTATAGAGTTGGTATTGAACAGTCAGGAAAATATAGAATTGTTTTGAATTCAGATAGAGGGGCATATGGCGGCCATGATAGGATCGATGAATCTAAATCTGAATTTTTTACAACCAATTTAGAATGGAATGGTAGAAAAAATTTCTTACAAGTTTATATTCCTTCTAGAACAGCTTTGGTTTTAGCTTTGGATAATGAAATTCAACACGTTGAAGGTCATTAGATGTTTGCTTTTTTAAAGAAATTTGCTTTTTCTTACACTTGTTTTAAAAATATTAGTCATTGCCTAATTACTATTCATATTATTTTGATTCTTCTGGTTATTTTTTCAAGCTTTTCTGTGCTTTTGTTTTATCATTTCAGTTTTCTACTGCCAATTTTGCTTAGTTTGCTCCTTGTTACTTCCCATGTTTTTTGCTGATACAGTTCTAGTTCTTTAACTTACCTCTCTGTGCCTTTTTCACAATTTTATAATGCTTTTTTTGAAAAAGAGCATTCCTTACTTTCAGTTTTACTTTTTTTTTTAGATTTACTACTAATATTAAGTAAAAATATCTTTCTTTAAAATCTTATTGTTTTCAAATTATTCGATTCTTTGTTTTCTTTTCTTTTAGTGTCCTTATCTGTTCTACTGCTTTATAATAAAAAATTGTTGTTGGAAATGAAAAGGGGGCAACCCCAGCTACTGCTATTAGCTTAGTAATAATTCAAATTTAAAATCTAAGAGGTAGTAATGATCAAAGGCTAAATGAAGAGTCTGGGATGAAAATTGTTTCCCAATTCATTAAACATTTTAGAAAACTATAATATTTAAGGTTAAAAACAGTAAAATAACAAATTATGAATAATAACTAATGAGAGCAATCATTGAGCTCTATTCTAAAATTATAAGCAGATAAACGGATAGTAGTATTAGTAGTAATAGTAGTAATGAAATAAAAGGAAAGAAAAAAGGTAATGGCATTAACAATATGATAGATAGGAAACATGAAAAGAGAGATATCAAAACAAAAAATGTAAAAAATCATAAATAAATTTAGAAAAACCAATGAAAAAGAGGAAGATGACAGTAACACTTTAAACACCTGAAACAAAAAAAGGAAATAATTAAAAAATAGAAAATAAAATAAAATAAACATAAGAAATTATAACTAGGTGCCCTTAATTCTATCCAGCGTAATCTTTTTGTTAACTAATTGATCAGTAAACACATCTAGCATAGTTAATTCAGCTCGTAACACACTCATTCTATATTCTTGGAACTCATTCTTTTTAGCAATAACGGAATCAGTAGCCGTTTCTTCAAATAATTTAGATAGTTTTTCGACTTCTAAAAATAATGCATTTTGAACACCTTCCATAACTCTTTTAGCGATACCTTGAGGAGCAGCAAATAATACAGCATATGACCACATTAACGTTCTTCTTGTTCCTAATAACGCTTCAATTGCCTCTCGGTAGAATAAACTTTCAATCCAAGAAACTCCCGTTTCCATTTGAACTTTTTTAATACGACTTTCCAGTTGTTCAACTAAAGCTTTATCTTTCTTAATTGATGTCATTTGATTATCAAATCTTTCAAAATAGAACATGTATTTCTGTAGTGCCTTCTTTGTTTGTTCCTTTCGCACCTCAGCTTCCTCATCTGGTCTATATACATCACAGTTATAGTTATCTCTATGTTTTTTCCAATCGCCTAAACAAACCCAGCAAAATTCATAACGACATTTGTAACAAGTCATATGATTACAACCACCATTCTTTTCAATTGATGTTTCACATTTAGGACAAATTTTGGTGTTAACAGTAATCCATTTAGCTGTTTCCGATTCACCTTTACATTTTTCAAGCCATTCTTTACATAGGTCGCATGGCATTGGTCTGTGATCTTCTTCTAAACAATTGAAACAAAATCTATGATGTTCGTGGCATTGAACTGAAGGAACTAACAATTTGTCAACCATTTCTTTTATCCCCGCAACTTCATCAGAATCAAAGCCCTTCATTTTAATTATACTATCACAATCCGGGAAGGGACAAAACTTAAAAACTCTATTGTTGATATTACAGTAATGGCTAGCCACAGCATACCAGTACCAAAATGATAAGGTAGATTGTCTTTTCTCGATCTTTTCTTTCTTTTCTCTAGCATTAATGGTTTCATCAAAATAAAACATCTTTTCTTCTTCTTCTTTTTGTTGAACCATGCTTTCCATATCGTCAAATTCTTGATAATCTGGGTCATATTCTTCTTGTTGGAATCTTTTAGCAATTTCTTCACTTGTTAGAGTGCCAGACTGTAAAGTTTTCTCTATCACTTTTCTTTTATCTTTTTCACTTTGAATATAATCACTTAACTGTTTTAATTCGGTAAAACCAATATTTAGCTTGCATGTAGAGTCAGGACAACCAATGACAGTCTTATTAACTTTCAATTGTTCTTCAATATATCTTGCATAACAGTTGGTACAGTAGACGTGACCACAATGTTTCAAATGGAAAGTCTTCAAAGGGGCAGCAGGTTCCGGTGATGAACAGCAGATAAAACACATATAATCATCATCGGCATTTTGAACAAGGGGCACCTTGGGATCTGGCAATTTGGTAGGAGTCAATCCGACCTCTATTCTGAGCTTGGTTGGATCTCCTGATGTGTATAAGTCCTGTAGTCTAGCATCATTCCAGGAGTATTTCAACAACAGCAAGGCACAATCATCTAGGCCTATCTGTAAGACGGAATCTAACGAATTGATCTTGTCTTGTAGAACTTTTTCGACATCTTCAATGGATATGGGATCATATATCAATCTATGGGTCTTTGTTCCTCTTTCAGTAGTTGGCTTCGGGTATGAAAAGTGTTGTGTGGTGTTTTCAACTGGATCAAACTCATCCATGTCTTCATCAACTTCATCCTCATATTCAAACTCTTCGTAGCCGTAATCGTCCGAATCTTCTTCAAAGTCGCTGTAGTCTAATTCCTCTTCACTCATGGCTGGATCTATGTACAGAATGGTGTGACAGGATGGTAAAGATTCTAGGAGAAGAGCAAACGGGTCAAAGATCTGAACCAGAATTTGCCATCACCTCAACTGATTTGATTAAACCTGTTTCGCGCCCAATCCCCTTTTCATCCCATTTCCTACTTCAGAACTACTGGATTCACAAATACATTAATACACAAAATACTTTATTTATACACATTGATCACTCCACTACGATCCGCACTAACAATCAACTCGAATGGCCTCTTCAAAACAAGGATATCATTGATAACGTCTGTGTGATTCTTCAGTAACTCCTGTTGTTCATTAACCACCTTCTTTCTTGATGATGAAAATGACCCAGAGCCACTACTCAAAGTAGTATAGCGTTCATTGATGAACGAAAGATTGGCATTGATCTGAGTTGAAGAAAAAACAGGCGTGTCATGTAAATTGGAGTTTTTCAAGCCTCCTATGATTAATCTTGATTGGGCAGGGTAGGTTAAATCCCATTTAATGATTTTGCCTAAAGGTGTGCACGAAATTAAGTATGGCTTACCATCAACTCCTTGTGTCACCGCTAACGCTGTACTACTCTTGTTCTTTAAAATCCAGTCAATGTTTATTGATAATTGCATGAAATCTTCATTAATCAAATCGGCTTCAGCTTCCAATTCTTTAACACTGTAAATTTCAATGGTTGATGTAACTGACGATGTACATAAAACATTACGAGGTTGTAACTTTGAAACATCCCAAACCGTTACATCAGATTCCCCACTACCACCAATAACAGAAATAAAAACATTCTTCTTCTTGTTAATTTCAAAATTTCCGGGAATTATTTTAATCTGCTTGATTGGAAAAACAGTTTTCTTAAATTTAACAGCTTTTAACATTAATTCAAATGAAAGATCCCAAAGGCATAACACACCTTTTGATGTTCCGATGACAGCCCAAGATTGTCTCTCATCAATAGCAAAACATTGTGGAATGCCATATGATAAATTATTTTGTAGCACAGAAACTGGTCTCATATATCTAATATCTAATAATATCAATTTAGAAGAAGGGGTGGAAAATGCAAGTAACGGTCTCTCATTAGTAGTCAAAAACTGAATTGAAAGTGCATGTAAATCATCTTCTTTAACCTTATAATACCTGATTAATGTTAGATCAATAGTAGCGTGTTTAAACTTACTTCCGACGGATTTACTTTGAACGCTCAATCTAAAAATCTTAATCAATCCATCTCTAGTAGCTACTGCAAAACAGTATCTCTTTTCCATAAATGAAATTGATTTAATAGACGACCCAAGATTAATTGAGAAAATCGAATTCCCAGTAGCATTACTTTCAAATCTTGAAGTATCCCAAAGTTTTAAAACCCCCAATTCATCACCTGTAACAAAGAATTTATGATCTGGGGAAGCAGAAATGCAATTAACTGATGCATTATGTTCAAATAATCTACCAACTAATAGTCCACTTGTTGTATTAGTACTTGCTGTAGCGCTTCCATTCTCGGTCGTGGCATTCCGTAAATTAACAAAATCACCAACATCTTTTAATTCTTTTCCAAACTCTGAAAAATCACTTAAATTTGGAGGGAAAGACATAGAATTAAAATGCTTTTTGATATATGGATTAACACCTCTATAACTATGCACGATTCTGGTCTTGATATTTTGAGAGTTTAGTGTCTCATCACGGAAATTCAAATCACTGTTAGCTGAAATAGCTGAGGACTTAGTTGATTTAGAACCACCAAGGGAAGAATCCACAGTCCCGATTGTACCTGTTGCATGTCCGCTGAAAACAATTTCTTCGTTAGTTAAAATTGAAGGAGCAGCTTTAGTCATTTCACCATAAAGAAATCCAGAAGGAGGTTTATTATCAGCGGGGGAGGAACCAGCTATAGCTGGAATTTTGGTATTAGTTGTATCGATAGAAGTATCTCCAGTTTGATCGATACCTTCACTAACTGATTGTCTAACCACACTTGGAAGTGTTAGCCCAGCACTTGAACGACGTTCTGTTTCTCTAGTTATATTTTCAGTTTCATGATAAACATTAACAAAAACACTTCTGGGCAAAACATTCATTTTTGAAGTCAAAGCTTGAGCGGAATTATTACTATGAGTAAGAGCATGATGTTTCGATCTACTTCCTCCGATTCTAGCAACTCTGTAAATGTAAGGTCTTAAAGTTGCAATTTTCCATAATTCATTATCTTGCAACCCAACACTTTTCAATTTTTCAACTTGTTGTAAATCAAACTGACTTAATGGGATTTCCATATTATCAACAACTGAATTTTCTTCTGCTCCTTGAGAGCTTAGTCTGTACATACTACCATTAGAACGGCTATTTTTCTTCATCATGAACATTAGGCCAGCACTTCCAAATGAATCATATATCCGGGTAGCTCCTGAATCAACTCTCTGCCAAAATAAAGTTGGGTCATTTTTTAAAGACCAACTGCTAGCCATATTGTAAACTGCCCTTGTAATTGGTTTATGAACACAAACATATAACGTTTCCCAACTGAAACTTGTAACTTCATATTGAAAAAATGGGCGAATCAAAGGATATAGCATGCAATACAAATCGGCTACTGATAAATTGTCACAAATTGCAATAATTAAATTCAAAATGGAATTTCTTATTAATTCATTTGGATGTAATAATAATTTCGTAGTAAGTTTAACTAAATCCCATAAATATCTTTTCCTAATCAGACCTAATTTAACTAATTCTGTGAAAACTTTAATTAAATCAATAACCAACATTTCATCAGGTTCATTCAACGCTTGAGCCAAAAGAGGGAGAATATATTGTTCTAAACTAACAATACCAACAAACACAGAAATTGGGACAATTGAAGAGACAAAACTTAACTTGATCTGCGAATCTTTATCATTTAAATAGGTGATCAGATGACTTAAAATAACATCATTTGTTTTTTCTTTACCAAAAAATGAGCATAATGGTAAAATATTATTCAGTAAGGCTGTTCTAACATATGAGTCTGGATCAGTTAATAATTGGACCGTTAATGCTTCAAAGTCTTCAACTAAACTTTTATAATTCATATCAGTTAAAGAATCGCTGTTTATAGAATAATGATTTTCGGTTTCTGGATCTTCAAAATTACTTATTTGGCTTTTTAATAAATTCGCCATTTCATAAAATTTTCTAGCAACTGTAGCTAAATGTGGTAAACAATTAGCAAATACAGCACGAACATATCTTCCATCTTGATTATTATGGATAGTATTATTTCGGGAAACTATGGGTTGAGGTTGTAAATTTGAACTGTTAGTTAAATCTTCTAGATTAAGATAAGATCTTCTTAAGAAAATATTTAATTTCGGAATGATATATTCATGAAATAAATGAACGTTAATTGGAGTTATGGTATCAACCATAGTTAAAAGTTGAGTCATCGATCTTAAAGCAGTTGTTTGAACAGCATGACCTGGATCATCTAACATGTAAACTAAATATGGTAAACATCTATCTAATTTGGCTTCATCGTGTAATTGCTCTGCAAAGGCAAGAATTAAATCACAAGCCTTTATTCTGAATGAAGCGTGGGTAGTATTCCGCACACTATGTAAAACTAACGATAATGGGATTAAGCATGAGCAATCGGTAGATTCTATAGTGGAAAATACCTGTGAAGTTGATTTTGGTACATGAACTTTCATTCCAGGTAAACCTAATTTCATTGGAATTATCGATTTATTAGTAGGATCACTTGAACAATCTGATGATTCTGATATTATTTTTTTGAATCCAAGATACAACGCAATTTTATCAAAATCATTATATAAGCTTTCAATTCTGGTATCACTCATTGAGAATTGTTTAAGAACTATATCTTCAGACTTTTCGATAGAGCAACTAGACAACTTTTTTATATATGGGTGTAGAAAGGTGTAAAAATAATCGGGGAAAATGGATTTTCTAGAACGAGTCAAATAATCTTTGGCATTTAATCTATCTTTAGGATCTAAGCTTATCATACTTTGAATCATTTGTCTGATATTAAGATCATCAATCGTATCTAGACTTGGATGGTATTCACCACTCTTAAATTTAAACATTTGAGGTAATGTGAAAATAGGCAAACCTTCTAAATAGAACTCAGCAATGACACAACCTAATGAAAAAATATCCATGGCAGCACTTAATTCACCTTCATTCTTATTCATTTCTTCGACTGTTGAATCATCACTTGCAACAAATCTTTCAGGGGCAACATAACAAACGTGTCTTTGAGAAGTATCAAAATAAAATGAGAATAACGATGGGTTGCCTTCTGGTAAATAAACGGGTTTGAAAACAGCAAAATCAGAAACAAGACACCAATTCCAAGATGTAAGTAAAACATTTTCTGTTTTTAAATCACCATGATAAACACCTTTTGCATGCATCTTAGCAAAGCAAGATAATAATTGATAAACAATCCATTTCTTTTCAATTGGTTCTAAAAAAGGTCGTATTGAAACTCTATCATACAAATTATATCGTATATAGGGACGCATTAAAAAGCCAGCACGTTGTGAATCTATCACCGATTCAAATGGTAAAACATTAGGTAAATCAATTAACTCTTTTCGAAGATGGTCCATTTGCTTAACCCAATACTCCAAGTTAAAATCACTTGTGTCATTGTTGTTATTGCTATTTGTGGGTTTTATTAATATTTTAACGACAACCGACCCAGACTTATCTAGACACTTCACCGTTTTCAAGAATCTTGACGTGCTCAATGGTTTAGAGTATTGCACGTCCTGTAGAGAGTCTATGTACGCAGAAACCGCGATCGTTTGAGCAGTGGGCACCAATAATGATAGTTCAGCTCCCATTGTGGTGTTGTGGTGTTGTTATTGTTGTGTACTTAGGGTCCTGATTAGGGTAGCTTACAGGAATCCAGAAGATGCATGTTGCCATCACTGCTACTTCTCAGATTTGGATGTCTGATAAAAAATAAAAATATGGTGATAGCGAACTGCGAGAAATCGAACATCCTCTTTATCAATATCAAAGAACAAAGTATTTCATTAATTTAATAATATACAGAAAACCATAAAGAAAATAAAGAAAATGCAAACAAAGTGTATATAAGCCAAACTATATAAACGAAGAACTGGAAGGTAGGGATTCTCTAGTTCTCTACAAATTGCCACCAGTAGCAAAGTGTTTTCTAATCAATCGATCTCTCTTAAACTTATCAACTTCTTCGTGTAATAACGTCTTCAAATCATTAATATTCTGGGCTTTCCATTCAAAACTGAAATCAAATTGTCTTCCTGTAGTAGGTTCCTCATCTAGATTTCTGACAGCATTTAAAAACGGATGTGATATACTCTGTTCAACATTATATCTAGTATCTTTTTCCCAGCAAATCAAATTAGAGATTAAATCAAGTGCCAGTGAACTTGCATGTGGATAAACATTTTTCCAATCTTGTTTTTGAAAATGAGCTTTTGGAGAAGAAAAATATTCCCAGGCAACAGTGGAACCATACCCCATAACAACTTGTTTAGATGGTGTGCCCAAAACTTTGGAAATCTCATTAATTTGATGCATTTGATCATCACCTATGAATAAAGGTTTTCTACCATATAATTCACCTAAAATACAACCAACGGCCCACATGTCAATTTCTTTACCATAGTTCTTTCTTGATAATATTAATTCAGGAGCTCTATACCATCTTGTAGCAACATAATTAGTAATATTACTTGATTTATGACTGTAATTCATGTACTGATCACCAACACCTCTAGCTAAACCAAAATCACAAATTTTCAAAACACCCTGAGAGGTCACTAAAATGTTACCTGGCTTTAAATCTCTATGAATAACATCAGAAGAATGGATATATTTTAAACCACACAAAATTTGGTAGAAAAACAGTTGAATATGAAATTCGGAAAATTGAACTGATGAATGAATAACTTTAGCTAGATCATAATCAGCTAACTCTTGAAAACAATATAATCCATCATAAGGTTTCATATAAACAATGTCTAAGTCAACTAAATTGATAATGTTCTTATGACCTTTAAAGAAAGCCATCAATTTTAATTCTCTAATTGCTCTTTTCAATAACACTTCCTTGTTGAAAATACTACTAACTTTCTTAATCGCAATCAAAGCCTTCTCTTTAGAGTATAAATCCAATGCTGAACAAACTGTACCATATGAACCTTTTCCTAACAAATTCAGTATCTTGTATCTGGAATCAATGTAAAAATTGGCTTTCTCATAAACAACTCTGTTTGTTTGCGGAGGAGGTTGGGCAATATGAGAATGAGTGGCCAAAATACCAGCTTGTGGGTTGTGATTCTGTAACTGTTGAGCTAAAATTAGCTGTTGTTTTACTAACAGAGAAGGTGGAAGGGTGACTTGGGATAGTTTCAGGGTAGCTTGTTTCTCCTGCGTCTGAGGACGAGGTTCAAGGTGATGTAATTCTATTTCATTCATTCCAACCTGGGTATCCGGAAAGCGTCCTGGGATCATCAAAATGAAAGGTAGCTGAGGGAGGAAACAAAAATATAGGTATTTTAGAAGAGGTTTCCTGAGCCAAGGGTAGAATAAATAAATGGAATAAGGTTGTGATTGGCGTGAAGCAAAAGTGGGAGAAAGGAGCTCCCTCTTGTTAAATAGAGTGTGAATGAGCGTACAAGAGAGAGCGCGCAGAGCGAGACAACTCAGATGGGATTCAGATGAGGTGTATTTGAGTAATGTAATTATAATGAAAACATGTAAGATAAAAATAATAGAACCTCGTAAGTAAGTACACAGAAATGACCGATTCAGAAAAACACAATTAAACAAAAAAAAAGCGGAGAAAAACACACACGCACAAAAAGTTAAAGAAGTAACAGAATCATTAAAAACACATACAATTCTAAAAGTAATTTATTTGTAAAACCTTCCCAATAACAAAAAGAAAAAACATTTTTAACAGAATGTATATTATCTTAATTAAGCATAGTAATACGAAGGGCTAACACCTCCATCAGGTATATGAGACAATTCTAATTGTTGGAACTTGTCTGAGTTTCTATGGAAATACAAACCACTGATGGATCCAGTTAATTGATTAAAACAAACATAATAAAAACCGGCAAATGAAGCTCCTCTAATATCTTTCACCTTTGCATCAGGAACTAAGAATAATTCCTTCCATCTCATATACAAATATTCATTGTTTAAAGCATTTTTATAAATATCTTCGTTTGCAAAATCATGTTCTTGATCAAAACCTAAATTTCTCCAAGATGGAAATCTACCCCAATGTTGTATATCATTTCTTCTACATGATCCCCAAAGATCATGATCCGTGTAAAATGAATAATGAGGTCCTATTACTTCACCTTTGAAAAACGTTGTAATTTCAGGGTGTGACTCAGTTAAACCATGTATGGTGAGGAAACCACAGATGTGGGATTTGGATAAATCAACTTCCTTCAAATCCACTTTAACTTCATAAGTCGATCTGCCAGATTGTTGGGAACCCACAAAAGATGAATTTGGTTTTAGCAATGACGTGGTTCTAGCATGAAAAGGTTTTGTAAAAAAATCTCTTATTTGTGGATGTGTTAACCGATTCTTAGATTTAGCAGTATCAACATTTCCACTCTTATCTATTTCCATAGCACCATCAAAATCGGTAGTGATTGCAGTGGATCTAGATTTGGCATCATTTATACTTTTAGTATTGGAGTTAAGTGGCTGTCTATGTTGCTTTGATTTCAAGTCATCTTTAATTTGTTGGATTCTAGTGGTGCCTTGCTGACATTCTGGAGAAGTGGAGGTATCTTGAGGGGTCGGCATTGGGGGGACTGGGGTTAGATTATGATTAGTTATTAGAGCGGTAGTACAACAGGTCAATTTGGAAAGAGGTAGATTAGATGTAAGAGCAGTTGTCGGATATAACGTGTGGAGTGGAGTGTGGTATGGGTGAGTCTGTTGTCTAATGACCGTGATGAGTAATAGTAACGAGAGTCTTTTAGAGCTGGCTGTAAGTTTGCGAAGCGGATCTGAAGTATTAACTAAGAAGCAGGGAAGGTATTTGGCCAGAGAGTCTGTAATCACTTCAGCTTGTCAGTGTCAAGTATAAAGATAAGCTGTGTATCACTTCTCGACAACTCACTCACTTACTGTACTAATGAGCTCTAAATACCCGCCCAGAGCAACTTTGGTGGACAATAAACACTACACCCAGTCCCGCTAGAAAAGCCCACTCCTGTGAATCATATATATGATCGCGATGGATCTTTAAAACACTAGTTTAAACAGGTCTAAACATCCGGAAGAACGATTCTAGGATGGAGCCAGCATGATACAGAACATGCCATAGAAGATAGAAAATAGAGCCGCATGGGTCGCCGACGCGGCGCTGATCAAAAAGAGTCAAGGTCACGTGAATTGATTGACTTCTCCTTATCAGTGAGCCGCTCATTGACTTCGGAATCTCCGAAGTTTTTCAACAACAACCACAACTCTTCTATTCTCATTTTCCCAATTTTTAACTATTCATACAACAACTCTAGTCGAACCTTCATCTCTAAAACCATCAAAGATAATGACAGAAGAAAGTGGAATCGTTTTAACGCTAGATGACCCATCCATTGACAAAAGTGATCCAAATAGAGCCTTGAAAGATATTTTTGCAGGTACGATTGGTGGTATAGCACAAGTTTTAACGGGCCAACCATTTGACACTACTAAAGTTCGTTTACAATCAGCTCCTTCGGGAACTTATTCATCCTCATTGGATGTCGTTAAAAAGTTGGTTTCTCAGGAAGGTCCGTTGGCTTTTTATAAAGGTACTCTGACTCCATTAGTGGGTATTGGTGCTTGTGTTTCTATTCAATTTGGGGTTAACGAATTTATGAAACGTTACTATACTAGCGTTAATGGAGGGGAAAACAGGATGTCTTCATTGCAATTTTTAATAGCTGGTGGTGCTGGTGGGTTTTTCAATGGGTTCTTAGCTGCTCCGATTGAGCACATTAGAATTAGACTACAGACACAAACTACTGGGGTTAAAGAATTCAATGGTCCTTTGGATGTCATTAAAAAACTATACACTAAAGGTAATGGTGTTACAACTATTTTTAGAGGTTTAGGTCCAACTTTAGTTAGAGAATCTTGGGGTATTGGTATTTATTTTATGACTTTCGAAGCTTTAGTTAAAAGGGAAATGGATACAAGACATATTCTGAGAAAAGATGTTGAAAGTTGGAAATTATGTACTTATGGTGGTTTGGCAGGTTATTCAATGTGGTTCTCATGTTACCCTGTTGATGTTATTAAATCAACTATGCAAACAGACAACTATAAAAGCTTTAAATATAAGAATTCATTCGAAGCTGCTAAATCAATTGTTGCCACAAACGGTATCAAGGGTTTCTTTAAAGGGTTTACTCCTACAATTCTAAGGGCTGCGCCAGCCAATGCAGCTACTTTCCTAGCGTTTGAACAAGCAATGAGAGTCATGGGCTAGAAAAAGGTTGGCTTTACTTATTTGTCTTTTTACTAAAAAAACATCTCCTACTCTAGATATAATATTTATTTATTTTCTGACTTCATTTTATGATTTACCTCACTTTCATTCAAATTTACTTATCATATATTGTTGTGTATTTATCATTTTATTCATACAATCACTTATTTTGCTAATCTATAGTTTATATTATCCTTACATACCAAAGACCAAACAAAAATTAAAAAAAAAAATCAAATGTAAGTTAAAAACAAAATGTCTCTCATTAAAAGAAATGTAAAGTTATCAAAAATTATGAAGTCGGAATAATATAGGCTCACCACGTCTTATTGGCTTCTTCTTCTTCATCTTCTAATCTTCTTAACAAATAATCAACTTCAACCTCCTTAGTCAAGGGAATAACAAAGTCTTTGTAGATTTTAACAATGGCTTCAGGTTTAACTTTGCTTTGAATATGTTGACTGAATTTCAAAGTTGGATCAGTTCCATAAGCTTTAGCTTTCTCAACCAATCTTTGTAAGATTTTTTCTTCGACGGCAGCATTCGTAATAGCATCTTCAATGCCCTTAATATCTTTTTCTTTGATCAATTTTGTGAATCTTTCCTTTTCATTTCTGAATTTAGCTTCAGCAACAAATTTACCAAAATGAATACGACGAGATAAAGATTGTAAAACTTCAATATCAGCCATTGCAGTTGAACCCAAATTCTCCGGTTGTTCGCCCTCTTCAGAAATACCAGGAATCATCTCATTAATGTAAACTTTCTTGATT